>CAWUFW010001419.1:736250-1472500 GCA_963921515.1 Calotriton arnoldi | reverse complement strand
GGAAGGGGGGCCACGCGGCCCCCTTCCCGTTTAAAAAAAATATATAAAAAAATAAACAGGAAATCCTCAAGCCCCGGGGGATGGAGTCCCCGGGGACAAAAGTGGACGAGGGAAGGGGGGCCACGCAGCCACCCTCCCATAAAAAAAAAATAGACGAAAAAAAAAAAAGACCGGCATCGTGCCGGAGGCCCCGCCCCCTCCCTGCAGCACTCTGCAAACGCGCCCCCTGGCGCGTTGTAAGAACTGGAAGTAATTCCCCTTGAATACTGGGGGTCCCTGGGGGCCAACTAGCCCACCAGGAACCTCCAGTATGCGCCAGGGAGCTGCGTTGCAGAGAGGTGTTCAGAGGCCACGCCCCTTTTTGCACCTCTCTGCAACGCCGCTCTGTGGCGCTTTCTGGATGTACCTGGTGGGCTAGTTGGCCCCCAGGGACCCTCAGGATTGAAGGGGATTTAATTCCCCATCTTAAAACGCGCCACAGGGCCTGTTTGCACACATGTCACCTGAAGCCCCGCCCCCTCCCTTCACCACTGTGCAAACATGCCCCGTGGCGCGTTTTAAGTTGGGGGATTAAGTCCCCTTGAATCCTGAGGGTCCCTGGAGTCCAACTAGCCCACCATGTACGTCCAAAAAGCGCCACAGAGCTGCGTTGCAGAGAGGGGTAAAAAGGGGCGTGGCCTCTGTAGACCTCTCTGCAACGCAGCCCCCTGGCGCATACTGAAGGTTCCTGGTGGGCTAGTTGGCCCCCAGGGACCCCCAGTATAAAAGGGGAATTCGTTCCCCATCTGCAAACGCGCCAGGGGGCGCGTTTGCAGAGTGCTGCAAGCAGGGGGGCGTGGCCTCCGGCGCGATGCCGGTCTTTTTTTATTTATTTTTTTAAGAAGGGGGGCTGTGTGGCCCCCCTTCTTTTTCTAATCTATTGGCCCTGGGGACCCCATCCCCCAGGGCCTGCCCCCGGGGCCGGCCTTTGTTGTATTTAAAAAAAAAAAAATTTTAAATCCAATTTTGGGGAGGGGGGCCGCGTGGCCCCCCTCCCGGGCCACTTGTAGCCCCGGGGACCCCAACAACAAATTTTTGGGCCCTGAGCAGGCCTAGGGGGTCAGGGTGTTTCTACCCTGCCCCCTTTTTGCGTTTTGCGTATTGTTTTTACTGTTTTCTTGTGACTCGGTTCTACCGAGTCACAAGATGGCTGCCAACACTTCCTGGTTTGGAGTGTTGACAGCCAATTAGCATACAGCTGGTCATCGGGAGGGTGCGTGGACCCTCCGCGGCCATAGATATATATGTGTTTTTACTTTTGATTTTCTCAGCAACTACTGAACGGATTTACACCATTTAACAAAAGGGTTCTTTCTGAACCAAGAACTACCTCTTTGCCAAATTTGGTGTAATTCCGTTCAGCAGTTCGGGCTGTAGCCGTGGCTAAAGTTTCCTATGGGAAAATGAATGGGGAAAACACGTTTTGGGACCCCCTTTTTCTCGGCCCCGCTTGACGAATCACTCCCAAGACTTTCAGGATAGGAGCGGACTGGAGCGGGCCACAAAGTTTGAAAATTTCGCGAAGATTCGTCAACCGACACAAGAGTTATTTCAAATAGAATGTTGCGGATTTCCTATGGAAAATAGGTCCTAACTATCTACTGGCGACCGCCAGTAGATAATGTGTGTATATATATATATATATATATATGTGTGTGTGTATATATATATATGTATATATATGTGTGTGTGTGTATGTGTGTATATATATATATATATGTGTGTATATATTACCTACTGGCGGTCGCCAGTAGGTAGTTATAGTTAGAACCTAGTTTCCATAGGAAATGTGTTTTTTGTTTTGCCAATAACTTTGCCACCGTTTGACGAATCTGAGCGAAATTGTCCAAAAAAATGTTTCATCCAGGTCAGCTCCTATCCTGAAAGTTTGGGGGTGATTTGTCAACTGGGGGCTGAGAAAAAAGGGGGGTCCCAAAAAGTGTTTTCTCCATGTTAATTTCCATAGGAAATTTTAGCCAGGGCTACAGCCCGAACTGCTGAACGGAATTACATGAAATTTGGCAAAAAGGTAGCTCTTGGTTCAGAAAGCGACCTTTTTTTTAAATGGTGGAAATCCGTTCAGTAGTTGCTGAGAAATTCAAAAAATAAAAGTCAAAAAATCAATTTCCCATAGGAAACTTTAGCCAAGGCTACTGCCCGAACTGCTGAACGGAATTACACCAAATTTGGCAAAAAGGTACTGCTTGGCTCAGAAAGCGACCTTTTTAAAAATGGAGTAAATCCGTTCAGTAGTTGCTGAGAAATTGAAAAAAAACAAATATCGATATCTAGAGGCACAGTGGATCCGCGAACCCTCCCGACCACGAGCTTCATTCTAATTGGCTGCCAACACTCCAAACCAGGAAGTGTTGGCAGCCATCTTGTGACTCGGTAACCGAGTCACAAGAAAACAGTACAAAAAAAGGTGAAAAACAAGAAAAGGGGGCAGGGTAGAAACACCCTGACCCCCTAGGCAAAAAAAAAGATATTTTTTTTCAAAAAATCGGCCGAATTCGCACTGGTTGCGCGAATCCGGCCGAGAAAAAAAAACAAAAAACGAAGCGCGGACTCCCGCCATTCGTTATTGTTAAGCCCCCGGGTGGGCCAGATCCCAGGGGCAATGCCAAAATAATTAGCGGGGGCTCACGGGGGCCCCGCAGCCCCGGGGACCGCCACCTCCCCGGGGTGGATATTTGCCTGTCAATAGTTTAGTCCATGTTTTTGCGTGTGACACTTGAGCACAATGCACGTACAACGCGGGCATTTTAATACAAAGAGTCCATGCCAGGCTGCTATCCCGTGCGCCTGTGACCTGCGCCGGCTCCCCTGCTCCCTGCAGACTTGCAGGCCCGGGCGCTGCCTCCAGCACAGGCTGAGTATTGTAACCGTTTACCACTCTACAGCCGGGCCTGATGTGCTGTGCCCCGTACCGAGATCATGTGACCTCACGTCCTGGAAGGAAGTGAGGTCGGCCGGGATTCAGGAAGCTGGGACTGGAAGCAGTCACTGTGTCTGGTGAGTGGTGGCTTCCGCGTCCCGGTGTCTGCATTATACGAGAGAGTGCGCTGACTGCGCACAGATTACCGTCGGCACTAGCATCAGCATCATGGCGCCTGAGAGGCCTCGGCCGGGCTGGGGAGTGCGCCAACGGTGGCTGCGGCTCACCCACGGACCGAAGAATGCCCCACGTTAGACTGCTGCAGCGACCTGTGGGAGAATCCGAGTGCTACTGATTGCCGCCAGTTAAAGTTGCTGCGCTTGCCTGCCCCCCCCTGCAGCAAAGAGTAAGTGGAGTGCGGTATCTGTAGAATATCGTTTATTAGCGGGGCAGGCTCTTTTTAATGTTCTCATGCCTCGTCCGCTGTCCTGTTGACTCTAAATAACACCCACCTTGAAATGCCATACAAATGATGTAACGTTCGCTCGTCCGGTTTATTCCAGATCGTGACCTCCGTGTTTGCACGTGGATGTTAAAGTTATTCATTTCCTGTAAGACCCCAGGTTTTTTTACAGTAAATTGAGCCTCGCTAGAGTGAGCACCAATAACTTCAGCAAACATGCTTCTACGACTGGTCCACTGGCTTTTTACTGTTTCGCCAGATGGCAAAAGGACTTGTAAAACGTTCGGCCCGCGCATTAATTTAGAAGCTGGGTAATAACTTCCCCCAAAATGTGAAGATTTGAAAAGTCAAAATGAGTTTAGACATCTACTCTACACCTGCCAGGACTGATATAGATTATGCGAGGCCTAGCCTACCACGCTGGGGGCAGCACTATGCCTGGACTGTTGGGATAAGAATTTTTGTGTGTCACCTCAAGGACCAGGCTCTTGGTGGCCCATTAGCCCTCGGCGTTTACACTCTTCCTTTCAGCTGCACATGTGGGTGCAGCCTAAGGCGCTAATGACCTTGGGCCGGCAAGGTGAAATAATTTTATATTTCGAAAGCGGTGTGTACCATATATTGGCAGATACGGGTATGCTCATTCCTGCCACAGGACACCATCCAATGTTTGTTAGGCATCATGAAACTAAAACTGACTTTTCACCTGCTCCCATACCATATGCAGCTGCAAATTTTGAAATTAATCTATGAAGAAAAGGATAAATTTACATACAATACAGACTACCCTCTCCATTTAACATGCAAATGTACTCCAATGTTTCAGAGCACCTTCTGTCGCTAATTAATTTGCTGAATTATAATTAGACTAATCCTGCATAATTAATAAGCACAGACTTTTTTAAATTTGTACGCAGGCTGATGAGATCGCTCACTTCCTTCTATAAAGTGCTAACTAAGTGCTAGAAAAAAACCCGGAAGGAACATATGTGGGAAAGTATGTTTGATGTTGCAGAAAAGAAAGTCAGGTTGGCATGGAAAATACACAAGGAATGACAGGACTGAGCGAGGTGTGTCTGCTCAAAGACAGATATCCTACAAATTGGCTACTCTGGGAAGAAATGACATTGAGTGGTTGAAGTGGTGGGTCTGCCTTTGTTCCAGTGCGGAGCCGGGGTGCTTGCCTGTTCTTTCTGCGCCCCCACCTTCTTGGATCCTAGGAGATCATATGCAGTGACAGACAGGGATTAAGGGACCGTCTGTTGTATTAGGAGATATGATGATGTTAAAGCTTGTCGGCGTATGTCAAAAACCTTCTCTCCCTGCCGCCTGCTTAGCTGAGGCATTGATGCTCTTTGGATTTTGCTCTCGTGCTGTTTGCCAGAAACAAGTGAGAGCATCCACTGTGGCAATTAGGTCTGATTAGCACTGTATCCGTGTGGTAATTATTACAATCAGAGACACCCTTTCATGCACAAGGACTTAAGTCTCAAACAAGTTCTTGCCAGTGTTGTCAAAGTCAGGACAAGCTCCCCTCGGATGATTCCTAAAGCAGGCATTTTGAGTGTAAATATCAGCGCAGGGGGGTTAAGTCCCGCTGGAGATCCTTCAAATCTCAGGCAGGAATCCCTGCAGGGCTGACTCAGCTTTTCATCCTTCAAGCGAAGCATACATTGCACACAACGCTAAGACGCCATTCATTAGCTGGCGCGCGCTGCCTAACTGGTCTAATCAATGGTCAACAGGGGAGAGGCAGATACTGTACGTAAAGGAAGTGCTCACAGTCTGCAGGGAAAGGATTCGAGGTCCTGCCGCGACATGTTCGAAGTGGAAGTGTGCAGGTATGGTAATACGGAAGTCCACGTTTACTGTGCTTCTAGGCGTCATGCGTACTGTGAAATTATACCTATATATGTACCTAGACAGCCGCCGTACTCTTCTGGGGAGAGATTAGAGAAGAACATTTTTTTTAAACGTTTTCCTATTTTCAAAGCAAATGGAGGGACACTTGAACGTGTTGTTTACCTGGTACTGTTTGCACCTCTATTGCGCGAGAATGGAGTGCGGAGTGTTAGGAACACAGGTGCTTGCCAGGTGTGAGGTGGTGTTTCCATAGTGTCTGCCATGATGCGGGGATTCGGTTACAGTGCTAAGTGGCTCAAGGCAGAAATATGGCTTCATTAAGGCAGGGACTGCAGATCTATGTGAAGCGATGTGTGTGCTAATCATAACGTGCAAACTCGGCGCTGCGTGGAGGCGCAAAAAGCAATCTTCACCTCGCGTCGACGTGGGAATTCCGAGGCCTGGATACGATCCCTGCTCATTTCTTTAGTTTGGCAGCCGCGGGAAACTGATCTCTACGAGGCCTCCGCTGCTTCCCTGTAATGAGTTCCAGCTAGAGTGCATCCTCGTGCAAGTATACGCTGAGTTTGTCTTTAGTGCAACTCTCAAAAACGTAATATAGGCCCATCCTCCTGTGGCAAGCGATTTGTGGTGGAATCGTGCCCACTCCCATGATTCGGTGGTCACTCCGGCTGCAGGAGAAGTGGGTGGAAGGAGGTGGGCTGGCCTACAATGTAGTTAGGAGTTCTCCATCAGGCTGCCACCCCTCAAGGCTGGCAGGTCTGAGAAGGAGTCAGTTGTGTGCCAAGGTGTCTTCTGTCATGCGACTGACTGTACGCTAGTCTTTCAGGTGCACTGGCCTGGTGGGGTATCCCCCAGTATTGGAGTCCCTAACACGCGCATGACTGTGACCCAGCCCTGCTGGCCTTACAGAGGAACAGGGTTGTCCCACCTGTAGACATACAGGGTTTTGAATCGTGCAGGGAAAGTCGCTAAGTGTTGAACCCTTCACCAGATCAATTTGATGGCTTCTACTAAATCTACATGTTGGAGTCCATAATTATGTGTGCATATAAAAAAGTCATGTGTGCATGGAAAGCTCCCGTTCCATGAAGGCACCCCAAAGGCGTGCGTGACCTATTTAAACTCACTGAAAGTCTTTTTGCAAGCCCTGGCTTCTCTGACAAGGGGCCCTCGACTGCTGCTGATCTCAGGCTGAAACCTGTCAATCCTCAGCAGCTTTTTCACAAGCTGCTTGTGCCTTGGAGACCACTGCAGAGGCTCTACATTTTTGACCATGTACATCTCACTTTTCCTAAAATCTAAGAACTAGAGTACATAAATTGCACTGGTGGCAGAACTCTTTAGTGGTAAATGGTGTATGGGTGGTGTTGTGTCCCCAATTTGCGCTACGTCACGCATGTCACAGAATTATCAATTACATATTTTGCATATCAAGGCTGTTATAAAGATGATGCTCTTGATAAAGTATGTCTCCGAAAAACATGGTACTTGGGTATACATTTTGTTACTTTTGTGCCGACCTCCAGCTCTTTTCACAAATTAAACACAGACATGCCTGTAGTGTTGGGTTTTGTTACTGAGTCAATTTCCCAGAGATGTGACAAGTGGCATTCATGAGGTATTCTGGTGAGCTGTGATTCTGAGCGGTGCTGTTGAGTCGGGTTGCAGAGTTGGGCTTCTAAGTCGAGTTGCTGAATTTTGCACCTCTGTTGTTTCTTTCTGTACCTCTCTTGCCTCTTTTTGCACCTCTCTTGCCTCTTTCTGCACCCCACTTGCCTCCTTCTGTACCTCTGTTGCTTCTTTCTGCACTTGTCTTGCCTCTTTTTGCACCCCTATAGCCTCTTTCTGCACCTCTGTTGGTTCTTTCTGCACTGCTCTTGCTTCTTTCTGCACCTTTTTGCAAATTTCTGTATCCCTCTTGCCTCTTTCTGCACCCCTGTTCCCTCTTTTTGCGCCTTTCCTGCCTGTTTCTGCACCTCTCTTGCCTCCTTCTGCACCTCTCTTGCCTCCTTCTGCACTTCTCTTGCCTCTTTCTGCACCCCACTTGCCTCCTTCTGTACCTCTGTTGCTTCTCTCTGCACTTGTCTTGCCTCTTTCTGCACCCCTCTAGCCTCTTTCTGCACCTCTGTTTGTTCTTTCTGCGCTGCTCATGCTGGCTCCGGGCCTGGTTAGTCAGTCAGTTGCCAGCAGTACCAGTCAGCAAAAAGTTGGGGGCACAGGATGACTTTGCAACAAGGCCTCTTTCTGCACCTCTGTTGGTTCTTTCTGCATATCTCTTGCTTCTTTCTGCACTTTTCTTCGTCTTTCTGGACTTCTCTTGCCTCTTTCTGCATTTCTCTTGCTTCTTTCTGCGCTTTTCTTCCTCTTTCTGCACATGTCCTATCTCTGTAGGCATAGTTAGTAAACCTTTGAAATTCACTGAAAAAACCATAGGTTTCAGGCCCGTTATAGTTAGAAATTAGCATTTAAAAAACCTTTGAAATTCACTGAAAAAACCATAGGTTTCAGGCCCGTTATAGTTAGAAATTAGTATTTAAAAAACCTTAGAAATTCACTGAAAAAACCATAGGTTTCAGGGACGTTATAGTTAGTTGGACATTTCACTCGTACAAAACCATAGAAATTCCCCCGTTATAGTTAGTTCACCTAACTATAACTCGCGCCCGCAATGCACTGCTGATGACGTCACATATTACATCATTCATGACATGGTCAGTGACATCACTGATGACATCTCAAATGACATCACTGATGACATCACTGATGACATCATCCACTTGATAATCTGATGCACCTTCTCACACTCTAATATAACCTTTGATACACCCACTTAAAAATGCAGACTACCATTTTCGAAACCATAGACACACCAATACCAGTTACTACATACCCACTTACTGATTCCTATGGCTATACACACGTCCACTCCTTCACCCATACAGTTGCTCATACATGCAGTCACTCATCAATAGAGCTCTAGCATATGCACTCATACAGCTATACAGACACTCACACACCACCACTCACCCACAGAGTTACTCACACACCCTAGTCACTCATGCAAATAATCAATCACACTTCCATTTACTCACCTATACAGTTATACACACACCACTTCACTTATTCATAGAGATACTAACACATACTTACTCTCTTCTACAATCACTGACACAAGCACGCACTCATCCATACAGATACTTTCACATTCACTCACTCTCACATATAATCATTTATATACTCCAACACTCAAATATACTGCCTTTCACATATGTAGTTACTCACACATGTACAACTAAGACGTCCATTAACTCACCAACACAGCTATACACACACTCGCCCACCTATACAGCCCTTCACTGATGCACTCTTGTACCCATACACCCAGTGAATCACCCACTCACACATCTATGCATAGAGTCACACACCCACACAGACACTCAGGCACCCATACAGATACTCAGACAACCAAAGAATAACCCATATAGACACTCATGTAGCTACTCACCAACCCATGTGGCCGCTTACACACCAACTAAGAAACTGATAGACATTTACACAGTTTTCTCACTAACCCATGCATTCAGTAAGATACACTTAATCAGTCACTTATACAATCAGTCCCACATCTACTAAATCATCCATACACACACTCATACACCCAGTCATTCTTCAATACACCTTGGCATATATATAAAACATATTTAAACTTTATACAAACACAGTCACTGGATGATGTCATCAGTGATGTCATTTGAGATGTCATCAGTGATGTCACTGACCATGTCATGAGTGATGTAATATGTGACGTCATCAGCAGTGCATTGCGGGGCGCGAGTTATAGTTAGCTGAACTAACTATAACGGCCGAATTTCTCTGGTTTTGTATGAGTGAAATGTCCAACTAACTATAACGTCCCTGAAACCTGTGGTTTTTTCAGTGGATTTCTGAGGTTTTTTAACTGCTAATTCCTAACTATAACGTCCATGAAACCTCTGGTTTTTTCAGTGAATTTCTAAGGTTTTTTAAATGCCAATTCCCAACTATGCCCACATAGGTAGGACATGTGCAGAAAGATGAAGAAAGGCGCAGAAAGAAGCAAGAGAAGTGCAGAAAGAGGCAACATACGTCCAGAAAGAGGAAGAAAGGTGCAGAGAGAACCAAGAGATGTACAGAAAGAACCAACAGAGGTGCAGAAAGAGGCCTACTTTGACTGTACCTTACAACAGACTCATACAAAGTACCCTAATCACTAATCCTTCTCCAAAGATGTCTTAAACCTTGCTTTTCTCTTGAAGGTTCACTATTAATCGACTGCTCAGAATGTTAGGCCTAGCAAATATAAAACAGCAATCCTAAGCATATCACTGTTGTAAGTCTGACCAAGTTTGTGAAGGTATGCATGCGTGCCTATGCTTTTACCTAGTAACATGTTAAATTAAAATAAACATACAAACACTTGAATACCTGTGTTTCAAACAGCATACTCTGTAAATTTGTGTACAAGAAGGTGTATGCATTTCTTTCTGCTCACAATACAGGGCACATGGGTATTCAATAGTATATTTGAGGGGCTCTATAACACATATATACATAACACATGTCTGCCTGTGCAACCGAATATCAGAGCAGAACTGAGAAGATTTGACCACCTATAGGAGAAGTTACCCGCTTTTTAAGCTACCATCTTCAGATGCATAACACATGTAAGAATACATATACAAGTAGACATATACCTCAGTCTCGAGAGCACGCAGACCTTTAAACTTGACAGCTTGCACTTCCCATTTGAGTACAGAAGGAGGCAAGAGAAGTACAGAAACAGGCAAAAGAGGTGCAGAAAGAAGCAAGAACAGTGCAGAAAGAACCAACAGAGGTGCAGAAGGAGGCAAGAGGGGTGCAGAAAGAGGCAAGAGGGATGCCGAAATTTGCAAGGGAGGTGCAGAAAGAAGCAACAGAGGTGCAGAAGGAGACAAGAGAACTGCAGAAAGAGGGAAGAGTTGCAGAAACAGGCAAAAGGTACAGAAACAGGGAACAGGTGGACAGACTGAGGCAAGAGAGGTGCAGAAAGAGGGAAGAGGGGTGCAGAAAGAGGCAAGGGGGATCCAGAAATTTGGAACAGAGGTGCAGAAAGAAGCAAGAGCAGTGCAGAAAGAACCAACAGAGATGCAAAAAGAGGCAAGAGGGGTACAGAAAGAGGCAGGAGGGGTGAAAAATGAAGCAAGAGAAGTGCAGAAAGAAGCAACAGAGGTGCTGAAAGAGGCAAGAGTGGTGCAGAATGAAGGAAGAGAGGTGTAGAAAGAGGCAAGAGACTTGCACAAAGAGGGAAGAGGGCTGCAGAAAAAGGCAAGAGGGGTGCAGAAAGAAGCATGAGAACAGCAGAATGAAGCAACGGGGTGCAGAAAGAGGCAAGAGAAGTGCAGAAAGAAGCAACAGATGCAGAAGGAGGCAAGAGAACTGCAGAAAGAGGCAAGAGACTTGCAGAAACAGGGTAAAGAGGTACAGAAAGAGGGAACAGGGGTGCAGGTAGAGGCTCATTAGATCACTGTAGTAAAGCTACTGCTCACCAGGGAAGTCTGCTGCTGGTATTTAAAGTGCATGTTTCAGTCTGCATGTCAGAAGTTTTTTTAATGAAATAGAAGAGGATTTGAGAAGTCACTCAAAATGTGCCCTAATTTTTCTTTCTGCATCACTAATCATAATTTCTTTGGCAAAATGAACCCCCTCATTTTGTTCCATTTTAAATTAAATGTTTTAAGTGTTACCTATTTATTCCAATCAAGATGGCTTCAGGTGTGCCATACTTTTGTCATAAGTAAGACTGTTAGCGCTCTAGTTGTTCTTTAGAACACTCTGGGAAGCTGCAGTAGAACACCAATGAATCAACTGACAGTCTCTGCCCTTGTTGGATGTACATGTTTTACTGAGAATGTCAGACTTCATTCTCACATGACTGAGAAAGATAAAGTGAATTTACAGAAAATATGCTCTCATTTTAGCTTCTAGATCACCATCCAAACCTGTATGGGAAAAGTATGAGAAAATAGTTTTCTCTCAAACATGATTCATAATATCCCAGCAGAAGGCTTTTTCACAGGGTAAAATCACCTTAGAACACACCACAATTCCTAAAATTAGTATGGTACCATCAACAAATGATTTATAATGTAAGTAAAATGTGTTTTCACCCTTTATACGTTCTCCTTTTGGTAACCCTCAAAACCTTCCATTCACTACAATGCATTTTAATGGGGTGCTATCATGTATATTGGTTCCAAGATGGCTGCCAACACTTCTTGGATGAAGTGCTGACAGCCAATCAGATCTCACGATAAGATGTGTGGTTAGGCCCCGCCCAGATATATACATTTCTTTTTCCTTTAATATTTAAAAAACTACTGAACAGATTTACACCATTTAAAAAAAAAAAAAAGGGCGCTTTCTGAACCAAGAGCTACCTTTTTGCCAAATTTGGTGTAATTCTGTTCAGCAGTTAGGGCTGTAGCCTTGTCTAAAGTTTCCTATGGAAATTAACATGGGGAAAACGTGTTTTGGGACCCCCCTTTTTTCTCGGCCCCCGCTTGACGAATCACCCCGAAACTTTCAAGACAGGAGCTGACCTGAGCGGGCCATTAGTTTTGAAAATTTTGCGAAGATTCGTCAAACGACGCCAAAGATATTGGCAAATCAAAAAACGCTTTTCCTATGGAAACTAGGTCCTAACTATAACTACCTACTGGCGACCGCCAGTAGGTAATATATATATGTGTATATGTATATGTATATATGTGTATATATGTATATATGTGTATGTATATATGTGTGTGTATATATGTGTGTATGTGTATATATGTATATATGTGTATGTGTATATACGTATATATGTGTATATATGTATGTGTATATATGTATATATGTATATGTATGTATATATATGTGTATGTATATATGTATGTATATATATGTATATTCACTGAAAAAACCATAGGTTTCATTGACGTTCTAGTTAGCTGGACATTTCACTCTTACAAAACCATAGAAATTCCTCCGTTATAGTTAGTTCAGCTAACTATAACTCGCGCACTCCGCAATGCACTGCTCATGACGTCACATATTACATCATTCATGACATGGTCAGTGACATCACTGATGACATCTCAAATGACATCACTGATGACATCATCCAGTGACTGTGTGTTTCTGTAAAGTTTAAATATGTTTTATATATATTCCAAGGTGTATTGAAGAATGAGTGGGTGTATAAGTGTCTGAATGGAGGATTTAGTAGGTGCGTGACTGACTGTATAAGTGAGTGATTAAATGTGTCTTACTGAATGCATGGGTTAGTGACTAAACTGTGTGAATGTCTGTATCTGTCTGTTGTTGTGTAAGCTGCTGCATGGGTTGGTCAGTAGCTAAATGAGTGTCTATAGGTTATTGATTGGTTGTCTGAGTATTTTTTGGGAGATTGAGTGTGTGTGTGGGTGGGTGGGAGGTGTGTGTCTCTGTGCATAGATGTGTGAGTGGTTGATTCACTGGGTGTATGGGTTCAAGAGTGCATGTGGAAACAGCTGTATGGGTGCGTGTGTGTGGGTGTGTTGGTGAGTGAATGGATGTCTCAGTGGTACATGTCCAAGTAACTACATATGTAAAAGGCAGTGTATGTGAGAGTTGAAGTATATAAATGACTATACATGATAGTCAGTGATTGTGAGACTGGCTGTATGGATGAGTGTGTACTTGTATCACTGATTATATAAGAGAGTAAGTATGTGTTAGTATCTGTATGAATAAGTGAAGTGGTGTGTGTATAATTGTATAGGTGAGTAAATGGGAGTGTGATTGATTCTTTGCATGACTGACTAGGTGTGTGAGTAACTGCATGGATGAGTGGCGGTGTGTGTGTGTCAGTATAGGTGTATGAGTGCATATGATAGTGTTGTATTGATGAGTGACTGCATGTATGAGTGATTGTATGGATGAATGAGTGGATGTGTGTGTAGACCTAGGAATCGGTGAGTGCGTATGTAGTTACTGGTCTTGGTGTGTCAATAAAGACTTGGCTTTTCCCGGCATAACTTCTTTCTGTGTGCTGGGCGTTATTTTAGCACCTGTACTCTGGGTAGCGCTGGGACGCCCCGTTGCTGGGGCAGCAACGCGCTGTATAAATCCAAATCAAATCAAATCAATGATTTAGAAAATGGTAGTCTGTATTTTAATCCCCCAACTTAAAACGAGCCACAGGGCGCGTTTACACTGTGGTGCAGGCTGTGTGGTGGGGCCTGATGTGACAAGTGTGCAAACGTGCCATGTGGCGCGTTTTAAGTTGGGTGATTAAGTCCCCTTGAATCCTGAGGGTCCCTGAGGGCCAACTAGCCCACCAGCTACCTCCAGTAAGCGCCACAGAGCTGCGTTGCAGAGTGGTGTGAAAAGGGGGCGTGGCCTTGGACCACCACTCTGCAACGCAGCTCCCTGGTGCTTACTGGAGGTACCTGGTGGGCTAGTTGGCCCCCAGGGACCCTTGGGATTGAAGGGGACTTAATCCTCCAACTTAAAACGCGCCACAGGGCACGTTTGCACACTTGTCAAATCAGGCCACGCCCCCTCCCTGCACCACTGTGCAAACGCGCCCCCTGGTGCGTTGTAAATTGGGGGATTAAATCCCCTTGAGTCCTAAGGGTCCCTGGGGTCCAACTAGCCCACCAGGTACCTCCAGTAAGCGCCACAGAGCTGCGTTGCAGAGAGGTGTAAAAAGGGGCGTGGCCTCGGACCACCTCTCTGCAAGGCAGCCCTGTAGCGCATACTGGAGGTACCTGGTGGGCTAGTTGGCCCCCAGGGACCCCCAGTATTGAAGGGGAATTAATTCCCCAACTTACAACGCGCCACGGGGCGCGTTTGCAGAGTGATGCACTGAGGGGGCGGGGCCTCCGGCGCGATGCACTTGTTCCGAGGAATAAACGCGTAAAAGACGCACAGGGACCTAGTAAGCGGCTGTCCCCAGAAAACACGAGAACGGTCTCCGACACCCCTGAAGATCGTCTGAGGGACCCCGCTCCTGGTTTCTGCAAACAATTCCAGAAGGGTCTGGTAAGTTTGGCAAAAAAAAACGTTTCTGTGGATTTTGTGGCGGCTGCAGGCAGATAGATGTGATGAGGGTGGGGGTGAGGGTGGTATCTGGGGAGAGCAGGGAGCGGGGCGTGGGGGAGAGAACGCCTGCTGGAGGCATTCCCACAGCATTAGGAGCACAGTGGACTGGGGGCATGTGTGGGAGACACCGACCGGGCGGGGAGGCGTGTTCAGTGAACCGGAGTGTGCCCGGGCGGGGTGTGGAAGTCCTCCGGCCGGGCTGCGGATGCCGGATGTATTCTCAGTGAGGGTGTGGAAGCATGGGGCAGTGATGGGTGTGGGCAGAAGGTTAGGATGTGCCAGCGGTGTGGCACGTGTTTGTGGGGCATACAATGGTGATGTAGGTGCATTTTGCCGCGGATAGGTGTTGGGGTTTGTAAATTTTGTAAATTCTTTCCAAATACCAGGGGGATGTCTGCGCTGTGGCGGGACAGCGGTGCAGCCGGGGGTGGCTGACGGCCAACTGAGTGCACTTAACCCTCTCAGCTGCAGCCCCACCGTGAGACGGGGTCCTGGCTTTATAAGCCAGAATCGCACTGTAATGTACAGTTCATACTTAAATATGGGGTCTGCACATTCACGTGTGGAGACGTGCACGTCCAGCGCTGTACTTTCTAACCTCGGCCGTGCGGGCGGATCCCAGATGGTCAGAGCATCCCGGCCAGGCTTCCGCCTCCTCGCTGCTGCGTGGGCATGCGCCCTGGGTGTGGGGGTAGGCAGAGCCGGGGTACGGTCAGTCGGAGGAGTTCCAAGCACATCAGGAAGGTCTGGGTACCACGCGTTCGTATTTTTTATATATATATGTATATATATATACATTCATTTTTTTGTAGGCATAGGGAGATAGATCCAAGTGATTTTCCCAGAATCACAGGCTCCTGAGCCGATGCCGGGACTCGAACCTGACTCCCCAGTTCCAAAGTCGGCAGCTCTGTCCATTGCGCCACATGGGGGTTGTTCCTGTCGGTCACCTAGAGACTTTGGGACCACCCTTCACCTTAGTGAGAGAGGAAGTAATGGGTTTATGCCAGCTACGTTAGCGATTTATTGAGTAATTCAGCGTGTGAATGAGAGAGCCAGTGGATGAGCGATTGGGCTTGGAAGTGAATGAGCCCTGCTGTGAGTGGGTTCGTGATCGAGTGAATGAGTAAGTGAATGCGTGTTTGAGAATGGGTGAGCATGAACGACTATGTATGAGTAGGTGAGTGAGCATGACCAAGTGAGTGAAAGTAAATCCAGTGAGTGAGTATAGCTGTGAGAAAGTGAGTGAACGAATGAATGAGTGACTTAGTGAACACATAAGTGAATGAATTTATGGGTTAGTGACTACGAAAGGGAGTGAAAGACTCAGAGTATGTGAACAGCAACAGAGAGTGAAAAAAGCGGGCGTCTAAATGAGCGCACAGTCATGTATAGAGCAACACATTCATAAAACGAATGACCTCCAGCAGCTTTGTAAGCACTCAGTATCCTGGGATTAAGTCGCCCGACCTATCATAAAAAAAGATAGTCTCAGTGTCACGAAAGCCGCGTCAAGATGGAGGCCTCCTCCAGAAGGGCGTTCTTGACTCAGCAGCAAGCCTCCCACAGGATGTCCTCGCGCTGGGTCCTGGATGGGTGTGGGCTCAGCAGTCAGTGCAGTCACACTGCTACAGCTGGCTTGTGCAGCGAAGCGGCCATCAGTAGACTGCGCGTGCAGCCAGGCCAGAAGGGCTGAGGCGATGTCCTGCTCAAACGAGTGCCAGGATTTTGGGCCAGCCCGCATGTGGGCTGGCGTCATTAGCTGGTGGGAATTCTTAGAATGTCACTCTGATCTGTGTGCTTTTTTTTTTTTATTTTTTATTTAGAAACTTCGGCGCATTCCACAGATTTTTTTTCCCAACAGTGTGCAAAACCCACGAGCCAGATTTTGGCCGCGATTGCTGTTCCGTTTCCTGAGTTCTCCTTTTCGGAGATGTAGCTTCTAAATCCGCCCACGAATAGCCTGTGGGCGCTATGACTCATCCGCAATCACAGATGAGCGAAGCGGTACATCGGCCCGGCCTTGCATAGGTATGTCGTCATGTAAAGGCCCAGCGACTTATGTAGCGCTTAACACCGGCATATATTTAGCTTGTTTGTAAGCGCTCTACAACGTGGCGCATTGTGAAAGCGAGTCACAGGAAAATGACAATGACGAACATTGCCCAGGGTCACACAGTGCAGTGAAGTCAGGAAGCAGAGGTTTACTGCCCCGGGGAGGTGGCGGTCCACAGGGCTGCGGGGGCCCCCGCGGGCCCCCGCAATTACAAAATTTAAATTAATGGACAATGCCCCTGGGACCTGGCCCACCCGGGGGCTTATAAAAAATGAAGCGCGGGAGTCCGCGCTTTGTTTTGTTTTAAATAATTTCGGCGGGATTCGCAACCCCAGCGTGACTTCCGCCGAAGTTATTAAAAAAAATGCTTTTTTTGGCCCTGGGGTTCCTTGTGGGACCCCCTGAGCAGGCCTGGGGGGTCAGGGTGTTTCTTCCCTGCCCCCTTTTTTTTAAGTTTGGGGACTTAATTCCCCAACTTAAAACGCACCACAGGGCGCGTTTGCACACTTGTCACATCAGGCCACGCCCCCTCCCTGCACCACTGTGCAAACGCACCCCCTGGTGCATTGTAAATTGGGGTATTAAGTCCCCTTGAGTCCTGAGGGTCCCTGGGGGCCAACTAGCCCACCAGCTACCTCCAGTAAGTGCCACAGAGCTGCTTTGCAGAGTGGTGTAAAAAGGGGGCGTGGCCTTGGACCACCTCTCTGCAACGCAGCTCCCTGGCGTTTAATGGAGGTACCTGGTGGGCTAGTTGGCCCCCAGGGACCCTCAGGATTCAAGGGGACTTAATCCCCCAACTTAAAACGAGCCACAGGGCGCGTTTGCACACTTGTCACATCAGGCCACGCCCCCTCCCTGCACCACTGTGCAAACGTGCCCCCTGGCGCGTTGTAAATTGGGGGATTAATTCCCCTTGAGTCCTGAGGGCCCGGGGGGCCAACTAGCCCACCAGGTACCTCCAGTAAGCGCCACAGAGCTGTGTTGCAGAGTGGTGTAAAAAGGGGCGTGGCCTTGGACCACCTCTCTGCAATCCAGCTCTGTGTTGCTTACTGGAGGTACCTGGTGGGCTAGTTGGCCCCCAGGGACCCTAAGTATTCAAGGGGAATTAATTCCCCAACTTACAACGCGCCAGGGGGCGCGTTTGCAGAGTGGTGCAGGGAGGGGGCGGGGCCTCCGGCGAGTTGCCGGTTACTTTTTTCTTTTATGGGAGGGGGGCTGCGTGGCCCCCCTTCCCTGGGCCACTTTTGGCCCCGGGGACCCCATCCCCCAAGGCCTCGCAGCCTTTTTTTTTTAATTTTGGGGAGGGGGGCCGCGTGGCCCCCCTCCAGAGGCCAATTATGGCCCTGGGACCCCATCCCCCAGGGCCTGGCCTCTCCGTTGGGGACCGTGGGGGGAGCCCCAATGCCCCCACGGTCCCGCCGGCTCCCTGCCTCCTGCGGGAGCTGGCATTGCTTTCGCACAAGGGGAGCTGCTGACATGCAGCTCCCCTTGTGCAAAAGCAATCCTGCTTTGCTTCATTGAAGCAAGAGCAGAGTTTGCTATGGCAGGGCGGGAGCCGTGCTCCCGCCCTGCCATAGCAAACCGCAATGTCCCGGGGGTGGGCACCCCGGAACATTGCAGGAGCCGGCCCTGGGGGGTGGCGGTCCCCAGGGCCATCAAGGGCTCCAGGAGGGGGGCCGCGGGGCCCCCTCCCAAGTGTTTAAAGCCCCGGGGAGGTGGTGGTCCCCGGGGCTGTGTGTCCGTAACGGACCCCCGCATTCAATTGATTTGTGCCCTGGGTAGGTGGTGGTCCCCGGGGCAGTGTGGGGGGGCAGGAGCCCCCCCCACACTTTAATGTTTTTAATTAAGCCCTGGGGTGGTGGCGGTCCCCAGGGCTTGGGGGAGCCAGTGAGGCCCCCCCACCCTATACTACTAAAGCCCTGGGGAGGTGGCAGACCCCGGGGCTTGGGGGGGCCCGTGAGGCCCCCCACCCTAAAATCATAAAGCCCCAGGGAGGTGGCGGTCCCCGGGGCTGCGGGGGGCCGCGTGCCCCCGCGCATATATTATAAAGCTTCAGGGAGGTGGCGGTCCCCGGGGCTGCGGGGGCCCCCGCTACACAATTAAGGAATGCCCCTGGGACCTGGCCCACCTGGGGGCTTCAAAAAACGAAGCGCGGTAGCCCACGCTTCGTTTTTTTTTTCTTTCATTTTCGACGGGGTTCGCGCACCCAGCGCAACCCTGCCGAAAATGTGGAGAAAAAAATGCTTTTTTTGGGCCTGTGGGTCCCTGTGGGACCCCCTGAGCAGGCCTGGGGGGGTCAGGGTGTTCCTACCCTGCCCCCTTCTTTCGTTTTTTAACGTTTCTCTTACCTTTTTCCCCTCTCACTCGGTCCGAGGCACAAGATGGCTGCCAACACTTCCTGGTTTGAAGTGTTGGCAGCCAATCAGAGCCAAGCTCGTGCTCGGGAGGGCTCAGCCAATCAGATCTCAGAATTCTCAAATATATATATCTGTAAATCTTTAAATAACTCAAAAACTACTGAACGAATTTACACCATTTGAAGAAAAGCGTGCTTTCTGGACCAAGAGCTATCTCTGTGCCAAATTTGGTGTAATTCCGTTCAGCAGTTCAGGCTGTAGCCGTGTCTAAAGTTTCCTATGGAAATTAACATGGAGAAAACAGGTTTTGGGACCCCTCCTTTTTTTCTCGGCCCCCCTTGACGAATCACCCCGAAACTTTCAAGACAGGAGCTGACCTGAGTGAACAATTAGTTTTGAAAATGTTAAGATTCGTCAAACGGCGCCAACGTTATTGACAAATCAAAAAACGCTTTTCCTATGGAAACTAGGTTCTAACTATAACTACCTACTGGCGACCGCCAGTAGGTAATGTATGTATATATGTATGTATGTATATATGTATATGTATGTGTGTGTGTGTGTGTGTGTGTGTGAGTGTGTGTATATATATGTATATATATATAAGGCAAGTTGGTAGTAAGCGCGCTCTCAGGAACCAAACCACAAGGAATACGATGCAATGGATTTATTACGTCATAAATCCAATCTTCGTGACGCGTTTCAACCGTCAAGCGGTCTTGCTCACACAAAGTAAACATTACACACACAGCGTCATAAGTACAATATGAAAACAGATGTAGGACTAGTACCTTGTCAGCAAATGTAACTGAAAATGGAAGACTGCAGTAGGTTTTGGGGATGTCACCCCAGAGTGTTTCCCATTGTTTGGTGGTTATTGCCCCGGGGGTGACATCGTGCCAGGCAGTTTGGTAGTTATGGGTGCGGCTTGGGGCTGAGTGTTGTAATACATGATAAGTTTTAGAGATCAGCCCTCTGGTGCCATCAAAGGCACATACCAGCTTCTCAAAGAGGGTTAAAGGGTGAATAGCTGCCGCATGTATCCCTGGGTGTAATGCCCAATGCCGCAGCTAAAGGTATTGAAGCCGTGCGGTGGCCGGGAGCATGAATTCAGTCTTACAGTCTTCAAATGACTTCATGGTGTCTCCCACAAAGAGTTCTCTTAGCGTCCGACAGTCCCCGTCGGTCCAGTTACGAAATGCGAGTGTCAACAAGCCTGGAGGAAGATAGGGTTGTGTGCTATGGGGGTATTGGGGGATGGGAACGTGGTGAGCCCCCTCTTCAGGGCCCTTCTATCCCAGATTTCCAATACCGTCCTGGTCGGTGTTGCGACGTAGGCACTGTGCGGACGGGCTCGTTTAGGCAGCAAATCAAGATCCCACAGAGGCCGGCACACTACCGCCCGGTCGATGTGAAACCAGTGCTTTTCACTTTCGCGTACTACCCACTCGGAGACATATCTCAAATGCGCCACCCAATAATATTCCAGCAGATTTGGGCACGCTAGGCCCCCATGTCGCGTGGTCGCCTCAGTAGCGAGTGAGCTATGCGAGGTTGTTTTCCATTCCATATAGAGGCCCGCAGGTCCCTCTGGAGGCGCTGAATATCCTCCTGCGGGATCAATGTGGGCAGTATCTGGAATATATACAGAACCGTTAACACACCCTAGCCAGGAGATATAGAGAGGTTTCCATCTCTGAAGGTCCGCCAGGATCGAGCGACGAAGAGGGGACCAGTTAACCCTGCACCATGAGGTAAGTGTGGGGGTGATATGAAGGCCTAGGTACCTTATGGAGTCTGACGACCACTGAAAGGGAATTGAGCTCTGTAATGCTTTTACTTCTGGGGTCAGGATGTTGAGGTTACGGACAAACAAGTTAGTCATGTTGATCTTGAAGCCAGAAACGGCCTCAAAGGTCTGCGAGCTTTCTACAATACTAGGGAGCGAGATGCCGGGCTGGGATAGAGTAAGGAGGAGGTTAGCTGCGAACAAGTTGATTTTATGCATCTGGCTGCCAAAGGGTATGCCTTTAATCCCATCCGAGTCACGCACTCGGATAGCGAAGGGTTCCACTGCTGGCGCAAATAGCAGGGGTGAGTGTGGGCACCCCTGCCATGAGACGCGTTGCAGAGATATCAAACCCGTGGCCCTCCCGTTCACTCGAATGTAAGCTGTCGGGGCGACGTATGACGCCATGATTTTGGAGATAAAGTCCTGCCCAAAGCCTATTTTGTATAGCACCGCTTGGAGGTATGTCCAGTCTACCCTGTCAAATGCCTTCTCCACGTCAAGCGAGAGAAGACAGGCGGGGATGTCCAGTCGGCGTGTTTTTTCTGTTAAGTGGGCTATACGCCGAACATTATCGGCCCCTTGTCGTTGGCAAATAAAACCCACCTGATTGGGGTTAATAAGAACGGGTAGGTACGGGTCAAGTCGGGGAGCTAGTATTTTAGTAAAAAGCTTGGCGTCCGTATTGAGAAGGGCTATTGGGCGGTACGAAGAGCATTGTGCCGGATCCTTGCCCGCTTTAGATATAAGAGACATCTCCGCCGTTGCCATTGTGGGGGTGAGACCAGTGTCTTGGGATAGAGAGTTGAACAGGCGCAGGAGGTGGTCTTGCAGCTGGGGAAGAAATAGGCTGTAAAAGAGCACAGGAAGTCCGTCTGGTTGGGGAGCTTTACCAAAGTGATGATCCAGAACTGCATTGCGCAGCTCTTCTGCCGTGATGGGGGTGTCGAGAAGGGCAGCATGGTGTGAGGGTAAAGGTTCCCAATTACAATCAGAGAGGAAAGAATGAAGCCTCGTGGGAGAAGTATCTTCACGAGAGTACAGTTGCTGATAATAGTTCCTGAAGGACTCTAGCTTGTCCCTCTCTGCAGGCGCCCAGTCTGTGTCCCCTACCTAAATTTTGGCAATGTGTGTCCTAGCGTGCAGGTGTTGCAGCTTACGGGCTAAGAGGTTGCCTGCTTTATCACCATCCTCATAGTATCTCTGGCGTAGGGACAGAACGGTACACTCTGCTTTACCTGTACGGTGGGCGCGCAATTGGCCACGCAGCAAGGCTAGTTGTCTTTTAGTTCTGCGGGATGGGGTTGCCTTGTTCAAGCGCTGCAGCTGCTAATCTCAGCTGTGAGTTTAGATCCCACCAATTTCGCCTCCCGCCCGTGCTAAAGTGATTGTCGTTATTGTGCCCCTAATGGTTGCTTTAAACCCACCCCAAAGTGTGTGCAGGGAGATCTCAGGTAGCGCATTAAGGCGGAAATAGTCAGTAATTCCCTTGCGAATCTCTTCTATGTCCACTGGGTCACGCAGAAGATGTGGGGTAAGCGCCAGCGCGGGGGCGTGCTCAGGGCGGGCCGCTCCAGCATCCCAGGTGAGTTCTAGGTCGGAGATGGAGATGTCTGAAAGTTCCGCCGTGTGTAGGCTGCGAAGGATAGAGGGGGTGACAGAGGCATAATCTATGCGAGAGTAGGAAGCGTGCACATGTGAGTAGAAGGAGTAATCCCTCACGCCAGGGTGTTTATAGCGCCATGCTTCTATTGGCCCACTGTCCTCAATGACCCTCTTTAGACTTGCATACATTGCCCCAGTGTTCTGGAATGTCACGCTACTTCTATCTAAGGAGGGGTCCCAAACCAAATTAAAGTCCCCATAGACTATAATGTTCTCTTCCACCTCATCTAGTTGCTCCTGCAGGATGCTTCTAATATACACATCTTGGGCAGTGTTTGTGGCATAGAGGTTGAGCAGTGTCATTTTTTGTTGTCCCTGGAGTAGCTGAAGGGGCAGGTAACGACCCTCCCTATACCGGGCTCTTTGACTACAGAGGTATAGAAGCTAGCCTTGCAGAGGATACCCACTCCTAGTGTTTAACAAGTTGTGTATGCCCAGTGCTCCTTAGGGTATTTCGGGTGTGTCATGCGATGAAGGTCAGCCTTCACCAGATGGGTCTCCTGAAGCATTAGGACATCTGGGTCGTGTTGCAACACAGGACGCCAAATTTGTTTCTGCTTGTTCAGGGATTTTAAGCCCCGCACCTGTAGGGAAAACAGCTTGAGATCACCCATGGTGGGCGGGTGGTCTATGGGTGTGCTGGGGGGCTTGTGTGAGTGGGCTGGCAGTGGGGTGGGGGTACACATGCTGACCGGGGTAAAAAAAACTATTTCAGCTCCCTAAGTCCCCTGTCCTTGCTGTGCTTAACCCTTGTACATTTGCCCAGCTTGATTGCAGCCCTGTGTGAGGCCCATCTTGGGACTGGGCGTTAGCCACAAAACCTGGCTCCATCCCCTCATAACTACTTATAGTAACGAGTACCCCATCGCCATCGCCTTTGCCTTATGTTACATAGTGTGCGACCTGCAAGGAAAAGCAAAATACAACAAATAACAGCAAAGGACCAACGGGGTCCAACTGGGACTTCTTCAGTATGCGGAGACCGGCACCGAGGCGCTCCAATCCCGCTGGAGGAGTCACCCTCTAGAAGAGAAAGTCTATGGGGGCGGCCATCAGGAATGCAGGAGGAACAACGGGACTCGATCGTCATGGTCCCCGTTCCCCCCCCCCCCCCCGAGGCCCACCATCTTCAGTGGTAGATCGACAAAAGGGGCACGTGGCAGTAGGTTCTTTGCAGTGTACTTGTGTCCATATTTAGATCGCTCCGCGGTCAGACAGACAGCGGTCGATGGGAGACTCCCCTGCTGAGGGTGCCTAAATGGTTGATGATGTCTTTCTTTGTGTCTTGGGAGGATAATTCTGCGTGCTGTCTGTTTGGTCGACGCTGAGGGACCGTAGCCCTCTTGGGTTTAAGATTACGTCCTGAGGTGCCCAGGTGGGGAGGCTCATCCCTTGTCTGAGGATTGTCCGATAGCCCCAGCAGTGCTTTGACCTCTGCCAGCGAGTGAAGTGAGCAGCGCCTGCCCTCCCATTGGAACAGAAGTGCAAAAGGGTGGCCCCACTGATAGTGGATACCTTGGGCGCGTAGCTTGTCAGTAATAGGTTTGAAGTTGCTGCGTTTTCGTAACGTGACAGGGGAGAGATCCTGGTAAAGCTGAATTGGGTAGCCTTGAAATTTAATCTCCGTCTTGCCCCTAGCTGCTTCCATGATCGCATCCTTTTCCGTAAAAAAGTGCACTCTGGTTAAGATATCTGGTCCGCTGTCTGCTCGTCCTGTCATCGCGGCAACTCGATGGGCTCTATCCAGGGCAGATGGAGCAGCGTCCTCGTCGCCCCGGACCTCCTGGAGTAGCTCCGCTGTGAAGGCCATGATACCCGCGCCTTCCTCACCCCGGGGCACCCCTCGTATATGGATGTTATTTCGGCGGCTCCTATTTTCCAGATCTTGTTTGGTTTGCAGTTCGATGTGTTGATCTTCCAGAGCGTTTATTAGTCCAAACAACATCTCCTGATCTTCTGATCTGGCATCGACCGTCCGCTCTAGGTCGTCCACTCTGTCTCCGATTTCCGACACCTCTCACTGTATGTCGTGGAGGCCCAATTTAAACTTTTCTTTAAGCGAGGAGATGTCATTTCTTATCTCTTGCAAAAAGCGGTCCATATACCCATGAGTGATCGGGGGTGAGAACTCACCCCTGCTGCTGCGGGTGACTGAGTTGGGGGGTGGGTTGCCGCCTCTGGTTTTGGGGTCTTGCTCCAAAGAGACATCACCGGGTTGTCTTTGGCTGTTTTGGAGCGTGGCATAGTAAGGGGTAAAGTCACCAACGCCGCCAAGGACTGTATTCCCCTTGTGCAATTCTCGTTCGTGATCGCCTGTCCCAGCAGGGGACAATCATGTGGTGCTCTCCTCTAGCAGACCTCCGCCACTGGTCCCACCTCTCTGCACAGGGTGTGGGGCCTCCGTAAGTAAGCCAGCTAGTGGGTGCACCTCAGTCTCTGGTGTTCTGCCCAGGGGCTCTGACTCATGAGGATGATGCTTTCACCTGAATGCTGCAGCTGGTTGCCACCAGATTCCGCTAGTTCTGAGGGAGTGGTCGGGAGGACGCAAGCACTCCCGACAGGGCCCAGCAGCCAGGATTGCGTCGTCTGCAGGGGGACCAGAAGCTGTCAGTGAAGGGGCCCTGCCAGCAGTCGGAATTTGCTTCTCAGGTTCTCTCCTGGCAGGGATCCTGTCAGCCTACTCCCCCCACGTGGTGCACCCCTTGCAGAGCGCCCGCCTGCCTCTGTGCTCCAGGCCCAGTTTTGCTGTCCTGTCCCCTGGTGCTGTGGGATCTCAGTTCTCAGTGGTTCGCGGGGCTCTACTTGACAGGCCCCAATGAACTGCCTCCAGGTCCCACCACCAGCAGCCCTCCACTGTGGCCTCGGACTCTTGCTTCCCTCTGCACGCAGTCGCGCTCTCTGTGCCGTAGAGGATTGGGGCCCCCCGTCAGTGCCTTTGCAGCGTGGCAGGGCTAAATTTTAGTGTCTCTGGGTCTGGCTGACCTGCACTGGGTCCCAGTCTATGGCTTATGTCTGCCCCAACTGCAGTCCAGCGCTTACCGGTAATGTGGTTGTGCCGCTTTATTCCAGGGGGTGGCAGGGGAAACTCCGCTCCTGCGGTCCCAGCGACGGTACCACCCAGCAGGGGAGCAGACCAGGCCCCCGCTTCGGTGCAGTCTTGAGCCGCCTTCTCAGGTCCTCGCGGTGCCGATGCAAGCCAGCTGTTCTCACCCTCTCAGGGAGGACTCCATCCAGGAATTCCCCGTAGCGGTGGCAGCATGGCAGCTCCCGCTGGGAGGGAGTCGTCTGTTCTCTGTTGCCTCCATCACCAGCCCCCAGGCCCTCAAAGTTTGTAATTGCTCCCAGCTAGAGTGGGCAGTGCTCGTGGGGTCGGGGAGTTCAGTCCCGAGATGTGCAGCGGTGCGGCGGGCCCGCCGGCCTCCTCAATGTCAAGTGGCTCCGGGGGATCCGCAGCAGCAGCTGGGGTCGCCCCCGCCGGATCACAGAAGCGCAGGCCCCCGGGAGTCCATACAAATGCCCGCACGCCTCACTCGGCGCGATGCAGGCTTTCTTCTGCGGCGCAGGGCGGTGGAGGCGCGGCAGCCTCCGGAAACAAAATGGCGCCCACCACGCGTCGTCTCTTTCTTCTGGACTCCGGCCTCTCCGGTCGCCGCTGTTCGGGCTGCAGCGGGCTTTAATCGCTACTACCGGGTACCGGGTGGCACCGGGAGCCCGGAGTCGATAATTGGTGCCCCTTAGGGGTAAGTAGCTGGACCATGGGCCCCGGGAGGACGGAGAGCCAGAGAAGCACGTCTCGCTCCATTGCCTCCCTGGCCACGCCCCTGCGGGAATATTTTTAAATCTCCCGCCTCAGGGGAGCAAACACAAAGTGTGTCTAATGGCCTCCTGTGTAAATTAATGCCTTACAGTGGGGAAGATCTGCAGACTTTGAAACTGTCCCTTCCACCCCTCCTCTCACCACTCCTGACCTGGGGGCGAGCTGGAGGATGAGGCGGACGGCGCTTCCCAGTAACTCTGTGACCGGTGCTCTCGATGGAACTTTGACGATGCCCCCAGGGCGGATACCATAACTTTCTGTACTTACTGCGGTGCCCGAGCAACCTTGGCCGATACCCGGTGGAGCAGTCCTATGCAGCTATAGAGGAGTTTGGCTCTGGTTCACCCTCGGCCGTCACCTACCCAGCCGGACATCGGACATTGTTTTTCTCGTCTTCCCGTTGTGTCTTCCACCTGCATTCCTGACCCCTGTTTACCATTCCCCCTCTACCTTACACTCCCCTGAAGACGTGTATACGCGCTAATAACTCATATTATTGTGTAATCTCATGTTTTTTTTTCTCTCCTATGTCGATACCTGGCTATGTAATTATGTAACCTGTAACTCGCTGATCCTTATGTAAAGCGCTCTGATACCTCCGGGTCTAGCTAGCGCTATATAAAACTTTGCAAATAAATAAATGCTCCAACGGGGCCGGAGCTTTGAAAATGCTATGGTGATAATGCTACTTCATATTATTCTGAGTTATTTTGTACTTACTTTCGGGCTTCTAATCCATTGTAGTTTATAGAGCAATGTATGCAAAAGAAGCCTAGATGATGAAATTTGAGATGTCATTAGTGGTGTCATGCAACATGTGAAGAGAGATGTAATATGTGAGGTCATTAAGCAGTGCATGGCGGTGGCGCAAGTTAGTTAACTAGAACTGGTTACGTTCAAATCGTTAATGTTGTCACTTACATATACACCTAACTGTGTATGTATATGTGTATACTCACACACACAGCCACTCACACACTGAGTCAGTCACCCAAACTCATATATATATATATATATATATATATATATATATATATATATATATATATATATATATATATACACACATACACATACGCACACACACACACTGGAAAGAAAGGTTATAGGGACATTAGAGTTGGGCTCAAATTTCACTCATACAAAACCGTAGCAATTCAGCAGTTCTAGTTACCTGAGCTGACTATAACTTACGCCCATGCAATGCGCTGCCTCACATATTACATCACTCATGACATGGTCGGTGACATTACTGATGATATCACTAATGACATCACAGATGACATCTGTCAGTGATTGTGTTTTCCAAAAGTGTATGAGTCTTAAATTAGTAACCTTTGTGTGCTACAAATGAGTGATACTATTTGTAGCATATTATGTGAGTGGTGTGTGACTGTGTATCTATGTGTGAGTAGGTGTCTGAGTGGCTCTGTGGGTGTGTGAGTGGTTGTATGGGTGAGTGAGTAGCTGTATTGATATGGGAGTGGGTGTGTGAGTAGCTATGTGGGTGAGTGAGTGACTGCCTGAGTGGGTGTGTCAGTGTTGTATGGGTGAGTGAGTGGCTATGTGAGTGACTATGGTTGAGTGAGTTGGTGTGTGAGTACCTGTTTGGGTTCACTGACTCACTGTGTGAGTGGCTGTGTGTGAGTGAGTGGGTGCATGAGTGGCTGTATGGGTGAGTTAGTGGTTTTGTAAGTGGTTCTATGGATCAATGAGTGGGTGTGTGAGTGCTTGTATGTGTCTGTGAATGGTTATGTGAGTAGTTGTGTGGGAGTAGGTGCATAAGACGTTATATGGGGGTGTGAGTGATTCTGTGGATGATGTCACGAATGATGTCACTGACCATGTCATGAGTGATGTGATATGTTAGGTCATAAGCAGTGCATTGCGGGGGCATAAGTTCTAGTTAGCACAAGCACCCTAACTGTAAACTTTGAGAATGGGTGTGGAGTGGGTGTATGGGTCTGTGAATGGGTGTGCGACTGGTTGTATGGGTCTGTGAGTGGATGTGTGTGTCTCTGTATGGGTCTGTGAGTGGGTATGTGAGTGGCTGTGTGGGTCTGAGTGGGTTTGTGAGTGCCTGTGTGTGTCTGCAAGTGAGTGGTGCTATGGGTGTGTGAGTGCCTGTGTGGGTCTGTGAGTGCTTATGTGGGTCTGTGAGTGGGTGTAAGAGTGCCTGTGTGGGTCTGAGTGGGTGTGTGGATGCCTGTGGGGGTTCTGTGACTGGGCATGTAAGTGGCGTTATGGGTCTGTGAGTGGGTGTGTGCGTTTGATATTGAACATTTGCATGTTTAGGTTATTTAAAAGGTAGAACCATGGCCTCCGCTCTCTCCATGAGACGACAAGAAGAAACCACTAGTCACAGTCACTACAGATCAGATTGCGTTCTATTACATCAGTGATGCATTCACCTCCATTAAGGATTTCAGATCGTTTTTCAACGTGGAATACGAGAGGAGACACATTTGATTTGCCTTAGCCAAGCCCAAAAGTTATGAAGGTTTCTACTTTACTGAAGTGGAGCTTCAACTGGGGCACCTGTTATGTTTATATTTGTAAGTGCTTCCTTTTGAGGTTTAATTTCTGTGAAATGTGCACCAGGGACAGACTGGAACCTAATTTTTTCCCCAGAAGAGTCCCCTGTTTTGTCGAATATGTCTACCCAAGTGAAGTACTTTCATCTAGTTAATTAGTAAGTGCTGCCTTGTTGGGTAAATGTCCTGTGCATATTCTGCACTACAGATGTGTAATGGACCACAGGGTAATGTCTCCAGTGACCTTGTGTGCATGTAATTTCGGCAATGTGGAGAGGAGTTGGCCTAACGGCTAGGGCGGTCAACCTCGAATCTGGGGAACTGGGTTTGAGTCTCTGCAACGACGCTGAACATCCTGTGATTCTGGGCAAATCACTTAATCTCCCCTTGACTAGCAAAAAAAGTGAATGTGTCCTCATGTAACGCAACTGGTGCTATGTAAAGCACTCTGATACCCGATACCTTCGGGTCAAGTTCGCGCTATATAAAACTCTGTGAAATAAAAAAAATGTTCCTCGAGCATCTTCATCTACAAATAGCGATAACATGAATCCTCGTCAAGAGAAGATGACGAGACTACAAAGAGGTGAATCTCCACCAAACAGGGGTACTTCCTCTTAACTAAATGAAGTAAGTGCTTCTTTGTTTGGTATAGATGTCCTCGTATTCCTCTGCATCAATAACGCGTCACCAAAATTCTTCTGGAAATGCGCTCGGGGGCCTTTTGTTATGCTGTCCATCAGCGTGGGAAAAGGTGGGAAGACCTTTGCATACTACTAAAGAAAAGAGGGAGGGGGTGCCCGTTTTCAACCCCGGGGGACTCCAACCCCCAGGGTTCGGCCACAATTGAATGGGGGAGGGGGCAGCGCAGCACTCCATTCATGGGGCCTGGCCACAAAATCAATGGGGAAGGGAGGGGACATGCGTCCCCCCTCCCTGGGGCCAATTTCTGCCTCAGGGACCCCATCCCCTGGGGTCTAGCTACATCTCACTGGGTGCCCTAGTCCCACCCAGAGCACCCAGTCTGCATGTAGGGGACTGCGGGGGGACCCTCAACCCCCTGTGGTCCCAGCCGGCTCCCCGCCTCCTGCTGGAGCTGGCATTGCTGTTGCACACAGGGAGCTGCTGAAAATGCAGCTCCCAAAGTGCCCGAGCTTGCTGGAAGCGGAGTGTTTGTTTATGCTTGGTGGGAGCTGTCCACTCCTGCCAACCAAAAGCAAACGGCTATCTCCCGTGGGTGGGCACCTCCGGAAATCGCAGGAGCCCGTCCTGGGGGGTGGCAGTCCCCAGGGCCATATATGGCTCCAGGAGCGGGCTGCGCGGCCCCCCTCCTTTGTTCAGCATGGGCTGGCCCCGGGGAGGTGGTGGTCCCTGGGGTCGTATATGGCCTGGGAGAGGGGCCGCGCGAAGCACCTCCCTCTTTTTTGAAACGTTATTGGCCCTGGGTAGGTGCTGGTCCATTGGCCGGGGTCCTCCTCTTCAATGATTATTTAAGCCCCGGGGAGGTGGCAGTCCGGGGGGGCGGGGGTTCACGCGGCCCCCCCTATATTTTTTTTTAAGCAATAACCCCGGGATGGTGGTGGTCTCCGGGAAGGGGCGGGGGGCGTGCGGCCCCTCTGCCAAAAATTAACATTCGGCCCAGGGAAGTGGTGGTCCCTGGGGCATAAATAAGCCCTTGCACAAAAAGCATGCCTCCAGGACCTGGTCCAACCGGGCGCAAATCTATAAAGAAGTGCGGGAGTCTGCGCTTCTTTTTTTGTTTTTGCCGTGGATTCGAGACTGTCGCGATTTTGCAGCAATTTTTTTAAAGCGCTTTTTTGCCCTGGTGTGGTTCCAGGGGACCTCTAGGGCTAGAGGGTCTGAGTATTCCTACCCTGCCCCCTTTTATTTTTTTTCTGGGACTCGGGTGAAGCAGAGTGCCAAGATGGCTGCCAACACTTGCTGGTTGAAGTGTTGGCGGCCAATCAGATATCACCACAAGATCGGGAGGGTTCGTGTAGCCTTTGCATCCCTAGATATCCAAATTGATTTCTTTTAATAACTCTATAACTGCCTAACAGATTTATACCAAATAACAAAGAGAGCGCTTTCTGGATCAAGAGCTACCTTTCTTAGTGTAATTCCGTCCAGCGGTTCTGGCTTTAGTCGTTTCTAAAATGCCTATGGGAATTAACATAAGAAACACATGAAATGAAGGTTTTCTTTTGCCTTAAAAATTGTGCATAAATAAATCCAGGATTTGTAAAGCACAGCAATTCATCTGTGAGGGCCTCAAGGCGCTGAATTGTAGGCACTGGGACATTAAGTGATTTGCCCAGAATCACAGGATGTTGACACCGATGCCGAGACTCGAACCTGGTTCCCACCGGCTCTGAAGTCAGCACATCAGGCCGTTACGCCACATCCTCTCCCTTAGTGTTCTCAAATGCTAAAATGACATCCCCTTTTCTGTGAATTCTCGGGATATCATCCTCATAAATTTAATCTGACATGCAGAGTCAAACATGCGTTTACAACACCAGCTACAGTCAATGGTCTCCTGAGTAATCAACTGCAGTGTCGCAATAGAGTTCTAATGAGCAGCTAAAGTGGTAACATTTTGTATTCACGACAAAAGTGAAGAACCACTGAACGCCATTTTGTTGGAATTGAAGTTGGTGAATTTAAAGCCTTTCCTGAGAAGCAGGCTGAAGTAAAAAAAAAAAAATCATTGAGATGTTAATGCAACATGAACCCAGAGGCTTCAAAATCTGAGGGGCGGTGTGGGGATTTAGTAATTTGAGGCATAATGCATTTTTACAGGGGCTAAAAATGTTTAGAGAGTAGAGCATCACTTATCCACATCTGTTTGTTCCGCCTACACATCTCCAGTCACTTAACAGCTCCTAGTTTTAAAAAAGTAAAATTTTCATAGAAAAATATTTTAAAATATTTATGTAGATATTGAAAAAAACAAAAAGGTTAAAGTGACATTGTTAAGTATGCTAATAAGGTCTTAGCTTATGTTAAAAAAAAATAGATAAAGGTTAACGTTTAAAAACAAACAAAGTCACCAGTTATAGTTTACTGAGCTAACTACAACTTGCGCCCTTTCCATGCACTGCTTATGACCTCACATATTACATCACTAGTGACATGTTAAATTACATCATTGATGACATCTCAAACATTAGTTTTGATCTTACTGGAAAACGTTTGCTCTGCCATTCTATAAACTGGGTACAGCAGTAGTCAATCACAAATATACTGTGTTTTAAGACAGCTGAGGGGGTTAAGCAATGCTTTAAGAAGGCTGAAAAGAGTGGGAGTCTTCAAATGGTCTGTTGTTCAAGAACAGTAACTAAGAACCATATAGAAGATGAGTGGCCTTTGAGATGAAGGACATGCTCTTATCGGTGTGGCTAAAAATATTGTGTTCCTCCACCTTTTGGTCTACGCCCCAACCTGGTAATTTTGCTCTCTTCGTCCTTCTCCTTCTGATCACCCCCTGCCCTTCTTCCTGTCGTCCTGGTGCTCCTAAACCTGGTCCGCCTCCTGCTGGTGGCCCTCTTGTCTATCGTCTTTGGCTCCTTCACACTACTGGATTTTCTCTGGGCCCTGGTCTTGTTCTTTTGAATTCTGATCCTCCGGGTCCTGGTTCTTCTTGCCCTAGTCATCACCTTCTTTCTCATCCCACCCATCTGGAATGGTCCTATTTGTCATACAGGCACGCACCACTCCCTGGCCAGCAAACACACGATTGCGCGCGACTTCATTATCTGTGTGCTTCCCCGCTCGGCCACCCCCTCTGTTATCTGTGTGCTTCCCCGACCGCCCACCCCCTTCGTTATCTGTGTGTTTCCATGCCAGCTCCACCCCCTTCGTTATCTTTGCCTGTCTGGTTCTATTAACTTTAATTGATTTTTTTTTTATTTTAATGATCCCCGTTTAATAATGCACTAAATTTATAACTAAAATCACGCGCGACTTCTTTATCTGTGTGCTTCCCCGCCCGGCCACCCCCTCTGTTATCTGTGTGCTTCCCCGCCCGCCCACCCCCTTCGTTATCTGTGTGTTTCCATGCCAGCTCCACCCCCTTCGTTATCTGTGTGCTTCCCTGCCCGCCCAACCCCTTTCATTATCTGTGTGCTTCCCCACCTGCCCACCCCCTTTATCTGTGTGCTTCCCCGCCCGCCCACCCCCTTTATCTGTGTGCTTCCCCGCCCGCCCACCCCCTTTATCTGTGTGCTTCCCCGCCTGCCCACCCCTTTATCTGTGTGCTTCCCCACCTGCCCACCCCCTTTATCTGTGTGCTTCCCCGCCCGCCCACCCCTTTTATCTGTGTGCTTCCCCGCCCGCCCACCCCTTTTATCTGTGTGCTTCCCCGCCCGCCCACCCCTTTATCTGTGTGCTTCCCCGCCCGCCCCCTTTATCTGTGTGCTTCCCCGCCCGCCCCTTTATCTGTGTGCTTCCCCGCCCGCCCCCTTTATCTGTGTGCTTCCCCGCCCGCCCACCCCTTTATCTGTGTGCTTCCCCGCCCGCCCACCCCCTTCGTTATCTGTGTGCTTCCCCGCCCACCCACCCCCTTTGTTATCTGTGTGCTTCCCGCCCGCCCACCCCTTTATCTGTGTGCTTCCCCGCCCGCCCACCCCTTTATCTGTGTGCTTCCCCGCCCGCCCACCCCCTTCGTTATCTGTGTGCTTCCCCGCCCGCCCACCCCTTCGTTATCTGTGTGCTTTCCCGCCCGCCCACCCCCTTCGTTATCTGTGTGCTTTCCCGCCCGCCCACCCCCTCTGTTCTGTGTGCTTGCCCGCCCGCCCCCTCCGTTATCTGTGTGCTTCCTCACCCACCCAACCCCCTCCGTTATCTGTGTGCTTCCATGCCCACCCAACCCCCTCCATTATCTGTGTGCTTCCCCGCCCGCCCAACCCCCTTTATCTGTGTGCTTCCCCGCCCACCCCCCTCCATTATCCGTGTGCTACCCAGCCCGCCCAACCCCCTCCGTTATCTGTGTAGTTCCCCGCCAGCCCACCCACCTCCATTATCCATGTGCTTCCCTGCCCACCCACCCACCTCCGTTATCCGTGTGCTTCCCCGGACCTCCATTAACCATGTGCTTCAACCCTCCATTATCCGTGTGCTTCCCCACCCACCTCCATTATTGTGCTCTGAAGAACTGTATTTACATGTGGTAGGTGCCCGAATTACAACAAGAAACTAGCATGTCGGGGGCAACATACATCTGCTGAGAATCAAGAGGCGCGCACAGGCCTGTTGTCTGCTAAAGACAAGAAGTGTACGTTTCTAATGAATACACGGGGCCTGCAATTGTATTCCACTATCCCTGTACTTTGCTGATTTCACATCCTTCCAATGTCTAAGATATTGATACTATTTTACATTTGCAGCTTCCTTTGTCTGAAACCAGCGCTACTTTAATGGAAGATGAATAAATGCACGTCAGTCATAGGTGCACTCTTACAGAACTTTTTCCTTTTGTTTTTCAGAGCACTATTCCGATTGGGCACGATATCGTAGAGATGTGCACATTGGGATCCGTCATTGTATTACAAAAAACAATTAACCAATTAAAAAAAAAATTGCACTTTTAATTGGTTAGTGCTATCTGAATTTATTGCACCCACACACAGTTGGTGTCAATATCGGCCCAACACAAAATTCACAGCGAATTGAGAATAATCACCCATTTGCTCGAAATGTATGCTTTTGAAAATAGCAAATCGTAACAATTCTTTAACAAGCATTGGTATAGCCAATAGGTCTCACCTTTGGGACCTTATACGTGTTTAGCCATGCAACAGTTGATGTTGTTGCACTAAGGTTATTGTGCTGCATAACTAAATACTTATAAGGTCCCAAAGGCGAGACCTATTGGCTATGCCAATGCTTGTCTGGTTCTGCGTTGGTCCTGGGTCTCCTAGACCCTGTAGTCTTCATTGTCCTAGTTCTCCTGAGGCACATGTTTTGGTTTCCCTGGCCATGATCTTACTTGTCCTCCAGACCCTGATGCTATTCTTTGTTCTCTGGCACTCTTTCCGCTCCTCATAGCCTGTGTCTGGTTACTGCTTCTCTTGCTCATCCCAGTCCTCTTAACCACAATCCTCCTTTTGATCTGTCTTCCTTGTGCTGATCCCCATGGTCCTGTTCCTCTTGGTTCTGATGCTCCTGGTTGTGTTCCTGCTGGCTCTGGTCAGACTAGCCCCACTCTTCCTTGTCTTTGTTGTCATGATCTGTGGTCTTTGCCCTTATGGTGCTTTTGAGTCTACTATCCAATTGGCCCTGATTTTCTTCACAATAGGCTTTTGATCCTCATGTTCTTGATTGTCCACTTTTTCCAGGTAAAACTGGTACCACTGTTGGTTCTAGTCCCGCTTGTCCAAATAATCCTCAACTTCCTGCTAGTGGTGGTCCTCTGCATTCCCTTCCCCCAGATTAGGCGGAAACAACCTCTAAGACTCTCGATTTTTGTTTTTTAAATCTTTTTATTTAGGTTTAAGTAATCAAAGTACATTTTAAAATGAACAGTGTAGTTCCATTTGTAACAGATCATTTAATTTGGCAACTGTGATAGTAACATCGTATATGTGCGTCATCATTTTCTTTAGTGGAAGTATGTATAATACAATCAATATAACAAAGGCATAAGGCTTTTAGATCGGAACCTTACAGCAGGAGTCTCTCTTGGCCTTCCCTTCAAGCCTTATGCATATAGCCTCCCTGGCCTGTTCCACCCTATCATGCCACATGGAGAGCGGTACAAGCTCAAAAAGGGACCCATATATACCTGGGGCGAGACTTCTCTGGCATCAGTACCCAATATTCTTCCAGTCTATCCTAGCAGAAGGCCACATCCACTAGCCAGTCCTTAAGACGTGGGCAAGTATGGCATCCCCAATGCTTCGCCACCCTTCTTTTAGCCAACAGAAGCGTCATAGAGGGTAGCCGACGGGTGCCATTCGGGATGTCATTGACATAGCCAGTTAGTGCCACCAGAGGTGTCCTCTATACTGAGTGGTCAGTTACTTCTTCCAGATAGGCATAACTGTCAGACCAAAAACTTGCCACTCCCAGGCACCCCAGGCCAAATGTAGAAAATCGGCATCTTCAAAGTGACACTGGGAGCACTTTGTCAGGCTGGAGGCCTATCCTGTACAATCCATTGAGAATATAGTAGATACAGTGAAGGAATTGTATATGTATAAGTCGTAGTCTGTAATTGGGGAAGATCATGTGTGTCGTGGAGCAACAGTATCTCCATTTCTCCTTGGTTTGACTACAGGGGATTTTTCCTGCATAACTATATATAGCCTAGTGATCAGCCCCCTAGATGGGGAGGTATTTAGGACGCAGTCAAGTGCATGCAATGTGTCAGTCTCACAAGGGAAAGTGCTATAGCCAGCCATGCAGGTGCTCCAGTGTTTGTAATATAAGAAAATATCTAGCAGTGTGCAGTCCTTGCAGGCCTGCACCTCTTGTACGGTTATAAACATACCTATCTGGTATAGGTAGCCTATTCTCTCCAAAACCAAATACCTTAATTGTTGTTGCGCCGTCGCTTCCTGGGTAGAGTTCAATGCAGGGTTATTAACTTGCTCAGGCCAGCACAGTAAAGGCAGTCCATTCGAGCCCTGCAGCGTAGCCAGTTTCACACCCATGTCGTACACCTAACAGTGTCAAACGTATCTTTGGGCTTCGTTGGTGTGGCACATATAGCCGTAACTAAAGGGTAAGCATTGTCTGCTTCTATTGCGGTATTTGGGGAAGTGCTGTGTGGGATAGTACCAGTGATGAACAAACTAGGCCATCGCAAAGTAATATTTACAATTCTTTATCCGGAGCACTCAGTCCCCCCCCTCCTCGGGGGGCGGTGTAACAGGCTGAGGACCTCCCAGGCTAATCTTGGTTGCTGAACAGCTGGGTCAAGAGGGAGCATATACGGTTAAAGAAGGCTCTACTGAGTGGCATGGGGATGTTGGCAAACAGGTAAAGGAATTTGGGGAGGATCATCATTTTTGCAATTGTTAAGCTCCCAGTGATGGACAGAGGCAAGCAAGCATTTCCACTCTGAAACCCTCTTCCAGCCTCGTCGAGGCTCTTCCATAATTGTCTCATCAGAGAAGTAACATATCCCTGCTGATCTGAATTTTCAGGCATCGGACAGTCTCGCCCGCCCACTCTAGAGGATACTCCATATTGAATTTCACTGTGGCATCAATCAGGGGGAAAATTGCGGACTTTGACCAGTTAGTCGTGATCCCTCTTAAGGTACCAAATTCTATAAATTCACCAGCATAGGTCCTAGGTTCTGGGCTGGGTATACACAAATAGTGACATCAGCAGCATACATGTAGACGACTAGTCTCCGGGCTATGAAGTTTAGGCCTCGAATTGAGTAGTGCTGCTGTAGGCGTGCGGTAAGTGGCTCCATGGCTCTAGCATATAAGATTGGAGAGAGCAGGCATCCTTTTCACGTACCTCTGTTTATTGCTATGTGATCCGACACCACATTGTTCGCCCACAGTCTAGCTGTGGGGAGCTCGTATAAGAGCATAATCCATTAAAGGAAGGAAGAGGTAAAGCCTATTCTTTGCAGCAGTGCAAACCGGAACAGCCACTCTAAAGAGTGAAAGGCCTTTGTGGCATCCAGGAAGACAGCCACTGCTGAAAGCTGTAGATTGAGGGCATAGAGCAAGGCAAAGAGGATATGGAGACTGTGTGTGGTGGAGCGCCCTGGGACAAAGCCCGACTGATCTGGCAGACAATGGTGGGGAGGAGGGGAAGTATATTTGCCACGAGCATAAGCACCAGAATTTTGTTAGCCACTTTTATCATGTATAAAGGTCTGTATGAGTCACTGAGATTGGGTGGTTTGCCAGGCTTCAATATTTTGACAATCGGGGCCTCTTGGACACAGGGCGGCAAATGACCAGTCTACCTGGATTCCTTATACATTGCCAATAAGTTTAGGGCCAGTTGCTCAGCATATTCCCTATAGAACTGGGCCGTCAGGCCATCCAGTCCTGGGGCCTAGTCTCTCGCCATGCTGCAGATTACTTGAAAAATATCATCCATGGTACACGGCACATCAAGGTATTGCCTGTGAACATTATCCAACCATAGCAATTGGATAGAGTTGAAGTAGGTGGTCAGCATATCTGGGTGGATTTCACCACTAGAGGCTTATAGAGCTGAATAAAAGCACATCATCTCTTTAATGATGTCTGTCAAGGAGTGTCATGGAGCCCCCTCTGCATTCAATAGTTCCGTGATGTATGAACTATCCCAGTGTTTCTTTGAGTTGGGCTTCTAGAGTTTTATCCAGTCGATCTCCCTCACCAAAATGGCGGGCAGTAGACCCCTTGTGGAGAAAGCGGGTTTTGCCTTCAGGAGTTTCTTCATATTCAGAAATTTTTTTCCATCTGCGCAAGGTAGCGAAGTTCTAGGTCTCGAATTTCAAGTTCTAACATCTGCAGTTGTTTACGTAAGTTCCACAGTACATCAGATTGTTTTAATATTCATATATCATATACCTGGAATATAAGCCTTGAATGCATCCCAGAGTAATCCAGAGGAGTCTACCGTTCCAGTGTTGTGCTTGAAGAATTCAAATATGGAGCTTCGTATTTCGACATTGAAAGGGGGTATCTCAGAGTGCATGCAGAGGCAGTCTCCAAGTGAAGGCTCGGTCAGGGCTTCCCACCGAAGATAGCAGTAAGACTATTGGCACATGATCAGAAAGAGTGCGAGTAAAATGGCCGACATTCTCAGTGTACCCACAGATATCTCTGGTGATCAGCCAATAGTCTATGCGTGACCATGCGCCACTGGAGGTAGTTACACAGGTGCCTTCAATCGCCAAGGCTTGTTTGGTGTGCCATATGTTGACCAGGTCATAATCAGCCTGGAAGGACTGCAAGTAAGCAGCAGCGTGGTGGTGAGGCCTAAAATTGAACTAGGATTAAACCGCTACCCCTCCCGCATAAGCTGAGTAGGTAGACGCATGCTTTGCCTATGCACCGTGCCCGTAAGCAAAGCTGAGTGCCAAGAGTGAGATGAAGTTCCTGTAACATTACTATGCCACCAGCGTGCCTTCGGAGCTATGCAAAGGTTTGCCTAACCTTTCAGGGATTATTATTATTATTATTGATTATATTACAAAACTGCACGATTGTCTAAAATAAATCTTGGCCTTAAGTATCCTGATTCGGATAGTCTCACTCTACCTCACCATTATCTAGTAAAAAAAAAAGTCTGTTTTAAGAGATTTCCTGAATTGACCAAGATCAGATGATTTTTGCAGCAAACTTGGTAGGTTATTCCACAGGGGAACTGACCGCACCGAAAATGCCCTGCCTCCGGCCGATAGTCTATATTTTTCCTGAACCAGGAGACCTGCGTCGGCCTATCTTAATCGGCGACCTCAGTAGTAATTCCTGAGCTTATTTCTCAAATCGATAGAACCCATCATATGTGCAGCCTTATAAACAATACAAAGTGGTTTTAAAAGAATCTTCTTTTCCACTGGTACTCAATGCAGCTTTTTAAGTGGCATAGAAGCTGAGGACATCCTTGGGAGATCGAGGGCTAACCGAGCTGCTGCATTTTGTATGTTGGACAATCGTTTAATCAGCATGTCCGGTACACCCAAGAGCAGTGCATTACCATAGTCTAAGTGGCTGAGAATGGTAGTTTGCACAATAAGAGCTCGATGTTCTGCGAGAAGAAATGATAATTTCCTTAAAGTTTTTAGGAGAGCAAAGCAGGTTAATGAGGGGATCATTCATGCCACGCACATTCCTGGATATAAAAGTGATGTCTCTCATTGTGGTTCTACGAGTAACGTGTCCTGGTTGTCTAGCACATTCACGCCAGCAGGCCCAGTGGACTACCCTAAAGATCCCATCCAGGAGTGCACATAAACGACACACAAACTAAGCATTGTGTAAAACTGTATGGGACTCGATAAAGAACAGCTATCCAAACTTACCCTCCCTCCCCCTTCAACTACCCCAACTGGTTGAAGAACATAGCCCACCCACCCCCGCCCAACACAACCAGACCAAAGTGGAAACAAGTGAGAACCATCTCTGGGGCGTCTCCCTACTCTCTCAAGGGCTAGGTGGCCCTGCGTGAAAATAACGGTCTGCAGTAGATGTGTCAATCATTGTTGCTGAGGTAATTAGTGGTGTCACTGACATCCTGGGAGCTCATAGCCACCGGTCCATGGGCATGTCTGCGGCAAAACTTCATGGTCAATTTGGGGTCTGTAAAGTAGTACGTGTTGCCATTGTGAAGGACTCGGAGACAAGCTGGATAAAAGAAAACATAGGCAAGATTCATCTTCATCAGCAACCGTTTAACAGTGAGAAATTTCCTGTGGGCAGACTGCATCGCCAGGGTGAAATCAGGGTAAACGGAGAGTTTGTTTACTTAATAGTGGATCTTGCCATTCTCCTGAGCGAGATGCAGAATCATGTCTCGGTCTCTGTAATGCAACTGTCCAGCTATGATGGGTCAGGCATTAGCCCATGGTAGGGGGGGCGCAGCCCCAGTGATCGATGCACTTGCTCTGCAGTAAACAGAGTGGTCTCCCAAGAGGGCTTGGAGTAGGGTCTTCCTGTAATCTTCAACAGTGATCATGGCACTAGATTCGGAAAGACCCAGAACTCTGGTATTATTCCTCCCAAGAGCGCTGCTCCTGGTCCCCTTTCTTGGCTTTCATAAGAGTGAGAATCTTTTCCATCTTTGGAAGCCATTCATTGTTTGCTGAGGCCCCATCCTCCGAGTCGGACATCCGCTGCTCCATTTGGGACAATCTGTCATTATGGTTAACGAGGTGATTGACCATGTAGTTTAATCGGTTAGTAAGTGTATCAATCTTGGAGTCAATAGATTTGATGCTGTTGCGGACAACTGTTAATAGATCTTTAATGGATATGTCCTCATCGGTATTGCCGCAGCCCATAACAGTCAGTGCCCTCCCCCCATCAACTCCCTCTTGTGGGAATCTGGAGGGTCATTTCGTGTCAAACTCTAAATTGGTTTGTTGCTTGTGGGCTTTCCCCATGGTCAGGCTTCAGTCGTCATGTAATGCTTGCTACAGATTCTCAGGGCAGTCAGCCGCGCCAAGGAGATATTGGCCCTACCTCTCACCAGACTCCCACAGGGCACAAGCAAGCCAGGGTGTAGGCGACAAGGAGTAGGCCACCAAGATGAGGTCGCCCCACAAGCAGCAGATAGTGTAGTCGCGTAGCATTGAGCAGCAGGTTTGTGCCTTGATTCACAGATGTCCTCGACCCCTTTCGCAGTAGTTCTCAGTTTCCCAGTAAGGATGGTGGGACAGCAAGTGCAAGGTGCCAGGAGACAGCCCCAGGCCAGCAGTACTCCTCCCAGGGCCACGGGCAGGCCACAGTTGCCAAGGCTCCAGCCAGGGCCCTCAAGGCTCTCGGGTAGCAGCTGCCCTTCTCACAGGCAGTAGAAAGTAGCCCAGACTAGTAGATGGGCACCGCAGGCCGTGGACTGCCCCGGGCTCCGCCTTAGTCAATCCCCGTACCCTAGCAGGGAGGACAGGGCACTGGGTTTGGAGCACCGGGAGACCCTCCCGGCGTCAGAGCCCCCCCTCTCAGGTCCGCAGGTAGGCCACAGTCACATGGGCTCGGGCAGAGGCCCTCCGTGCCCCAGGAAGACAACCACTCTCTGCGCCAGCCAGGCAGAAGCAAAGGAGGTGGGCAGCAGCAGGTCCATCTCCACAGCTCCAGGCGTGGTCTCAGAGAGTCAGTCACCGCTGCAGCAAGAGTGAGGCCCCACTCACCTGCGCTCTCCGCCGCAGTAGGCCTACAGTGGCGCACGGCTCTAGACCTGCCAACTCACACGGTGCCACTGTGTGTCACACAATTTTGGCTCCCTTCACACGATCATCCGGTGAGGAGCCGAAATCACATTGTGGCAGGGAAAACGAGCTGAAACCCACTGTAAACAGTGGATTTCCAGCACGTTTTCGGAGGCAGTATGCAGCCGATGTCCATTAAAAGATGTGAAAACACCCCAGGACATCTGCGACAGCCTCGATGACCCTTTATTTTTTTTTTGGTTTTTGGAAGGGGGTGTGGAGCTTGGTGAGGGGCAGAGTGTCTTTTAGATAGCTCTCTGCACCAGGACCTGCCCCTTCCTCACACACGGAAGTAGTTTTGTAAGTTGGTAGGTAGCGGCTCACAAGTAACTTGCAGCTGCCGCGTCTTGCAGCAGCTCACCGCCTGGGTCGCACAGTGTTTCCCAGTCACCTCACAGAACGAATCCCATAGCATGCAGGTCCAGATGTCAGCCCATTCGTTGTAGATTTATTGGATTATGTGCCGGGCCGGCGGAGCCTCACTCAGTGACGTCTGTCTTGCGGCCTGGCTCTCTTGTGTCCCTGTTGATTTAAAAAAAAAAAAAAATCTTTTAAGTGGCTTCCAGATTTGAGACTGGAATGAGGAGCCTTGTAGGACAGAAAAAAGAGCAGAGTAGGGACTCCTCTCAGCACCTCTCTTCTAGCTTTGCAGGTACTGAATACAGGCAGGATATGCTCAATGAACTCTCAAGAGACCTGCTGCAGAGATCTAGTTTTATCTAGCCAGTTTCAGGATATCCAGAGTTATCTCTGGTGGTTAATGCTCTTCCTATAGAGATGTGTGCATTCTCTGGTCACTGGTCAGATGCATTAGAAAATAACTCAGCTGGGTAATGTACTTGTTTCAGATCCCAATGTGTAGGTTATAGATTTGTACTTTAAGTATGATACTCAGTGGGTTAACACTTTTGTTGCAGAGAGACGGTCAGGTTGAAGGGAACTTGTTCAACTCTGGCTTTGAACTTTCTGAACAGGGTTGCCAACATCTGCTCTTAACACGAGCACTATGGATTTGATGGAATTGTCTGTACTTCTTTTTAGGAGGCATGAAGTATCGGCTGTGGTGGTCTTATATCTAGATCTTTTTCATTTATTATTATTTCTAAATATAGCCTCAGCAATGATGGTACAAGGGCAAGTAACCTATTGTTTGACTTTTTAAGGCCAGAGGCTATGCAGAAATGTTTCCTCATGGTTAGGTTAGCTTTTTAAAATCATGGTTATCTTGGTGCTTAGAAAACGTGGGGCCCATACTCAGAAAAACCATCAAATCAGGCTAAAAAGGTTTAACCGGTAGAACGAGGGAAAAGCAGAATCTTTAGGGCCTTCCTGAGCTTCAGCAAATTTGATTCTTAAGCGAAGGGCAAGCAAAGAGGATTCAGTTTGGAGGCAGCAGCAATGTTAAAGAACCTAGAGACTGCGGTGGAATCTAGGGACCTCAAGGAGATGCTGTCCTCCAGATTTTAATGAACAACTAGGATAGCAACACTTGAAAAAATAAAAAAAAGAGCAAACGTCTTTTAGCATATAAAGGCTTGAGGTCTGGAGAAAGTGACTTAAAATCTGTTTCTTAACAGAAAGCAATGAGAAGAGGTCAAGGCAGAAGGAGTATATTCCCCTTTTCAGTCCCAAAGCTAGCCTGGCCTTATGCACAGCACAGCGCATTGAGGCAGATCCAGATAAACTGTGTTACAGTAATCCAGGCATGCTGAGATAAAAGCATTCAGAGTTTGCACTTTGTGAGGGAATGAAAAGAAGATGGAAAATGTCATAGTCAAAGAAGCTTTATTCAACTGTGCAAGTCATAAAAGCATTACAGATTAAAAGATTAAAAATCAGAATTACAAAAGGTTAAAATCTGAGTTAAAACATTTGTGCAAAAGAGCAATCAGAGCTATCATTATATTACACATAATATGATAAGACAGAGTTAAAAGCAATATTAAAAACAAGTGCAAAACAGTCTCAAGCACCTTGGCAGGCGTAATGGACCCTGCAGGACCTGGTATGCATACACATACACCTACACAATAGTGGGGGATTTCATCATGATCATTATCCAGCCCTGATTTGTTTAGAACATATGTGCCACATCCACCTAAAAAATTTAGCCACAGGGATTGCGTACTTGGGAGATGGATCAGTGCAGAGGATTTGCAGGGCTATGTTGTGTGATCTTGTACCCAGGTTCTTACAGAGCTGACCCAGCCAAGCTTTCCGCGGGCCAGCGTAGTCAGCGTAGGCAAAAAGCACATGCGCGTATGATTCTATGTGTTTAGCGCATGCATGACATTTGTTATCCCCTGTGGGAGACCATTTGGATGTAACGCACTTCAGGGGCAAAGATCCTGATCTAAATTGGAAGTAAAGTTTTTGATCCAAAGGCTTTTTAATGATATCCCAGTATGGCTCAAAACTCGGGCAAGGTTTAATCTGGAGGAAGTGCCCCGAGAGGGAAGTCGGGTCATGGCGCCTAAACTCATCTTGTGCATCCATTACCCAGTAGGTCTCTTTGAGGCTATTTTTTGACTGTAACATTTCGGTGGAAGGGAAGTCCCACAGGTGTGATATGCCCATTTTATTGATCAGACTTCTCAGATCGCGCAGCCAACTAATTTTGTGAAAGCGATCCAAATTTATGATATCCCTTAAACCCTCTGTGTACACTGCCAGTTCCTGCGTGCACCATATTCTGCACCAGAATAGAATTGGCCGTAATCTGGCTAGGTCCGTCAGGGCTTTCCTGCCTAGATCATTCCTTAGAGGGAGGGTGGGTGTACTCTGTGGCAGACTAATGATTGCACGCAGAAACGCATTCTCGGCTATTGTTAACTGGGTCAAGTTTTCTAGGCCCCACAGCTCAGCCCCATAAAGGACTGAGCTCACCACTTTGGTGTTGTAAATTTGGAGTACTGGGCTAAGGGGCTTTGTCAGAGAGGTTTTAAATTATTTTCTAAGAGTTCCAGCTAACTGCCGATGCTTTAGTGCCATGACTTCGATATGTGACTTCCACCTCATGTCCTTCTGCAGTTTGATGCCCAGATACACAAAAGCGTCAACCTGCTCCAGGGGTAACCCATCCATCATTATTTTCCCTCTAAAGGATCTGTGCTGGTTGAATGCCATAAACTTTGTCTTAGCGGCATTAATTTTGAGACCCCTCAGGAGACAGAACTCTTCATAGCGTTGGAGGGCACGCTGCAATCCACTCTGTGTTTTAGAGATTATCAGCGTGTCGTCCGCAAACATTAAAATGGGGATTTTTCTTCCAGCTAAGACAGGAGCATCAGTGTGGGTGACATCAAGGAAGTTTGCGACTCCATTTATAAAAAGAGAGAACAATGTGGGAGCCAACACGCATCCTTGGCGAACACCCTTTCGCACAGGAAAAGGATCAGTCTTGTTTCCAGCCGTCCCCCAACGTATTTGTGCACAATTATCCTCATGGAGGCGGGCGATCAGGGAGAGTAAATCAAGTGGCATCCCCATCCCCTTCAAGACCTCCCACAGTTTGTTTCTTGAGACTAGGTCGAAGGTGGATTTGAGGTCGACAAAGGCAGCGTACATGCTGCCCTTGCCGAGAATGATTATCCGCCAGTATATAAGAACAAAATGGAAGACCTGGTCGATTGTGCTGATATGGGACCTGAAGCCTGCCTGGAAAAGGGTGAGGATGGAATTAGCCTCGATCCAGGCCTGGACCTTGGCCAAAACAAGCCTAGCCACCACTTTCTGTATGGAATCTATAAGGCTTATCAGCCTATAGTTACCAGGTATAGATTTGTCACCTTTTTTGTATATGGGAATTATCTCCGACTCCCCCCCACCCCCCCATACACCCCCCACCACCAGATAGCCGGAATAGGTGCACCTTGGGCTATGGCGTTAGCAAGTAATAATATGTAGTTGGACCATTTTTGGTCCATCATGCAAGAAAATGTCGGCAGGGATAGAATCTAACCCTGGGGCTCTGCCATCTATTAGGGCGCTGAGTGCACCACTGACATCTGCCTCATCGAATATCCTACCAGCAGGGAAGGGATGGATCGGGAATGGTAATTTATCATCTGCTTCATCTTCGGCATATTGAGTGGCAAAATGGCTAACCCATACATCAGGGTCGACGTGATTTTCCGGTGGCTGTGCTATTCCACCCCCGCCCCATTTAACCACGTTCCAAAAACTACTTGGAGTTATTGCTATCGCAAGCACATTTTAATTCCTGCCATCTGCTCTCATCCCAAGATTTTTTGGCGCAGTGAATAACATTCTTGTAGGTAACGCCTGCATTCGTGGTTGTACCAATGCTGTTTGGGCGTGATAACTTTCGCCCTGGTCTTACTCTGTTTTAGGAAGTGCCCACTGATATCTAAAAACAGTGAATTGTACAGGTGTGTGAATTCTTTGGCCGATTCATGGGAGGTGAGGCATGTCTCCAACAGTCTTACTGTACACTCAAGCTCGCTACTTATGATGGATAGTGTTTCTGGGCAAGATAGGATCCTGGGCCATTTAACTCGGCGCATATTATTTGAGACTAAGAGATCACTAGTAGTGGGTAAGCTAGCCAGTTGTATTGATTCTCTAAGGTCCCTAAATATGAACCGTGAGCAGAGTGGATCATGATCACTCTCTAAGCGTGCCTGAACAGCCTTGTCCTCGAGAGTGTGCCATAGGTTCAAACTGACTAACAGGTAGTCAATGCGGCTAGAATGGTAACCGTTGTTGAATGTATTTGAGCCTAATCTGTCTGAGGTGGATCGACCGTTAGCAGCTCTTAAACCATGCTCCAAACAGGGAGCTTTTAGTTGAATAGCGGCCTCAGTCTACCGTTTAATCGGATGTAGTTCCAAGGATGGGACACCCCAATGTTCATCCGCCTCCCTCGCTAGATCATTGTCCTCACTATTGAGCGGTTCAAATGTGGTATTTAGATCCCCAGCATCTACAGCTCCGCCTTCCCCGGGGAGGGTGTCTAAGAGCCCGCTTAAAGCGTAGATGGTTTCAGATCTCTGCCCACCACTCAGACCTCCTGCATATACATTTATAATGGTGGAAGTTCCATATGGCCCGAGCGCCACCCTAATTGCAAGGATGTCACTGCAACTCGGGGGTAAGACCCGGATCTTGAGACCTATATCTTGTCTAACCCAGATTGTGAGGCCCCCTAGTGGCCGTCACCTAACACCCTGGGTGGCTGGAATATAATAATTTAGGTATCCTGGATGGTAGAGCGGCTCTATGGACCAGATTTCCTGGAAAGCACATATATCTAATTTTTCTATGAAATTATTCCAATCGGGAACATCGCCCCTATTCCTCAACCCAGCGATGTTCCAAGATAATAAGGAAATGGTGCGCGACATTTGGTGTATGTTGTTATTCATTGTGACATTTGGGGCTATAGGATCGAATTCTTGATTTGACTGGGACTGGACGCTGTCAGGGGATCCTATCTCGATTAGAGGATTCACTGTTAAGAGTGGGGTGAAATATGTGCTGGTGTAATCTGTCGGAGTGGCCAGCATGCTATGCCCAAGGGGCGGGGTAAACCAATCTATCTCACTTGGCATAGACACAGTTTGTTGGGAGGCAGCAAGACTATTCGAGGTAAGTTCACTCGACCCACCAGGGGGGCTGTATTTAAGACAAATGGTTGTTTCAAAAATATGTTGTGTCCGTAAATCATAGGCTACCAGGTTCTCAACCAGGTCGTGATGTGTAAGGGTGAGAGCTATGGCGTCTGTGTCGCCCCCCAGGGTAGAGTGCCTTCTAGCCCCAACAATATCGTCCCTAATAATGGATCGACATCCCCGCACTCGCCTGATCCAGTGAATAGATTTATTAATCAGGGACGCCTCGTCCTCTATTTGTAGTTTGGTTACAGGCTTAGGTACATTAGTCAGGTAAATTGTCCGCTTCCGCGCTGGGGTGGTGTCACTACCATGAGAGGAGGAGTTCCTGGGAACCAGAGGGGGTGGAATGTTTGTTGAGGAGGCCATCCCCTGTTTTGGTGCGGGGAAATTATACTGCGCCACCCTATTTGTTATGGGGCCCCATGCCCTATTGGGTGCAAGGGGAACTCCCTTGGCCCGACCTTGGTTAGGACAGCTGGCCCTGCTACTGCCTGATGGAAAATGTATTTAAGGTGGAAAAAGCAGGAGCTAACTACAGCATTAATTTGACTGATCATAGAGAGGGCAGCTGGGGATGGGTATAATTTAATCCCACATTGTGATGATGACACTTTTTAAATTGATTTACAAGAGGCTAAACAGCTGGATACTTAACCTGATACAGGGTTGAACTTGCCATTTGGACCTCAAGTGGAAAGAGAGTGCCTCATATGCAGTGGTAATCAACCCGCAGCTGAGGTCTTGGACCTACACTGTATTGAGAGTAGAACTAATATCATTATGGAAATCTTATACCCTTGATCATCCATATCTGAGCCCGAACGAATGTCTGCTGGGCATCCGCTATCGTCGTCATCCTAGCCGACCCACAAAAATAAATTAACTGGCGAAGATCCCTCTCAATATGCAGAGAGACCTCAGAAATTGGTAGAAAGGCAGGGTTGAGAAAACACACTTCTGAAGGGGCGCAAGCAACAGCTGAGGCGGCGACATCTGAGTAGTAAGCATTACATCGGTGAGGAGTGCAGACCACACTGAAGTAAGACCGTGGCACCCCTGCTGTTGCGGCTTGCATTCCAGGCCTGGATTAGGCCCCCTGGCCATAATTAGCAGCAGGCCCAAAGCTTGAGAAGCCAGAGAGAACCTTGACCTATGTTTCGAAGTAGCTGCAAATGCTTTGGGGCCTGCTCGCTGTAGCCGGCGTGGAGAAGTGACTAGCCAAATGAAAGACTGAGCACCTGGTGGCAGCTGCATTGACTAAGAGCCTACGGAGTGTCTTGGCAAACTGGGGAGGGACCGCCTTTTGTAAATCGCCACAATTTAGGGCCATATGGTAGGCCCCGAGGGATGACCTGAGATGGGCGTGCCTCTGTTGTGGGGCTGAGAGGCACCCAGACCCTTATGGGAGTGGAAAAGAGGTGTCGGATCATCTGCAATGGGCCCTGGAGACACCCCCCCTAAGGCTCTAAAGAGATACCTCTTGTACACAGGTTCCACAGAGACCACAGGCAGATAGGAGTTGCTGGTGGAAGAAGATAGGCTGGGAACTATGCTGGGGCCTTCGATAAATAATGGTCCACGTGACACCAGAACCATTATTCATTATTGTCCCTTAGTGAGCTCTTGGATTATGATGGAAAGAATGCTTTATTTACTATCCCTCCCGCCTGCCCTTTTGTTTCTCCTTTATTTTGAGATTCTGGATTTGAGATGTTGAGACTTGAAGGGGCTTCCACAGAAGGCCCCCTGGGATGCACCATGTGAGGGTATAATATTGCGTGCGACTCCTTGGCTTTAGATGATTGACTGTGATTTTGTTGGCCACACCAGAGAACTCCGGTCCGAGATGGGAGTTGCTCATGGGCCAGTTGACGGACAACCCAATACTAAACAGGAGGGCAGTGAGAGCGCCTTAGCACCTGATATTCTAGCCCAAAACCAACAGCTAGGGGATACAAACCCTGACTGATTTTATATCCTTTCCCTATGTTTGCATATTTTTCCCCTCGGGTCTTGATTGATTTTCTGGCCCGAGGTGGGCAACCTAATATGGATGCTACTACAGAAAATTACATTTGTTTGGTGGATCAGTTGAATTCTTCCTTTGCTAAGTGACGCTCTGAGCGCTGTCTGTAAAGTTCATCCCTTCCTACTAGTTCAAAAGTTGGGGCTGGGAGACAGATGCTTCAGTTATAGTGTAGGGTAGGGGCAGCTGGGATTAGCGTTATTGTTTTATATGTTTGTTTTTTTAAAATCTATTTATACAGCAGCGCACAGGCAAGCCGAGTAGCACACCACACGAAAGACCCACCCATGACTATCCCTATGGTCACCTTTAGCTACTCTCTTGCAGTGTAAACAACTAAAATAATAAAATTAAATGAGGGCATATTTTCTGCTGTCTTAAATGACAATCAGCACAGATGGTTTTCCTGCAAGAAAAAAACTTATTGGCTAATAAATGTGTAATACTTACCTGTAATCAATGCACCAGTGTGTATCACTCCAGTTGCACCTGCAAGTCCAGGGGCACAGCGATTCTTATTCACTTCCCAATACAAACCATGAAGACCCATACTGATGACTGTGATAGGTTCATAGTGGTTGAAGGCATTCTAAGAGAGAGGGAGGTGGATGTTTATTTCACTGTATGCGCCACCCACGCTGGTGCACAGTACCCTGAAAGACCTGACTACATTACTTTGGCATGCCCCATTAGGGATTGTTGTAGTGGGTGGAGATTTCAACTCAGTGTAGACTCTAGAGGCACCTCGGCCACATGCAGTTCGAATATCTTGGCCACGTGGAGACAATCATTGGGCATGACTGACGCTTGGCGAGCAATGCATCCATACAGTAGGGAATAATCATACCATTCAGCTGTATATAAATCTTCATCTAGGTTAGATCATTTCTTTCTCCTAGCTGCAAATATCAGATGCCTGGATGAAGTCTGTATTCTTCCTCACAGTCTTAACAGACCACACTCCTGTGTGGATTAGTATTTGGCATCTGTAGGAGATGTTGGAATGAGAGGTGGAGACTGAGCACATGGTGGCTCCGCGACTTACAGTTTACGGAACACATTCAAATCAAAATAGATTATTTTCAAACAAGTACTGGCTCCGTTGCCTTCCCAGCTGTGCTCTGGGCGGCACTTAAAACAGTGCTGCATGGAGAGGCCATCTCCTATTAAATGGAGGCAAAGAGGTGCGAAGAGGGAAATCTGCCAGTTGGATAATTATATGTGCGCGCTTGAAGAGGCGCAGGCAGAGCTTCCCAACAAGGAGACACATCGCAGCCATGAGCGTCTCCTCCTATTACTCAGACAGAAGTTGCTGAACTCAGCCGCTCAGGCAAATGTAGGGTTGAAACACAAAATGTACAAATTAGACGACAAAGCGAGAAAGTTGTTATACTGGCTTGCCAACAGAGACTTAGAGCAGCAACTAGCACCTGGCTTACACATCTACTCAGGACAGGTTCTCACTGACCCAGAGCATTTTACACAAGAATTTGTGCTTTACTAAAGTTTTGTGTATGCAACAAGAACACTGCCTCCAGCTGAGCGGGGTAACCTCATCATTGAGGATCTGGTGGTCTCTAGATTGTCAGATGTGGACCGTTTGAGCCAAGGTGCACCAGTAAGTGAGGAGGCGATAATGAAAGAAATTAATGCCCTCCCTTCTGGAAAAGATTTGGGGCCCAAACAGGTTCCCGCTTGAGGTGTTTAAAAAAATATGTATTACATTTGACATACCCCCTTTATGGCAATGTAAGACGAATTCCTAGGTAAGGGATCCATCCCATACGACCGCTGAGGGGCTGTGATATCGGTGACCTTAAACCAGAGAAACCCCCAACGGAATGCATCTCTTACTGACCCATATCACAAATACACTTGGTGACACAGATACTGGCTAAAGCCTTAAGCCCTCAGGCTAATTGGCATTACACATAAATGAATACACTAAAATCAGAACAGTTTTATATTGGGGTGTACCATATGCCATTGAATTAGGCGCCTACAAATTGCCTTAATTCAAGCTTGGCAACCGGGACCTAATCAAGTCTTGGTTTTGTAGACTTTGAAAAAGCTTTCAACTCTGTACATTGGCCCTTTATGTTTTGGCTGCTGGAGTGAATCAATTTTAGCCCACTCTCACAACAGTATTTGCAGGTTTGATATGCCGACCCTTCGGTGCGAGTAAAGGTAAATAGGACTATTTCTCCCTCATTCAATATACAGCAGGAAACGAGGCAGGGACGTCCTCTTTCATACTTTCTCTTCACCTTATTCATTGAACCACTGGCGAACTGTATCTGGAAGGATGCATTAATTAGTAGATTTATATAACCAACATCACACAAACACAATCTTGCTATATGCAGATGACATGCTAGTTTATGTTTAGAACCTCGAGTCATCAGTGCTCAGACTGATGCAGGTGTTGCAGATTTACGGTGAGGGCTCCGGCTTAGCCATTAACTGGAATAAATTTATGTACCAGTGACCAGGGTGAACACTTGAATGCAGTTGGCAACAGACCATTTTAAATATCTGGGTATGCAAGTCTCATGCAATGAGTGGAGAGCTTGGGATTTTAATATAGTACCCCTATTTGCCTGTGTTAGACAGGACATGGAGGCACGGAGTTCACTTCCTCTTAAATATCGCGGGAAGAGGCACGCTTTTTAAAATTACTTCCATCCCCTGTCTAATACGGGTCTCAAAACTTCTCACACAGCATCCAGGTAAAATGTCTACATTCACTTCAAGCGGCAAACCTGTTGTTCCTATGGGCTGGTGAGCAACCCTGAATTGCATTTAGGAAGTGTGTCTTGTCTCCATATGATGGGGACTCGGGTTGGCCGACATTAAACTTTATTATTGGGTTAGTCATATAGTACCCATGAATGACTGGCTATTTGCATACCATAATGACCTATGTGGTGGCTGCTCCGAACTGGGTTACATTGATGTAGTTGGGGTATTTCAACTGCTTTATCATCCGAACAAATGCCTGGACCTTCCTCCTGCTACAGCGACAACACTATTGTGTTGGCACTCTGCCTTCAGTGGATTAAGTGGCAGAGTCCTGACTGCAGGAACCCCATTGTTGTGTTGTACATCGCTTAAGTATACAGTGCCACTGCTGGGTTTTTGCGCACATGGGACCACATAGGTATATCTAAATTGGGGGACATATGGGAGAGAAATTACACACTCATTTGCACAATTAGTAGAGACATATGACATGTATTAAACACCTTTTTTTTGTTACTTACAATTACCAACCACTCTGAAGGCTCATGCACCTAATCTCACGTTCCTACCCCAATTACAACCCGCTGGAATCCAAGGTTATAATGTCGTGCCTTGCGGGAAAGGGCATTTCCAAGTTGTATCAAACTTTGGTTAATAATACCCCTCACACTGTTCTCCACTTGAGAGATAAATGGGTACAGGATGTTACTGCATTTTCTTATACAGATTGGACTGAAGCAAAAATGGCCTCTAGGCTCCCTGCTGTATCCACTCAATTGAGGCTTATTCAACTAAAATACCTACATAGGTATATTACAGTCCTACTTGGTTAAGCAGAATGAAGAGGGGACTGAATCCCCAATGTCTGTGGTGTGGAACAAGGTACCTTCTTTCTGTTCAGTAATACCACAATATTGGTCCCGTATACAAGACGTACTGTCCCTGGTTGTGGTCTGGCCTCTCATACCAGAACACAAGATGGTGATTTTAGGTCGCATGGATGAGTGGAAAGGTCGGGCGGACCACAAGACTGTTTGTGGCAATGGGCCTACTAGTTACAAAAAGGGATATCACCCTCCATTGGCATTCTGATAATGCCCCTTCGATAGGGAAATAGACTAAAGGTATGAATTTATGTGCCAAAGTAGAAGAATATGTATATAAATCAAGAGGATACCTGCAGAACCATCATACTTTCTGGGATATGTGGTGGAAGTTTCATCAATGATGGATTGGTGCATGCCGGATAGTTTTACAATGGCCCATAATACTGTTAGCCGGAAATTATACTGTGTTAGCTGCTGCAAGTTGTTTTATAACTGATAACAATCAGTCTATCACTTCTGGAGGACCTTCTGTCTCAGCAACAGGGAATGATCCTCTACCCGAATCTACCTAATGTCAACCACCATACGAGGAGACTGAGTGGTGGCGGTTGACCGCGTTTGATCCGCCGCCAGAAGTGGTGGATGTCCTTCTCACCTCCAGGCTCCCTTCAACAAAGTACAGTATTGCAGGCGATGGGACAAGCTTCTGGCTTGGTGGGGTACCGGAAAGATTGATAATTTGCATTCCAAGGTGTTGGCTCTTCTTCTGTTGATTTTGTCATGACCTTGCTGTAGTCGCTAATAAAAAGTTATCCCGTTTTGTGTTTGCCAGACTCACAGTCCTTTAAATCACTTGTGACACGATTTTTAAAAGGCTTGACTCTAGTTTCCTCCTAAACCCTATGTGATGCCACAGTAGGATCTTATTTTGGTCTTAACGTCTCATGTGCGCGCCCTGCGAGTTGATGCATAGCTGCTCGCTATGTCTCTTGACTCTGAAGACTATCTTTCATATTGCTATTACTTCAGTTTTTTGTATGAGTGAGCATCTTGCATTGTCGGTGCATCATCTCTATGCCACCTTTTTCCACACAAACTGGTGTTGAGAACATAGATGGCCGTCTTGCCTAAAGTTGTTCTTTGACCCTCCTCACCCCTTAAAAGAGGAGAAGAGGCTCCATGGACCCCAAAAGAGGTTTACGTTTTTAAACACGATCATACCAGGAAACACCATGTGGACGATCAAGCTTTTGGGGGGTTTTCGCAGCGAAAAAGTGAAAGGCTGTGCAGAAGTGGACCCTGTCTAGTTGACTAGTCCTCTGCGTTAAGATCTGCTATGCACTGGCCAAGAAGCAGCTGCCGGAAGGACTAGGAGTCCATTTCACCAGTGCTAGGGCTACCACCACTGCATTGACACGTGGAGTTCTTTTCCTTTACATCTGTCAGTTTGCGACTTGGGCCTTGGTGAAAACGTTCACGAAGCACTACTGCCTTGACAGCTAGGTCCAACAAGAAGTGCATTTGCCCCATTTGGTCCTGCAAGGTTTTCTGGTCTGAGCCCACTCTACAGACCCTCCACCTTCGGCAGGTACTGCTTTGGTATCTGTTCTAAATACGAGCAATCTAACATCTAAAAAGGCCCCAGGTTTCAAATCTGGACATTAGTATTACCAGTTGTTCACACATCTGAGAGTGCAGAAAGATTTAGCACACAGGGGTGGCGCTTATGGGGGCGGCTCTGCTTTGTCACTTCTGTGGTGTATGGAGCAGCGCGAAGCTGTTTGGTGCCACCGAGCTATGTGCAGGAGCATTACTTGTGAAAGCATTCCAGAGGCAGTCTGGTGCGTGGGGAGTGTTTTACGGCAAGGAATCTGTGATTAGATAGAGTATCCACTGAAAGGGCATTACCGAAAGTAAGCAGCTTGTTATTTTCCACGTAAGAAATAGGAACTGTTTTTTGTCTGAGAAGCATGCCAGAATGACAGTGCCGAAAGAGATGTGAAGGCCTACCAGGCTGCAAAACCTGTCTTCTCACCATTTGTCTTCAGTGGATTAAAGCTCATCCAAGTTTCGACTTTGGCAAGACAGTCATGTAAATTTGAGGCGCAGCTGACATTGGCAAGGATTTTTAGTGTAATTTGAGTCATCTGCATACGTGAGGCTGTTACGATTTGTAATGTCCCCCCAATATAGGCTTAGGTAGCCACCTGACCTTTCACCTACATTTTCCGTGCCATTGTACTACATAACAGGTTTGTGCTGACCTTTTACCTAGTTAGGTGCTGCATAAATGTAGTGTGGTTTTCCCCGAAAACTAGCCTCATTTATTATGAATGAGCATTCTCAGAATCACAGCGGGACTACCATCTTACGCATCTTCTGCATAATAACTATGTATAAGGATCATCCCTTTCGTCATCCTCAGCCGACATGACACAGCAAGGTAGAACGCCTGAGGGTACCTTTTGGGTATATAAGCACCATATCTTTGCTAGGGTGGAGAGAGGAGAAAGACTTCCATGCTGACATGCTGATGCGAGTCTCCGAGGTTCCTGCACGGAGACACTCCAGCACGCAGTGGTCTGACATCCCTTGTGGGGTGTCCGTTCGAGACCAAGACAGGGTCCTTCATTCTCACACACCAGGAAATAGGGTTGGTTCTTTCCAAGGGGGATTCTTGGCTATACACCTACAAACATGCCAGGTACATTTAGGTACATCTAGTTAGGGTTAGCATCGTAGGAGTACATATTTTTACTGTCATGTATCTATATACCTGCGTATATCTATTGTTTTAGCGCTATGGTAGAAATCTACCATCCATTTACTCTTTTGGTGCTTACCATCGTTTATACCTGTTTCTGTCTTATGGTTGTTACAGCACACATATTTTACACTTGAATGACGCTGGCTCAATAAATGCTTATTGAAAACGTCCCCATCGTTTATTCTATGTATCTCTCTGAGACAAAGTGAGCACGAGTGATTGAGCGAAAACTACTGCACTGTTTCCACAATCGCTGAGGGGTCAGGGTTGTCATGTTCGATAGTTGCCCGAAACGGTTTTCTCCTTGGTAAGAGGAGTTTATAGTGGCACTGTGAGCTAGCTGGTATGCAGGTGAATGTATCCGGTAGGGGTGTCTGGAATCAGTCTGTACACCTATCCCACAGTTTGTTGTCTAAATGCGCAGATCCTATATAGATTTATAGGAACTAAGCGACATTTGATGAGGTAGCCAGCAGGTTTATTTACAGATTGACAAGGAGTGGACATAAATTAAAGCCCATAGTACAAAGTCTGACACAGGAGGTGGAATAGAAAGAATAACTTTTTGAGCCCTGTTAGACAAAATCATCAAATCAAGTTTTTTTTCCTATTTAGTGCATTTTTATAAAGCGCGGACATTACCCGAAGGTGTCAGAGCGCTGTACAATAGAACCAGTTACGTTACAAGAGAAAAGTGTTACACAATAGAACATTACAAAGATAAACAGGAGACTAAAAAGGTAGGGTACACAAACACAATATCCAACACAGCAAGCAAGGGTGAGGAATGTACAAGAAAAAATTACAAATTTACAATGATGAGCGAACTTCCTAGAGGGGCCTGAGAATGAAAGTATTAGTTCTGAAATTGTCTTTGGAAGAGAAGAGATTTGAGGTCTGCTTTGAAGATCCGGGTAGAGGAGGTGGCACGGAGCAATGGAGGAAGCGAGTTCCAGGATCTCACCGCATTACCTGAGAAGGATTGCGCCATCGATCTTTCCCTTTTGAAGGAGGGGGGCTCAAGCAGAAGCTTTTCCGCATTGCGAGAAGGTCTAGAGCCTCCAGACAATTTCAATTTAATCGCCAGGTAACGAGGGGAGGAAGTGTGCAAGGCTTTGTGGGTGATGCAGGCAGTTTTGTAAATAGATCTTGCCTCGATGGGAAGCCATCGAAGAGAAGACAGGATAGGAGTGATGTGGTCGCTTCGTTTAGACCCTGAAATAAAGCGAGCTGCTGAATGGAGGATGGATTTGAGAGGGGAGAGGTGGGATTTGGGTAGGCCCGTCGGAAGAGAATTGCAATAATCCAGTCTAGAGAGAACCAGCGATTGTACCAAGGTTTTTAGTTCTTTCTCCGGGAAGAACCGACGAATCCCCCACAGAAGGCGCAACTGGTAACGTGCGTACTTAGCAATAGAGTTGATGTGGGAGATTAGGTTGAGTCTTTTGTCAAGTATGACACCTAGGGATTTAGCGCTATTGACAATGATGAAATGAAATGAAATTTGTACTTGTAAAGCGCACTGTTACCCTAGGGTGTCCTGGCGCTGTACGCATACCGCTGTGGAACCCTTCCTGTCTTTTCCCTGTGAAATGTCCACTCCTGGGCACCCCCAGGGTGAAGCCAGGCATCCCAGCGCTGGTGGGGCCGTTGTGGAGATTAAGCAAGCTATTGCCCAGAGTTGCAGAGTGGGACCCATGATTAGAATAGGCATCGAGGCAAGAATTATCAGGTCCGAGGAAATTGAGCCCAAGACCCGCCGAGGCGGGAATTGAACCCTGGTCCCGGGCCAGATCTCTGCATCAGGGTCTGCCACTCTAACCATTGAGCCACACTTCTCCACAATGATGGGTTTATTGTTGAGTAAATTCAGCTGATCCATCCATGATTGAACAGGAGGAGGGGAGAGAGAGGTAGATGGGAGGAGTAATTCAGTTTTCGAGGAATTTAGAATGAGTTGGTGAGCTAACATCCAGTTGTGAATAGAGTTGAGATTAGAGTTGAGTAATGAGAGATCGTGTGCTGAAGACACCTTGAGGTAGATTTGAGTGTCATCCGCGTAAAGATGGTAATGGATCCCAGATTTACTTAGGAGGTTCCCTAATGGTTCCAGGTAGAGATTAAACAAAGTGGGTGCAAGGATAGAGCCTTGAGGGACGCCCTGACCTACAGCCAATGGAGACGAAAGACTGTTCGCTATCTTGATCATTTGGGATCTGTCCGAGAGGAATGAGGCAAACCATTTCAGCACTGTGCCTTCCAAGCCCATTCTCTGTTGAAGAGTGTTAAGGAGGGTGTTATGATTAACAGTGTCAAAGGCTGCAGAGAGGTCTAGAAGAATCAGAAGACACGATTCCCCAGAGTCGAGTATATGCAGCGCATCATCAATCACTTGCAGCAGGGCTGTTTCAGTGCTGCAATTTTGAATGAAGCCAGACTGGAAAACGTCGAGGAGATTATTGTCCATAATATGTAGGGAAAGTTGTTTCGCAACACATTTTTCTGTGATTTTCGAAAGAAACGGGAGGTTGGTGATGGGGCGGAAGTTGTTGAGGTCATTCGCATCAGCGGAGGTTTTTTTTAGAAGAGGGGTAGCCTGTCCTGTTTTGAGGGCAACCAGGAGGGAGCCTTCACTGAGGAAGAGATTAACTAGCCTGGTCCAGTAAGAGAGAGTATGGGTGTAGAAATCAATGGCGATGTCACTAGGGATGGGGTCAGAAGAATGGTTGGAGGGTTTGGTTTCTAGGACGCATTTGAGGAGGTCATCTTCCGAGATGACGTCAAAGTTCTGCCAAGTGACTAAGGATTTCCGCTCCTCACTGGGGGTGGGGTGGGTGACCTGATCCACCAGTGCTTTGACCTTTTCATCAAAGAATATAGCGAATTCTGCTGCTTTCTTTGTAGAATCCTCAGGCTGGATGGTTAGGGGAGAACAGTTTGGGTTTTGATGAGGTCAAAAAGTTTTTGGGTCTGTTTTTGGCTGAGTCAAGGAGGGATCTGAAATGTGATACTTTTTCATGGAAGATGTAATTGTGGTATTTGGATCTTGCTGAACGTAAAAGAGAGAGATTGGAGGTGGATGGAGATTTTCTCCAATGTTTCTCCAAGATTCTAAGGTTCTTCCTTTCATCATAGAGAGCTTTATTGAACCAAGGTGCTAAGGGGGTGGGTCTTTTCCTTTTGCTTTGGAGTGGAGCGACATTATCAATTTCGACTGCAAGGACTGAGAGGCAATGGGAGGTGAGATCGTTGACATCCACGTTAGGGTCTAGTCTAGAAAGTGAGCGCATAGCAGAATCACATAGTGTCAAGATCAATCTTTTAGTGTTGCGGAACCAGGTAGAAGCTCTTTTAGGTTGGCCGAGAGTTATAACGTGCGATAGGTAAAAACGGAAGGGAATGAGGAAGTGGTCTGACCAGTCTACCTGGATGGGGGGAGCAATAGTAAGCAGGTCTGCTTTGGATATAACAAGGTCCAGAATTGAGCCCTTGGAGTGTGTAATTTCCGAGCAATGTTGGAAGAGATCATTGGTTGAGAGAAAGGTGGCAAGCTTGTTGGCAGCCAAGTCTTCCAAAGAGCCCCAGTGGAGATTGAAGTCACCCAGGAAGATCTGTCTGTCACTTTGAGAATATTGGTCACTGATGAAGTCGGTGAGTTCCTCCAAAAAGGAAGAGAAGTTACCGGGCGGGTGGTAGATGGCATGGAATCTGAAGGGTGAGCCGTGATGTACTTGAAGTTCTAGGGATAGGCATTCGAATGTACCGAAGAAGGTGGTAGGAAAGGCTTTAATTTGAAGGGAGTTTCTGAAGATGATAGCGACACCGCCCCCAATTTTGTCTGTTCTGTCATTTCTGAGGATAGAGTAGTCGGTAGGTACCAGAAGATCAAACAAAGTATGAGAGGAGTCGTTAAACCAGGTCTCAGTGAGGAAGAACATGTCAAGATTGTGGTGGGTGATAGTGTCAGAAATTTCCAGTTTGTGTTTGATTGCAGATCTGCAGTTGTGGAGCAAACAGTGCAGTTCTGACGCAACTGTTTTGGTGATGGGGTGTTTGGGCTGTTAAGGGAGATAGGTATAAGATTCTTGAATGAGGGTGCCCGGGAAGAAGAAGGCTGGTTAGTTCTGACAGAAGAGATGGTCTGAATAGTGAACTGAGTAGAATTATTAGGAGAGGAAGGTGGAGGGGGAGTGACGTTGTTAGTCTTGTAGCTGGCCAGTAAGTTGGTGATGTCTGCAGAGGACAGACTGTGGTTGGCTTTATTGGGGCGCGGGAGCAAGGAACTCCTCAGGAGGTTGTTAGGGAAGGGGGAAATCTTGGCGCTTAAAAGTGAGATGGACGCTACAAGCTGGGAAATGGAAGAGATGAGCGAATCGAGTTTATTTTCCAGGGAGAGGAGGGCTGAGCACGGAGTGTTGGGTGGCTCGATGGATAAGGGAGGGAGTGCAGAGGGTGAGGGAGGACGGGGAGGGGGGAGGGGTGGAGGAGCGGGGGGTATTGGGGAGCAAGGGTAGAAGTTGGGGATGGATGGTGGTCGATAGGAGTGGATGGTGATACAGTGGCGGGAAGAGATATTTTTACTGGTGTTGAACAGAGGGGAAGAGTAGAGATCATAAATAGGAGGAGACAGTTGAGGAGTAGAGAGGGAGGGCGGGAGGTGGGGGGGGAAGGAGGGTTAAATGAAGGCCAAAGGTACGGGGAGAAGAGGAGAAGGGGCTGTACAGGGAGGGGAGGGAGGGGGTCGAATGAAGGCCAAAGGTACAGGGAGAAGAGGAGAGGGGGCTGTACAGGGAGGGGAGGGAGGGGGTTAAAGGAAGGCCAGAGGTATGGGGAGAAGAGAGAAGAAGGTGCTGGACAGGGACTGTAGGCTATGAAAGGTGAATGTAGGGGGACAGGCAACAGGCGTAGTGGGGGGATTTGGCTGGATGGTAATTGAGGGAGGAGTAAGGGACTGTAAGGTCAGAGGGAGGGAAGAGGAAGGAATTACCGAGGGGGGAGACATGGTTGTGAAGCAAAGGATGAGGAAGGGGAGGTTGAAGAGAGATGGGAGGTGTAAGAGAAGAATTTAGGGTACGAGGGAGGGGAAGAGCGGAAAGGGATGAGGAGAAAGGGGAGGGAAGGGGGAAGGTAAGGAAAGTTGATCGGTAGACCAGGTTGTAAGAAAGGTGGATTAAGTAGGGGGGGGTGGGTGGGATTAGGGGGGAGGAGATAGCATTGGAATATCGGGAAGATGCAGGGTGGGGAGGGGAGTGGAGGCCGGAGGTAAGGCAGACGAGATAGGGGGAAGATCATATTGGGAAGGGGAAGAATGGGAGAGGAGGGAGCAAGAGAAGGGGGGACAAAGGGTAGGCCTGTGTCTCCCGGGAGAGCGGCCTGATGGAGTGTAGGGGGGTCAGGGGGGGAGAAAGGAGAGGAGCTAGAAGAAGAATCGAGGGAGATCAGTTGTATGGGTGGGACGAAGGGAGTGGAAGAGGTGGTCAAAGAGCGAGAGACAGGAGTCTGTCGCTTGAATCATGACAGTGCCATTATTGTAAAGTGTAATGGTGAGAGAACCATTAAAGCAAGCGGAGGGGGAAATTTTTAGCCGTTGCCCATGCGGGATAGATGAGGAGGAGGAGACGTTGAAGGAATTGAAGAAGCTGGTGGACCAGGAAGGGATGTCGTGAGTGAAAAAAATGAAGTCATTTTTTAGCTTCCCTAGACGCCCATTATGGAATTGGTCAACAAAGAGGGAATCGGGGAATTGTTCAATGTTGTTGTGCTTGAACCGTTTTGCTGCCTCTTTGGACAGATTAGGAGGTTAAATGACTTTGAAGCAGTTAACTCCAGACTTAATTCGAATGGAAGCCATGATAGGGAGATGATAGGTAGGGGGTATGGGGGGGTAGAGAAAGGGGCCACTAGGGTAGTGATAGCGCAAAGAAGTATAATAAGAGGAGGGCGCATATTCCGGAAGTCGAGTGAGAATAATCCAAAAAGATTGTGGTCAGGAGGCGACTAGAAACGTAGGGCCAAGGTCTCTGGTCCAACTCCCCTATAATACATCATTCCGGTGGGATAGAAGGCTAGCTTGACTCCAGTGGCGGAGTGGGCAAGGGACCATTAACGGGGCCAACCCTGCCACCAGGGATTAGGCCCTCCAAGTATGGAATCCAGCATGGAAATGAGTGTCACCTAGTGGATCACAGTGAAAGGTACAGACATTTACCCTGTCCTGGATCGAAACTCCGGGCGAAGGCAGCTCTCCGGGCAGGCAGATGGCCGCCGAAATAGCAAATCCAGTGGGGAGGCTCGTGGGAGTTGAAGCCATGTCCTTGATGCCAAAATCATGAAGCTTGAACGAGATCTGATGGTCTTGCCTTCAAGAGGTGGAGGAGTTTGGTAGACTTTACATGGTCTGCTACCTGTGTAAATACTGCCCTTTCTAAGTTCTTAGCCAGATAGGAAAGCTGGGAAATAAGCCGAGTTAGCCATATTTTCATGGTCTAGCAAGGATTTTTCAGTAAGGAGGTTTAAATTCACTCACAACCTGCCCTGATTATAGTGAAACATTTAGAATAAATCTTAGTTGGGGCTGCTCCAGAAGCAGGAGGCTTTGGTGTACTGCAGCCAGAAAGATGTCTGTGGAGAGCCAGGAGGGTCTGCTATTGCAGACCAGTAAGGAGAAATTATCTGTAGTGAGAGGAGAAAACAGATCAGGAGCCTATTTGGATTGAAAGGAGAAGCATCCAAGGAGGAGGCAGAAATCAGATTGGTTCAGCGTAGTGCCAGAGTTGAAGGAAATAATGGCACTTTTATTCTCAAATATCTGCAGTTTGCATTTGCTAGCCATGAAGTTCTCCTGAGGGTCCCTGAGCTTCGCTATTGTATAGAAAATGGCTGCAGCCATATTAGGAGAATTAAAGATTTTATTGGAAGAGAAGAGTGTGTTGGCAGAATTACCGTCACGTTTATAGGCGTGACTGAACATTTACCATTCCAGTTTAAGAGATGGATCATATTCGCGGCACCATTTGCACTCAAGATTATGAGGCGACAGTTTCATTTCTAAAGGATCCACAGGAAAAACAACCACTTGAAGGTAGAGTCCGTTTAGGAGACTTCTCTTAGGAGCAATCCGTTTGAGAACAACAATCTAAGGATTGTAATTATCCAGCAGAGACTGAGGATCAAGCAATGAGGAAGAATTACTTGACGTCACCAGGCTTCAACACGGATAGCTAGATTGTGTAAACATGCAGGAGTACTCCTTCAGAGTGTCATGAAGAACTTTCTTAAAAGCAGCCCAGATGCTGTAGCATCAAGTGACCTCTAGCTTGCAACTGCATACGTAACAGCCTCGTGCAACCTCTGTGTGCCCACAAATTTACTCAAAAGGAGCCATTACCAGGAAGCAGTCTGAGAGCACTCCAGAAGCCACAGTATGGGCTGAGATTGTGTGACCTACCTCTCACTGACACACATCAACAAACCAAGGGGAATGTCTTTGCTCTTTGCATCATTTGCTCTTTGCATCATCACCATCTATCATAAGCGCAGTATTGTAACCACTCGCACCATATACACACAAGCAGTCCAGGTAACCTCTAAATAATCCTACGCATTACATCACTCAGATGACACACTTATCTTATAGTAATCAACGTTCTTTCCTCTGTCCACTGCACGCCAGACACAGCCCTTTACACTCTCATACATGAAGTTGTAGTTCGACAGGCTGCTAGACCCAGCACATAGATTGTCCTAAAGCAATGAAGGTTGCATTGTGGTTTCATGGTCATCTGCCAATCATCATGGCCATTCACGCTTCAGAAACAGCCATTCTTCAACTACTTTGAGTTCCTTTAATGCCACTTCCAACTTTTAAGGGCAAATGTTGTTACTTTATTCAAGATATAGCAATGTCTTTGAAAAAACCCTTCAACTCCAAGATATCCAGCCTCATCACCACATCCTCAACCAGCTACGGTAATATCACCCTCTGCTATTTCATGACTGAAGCGGAGCTTCTGTGACTTGCTGAATACAGTTGATATCAACCAGCTTGTCATGCTGCCAATCCACACCAGGGAGACGTCTTAGCCTTCATCTGCTTCTCCTAGACCAGTTGCACCGGCCACACACCATGACACCAATGTAGAGCCCACTACTGAGGCATCTACTTTGATCTGCCCCACTCCAGATCGGTTCCATAAGAACGGCCTAAGCCAGGCAATCACCAGCCTAGCTTATTGAAGTACTTTTATGTCAACACACTCGACCTGAATTTAGGCTCCTTAGGAGCATCGTCAAACCCTAATGAGATCAGCCTCTTGCTTTCCATTCTCAACTGACCCATACAGATGACGATGGGCACAGGTGCTTTTATACTCTCACTCTGCGAAGGCCAAGCCATCTAGACCATGGTATTCAGCAGCACTCGGATCGCAAGTGCCATCAGGAGTCAGGAGAAGAATGCCACTGAGTGCAGCTGCAGGACTACATGAGGAATCTAAAGAATCTTCACACATTCCACAGACAAATTTAACATGGCGGCCAAGACAGTATGTGATACTACCATCATAACTAAAGCATGGTACTCATTTAGGCCTTCCTCACCCCTCAGCACTTTAAGGAAAAGTGTGACTCCATCAACAACCTTTCGAGGAGATTTACAAAATATGGCAACACAGTTGTGCCTCTAAAACACCCACTATCAGTCCCACATTATCCTCCAATAACGAACCTATATAAATTAATTTCAGTAATATTTCCCTTGTTTAATCTCCAAGACTGCCCATAAGGACTTAATTCAACACTCTCCATAGATTATTATTTTATTTTTTTTAGTTTAGGTTACCTTCATCTCTCTCACCTCTTATCCTATAACCAATAGCTGTTTGTCCTACTAAGTGCTCAAGACATCAGATAATGACCTCCTTTCAGAGTGTATTGCGAAACCTTTGAGAGAAAGTTGGGCTCCTATCCACATATATGCTCTCTTACACGCACACACATCCCTTTGTCTCATTGGGCTAGTGCACTAGTGGGGCAGGTGTTCATGCAAGTCTACATTTTCTGCCTCATGATCCCCATATCCTTTTCCAGGACAAACCAACTAGTGTGTCACTTTCAGCAGCCACCCAGCAGCCCATATTGGTGCACGATGGATACCAAGGAATTACCCCAGTTTTGTCAAAAACTGGTAGAGGCACACAGAGATAAGTCAACAAACAGTTTACACTATCTTGGAATGTCCTCATTGACTCAGTTCTGCAGAAATATCACTTCTTGGGGCTACCAAGCAGATAATGCAGTAGATGCACATTTCACATCCAAAATAACTAGTTTTCCAGAGTTTGTGATTAAAAGATACCTTCTGCCCTCAATCTCTAAGAAAAGTCATTGTGAGTTTTTGAAATTTGTAATTCAACTTGTTTGTTCAAATTATGGGAGCGGCCCAATTCAAAGGTAAATATCTGAGGATTGCATCACTATTCTGTAAGAAGTAATCAGAAACTGAAAAGGGTGTGTTGTGCAGAATGTTTTAAAATCTTTGTAATATGACCATTTTGAACAGCACAGTTCAGTCCAAAAATGAAAGCTGGTATTTTCGTCAATGTCCGCCTGAAAATGTGGCAGTAGCCCATCTAAATTGTGTTTATAGAATTTCTTATTATTTAGTATGACTTAAGTGTAGATGTTTAAATCAGAAAGGAGAACTGAAACCGAACTGTCGGGCCGCCATTAAAGGTAAATAGCCGTGGATCATTTGACCTACCTTATGTTGAAAAGGTGTACTGGACTCTCTGAATAGTATTTTTTGGTCTGACACACATAGGTGTTTGTCGTCCAACAATGCAATCCTATCCATGCCAGGTTGAGGGCATGCCGCTGGGCTGCAGGTATTGCTGACACTGAAAGCTGGCAAGTGATGAGTGGATGTCTTGGACGCTACTCTACGTGAGAGGAGGTACTAGCGAGCCCGTGGCTTGCAGGCTGGATCAACGCTGCACTACACCGCACAGCTCCTTTGTGCCCTTCGCCCCCCACCTCCTCTGGCTTCATCCATCACCGGGAATCAGATTACGGGCTACTTGCAGGCCCTCCGGCATGCTGTAGCCTGGTATTTTCAGGGGGGCCACATAGATGAGGAGCAGAGTGGGCAGCGAGAGAAGGCCACTGAGGCACACCACTCAGCCAGCAATCCAGGAGTTCGGCAGTGGTCAGGAAGGAGAGACAGCCGCGGAGCCAGAGGAACACGCCATGCGCAGTTGAGGGGTATAACTGCAAAGGTGTAACAGCAAAGGTGTCAGGAGGCTCAGGAGCATAGGAGCTGGGCAACAGGGCAGCAAGCACTAGGTTGCAGGCACCACTGTCTTGCTTCAGCCTTCAAACACTAGGACACACTTAAAAAGAAACTTAGCACTCTCTCAAAATGAGGCAAATAAATGTGTCAAGGCGCTTACAAAAGGCTACACTTGTATTTGTTTATACAGCACCTTTTAAAAAGAAGGCAATATATACTTATTGGTGCACTTTCCCAGATGTCAAATGAAAGAAGTCAAATATAGAGAGCATGTATACAAAGCAGAAAAACATATGAAACATACACACAAAGCAATGAAACTTTTGAAATATATACACAAAATAAGTAATAGAAATACATCACCAATAGAGTATCTTTCAACATTCTGGTCAGCACAACTGGGGAGCCCTCACAGTCAGGCAGAAGTCTCGATCGGGATCACCGAAGGTCCCTGTGACAATGCGTCCGCTTCCCAGGCGAACTCCTGTCTGAGAGCCAAGATTCCCCATCTTTAATACCTTTTACTCAACCCAAGGAAAGATTTCTAGAAACCTCTCCCCTTTCCTTCTGTTGTGAAAACCAGGCTGACCATGCCGGTCATCGTTGAGGTCATTCACAGAAGCTGACAGGCCCCGTGTTTGCTCCGAGGCACAGGTGTACATTCCGCATATTTCTCTGGCACAAGCAATCTCAACACTGTGAACGGTACCAAGTGCGCATCCCACACGATACGTTCCAGCATACTCTGCACGGTGAAGAGCGAAAACTGGTGAAGAGCAAAAACATCCCTTCCCCACCCTGCAACTGCGGAGAGCACAGAAAATGGAGTCAGTTATACAAAATGGAGTCGATAGTCAATATATCTTCCCTCATAGCATCACACTCCACCCTTTGACCATTGACTCTCATAACAAATTGGTCTGAAATCTAATGTTTTGGGTCAAAACATAGATATAAAATTATGCACACATTGTATACAACAGCATAATAATATCAGAATTCATATTGCCATTAATATCCCACCTAAGATAGATCAAAGTTTCCTAAGTCTGGTTACCATCCAAACAACCAATCCCACCTTTCTTTATCCACATCCTGTCTCACTCCCTTGACCAATTTGTTTAAAGCTCCAATGTGAGAATGAATTTATTTAGAGTGATCTGAAAGGTTAAAACAGCACATACCTTCAACTTCTGAACACCCATGATAATGTTTTAAAAGTAAATAGTCAATTACTGTTCTATTCTGTAAGATAGCCTTTCTTGTCCCTTGCATATCTAATTATATTTCTGCCAAAGTAACAGATTTGTGATTAATATTCTTAACCATCAAACAGGCTAACTTATTAATAATCCTAGCATAAAAAATGGTTAAGGCTGGAACTCCTACTATTGAAGCACCTAAGCTCATATATTCTGTCCTAGATAATAAGTGAACCTCAGAGTCACAATCTTCATCAAGCTGGACAGTTTCCCTCCTATTCTGGATATGTAATGCTGGATTCAACGGAAACATCAGCCCCAACCATGTGAAAGCACACAGTCTGCCCGTTCTATTTGATGGAATGTATGTATATGTAACATTACCACAAGAAAATAAGCATCTCATATGCAATTTAACATGCTTGATATGACTGGCAGCTGATACTACATTCTTACATGACATTCTATTATGTACGTTTTTGCACAAGCTTTCATTTAAACTCTTACATAGAGTTTGTTGTTCCTAAGTCATTTATGAATTGTCCTCTTCAAATCGCATCTGAACACATTTATCAGTGTTAGCTGGATCACAGGTCAAATTATAACAGATCTCACCTATAGTAACATTGTACGTTATCACTTGAGTTAAATTGTCCCAGGTGTCATCAGTGGCTTCTGGACAAAATCGACACTACTCATACAGCAACATACGAGTTCTTATGTCACTTTCTTCCACTGCCCCGTCTGCACTTGTGGCATTAAATGCCTGCAGGAGTATATTAACGGGGGGTAAGTATTGCTACCTAACTAGTGGAAATAATATCCATGGTATTCCTCATGTTTGTCATGCAAAAGTACAACCTGTTGAGAACAGTCTGTGCTAGGTAGGTCCATATATTTTTAGGTCGATTCAGCAAAGACGTCAGTCTGCGCTGTCGGCTGGTCAATTCGGAATTGGGGGCTGCCGGTCCCTCTCTGCCCCAGTCGGACACGACCAAACACATTCCAGTGAGCCCACTCAGCATATCAACACTCCGCAATATGATCTGGAAGAACAGAGAACAAACCAGTATTATCCATTCTCGCAAATAACATTTGTCAGCAGGCACATGTTCCCATTTCTCTTGCCCTAGTTTCATGATTAACAGAATATTGTCTTTCCCTTTTGCAATGATCTCTGCTGGTGCGGGGGCACTATTCGGAGATACTACCCATGCCTTGGCTCCTGGGTTCTTGTTGGTAGAGCCAAACCCCCCTTTTCCTCGTACAGTGAGAAGGCTGGGGCAGTCCCTTTCTTGACTATCCGCCCATACACTGGAATAATTATTATTTGAGCAATTCTGTCTCCCGCTTGTATCACCAAATCGGTGTCTCCACTGTTTAATAATATTATCTTTATTTTTTCCTGATAGTCTGTATCAATCACTCTTCCCAACACTTGAATGCCTTTGAGAGCCAACCCAGATCGCGGCGCGATTAATCTTAAGTGCTCTGGGGGAATCTGTATTCCCATTACTGTCTCAGAGTACCATATCTCTTGGTTTGAGTCTTTACAGGTTTAAAGCATGCAAATCAAGACCTGCAGCCTCTGGTGTCTCCTGGTATGGAGCCAAGGCTCCGGGAGTTGTCACCCAGTACAAAATAGTATTAGTGGCCATGTGAGGCGGAATTTGCAAAGCTGGGGTTAGCATCCGCATCAAAGGTGTCTCTGCATTCACTAAGGGTCTATTGTTCAATATTAGTAACGCTTCATTCAAATGGTCTCTCCAATTTCTCAATGACCCATCTCACAACTTTCTTAATTGGGCTTTGAACAACCCATTTATCCGTTCTATAAGGCCCACAGCCTGCGGGTAGGAAGGAATGTCAAATATCCACTCTATATTGTGCTGTGCACAATAATCCTGCACCAATTTGCCTTTAAAATGAGATCCGTTGACACTTTGGATCTGCAATGGAATTCCATAGTACAGAACCAACAAATCTAACGTTTTAAGTGTATTCGACTGAGTAGCACGTTTACATGGAAATGCTATCAAATAGCCAGAGTAGGTATCCACCGCTGTGCACGCATATTGGCATCCTCCACTATTTAGCTTGGACCCAATATAATCAATCTGCCATATCTGTGCTGGTAATTTTTCTCTCCCCAACTGGCCCCTCACCACCTGTGGGACTGGTCTGTGTTGTGTATGCTGACAAATAGGACATTGCATGATCACAGTTTTAATCAAATCTAGGGGAATATGCGCCCCTCTATTCTCTGCCCACCTGTTAGTGGCCTTCTCTCCCAGGTGTCCACATTTTTGGTGTACCCACTTAGCCATTTCCACCAAATCAGAATCCTGTATCGCCACCTCGGGCTCCGAGATTTTAGCCTTCTCATCTGTGAGGGAATTAAAGCGTATTTCTAGTGAATCTGTGGGACAGTGGGCGTCTACATGATACACAGTAACTGTGCTTTGCAGTAACATTTCCCAGATCTCTTGCCACAACTCCTTACCCCACACCTTTTTTAAATGCATCATCCAATTAAGGGCATGCCATGTGGGAGGCCAGGTGGTTAACCCATTGGCAGTGGACCACAAATCTGTTTAGATGTGGCACTTGCCCAGCAGTTCTTGTTTCAAGGTTTGATACACAGCGTAAAGTTCTGCAAACTGGCTACTCTTTCCCTCTCTGGTAGTAGTCAATAATTTGTTGGTCACAGGATTGTATAACACTACGTTGCAATGCCTCTTAGCCCCCCCATACCTGGCCATCAGTAAACTACACGTCTCTTGTCTTCTGAAAACAATGCTGTAAACAGCTCACCTCACTTCACAGAGGACTCGTGTATCTCAGGCACATCATGTAACACCTCTGTATCTTCCACTGGGGCCTGCGCCACCTGCTCATGCAACACTGCAGTGCCTTTGGGGCCTACTCAGGCCTTGTCTTGTATGTACCATTTCTACTTGATTATGCTGGCTTCTTGCGCATGCCCTATTCTATGAGTCTTGGGGGAACTCATCACCCATTGCATTATAGGAATCTCAGGTCTCAAAATCACATTGTGCCCCAGGGTCAACTGCTCAGTGTCCACTAGGGTCCAATAACATGCAAGCAACTGCTTTTCAAATGGAGTGTACCGCTCTCTAGCATCTGGTAACTTTTTTGCCCAAAATCCTAAAGGCACCCTCTTCTTTCCTTGTTTCTGCCACAAACTCCAATTGGCATACTGCCCATGGACTGTCACATTCAGCTCAACATTCCCGCTCTCTTACTGGTCACAAATCCAAAGCACGCTGTAAAGCCTCCTTTGCTGATTCAAATGCAATTCTGTTGCTGCTCTCCCCATTCAAACTCATTTTTCTTTCACATAACTTTGTACAAAGGGTCCAAAGTCTGACTCAAGTGAGGGATATGCTGTCTTCAAAAACCAAACAATCCAATGAACCTCTGAGCTTCCTTCTTATTTTGTGGAACCGCAAATTCTTTAATCTTTTGTCTCACTTGCAGCACCACCTCTGTGTCCCTGATGCCATTGAATTACCCAAATATTTCACATTTTGAGAGGGTCCCTGTACCTTTGCGGGCGCTATTTATCTCCTACCCTTTACTCTGCAAATATTCCACAATTCTGTCAAATGGATCTGTACTTGTTCTTCTGTCTCTTCCTGTATCATCACTTCATCAATGTAATGGCAACGCTGCACCCAAGGAATGACTGATACCTCATCCAAGTGCTCCGCCACCAGCCGGGGACAGATGGTAGGACTATGTAAATACTCTTGAGGGAGCCTTTGAAATGTAAATTGCCTACCATTCCAGGAGAAAGCAAATTGCTCTTGGTTCTCGGGCTATTGGTATAGAGAAGAAAGCATTAGCAATATCAATATTTGCATACCATGTCCCAGTCTGTTTCTGTATCTTCTCAATTAAGGTAATCCTATCTGGGACAGCGGCAGTCAGAGGAGGGGAATGTTCAATTTGCGATAATCAACTGCCATGCGCCAACTATTATCACTTTTGCACACAGGTCACTCAGGGTTACTCCAGGCAGTAGTGATTGGAATCACCACCCCTGCCTCTGTCAAGTCTCGTATGGTCTCACTGATCTCCTCATGCCCTCCTGGAAGTCTGTACTGTTTCATATGAATTGTCTTAATAGCTTGGGGTACCTTCACTGGAGGAATCTTTAAATGACCCACTCTTGTGGCAGCAATTGAGATGTACCTTTTCTATCCAAATTGATAGCACCCGTCCTCCAAATAGTCATTCACTTCAAAATATCAATTCCAATAATATATTCGGAGAGCGGCCCTATCAATACGGTTTACTCTCTTTTTGGTATTCTCCCTATTTTCATTTGGACCTTGGTTTGCACAGCTGGTGTTTCTTTTCTGCCCAAACCCGTAATGGTGAAGTACTGTCCTTTAAACTTTTTGGGGTTTCCATATATCAAAGTGGCCTTTGCTCCGGTGTCTACTAGGGCTCGAGCCTTCTGAACATTGATTTTTCCATTACATTTCTATTTCAGCATAGGGTCTATTATCCTTGCGAGCCCATCCATGTAACGCAGTTTGGCCTATTCCCTAATCTGCTTTCATTCTGTCAATTTTCGCCCAAGGCAAATCTGGGTACAAACTGTCATACTCTCGGGGAAACTCCTCCTCCCTCCTGTCCTCACTGTGTCACTCATTGTCCGAGTCTTTCTCCCTCTTCACCTTCAAATGGGTAGTTCTCTCCCTCTCTTTTTCTACTTCTTCCACCTCTAGCTTTCTTTGACTCACTTGCTTCTTGTCCGGTTTATTCACCTTCTACTTCCTTCTTTCTTGTCCAGCCCTTGCTTCCGATACATCTCCTACAGACTCTTAGTCTCTATTCCATCTGTCTGTTCTTTCTTCACTCCATCCTTCAACAGGGCCATAAACGTATCTCTCCGGGACACCCTATTGTTGTCTGTATGGGTCTCAGACCGGGAGGCTCTCTCAGTCCCCCAACTCGCCTCAATCACCTGCGCTAAATTATTACCGGCCTGGTTAATTAGCAGGATCATCATTACCTGTTTGTAGGCGGGGGAGCTGAACGGATTATTTTATTTCGCACTGATACTGTCAAAAGTCCATCCATTAGCTCATGTGCATTACCCAGAAAAATAGCAGTTTTCATTACTTCTTTCTTAAGTCTCTGCATAGCATCTCTCAGTATAAACCAAGGTTTATCATTCACTGGCCAATCTGACTCTGTGGGATACTTGTGGCTGCACTCAGCAACTGCTAATTGTAACTGCCTGATTTGATTGTCTCCTTTATAATTCCTAAACTGTTCCTGTACAGTGGGGTCAGTGCTTAGTGTACAAAACTTTAATGCATTTCCGTGATCTAACACCACCCCAGAGACTCCCATATCAAACAGTCGCACCATCCACATAAGCAAAGCCTCCCTGGGTCTCTGTCAGAATCTATCTAGAATGTCAATCTCTTGCGGAGTAAAATCCTCCATGGAGTCCATCGCAACCCACTGTAGATAATTTGGACCACCCTGTATCTTCCGTCGAAATATGGGCTATGCATGAACAACCTTACGATCTTCCAACTCACCCTGGCTACTAGTTTGGCCACACTCTCCCCCAGAATCTGAAAACTCTGAAGAATCCCAAATATTACCATTCCAATTCTCTGGGTCCCAGTCTATTCCTGCCTTCGCAATGGCTAAGTGAACTTTTCTCTCTCTCAGCCATAGTCTGATAAGTTTCCAATTGATCTTGCAACAGTTTATTCTGACATGTTAACATTGTGGAAGAATTCTTCAGCTGTTTTTCTATTTGATCATGTTCCTGCTGTAACTGAAAACATTTTCATGCATTTTACGATAAGCATATAAAAGTATCCTACCTCTTCGCCCTAACGTGCTAAGCTCTTTCTCTTTCTTGATAGGCACTTTCTGCAAACATTCCACCACTTCTGTTGACTCAGCATCAGCTATACATGCATCCCAGTTTTCACTCAGTCTAGCACAACGAGACCACTCATGCGCAAGCATACCGTAGGGGTCTACTTCCCACCCCGGTATGTCATTTGGTATCTGGGAATCTGCCTTTGTCTTTTTGGAAAACATTTTCCCCTTTAATTTTGTATCCTGCCGACTATGCCAAAAATGTCTTGCTTCAGACTTAAAACACTAGAACACACTTGAAAAGGAACTCAGCACTACATTAAAATGAGGCAAATAAATGCGTCAAGGCGCTTTCAAAATGCAACACATGTATCTATTAATACAGAACCTTTTAAAAAGAAGGCAAAATATACTTATTGATGCACTTTCCCAGATATCAAATGAAAAAAAATCAAATATAGAGAGCATTTATACAAAGCAGAAAAACATATGAAACATACACACGGAGCAATGAAACGTATGAAGTATATACACAAAGTAAGTAATAGAAGGACATCATCAAAAAAGTATCTTTCAACATTCTGGCCAGCACGACTGGGGAGCCCTCACAGTCAGGCAGAAGTCTTGATCGGGATCACCGAAGGTCCCTGTGACAGCGTGTCCGCTTCACAGGCGAGCTCCTGTCCGAGAGCCAAGATTCCCCGTCTTTAATACTTTTTACTCAACCCAAGGAGAGATTTCTAGAAACCTCTCCCCCTTCCTTCTGTTGTGAAAACCATGCTGACCGTACTGGTCTGTGTTGAGGTCATTCACAGAAGCCAACTTCATCTCAGACAGCGCAGGAAAGATTGGCGCCGCTGCAGGCGGTGGCGACCCAGGTAGTGGAGGGGGTCTCTGGGGGGTCCTCCGACCACGAAACTGGACACTCGGACATGGGGTACTCCGCCCAGAGCAAGGTGGTGCTCCCTTTGGTGACCCCGAGGTCGGCCAATGATTTGATTTAGCACCTGGTTGAGTGACTGGAGTCCGCCCGGCAGTAAGATAGGAGACACAAGATCTTTTTCCTGCTTTTGGTGGGGATGAGTAGTGCTCTGGAGACGCGCTGTGGCTGAGTCGGTGAGCACAGGCCGTGCAAGGTAGGGGTGAAACATTCTCCTGAACTGGGGCCACTGGCCAGACTCTGCCCACCATGTTTTTTTTTTTTTTTTTTTAGTGGGCTGGAGAGGAGCGACCCCAGGGTTTGGTTTCTTAGCCTACCCTCGATCAGATATCCCCTACTAGGAAACTGGGGGAGGCCATCTACTTGTGATGCTTTTGTTTTTCAGGTTTGGTCGGTCAGCTGTTGCGAAGCTGCCCTGGGGACGGGGAGTTACTTGTTTGGGGTGTTTCGTGGTCATCTGGTGGTTGTTCTGGGTCGGTGGGGTTGGGGTGGGGCTTCAGATCACATTTATGCCAAGCGTGACACAGTTGCACCATGCGGTGAAAATGTTATCCTGGAACGTGAGAGGAATGGGGTCGGGTCCAAGCGCCACAAAATACACAGCTACGTTACTTGTAGGGGGGCACACACAGTGATGCTACTGGAGACCCACCTCACATCCGAAGCGGGGGGCCGATTGCGACGTAGATGGCGACGTCGGCTGTATGCCACCTTCTATACTGCGTTCTCGAGAGGAACGCTATTGTGGATCAGAGCTGGCACACCCTTTGAAGTGGACCACTCTCTCGCGGACTGGTGCAGAGTAGATTACTGGGCAAAGTGATTACATTGGGGAGTGTTTACACCTCGAATCAAGACAAGATACAATACCTTAGGCACCTGTCCGCACTCCTCTCCATCCTCAACACAACTGACCTCCTTATAGGGGGAGACGTCAACTTTGTGGCTGATATTGAGCTAGACAGGTTGACCCGCGCTGCATGGTACACTGGTCTCCAAGATGACAAAGGGATGCCGGGAGTGGATGGGGCGGTGGGACCTGGTAGACATTTTGCGAGTGCAGCATGGGCAACTGCAGGACTACTCTTACTACTCTCACCTTTATAGCCTTCACACTAGATTATTTATTTATTTATTTATTTGAGGTTTTATAGAGCGCGAACGGGACCCGTTAGGGTATCAGAGCGCTTTACAGGGATAACACGTTACGTACAGGTTAGGTGCAGGCAAAACACAAAGATGGGGATTAGGCGTTGACTACATTAGTACAGAGCCAGAGTTATATACAATAATCAGTACAGTACCATAATCAGCAGAGCAGCATGTCGGCGATAAAAAGAGAAAACCAGCAATTGTATAAGAGGGGAGATATTATAGCAAAAGGCAGAGAGAACCAGCAGAACATTAGAAGGAGCGAGAATTGGTACACGGGAAGGGCTATGCAGTACAGGAAATTATGCACAGAAACAAAAGCCAAGACAAAAGGCGGTATGCGCGACAAAGGAGAGTTATTGGAGGAATTTGCTCATTAGGATGGTTTTAGGTTCCTTTTTGAAGATTGACAGAGAAGGTATTCTTCTGATGGAGGATAGTAGCGAGTACCAGATTCTTGGTGCAGCCCCAGAGAACGCTCGGTTATATGTTTTTTCCTTGCGGAAGCGGGGTGGCTGGAGCACACGGTCTCTGGCAGACCGGGAGTTTCAGAAACCCCCAGATACCACAATTTTCTGGGCGAGATATGCCAGGGAGTTAGTGTACAAGGCTTTGTGAGTGATACAGGCCAGCTTGAGCTGGATTCTGGCTTCAAAAGGAAGCCAGTTCAAGGCTTTCAGATATGGTGAAATGTGGTCACGTTTTTTTGAGCCAGATAAGAGTCTAGCTACTGCGTTGAGGCAAGCTTTTAGAGGGGCCGTGGATGTCTTTGGTAGGCCAGATAGGGTAGAGCAGCCGTATTCAATTCTGGAGATAACTAACGCCTGTACTGCGGTCTTTAGGTCCGCAGTTTCAAGGAAGGGATTTAGTTTTCTCAAGTAGCTCAGGTGGAACCTGGCAGTTTTGGCCATCGAGTTGATGTGTTCACGCATATTCAGGTTGCTGTCCAATGTTATACCGAGAGATTTAGCAGAATCCACTATGGTCGGTGTGCAGTTAAGTGCTGTGATCGAGTTAATCCATTCCAGGATGTCATTGGAGTTTTTAGGGGGGGAGATGAGAAGGAACTCCGTTTTTTGGGCATTCAGTTTGAGCTGGTTGTTGGCGAGCCATTGAACAGTCAGTTTCAGGGCGTCATTCAGATGGGTAATCTCCTCTAGAGAAGAGATTTTGATGTAGATCTGAGTATCATCGTCGTACATGTGGAAGGAGATGTTGACCGAGCGAAGAATTTCAGCTAATGGTTCAAGGTAGAGATTGAAGAGGGTAGGGGACAGAGTAGAGCCTTGAGGGACACCGATTGATATCGGGGAAGGAGCAGATAGGTTTCTGTTGACTAAGAATCTGTGGGTGCGATTCTGGAGGAAGGAACTAAACCATTTGATGACGGTACCTCCTAGACCCATCCTGTGTTCGAGGCGTTCAAGAAGCTTCTCGTGGTTGACTGTGTCGAATGCCGAGGAAAGATCCCGAAGGATCAAGAGACAGGTTTTGCCTTGGTCAAGGGCTTGGAGAGCATCATCTACGATGTGAAGAATAGTAGTTTCAGTGCTATGTCCAGGCCTGAACCCAGATTGGAATTCGTCAAGCAAGTTGAAGTTAGTGATATGTTGGCTTAGTTGTAGCTGCACACATTTCTCCAGCACTTTCGCAAGAAGAGGAATATTGGAAATTGGTCTGAAGCTGTCTGGAATTGCCGGATTCAGAGTGGGTTTTTTTAGGATGGGGATGACTTGTCCGGTTTTCAGGGAGTCAGGTATTGACCCTTGAAGAAGGGAAGCGTTGATAATTGTAGTCCTAATGGGAACGATGAGTAGGGAGGTCGCTGTCAAGCAGTTGGCGGGGAGAGGGTAGTTGAAGTGGGTATTCGGTTTTAAGGAAGATAGAATTGTTTGTCTATTCTGCCCGCCTGGGACCCGCTATAATGCACACTGAATATTTGGGGCGCACCTTATCTGATCATCACCCACTGTTACTATGCCTTCGCCCTCAGGCGGAGCCTACTGTGACTCCCACTTGGCGGCTTAACCCTGCCTTCCTTGCAGATACATTCTTTAGAGATTCATTACAGACGGCGGTCTCTGAGTATTTCCAGTTTAATCAGGGTACAGCCGGCTCTATGACTGTAGAGTGGGAGGCCCTTAAAGTAATTGTGGGGGGGCACTGCCTGGGACAGACTGGGGATGAGGAAGGAGCTGTTGGGGGAGCTTACCAAATTGGAAGCCAGACTCCACGACCGGGGTGCCCGACTGACGACCGATGTAGTGACGCATAAACGATGGGAAGACACAAGGGAGGAGTACAATAGGGTGCTAGAGCGATTGAGATGCTTAGACCTTCGTGAATACCAGACACAAGTACATGAAGAAGGGGGTAGAGCGAGTAAATTACTTGCATGGTTATTGCAACCCGAATCTAGGAGTTTTCCCTTTACTCGGGTCATGTCTGCAGACGGGACCGTGTAGTGACTATTATGAGGTATTATATGATAAACAACATCCACAGCCGTGGGAAGACATAGTCGAATTCCTATCGCCCCTGGCACTGAGGACACCGGACCCCGCTCTAAGGAAGGGTCTCGGAGGGCCAGTGACAACGCAGGAGATACGTGAGACCTTTAAAGAGATGGCCAGAGGGAAGACTCCAGGACCGGACAGATAGCCAGTGGAGTTCTATTCCACTTTCGCACAGACCTTGGCTCCTAAAATGGAGGCGCTGTACGCGGAGGCCTGGGACAAGGGCGAGCTGTCGCCCTCCACCAGGGACGCCCGAAGGCCTGTCCTGGTCCCCCTGTTCCTTTAAGTACTTAGGATTACAGATTTTTCACATGGTGGAAGACCTGAGGGACGGCAACCTGAATTGGTCATGAGATCACTAAAAACATGTGTCCAATTTTGGCGCGTGCTGAAGTTGCCACTGAAGGCCTGCATAGTGCTGTGAAAAATGATCATGCTCCCCAGACTCTTATACTATTTTGTGAACCTACCAGTGGGGGTCATGCCCTCATGGTTTGCGGGCCTAAATCAGTTACTCGGGGAGCTTATCTGGGATGGTGGACGGAACAGGGTCTCGTTGGCAGTATTGTAGAGGGTGCCAGAAGAGGGGGATTGGGCGCACCTGAATTTGAACTATACTACCAAGCAGCACAGCTTCAATAGTTAGCTTAGTGGTTAGACGGCAGGAAGCTTGAGCTGCTGGGGCCAATAGGCCTGGTTGATAGTCGGGGATTGCTGCTGGCCAGGCTCCTGCACCTGTCGGTAATTACCCCCGGAACTGGGGGTGCTGCTGCAGACATCACTGTTCTGCTGGAGGAGGTGTCTCGCACCGGATTTGCCCCTAATTGGGCTTCCGCCTGGTGTCCCGCTAACCCCATTCTCGAGGGCTCAGCTGTCGGTGTGGACGACCGCTTGGATCGTCACAGTAGGGGATTGCTTTCACCAGTGGATATTGATCCATTTGGACGACTTTCTATCTCAATATGATCTACCTCAGGGACAATTTACATTTCACTATACGTACCTCATCAGTTATGCCAGTAAATTACTTAGTATTATATTTTCATACAGTGATACAATTAATGTGATTCCTTTCACGATCTTGTCCTCCTCTCCAGTTCCAGTATAATGACCCCACCCCATTCTGTCCTTGTCTTAACAACCCACTAGAACTGGTCCTCTCCTATCACCACTGAATATTGGGCCATTATCTTACTTTGTCTCCCTTCTCTTTTGTCTTTCTCTCTCATTCATCTACTTCACAAACTGTGAGCACAGCTCATTTAATTTGATTGCTTCCACCTTTATTTCTCTTTTTGTGTTTTCCCTTAGTTCAGTTTCTTCTTGTCTGGTGTCTGTCCTCCCACTTTAATGAAAGGCTCCCTCAATTTTATTCAGCCTTGATTGCTTGAATCTGTTTCTCCTGCAGGCCTATTTTCTGCTTCTCCTATCTGTCTAGCAGTCTGTACCCTTGCCTCTTTTCCTGCCCGTCTTGTGTCCCAAACCTCTTTTATGCCTTTTTATTGTCAAGGCAGTTTTCTCTGGTTGTTCAACGTCCTTGTCTGTGTCCCTGGGTTTTTTTTCCTGATCCTCAGTACTGTCCTACTTTTGTGCCCATCGGCACTTTTTTTGTTGCATCCGTCTACAAAATATTTTTTTTCAAATTGCATTCATAAGCCTGCTCTCTTTGTCCCACAGGCAGCAACTAGAGCGGGATCAACTTGAAAGGGAGCGCCGAGTCTCCATTTCAGGTGAGTGAAACCCATTGTGAGGATGGTTGGGAGTATGTAAAGCCCTGGCACCCAGTTAGCAAGGTTGAGATGTGTGGACTAAGGGGGTGTTTAAAGCGCTGTTAGTACATGGATGATATCTATTTTTATGACTGCAACAGTAGGCAGTAACACCCTGATCATGGTTTACTGTCTGCTAACTCCAGTATTCAGCATAAAGGACAGAGATGCACTCACGGTCATATAGCATGGAGTAGTTATTAGAAGCAGGGTCGGGTGTACAGCCGAGCAATGGTAATGTGGAATCTGCTTCACTAACGTAAATAGAGCTATTAAAGACATGGAGGCAGATATTATGACATCTTCACTGACCTTCTCTAGCAGCAAAGATAAAACAAAGTACTTCCAACTTGGAAGAATTAATGAAGTCTAACTTTGTAGAGCGCAACTGAGATATCAAACGAAGTATCCTGGAACTTAACCTGTGCTCTTCAGCATGCAAGTTGGAAACTGGTGTGATGAAGAGGCAGGTCTTTGGAACATTACTCAAAAAAAGATATTCAGACATGTTTCTAAGATAGGCCAGAAGAGAGTTCTGTAAATTGGATGATGGGTGTCACGCCACCTAAGATTAGCCTGGCAATATAGTGGAATATTGTACAGATTACTGAAGATAATAATTAGTACTCTGAAATTGAATGTTTCAAGCTGTTGACAGGCTTATTGGAATTGCAGACAGCCTTAAAGGCAAACGCATATGAATTGTGAGTTGGCCATGGGTGTACAAGTGGTTGGTGATCTTCTCATGTCTAGAATACCTAAAACTAGGTGAAAAGACATTTTTTGTATCACGTGGGGTTGGTGATTTGTGTATTGAGGAAATCCTAAGTAGTTGACTTTGCCATAGTCCAGCCTTGATAACATCAAGGCCCAAACTGTTTGTTTATAGCATTCAGGAGGGAGAATCTTTAAAAGAGTCTTGATTTAAAAAAATAGGTACAGTAATGTTGGGTGAACTGAGCATGAAATAACAGTTGATCAATGAGAGGGCCGAAATCACGTTTTTGGGTAAATGGTATGGGAGCAGAACCCATGCTAGTAGGCACTACTGGATGGACCAAAGAGACCTCAAAACATCAAGGAGGCAAGCTTCAAGTGCTTTTTGCACTATTCAGATCGAGAGTTCAGAGTCTGTGTTAAAAGCAAGTATGATGTGGTGGAGATGTAGATGACTGATGAATGTAATAAACATGAAAGTTGTCAGCATGTTCTAGATTATTTAAAAAGTGAATGTACACTCTGATTTCATAGCGATGAAAATAGCCAGCCAGTGTAGCTTTGGTATCGGAGTGAATAAAATGGTTTTCAATAATTTCCTTTTTTTTTTATTCTTTTTTTTTTTAATTATCCACAGTATCAAAACATCAATAAATATACATACAGATCTAATAACAAGGCATAAAAGCAATTCATTTCATTCAGTTATACCAAAATTTAATTTCAGTTTCAACAATTCATATGATCAATCATTGCCCCCATACATAGGTACCTAATTTGCGTTTCCTTGGTCCTTTAACAGAATACAAACTGTGCTCCAGATTATATATACTATAAAACAGGGCTCGCCACATTTCATAAGATGGTACTTCAGGCTGAAGCCATGAAGAAGCTAAACATAACCGTGCTACCGCCGTAGCAATAAAAAGCAGATACCGGAATTTATACATGGGTCTCCCTTGCACCAGATCCTCACCAATCCCAAGCAACATCATGGAGGCCGATATATTAATTACAACCCCTGTAATCTCCATCAAAAACTTCTCTATGTTCTATTAATGGCACCAGTTTAGCACAAACATAAAAAATATGGAGGCTGTCAGCATTATCTATACCACAGCGGAAGCATTTACCATCGTTCCCCCTCCCCCATTTCATCATCTTGGCTGGGGTATGATAAAGATTAAATATGGTTTTATAAAACTGGGCTTTGAGATTCGCCGACAGACCGATTTCCCCAGCAATAACAATCGCCTTCTCTAAAGATACCCTAGGCTCTCCCAGTTTAAGTGCCCACTTTAAGTTGTGCTTATCCAGATCATCCTTCCTTGAAGCTAAAAGGATTTTGTAAAGGACCCCTATCTTTTCCTGGCGCCTAATAGCTTCAACTAGTTTATGAGGTGTCATCACTGTGGGTTGTTTGCTCAGGAAATCACGTATTTGTAGGAATTTAAAAAACTGATTCTTAGGAAGAAGAAATGTATCAGCTACATCTATAAAAGACAAATATAACCCCCTGCCTCATAGAAATCCCCAATTTGAGTAATACCCTTACATCTCCAGCTAGTTGCCACATGTCCTTGAAATATCGATGGCAATATACCTACAGCCGTGGTAGGTGTGTAAAAGGTTAATCCCTGTATCTGTAAATTTTTTCGTACCATGCTCCAAGCCTTAAAAGCTACCCCCAAGATTTTAAAACGCGTTTTTTTGTAATAACTCCTATCCAACTTCTTGAACAGGCAATTCTTAACCTCTTTTCCTAACACCATCTGGTAAATTGAGGGAGCCTCAGCAGGATTACTCACATCTTCACCAGTCAACATTATCCGCATATTTAGTAAAAGACACGCATAATAATAGAGCGTGAAGTCGGGAACCGACCACCCACCCCTCTCTCTGGGAAGAGTCATAAAATGCAAAGCCCTCCGTGGTTTCCCCGAAGCCCATAAAAATTTAGCACAAAGCGCGTGTAAATGTTGTAATTGGCCACGGGACACCTCCAAAGGTACTGATCTAAAAAATACAAAACCTTGGGGAGTATATTCATTTTGAGGATGTTGGCTCTACCAACCAAAGACAGATGTAAACAGTCCCATCGTTCTAATGATTGCTTTACATTACCAATGATATCCCCCCAGTTAATGTCAACCAAATCTTTCAAGCACTCTCGGATCTTAATTCCCAGATACGTGACTTCCTTGACCACTCTCGGGTCATTAGCCATAATATGGTTCGTACACAAGATCTGGGTTTTAGATGTGTTCATCTTATAGCCAGAGACTGCGCCAAACTCATACGCTAGGCGTTCAACTTCAGGTATAGCTGTAACAGGACCCGAAGTTATAATAGCTATATCATCGGCATATGCACAAGCACGAAAATGATCTTCCAAAACACGAAAAGGTTTGATCTGGGTGCTTCTCTCCAACATTATTAAAAAAGGGTTAATATATAGGGCGAACAGTAGGGGGGAACAAGGACACCCCTGCCGTGTGCCTCTAGAAATTTTTATAGGATCCTATACAAGACCCATAGAGCAGATTCTGGCCGTGGGCGATCGATATAATACTCGTATAGCCTGGATAACCCCGTGACCGAACCCCATCCGCTGCATAACCCCCAAAGGAAGTCCCAGGCGACACGATCGAACGCCTTCTCTGCATCAAGTAAAATCAGTCCTAGGTCCTTGGATTCAACCTGAGCAATATCGAACAGTGTCACAATTCTATTAATATGATTCACAGTCCCTCGACCAGGAATAAATCCATGTTGTTTTGGGGAGACCAGAGGAGAAATAACTTCTGCCAGCCTATTCGCCAAGATTTTGGCGTAGATCTTCCCATCTTAGTTAACAAGAGAAATTGGGCGATATGACCCTGGCAAATCCGGTGGCTTATCTTTTTTCCTAAAAATATTAGCCTCATCCCATGATTGTGGTGCCCCCCACCCCCCCCCATTTGGGCTGCTTGGAAGACGGCTAGCAGATCTGTTTTAATATCCTGAAAGAAGGCCCTATAAACCTCTGAAGGGAGCTTATCAGGGCCTGCTGCCTTACCAATCGTCATGCTATTTATGGCTAACTCTAACTCCTCCATGGTAATGGGGCTCTCCATTATCTCTACCTCCTCCTGGCCAACCTGCTCCACTAAATGTTGTACCCCAGGGTTCCTAATATGAGGCCCCGACTCTTCTTCCGTATTTAAATCTTCATAAGATTTATGAAAAATCCGATGAATCTCTTGGGGATCATATACCATGTCGCCTAGCGCATTCTTCATACCGGCTATTCCATGAGCAGCCTCCTTAGACCGTAACCTATTAGCTAAACAGCGTCCTACAGCCTCCCCATACTCATAACAATCCTTTTTATACACCAAATATTTAGCTGCAATTTCCTTGCTCCAGGATAGGTTGATGTTAGCCTTACATCTAGCCACATTAGTTTGTAATTCAACGATATTGTTCTTGAGCAGAATCCCCTGTGCAAGGTTTTCTTCCGCAGTCTTAAGTTTGGTTTACAATTCCTGTATTACGAGTTTAGCTTTCTTTTGTTGGTACAATCCGTAGCTCAAGACCTCCCCTCTAAAACAAGCCTTAAAAGTATCCCACAAAACCCCCACCGATGTGGAATGACGATTATTTTGAAGGAAATCCTTAATCCAAATCTTCATATGATCTATAAAAGTATTATCAAGAAGAAGTTTCCTATCAAAAGTAAAAGTTCTTGGATTTATACAAGAGCCTAGTGCGGGATATCCAGAACTACTGGTGCGTGATCAGAGGTGATTCTTGGGAATACTCGAATTTTGGCTTGAGTAAATAATAAGGGAGATAAAAAAAAATAATCAAGGCGCACCAGCTTCTGATGGGGGTGGGAATAAAACGTGAACCCAGGATCAGGCATGCAAAGAGAATCCCAAACATCAACCAAGCCGTGATCCACCAGAAAGTGATATAACGCCTTGAAAACCCTGGGTTTCCTTCCTTTGTAGTTTTGCATACCCGATTGGAGTTCCTTATTGATCAAATTAATATTAAAGTCCCCACACAGCACCAGGGGGGTAGGCCAAAGTGCAAGCTCCATATTTAGTTGTTCCAAAACCATGGCTTCATCAAGATTGGAGCCATAAACAGTGCAGAGCGTAAATGTTTTCTCCCCTATCATGCATTCCACAATAAGCCATCGCCCCAACTTATCTGCTAAAACCCGTCCCGTGGTTTGTATGGCAGGTTTGGCTAACACCGCCACCCCCGTGTCATTGAGGATTGTTGTGAGGTGGCTAAGAGCACAAAACTCATTTCCGATAACGTTTTCCGCTTTCCCCAAGGTAAATGAGTTTCTTGTAGGCAGACCAAGTCTGGTTGAATCACCTGAAGTTCAGCGGCAACCCTTTGTCTCTTGTTATAGCTATTTAGGCCACATACATTTAGGGAGCATATTCGAAGTCCAACTCTAGCCATTAGAAAAATAGGGTAGTGAACCAATACTCAATTCTCTAAAAAAAAAAAAAAACCATTAGATCTGTCAGACTCAAAATCTTAGCAATACTGTGGATTATTTTTCTTATTTTACCCCACCTGAACCACCCCCCCGCCCAACCCCCCCCCCCCAAGCCCCCTGCAAGCCCCGAACCCCACCCACCATCCCCTACCCTTCCACGAGGCTTTAGGACCAATGGTCCCTGTGACAAGCTCCCGCCACCCAGGTGATCACCCCCACAACATACCCCTCACCCTATGGACCATACACGACAACAATAAGAAAAAATACAATTCAAAACATTCTTAGACCATATATATGTTGCCAATGTCCAATTATCCTATTTAGATTACCCCAATCTCACATAGGGTGAGATAATACCTGATGAAAAGAGAAGAGAGAAGAAGGAAACAACAAACATGATTACGAATCTACATCTTGGTTCTAACCCTGGCGGCAATTATAACAGCTGCCACCCCAGTTAAGCACATCTTACAAAGATTGTAGAAACTCTTTTGCTAATACCTCAGAGGAGAAAAATCGAGTTTGATCTTTAACAGTTTTCAATAATTTCCTGCAGGCTGCAGCATAATAGGAAAGATTCAGACCAAAAGAGAAGAGAATTCCATGTTCTGGCGGCTGCAATAGAAAAAGCCCAATCACCAAAAGAAACAGTTTTGGTTCTGGGAACTGATGGGATAAATTTGCCATTGAATGTTAGATCATGTTTGGCCTTGCGCCAACCAAATTTGGAACTTATGAGATTAGAAAATGATTGTAAGCAGCTTTCTGCACAATGACCTTGGCCTTGAATATGATTCTGCTACGGACTGGGACCAACAGAGTTGTTTTGAAATAGTGAAATGTGCCGATGCTTAGGAACATTGCAGATTAGATGGCCCTCCACGTTTGTAAGCATCTGATGCTGGTTGCTAATTTACAAGGGTCTGACATGTAAAATTACATTCCTGGAATCCAGTCAAGATTGTACAAGCATGTTCTTAGCTGGCACAGAAAATGTTATCAATAAAACGTACAATGTTGCGAAATGTTTTTTGTTTTAAAAAAAGGAGTTTGTCACTTTGGCAACATTCGAACCAAGAGATGGCACATAGCAATAGTAGAAAAAGCCATAAGTTCTGATGGGCAGAGTGAGCAGTGCAGAGTAGAGCCTGTCAAGAGTAGGACTCGAGGTAGAGTCCTGCGGTCCTGTACATGTTACTGAATGGAATGACAAGTGTAATTGGGACAAAGTGACAGCTTGAGCAAGGCTTTCTAAAAAAAAATGTTGTCTACCTGGGAGATCACGTTAGCCTAGAGTAAATACACAATTTTCAGAGTAAAGGGGAACCGGCAGGAGACTCTCACTCTCACTCCCTCTCCGAGTTATGCTCTGTCAGAGAGGGTTAGGACAAACCTGTCGGAGAATCTCTATCCGTAGGTGATGATAAAATAAAACCTTGCCCTTATACCCCCAAATTAGCGTGCAGGCACAAGAAATGGTATATTACAGTTTGACTATTGTACTGTATTTGTATATAATGCATGCGTATCAGAATGTTCATAATATCTCTCATTTACCCAGCAGGTAATATGTAAATCGGGGCGAATGTTAAATAGGCTTCAGTCATATTTCATTACGCATCACAAACCTGTTAGTTTGTTCCATACCAAAAATGTCTCAAGGTTGTCCGCCCTCCGACATGTATAACAACTATAAATCTGTTTTAGTTTTACTAAGCCTAAATGATGCTGTTGGACCTGGCTCTCTCTGCAGGGTCACACACAAACCTTTTGCCTTCACTCCTCCAATTTTTACTGAATTAGTTTCTGTTGGCCTTAGGGCTCTGTGCATTTTACCAATGCCAGCCAACCAGTGCTAAAGTGCTTGTGCTCTCCCCTCTAAAAATTGTATAATTGGTTTACACCTGTGTAGAAAAGTAGGATCTGCTTTCATGGTTACCCCCCCCCCCCTTTTTGCCTGGTGTTATGCTGTTTCTGACTAGTCTGACTGGGACCCTGCTAATCAGGACCCCAGTCTTTGTGCTTTTTCCCCTAAATTGGATGAGGTGACTACTTGGGTACATCCCACATTGGCTACTGGTGCACCCTTGTAAGTCCCTAGTATATCGTATAGAAGTACCCAGGGCATAGGTACGCCAGGAGTCCCCCATGGGCTGAGGCTTGTATTATGCCACCCATGAGAGACGACTCAAGCTGGGACTACAGGCCTGCCATTGCAGCTTGTGTAAGCTGCTGCTAGCACCACTTACGACAGATATAGGATTCCCTATATTTGAAGTCACTACACTTAAAACCTATAAGTCTCCTCTAAAGCAGGCCTTTCAATCCTGAAGGCAGGTTGCTCAGTTCTAAGTGTTAGGGTGCCCTTGCACGAGCAGGACACCCCTACAACCTTCAGAGTCCATTCTCCCGCGTTGTAAGTGCATCAGCCAATTCGATATATAGAGTGGCCATGCGTCATTACCCGATGACCATCTCTGAACTGGCTGTAACGAACCCTGTCATGTTTGGTATCAAACATGTTGGAATCATACCCCCCACACCATAGACGGTATGGGAGGTACGATTCCATGCACTGTAAATCTCCTCTGGCCTCAGTGCTCCCGATACCAGTCTTCCCGAACCGGACAGCAAGCTAGGGCTGCTGCCGACCAGAGACACGATTCTGCCCTCCTGCTGCTGATCCAAGCTCAAGCAGGAGAAGGCAGAACAATAGATATCCTGTCACAGGGAGGTGTGACCACCTCCCAGACAACGTTTAGTGTATTGGGGCAGGGTGGGGGCGTTTGCCAGCGCCACTGAGACTGCTTGAAGGGCACAGTTGGTGCCCTCCTTGCATACTCCAGTTCAAACCAGTTCAGGGAGCCGTCGGCTCCCGCTCTGGCACGAAACTGAACAAAGGACATGAGAGTATCCTCCCCACTGTCCAGCCCCTCCTTTGGGAGGGACTCCTGAATCGTCTCAACCCTTTCCTTAGGGTACTTAAGGGCTTATCTGTGGGTGGGTCCCTAGATTCGTCATGGGATTCGATTCAGATTCAACTCCGCGTCATCTTCAACCGTCGGGACACTCTGACCGCGTCGTGCTGACCGAGTCGGACTGACCGCATCGAACTTTGCTTTGGGGAACCAAGACTGCAGCCAGAAAGACTTTGTCTGCTCCAGGTCTCATCGTCCTGCAAGTTCGCTGCACCATCAGTGTCCGTGCTCCATACAGGTTCCTCACAGGACCTGTGGACATCAAAAACACCAGAAGGAATCTCTCTTAGAGTGAAGGAGTCACTCCCCTGCATCTGCAGGCACAACGACGTAGCTGATCGGTTTGCTGATCCTGGGCTCCTATGGACTCCAACAGGCTCAGTAACACAGGTGGCAGGCCTACAACTCCCTCGAGGCCTGCACTGTCTTCAGACCGAGTCTGAGGCCAGTATCCTTTGTCGGTACCGCTGGAACCGAGCCTCTGTTCACCGCGTCGGCTGGCTGTTGCTAAGGCTGGGCGACTCTTGCCTCCAGAGATCTTTGGGTCCTTTTGTGGAAATGTACCTTTTTAGGGGTACACTGGTGCAGGGTGTCACCCTCTTGTCCACGGGTCAAAAGACCAACAAAATAGAGATCGGCACTGGAGTTGGAATAAATGACAAGTTTATTAATCACTCATGAGTGGGACCACCTCCACACAACACTCTCAAGTGCTGCAGGAGGTAGTACACTGAATTCACAAACCATCTTCCCTTTTATACCAGTTTTCTGCACTGTAAGCATGTGAACAGAAATAGGAAGAACAAGTTTTAGAAATAGTTATCAGCAAACAAGGGCAGATGAATAACTACGTGGTCAGCAAAGTGGGAGGGGAGCAGGAATGCTTATGGCAGCAGTAAATGGTCGACAGTTAACATCTGAGACCAGGTGCACTGGCAGCTACAAACCCTCAGCACGTACATTGCTTTAGCTGAGTCAGGAAGTCAACTAAAATAGATAGCACAAGCAGAGTGAAAAAGACGAGCAGCAGAGGACGGAAGAATTACGAAGGAAACTAAATGGATACCACAGCCAAAATGGCTGTTGCTTATGCTAACGTAAAATATTACACATTTCCACACTTTCAAGGGACTTCTTTGATTCCAGTGGGGTCCCCTGTTTGCTTGGGGCCTGCTCCGACTCACCTGCACTTGGTGAGTCCCTTGTACCTTGCTGGTCCTAACTATGCACCTTTTTTGCTTGCCCCATTGTTTGCAGTTGCCAAGGCTTTGGGGGTGCTCCCTACGGACACTGACCCTTCAACTCTCGACATCCGCCGTGGGACAGCTTGTGAACGGCTCCTGGTCTTCCACAGCATCGCCTGGTCCACACAGCTGCAGCTCCAAGGTCATTGTCAACTCTCCTGCATCTCCCAACATCGGTGGGCATTCGTCTCCCGTGCCTCCTGGTCACTCCTGAGTGGCATAGACTCTGTTGAGTTCAACCGGACACTTTCACCTTCTCCAACAGCGACATCTTCCTGAAGTCCTCCATTGAGTTTGACAGCGGTTTCCGACGCCACTTCACACCTATGCACCTGGCTTCCCTGGTGTAGGTATCCTGGTTCCTAGGGTATCCACCGGTGGGGTGGCTCTCCAACCTTCTGTCTTCCACGGGGTTTCTTCAGGGTCCACTGGGAAGGGTCCTTCTTCTTCAAAATTGCAACCCTTGACTTACCCATTGACTTGAATTGAGCACGCGGCCTCCGTGGGGTTCCTGGGTACTTACCACGGGTGGTTCCCTGGGTCCCCAGCACTACTTTGTCTTTTGGGTACAGTCTTGATTCGAGTCGCGATTGGCATCCCTCTATTTTAGTATATGGTTTGGTCTCCCCCTGGCGACCACTGTGTATTTGTGCTACTTAACTCTTTTTATTGCAAAATATTGTGTGCCTTGTCATATCTCCGGGTAGGAGATATTGTTGTGTGTTAGTGAGTTCTTATAATAAATACCTACTTTTATAAATACACTGTGTGTTTCTTTTTCACTTAACCTATACCAATAAGATTAATATCTGGTTAAACAAGCTGCTTTGCATGAGGCTGAACCAAGCAGAAACGTGTCCTAATGGCCACTTCTCTGGGTGATGCCAGGGCCTCTGGCCAGTCTTTCTCCTGCAAGTCTTTTATATCCCTTTCCCAGCTTTCCCGTAGGCAAAAGAGGGTATCAGGAGAATTGTTAATAAGTTTCTGATATGTAAGTGAAATCACCCTGCGGGTGATTTGTTCCTCTAAGAGTTTATTATCTAGTGGTGACGATTCAGGGAGGTCCTTCCTACAGGCGTGTCGAATCTGCAAATACTGGAAGGTCTCGGCGGGAGATAGGTTGTAAGTTTTTGTAACTCAGCGAAGGATATCACCTCCGCCCCCGGAGCACAGGTTGCCCACTCTTGAGAGCCCAATCAGGTCCTATTTATCAAAGCCCTGTCTCGTCCCCATTGTACACAAAAGTTCGGAGTCCCACAAGGAAGTTACTTGAGTAATCCTATTTCCCCACCCCAGTTTGCTGAGTGTCAAGTGCCAGAGTCGGACCATCAGTGCCAACGGTCCCTCCAGGCTAAGACGGTGTGGATTGATGTGTAGCGCTCACAAATACCCCCGGGTTAGAGAACCAAACGGTCCATCCGGTAAGCCGGCTCGGTTAGGCGTTGGTGAACCCATTGGTTGATAGTCGCCAACTGCGCCGCTCTATAGTAGGTTTTTATGTCGGCCAAGGCTATCCCTCCATCATACCAACCTCGCGTCAGTTTTCCAAGAGCAATTCGTGGGGAGCCTCCATCTTACAACAGGGTCCTAATCTCGCCCTCTATGGCTTTGAAGTAATTATCAGGCATAGGGAACGGTGTGTTCTGCAATACGTACACAAAGCGTGGTAACGCCATTATTTTGAGTAGCGCCGCTCTCCCCAGCAATGAGAGCGGGAGCGGCTGCCAGTGTTGGACATCACTTTTGAGTCGGGACAGTGGGCCCTGTAAGTTCTTGGTGTTGAAGAGCTCCGGGCTGGTGGTGATGAAGATTCCGAAATATCGGAACCCATCTGTCACTATTCGTGCCTCACAATCCTTCTGTAGACGTGGCACCAGTCCATGAAGCACAAACAACACCGATTTGGACTAGGTGATTGTACATCCGGAGTATCCGCCGAAATTGGTAAAGATATTCAATATTGTGGGAATAGAGGACTGCGGAGCTGCCACATAAAGGAGGATGTCGTCAGCATATAATGATATTCTGTCTTCCCAGTCCTCCGTCCAGCGGAGGCCGCGAATCAGCGGGTCTCCTCGGGTCCAGACTGCCAAGGGTTCGAGTATTAAAGCAAATAGCAGTGACAAGGGGCAGCCCTGTCTGGTCCCTTGCTGAAGGGGAAAATCTTGAGACACTCTTCCGTTTACCACCACCTGCACCAAAGATTCGGTGTAGAGAATTCGAAGCCAGGACAAGAATTTTGGCCAAAAGCCTATATGCTTGAGCACTGCGGTTGGCGCTTTTATCTTTTAGGCACTGTTTTTTAATCTTAAACTTTAAAAATTCATAACTCTGGTTCTACTTAGCATCTCACAGATCTAAGCTATATATAGATTCTCTACACATTTTAGACCGTCATCAGATCTGCAGTCTGAATTCAGCCCCTCAGCATCTCCTGTCAAACTGATCCATCTATATAACCTGCTCCTGCATTGGTACCCTATATACCTTCATCACCAGTAATGCATTATGGTGTGAGGATGAATCCCTCATGCTTGGCTACTGGGTGCTACAAAAATGTGCAAACAGTGCGCCTTTGCAGAAGCATACAGACGCTAACGCTAATTTTCTGTTCATCTTTCCAAGACTGATCTCTTCAAGGTTATCATAATCGCAGAGCTCCTGTCCCGGGGCCTGACATCCCGCCACATCAACCGACAATCTATGGCATCGGCTGCTGCTAGTTGACAGGAGCAACTACCAGACTTCGGAGACTGCCTATCTACTTCGGCGTTGCTCAAACCCCAACGTCGCTCTCGCAGCAACGACCTAAAACAGAAACGTCATCAAAATGGCGGATCCCCGTCTCCCGATAATGCAGAGAGGAAATCGGACTCGCATCGGGACAACAACGGGACCCGCTAATAGCTGTCCCTTCATAAGCGACCTCACCTCACAAATGTTGATGGTCGAGGGGAGCCGGAGAGCCCGGAGGCCGTATATCACGGACGACACCTCGCTCCTGAGGCCCGCTCGGAGACCACTTGAATGGCCGGAGGTGAGCTGAAGCGCTGACCAACATCAGGCCCCAGGCAGCGAACGTATCAGCAGGTGAACTCACTTCCTACGGAGCCGGTGGGGAACACCGGACCGAACTGAGCTAACCGGGCCTCGGCGCGCCTATTCTCCGGAATAATAGGTGAGGGACCCGGCCTGGCTGCGAGAGCGCCGTGCGCAGGGCCAACTGACGATCGTTGCTTCGACATAAGGGGCATATACAGCCTGTACTTTCGGAGCTTGGCGCACGCGGCCCGGCTGTGACGCATTAGTGCTGATCTCTCTTTTAGCGCCCGAACACAGAATGCACACTTAAGGAGCTGGGGGCGAGCAAGCGAACACTGCGACACGGCTGCAACCCGTGGACAAGAGGGAACGGGACCGACCTCCCCCCTCCCCGGCCAAACCAGTCCCTATATCCCCCTCGAGGGGGCCTAAAACCAATCTTACCCTCACAACCATCACCGGGCACATATAACCGTCTGTGGAGCCCAACAAAGACTGGAGACCTTGGACCCGGATATTACACAGCAGCCAAACCCTGAGTCGGACCCTGAAGAAATTGACAAGACCCAAGCGCGCAGACTTCCAGAGCAGACAGGTGAGAGGTCCGACCTGAGTGTGAGCAATCGGGGCGTTTGAACAACAAACAGTTGCCACCACACGAACAGGGCTACACGCAGCGATAGCACCTACCAGCAGGGCAGGGGAGGGGCCTTCCGAGAAGCGGACCTTTAATGTTGTGGCCTATTTAACTGACTCCGGTACTGGCGGCGGATTGACGCGAGCGGCCCAACTGTAGTGCACTGATACTGGTTTACTCGGAGTGCCCACGTGCCAGTGTCGTACTTACCGCACCAGAAGCAGGCGGGCGAATGCCTGAACACGGCAAGGTGGGGGCAAACAAGATCCGACTCCCTCCTTGATCGAACTGCAGTTGCACTCTTGTGTGGGTCTACATTGACCTCACCCAAACCAGCATCATAACCACAAAGAGGCCTGATTCGGAGGCAGCCCTCCAGGGAATACTAGACTCAATCACACGACAAATATAGTGCATAGAACATTATCCCCAAAGAGTGCGCTTAAGTAAAATTCAACGCCCAGAATATATAATCTGACAAGAGGAAACCACTAAATAGAGCAAAGGACTGTAACTAAAAGAAAAGCTGTAACCTCACAAGGAAAAGGAACTCTGAGGCACGCCCTCCTAATCATAGCGCATCAACTAAAAGGTCACACTATAACAAAGCATAGGCGCTGTATTACAATGGACCGTACAAAAGGGAGAAATCAGGACATTGACGACACAAATGCCATCTCTGCCACTGCACCCACAGATGTGGTTCCCCCCACAGCGGATGGCCCGCAGCTGGATAGGTTAGATCTCATCCTACAAGAAATAAGGCCATCCCGCGCAGTGATGGAACAGCAGCAGGGTTCGCTTACCACAGACATTGCCCTAATTAGAGCTGATCTAAAAAAACTCGCAGACAAGGTGTGCACCAACAAAGCGCCAATAAAAGAACTGATCCCGAAGCAAAAAGAGCACTCTGATATAGTAGAACGCTTACAGCACCAGATCTCAACCCTGCAAGAACGAGTGGAGGATGCAGAAGGGCGGTCACGCCGCAACAACGTTCGCATTCTAGGACTGCCGGAAAAAACTGAAGGCCAAAACGCAACTTTGCGAATCCTGGCTGCGGTCACTGATGCCACCAGGAAGACTGTCTGAAACGTTTTTGTGTGGAGAGAGCTCAGAGTCCCCACCAGGAGGAGAGTGCCCGGTATGCCACCTCGTCCTACAGTTGCCCGAGTGCTTAACTAAAGGGACTGGGACCAGAGTCTCCAGGTGGCGCGAGAAAAAGCACAGCTCAAGAGAGACGATGTACGCATTTCACTGTTCCCCGACTACACGCTGCAAGTGCAGAAGAGAAGAGCATCATACCAAGGAATCAAGCAACACCTACAGTCTCTAAATCTAAAATATGCTCTCCTATACCCAGCTAAACTCAAAGTCCTGCACGACCAGAAAAGTAACTTTTTTGACACCCCAGCCGAAGCATGGGAATGGCTTGAACATACCTTCCCCGACCTACCCATTGATCCTGCTCTTAGGCGCAACGACGATTCGCAGACTGGAAGACGGCAAACCCAACACCGGCACCCGAAAACGAAAAGACAAGAAGAAGACTTTGCTCCGACAGCCAAGCAAGTGCTGGAAGGGCAAAGACTGGCAATAATATCTGCAGCCACATTTTGAGAAACAAGAACAATCACGGATGAGGAATCATCCACGGGTGACACTGTGTAATCAGAACCAGACAATAGTCAGCTGCTCTTCTCAACTATGTTATCACAGACAGCAAATGAACTGCTCACCTGAGGACCCAGCAAATAAGAATCTTCATTGCCACATTAACCACTTCAAGACTCCACACTTCAGCTGTTTGGAGGCAGAGCAACCACCACAGAGATACACAGGCCAATATAATGTCACCTGGCTCCCTTTCCCGACAGAGGTGAGAGAGAGACACACTACACCATTTAACGATTCGGCCCGGTGGAGTGTATGGAGGTCCGCTGCGGACTGAGGTAATAATGTCGGGCGAACAAAATATAAGAGACTTCCACAGAAGGAGGGCCAAGACAGACCCGCACACTGGAGCTAGTATCTGTGGTCCGGAGACTTGAACACTGGTATTTGGCGGGAAGGGTTTCCCGGGGCGGGAGACTACACCCTTCATGGGAGATAGACTGGGATTTCTCGGGGATCACATACACCACAAACCCACCATGGCCCCTATTGCAGATGCAAGTCTTAGAAATGTAGAGTTAATAAGAATTGTTTATAAAGTTTGGTCGAACAAAGTTCCACAGTTGGACCTAGTATTGGGTTGTTTTACAGGGATGCTGACGGGCCCCAGACCACTTGCATTTAAAACTGACTGGTTCCTAACATTCCACAACAAAGGCACACATGGAATCGACAGAACACTATAATTGTCTCACTTGGAATGTACGGGGAATGGGATTGCCTCACAAAAGGCATAGAATACATGCACAACTAACCAGGCGTAAAGCACAAATAGTGGTATTACAAGAGACACATTTGAGCATCAGAGGCCACTAAACTGCAAAAGAAATGGAGGGGCCAATTACATAACACAACCTATTCCGCATTTGCCCGGGGAGCAGCAGTGTGGGTACGATCAGGTGTCCCATTTGTAGCACATGAGAGGCGAATAGATAAAAAGGGCAGATACCTACTGCTTCGGGGTGTCCTAGATGGCAGTCCAATAGTAATAGGGAGTTTATATGCCCCTAACTCGGAACAGAAAACTTTTTATGCTCAAGTAAGCGCTGCACTAGTAGATTGGACTGAACTTCCCTGGATACTAGGAGGTGATTATAATGCAGTACTAGACACCTCCCTGGATCGATCCCACCCCCCCTCATCGGAGCTCACACAACACGCCAATCTAAATTGTTGCGGATCTGGGCACAAGGGTGATCCCTGAGGGAAATATGGCCCAGTCACAACAAGGGTATGCAAGAATATTCTTATTACTCGCCAACCCACGATCTTCACACTAGGATTGACCATATATTATGTAGCGCATCACTCTTAACACAAACCTCCCATTCTGCATACGTAGGTAAAGCAATAGCGGATCATAGCGCCCTGGAGACCACCATCGCGTGGGGACGTGTCCCCTCCTCGGTCCCCACATAGAGACTAGACCGTCGCCACTTAGAAGATGGGGTATTCAAGGAAACACTAGCTTCCACCATCACAAATTACTTTACTGAAAACACCGGCATGGCATCGTCGGTGGGAGTGGAATGGGAGGCATTTAAAGTTGTGTTACGCGGCTACGCTATTAATACCACTACAGGAGCCCGCCAACAGATCAATAGGGAACTAAAGCAAGTCGAAGACAAATTAGGTACACTTGAGAACAAGGCAGCCCTAGATCCCGCTATGAAACCATAACTCCAAGAGGCCTGCATACAATACGTGGAACTATTGGACCAATTGCGCGTCACAGATCGCCGTTCTTATACACACAAAGTACACATGGAAGCAGATAGACCAGGCACACTACTGACGCGCATTCTTTTTTTTATTTTTTTTAATCCATTATATGAATTTATTTTAACAATCTCAAATTATCCAAAACAGGATGAATAAAAAAATTCTTCAATCGTAGTGAAATATAACAAAACTTTTTTTTATTTTTTTTATTTTTCAAAAACTTTATTGAGGATAGTCAAAACAGACACATTACATTGCGCTACATAGTCAATCTAAGGACACGGTGTCGTACAAGTCAGGAAATGCGGAATCAAAATCAACTGCATTCTGCCAGGAGCGGAAGAACATTAGAGGCTGCAATCACATCATGTTTTCCGGGGGGGTCCCTTCCCTCAAAGATATCACAGACTCGACCACAGCATAGGGGGTGTGTATCGCAAGGCGGGGGGAGCTAAAAGGGGCGGGGCGATCACTGACCAGCACCGGCGGCCGCCGCGGGCGGAGCGCCGGCAAGGAGTGCGGGAGAGGTAGCGCCGCTGGGAGGGGAGCGGGCGAGGAGATAGGTCACCAGAGGACCCCAAATATCAACTGGACTGGACTTGGCGGGTAAAAGATCCCAGAACTCAGATAGCAAAGTCTGGCACCTAGAGGTGTCCTCCAGCCAACTCTCGACCCCAGGAGCAGGTCTACGACCCCAACACATGGCCACCCTACGTCTGGCCAGGACCAGCAGCATAGCAGTCAGGCGGCGAGAGGGGTCCGGGGAGAATTTAACGAAACCCAGGAGACACAAGGGGGGGTCAGGGTGCACAGTGGTGCCAGTTATGTTAGAGGGGGCAGCGCAACGCATGCAGGAGTCACTAGGAATGAGTCCTAGCTTGTGGAGCTGAACAGGAGTGCGGTACAGTCGGTGCAGGTACTTAAAATGTATCAGTCGTAACCGGTAATTTGGTGACAGTTTCTTTGTTTGATTTCAACAGTACAGCCAGTCAGCCTGCGCAATGTCCATGCCGAGGTCCGCGCCGCACGTGCCCGGCCCGCGGAGACAGCCGTGGACGTTAGAGCGAAAGCAGATAGTTTGGTAACCAATTTGTGTGGGCTCGGGGATGTATAAATGAAATCAAGAGCAGGAATAGTGGGAGGGGGCCGAGGGAATGTGGAGTGTAGTGTCCGACAAATCGCACGCAGCTGGTAAAATAAGAGTGTGTCCAACGGACCCGAGGAGTCTGGAAGGGAGTAAAAAGTGTTCTCTGGATATAGGTCCGCCACCGTCCGCAGGCCCAAGCGCGCCGCGTGTCTATGCATGCCGGAAGGCTGGATTGGAGGGAAATCTGGGTGTTGTACTATCGGCATGGCGTTCGCAGAGAGTAAAGGAAGATTGGAGAGCCGACGCAGACCGGACCAGGCCCAGCGTAATGTCTCAACTGTGTTCACCTCCACCCGCGGGCGCACCGCCGGCGCAAACAATGCCGTGGACAGAGGCCATGGGGATGCTATGTCCGTCTCGACCGCTACGTGCGGCTGATAGGGGGTAGGATGAATCCAGAATTGAAGAAAACTGGCCTGGGCGCATAAGGTGTATATCTTGAAGTCAGGAGCACCCATGCCACCGACCGACATGGGGAGAGTGAGGATGTCGTATGCCACTCTTGGCTGTTTGCCGGCCCAAACAAGTGAAATAATTAAAGAGCGCAGTTTACGAAAAAAGTGAGCAGTGAGAGGGATGGGGACGTTTAAAAATAGATAAAGAAATTTCGGCAAGACCACCATCTTGGCGACCGCGATCCGGCCGGCCAGGGATAGCGGAAGGCGACTCCAAATCGGGATCTTAGACTCCAGCCAATCCACAGCGCGACCAAAATTGGATCTCCACAGTTCGTCAAGGTCCCTACTCAGCCAGATGCCCAGATAGCGCGTGGGGCCTGAAGCCCACTCAAACGGAAAGTCAGGTGTGAATGGCGTTGTGGCGTCCGTCAAGGGGAACAATACCGACTTGCTCCAGTTGACCTGAACACCAGAAAGGCCGCCAAAGCGAATGATTTCCCGGACCAGGGGGCTTAGATGTTCCTGGGGATGGCGGACATACAGGGTTACATCGTCCGCGTACATGGAGACGAGGAGGGAGCGGGCCGAGAAGCCGATTCCCCTGTGAGTATGGTGCTGCCGGAGTCGTGCAGCCAAGGGCTCCATTGCAATAGCAAAGAGCATGGGCGAGAGGGGGCACCCCTGCCGGGTACCCCGCTCGATGCGGGTAGGGTCCGATATCTGACCATTGATGCGGAGGCGTGCAGAGGGGTTGGTGTAGAGGAGCCTAATTTTTCGTATAAAGATTTCGCTGAAGCCCATGCGAGGTAGGAGGTAGAATAGAAATGGCCACTCGAGCGTGTCAAACGCCTTCGTGGCGTCCAGGAAGGCGGCCACAGCAGGAAGATTGGGATTGATTTGGTGTAGAACTGAAAAGATTGTACGGAGGTTGTGCGAGGTCGCTCTGCCTGGAATGAAGCCAGATTGGTCCGGAAGAGCGATGAGGGGCATGAGTAGCAAGAGACGGGAGGAGATCAGCCTGGCGAAGATTTTATTGTCGATGTTTATTAAAGAGAGAGGGCGGTAGGAATCGCGACGGTCGGCCGGCTTATCGGGCTTAAGGAGCAGAGTTATCATGGCCTCACGAAGAGACTGAGGAAGGAGGCCATTATCGAAAGATTCATTATACATGGCAGCCAAGTGTGGTACTAGGATGTCTGCGTACATTTTGTAAAACGAAGCCGGTAGGCCATCAAGGCCAGGCGCCTTATCCCCAGGGAGGCTACTGATGGCGGCGAGTATTTCTTCCCTAGTAAATGGCTCGTCCAAGAATTCTCGATGGTAATCCTCCAGCCAGACCAGCGCGATTGATTCAAAATATTGATCGAAAGTTTCCCGTGATGGGGATGGGCCGGCAGAATAAAGCTGTGAATAAAAGTCCAGAAAGCGGGACCTGATCTCATCCGGGGAGTTGGTCCTGGCCGATCCCCCGTCAGAAAGGGCCGTGATGTAAGAGGCAGCACGCGGCGGACGCAATAGATTCGCCAGAGTTCTGCCAGGGCGGTCACCCTCACCAAAACGACGAGCCCGTCCCTCCCTATCCAGGAATGAGAGCTCGCGGTCTGCCTCCTCAGAGAATTCAGTGTGATTTTGGCGTATAAGTGCCAGCGTTTCAGGCCTGGGGTGTGCAGCCTGGGCGGCGTCCAGTTCCTTAATTTCCGCCTCAAGCTTAGCAAGGGAGTTACGGATTGATCTGAGAACTCCAGCCTGTTTAGAGATACACTCGCCGCGGATGACTGTCTTGAACCCCTCCCAGAGTACCGAAGCAGAGTCGACAGACCCCGTGTTTAACTGGTGCGCATTCTTAAAAACGCCACCCCAACACCAATAATAGAAATTACAACTCCTCAACACACCCGAGCAACCACACAAGCAGATATCAATAAGGCCTTCTATGATCACTACAAAACACTTTACACCGCCCCACAAAGAGTAGACCCACGGGAGCTCCACTCCTTCATGGACGTAGTCGACCTACCTCAAATAACTCAAAAGGCCCGGAAAACGCTGGCTAACTCCATTACATCAGCTGAAATAAATGCAGCAATCAAGGGATTTCCTAAAAACAAAACCCCAGGGCTAGACGGCCTGCCCGCAGAATTTTACACCACGTACATGCAACAATTGACCCCCCAACTTAAGAAATTATACAATGAAGCATATGAGACTGGCACTTTACCTCCCTCCACTGCACAAGCCCTAATAACCTCGCTGCCCAAACCTGGAAGGGACCACACCAAACTGACAGCATATCGCCCACTCTCCTTATTGAACACAGAGTACAAAATTCTAAGTAAAATTTTTGCAAACTGACTGCAACCCCTTTTAACGAAAGTAGTACATATCGATCAGTGTGGTTTCGTCCCGGCCCGTAATACATCCCTCAATATACGCAGGCTATGTAATGTAATATTTTCCTGCACCACGGAGATGCCAGAAGCGGGGTGTATCTCACTAGATATTACCCAAGCATTCGATACATTAAGCTGGGACTACATGCAAATTGCGTTGCAGAAATTTGGAATCCCCCAAGAATGCACACGATGGATCCAAATACTTTATCACCTCCCAAAAGCAAGGGTACATACCGGATCACACATATCACAAACATATCAAATACAAAGGGGCACAAGACAGGGCAGCCCCTATCACCTATGTTATTTGTGCTTGCCCTGGAGCCTCTAGCTCACAGAATACGCGCAATGTCCACTGGATTGGATATTACACTCAATCGTACGCACTGTCACTTAACGCAGACAACATCATACTTTATACCAGACGACGACAGGATAATTTAGAAAATGTAGCGCAAATTTTCATACAATTTGAATCTATTGCGGGTTTGGCCATAAATTACGACAAATCGTATGCATTCCCCTTTGGCAACGAAATTGATAATCAAAATATCCCTTTTGGAAACCGAACATAACAATAGCCCACACCACTTTTAGATATTTGGGGATACAGATATACAGCAACCAGCAAGATCTTATAGGAGGGAACCTGCAAAAAGCAATAAGTTCATTAAGGGCCCAAATTAAATTTTGGATGTCATTGCCCCTTTCAGTTGCGGGTAGACTGGCAATATCGAAAATGGTAATGCTCCAGCGCCTACTCCTATTTTTTCACGAACCTGCCGGTAGCATTCCCCAAAACCATTTTCAAGACACTAAATACGTTGCTAATTAGTTTAATATGGGGCACAGGTCGTCGTCTAAGCCTAGTGAAACTGCAACTCCCGTCGGATGCTGGCGGGATGGGAGCGCCTGATTTCTATGCATATTGCCTGGCAACACAACTGAAGTGGCTCTCGTACTGGTTAACAATCTGAAATCTACAAGAGATAGCTTACATGAATCAAATGATCACACAGGAATAGATTATTATGCCCAGGCAATACGATTCCACTCTCGGCGCAAACGCTGCTTAAAACGGAGATTACTTACTGGAAACAAGCATTAAAGTATACAATTAACACTCCAACATATGCCGCAACATACCACTATTGGGCATCCCCACTAATATGGGAACTCTCGCCGAACGTAAATTAGAACCCTGGACACTGGCCGGGATTAACACAATAGGGGACCTCTTTGGAGAGGGGATGCTGTTGCCACATACGGATTTCACGAATGAACGAGGGGTCACAGGAGCATTATTTTGAACTCACGCCAGCTTGATGCGCTATATAAAGAAACACTGGGCACCCCAAGGATCGGAACCCAATACAAATGAATTAGTTCATGTAATGTACCTCATGGGAACAAGTAGTCATCTAACCCGCTGTTTCTATCGCGGGTTACGTACTCACCAACCATCCCCGTTGACTCCGATATGTACCAAATGGGAACAAGATATCAACAGACCGCTACTAGACTAAGAGTGGCAGACGATATTGGGATATCCAAAGCGAGTATCCCGCAATACGCGGTTTAAATTTATCCAATGTATGATCATTCAAAGGGCATATTTAACACCACACGAGTTACATTCCATTTACCCTAATGTCACGGCATCTTGCCCCAGATGTACAGAACAAGATGCAGATCTCATCCATATGATGTGGTCCTGTGTTGGGCTGTGGGATTACTGGTGAAAGATTGCCGCTACCCTGGAGGAGGCGGTGGGAAATATGGGTTGGCAAACAGAAGAAACATGCATACTAGGCCTATACAGACGACGCAAAGGGCACGAAGTACAGGCCAAATTCATAGACCTAGCTCTTATACTTGCAAAACGAGGGGTCACAAGGAGATGGAAATAGTCATCGGCCCCCACGATGCAAAGCTGGAAGGAAGAAGTCGAAAAATGGGGATTGGCGGAAAGTGTAGCTGTCCGTAGAGAGGAAAGCAGAGGGCTGAGAAAGAAACCTATTGCTATGAGCTGGGATGCCATATTAGAATCATTTAAATCCTCTGAAATACTCAGTCCCTGAAAAGAATGCAATATTCACTTATAAGCCTGTCTCACAACCCAACTCTAGATCCTCCTTTTCAGGAGGCAACACTTATTTCCCCTGGGACTACACACCAGTAGATACAAGGCACTATCCCCGTAATCACCTTTACCCCAATCTCTAGATGTGGAAGCATTGCGAGCAAAATATAATCGGCTTCTCCAAAATCGTCAACCCAAGTGTTTACAAAACTAACCTGACATTTCATAACCAGTCACTGTAATCTAATCCTCTTTTACTTTTGCCCCCGTCAGCAGGGGTGGCGGGAGGGAAGTTGGTAATGTTATGTTTTTATTCATAGTTGTTCAGCAATGTAGATGCTTTGATGTAATAGCAGGAAAAATACTTAATGATCACCGGCCAATATTGAGCCAGCCCTTATCTTGAACGTTTCATAAATGTACTTAGTGCTAAAGGACAAAATGTTATATAAATGCAAGTTTGTATCACTCCCATGTGCATATATACTATCCTGCTGCACAAATGACATTTATTGTAATCTGAAGAAAATGAATAAAATTTGTTACAAAAAAAGGGGCCCGCAGGCCCCCATCGTGGAACTATATTTGGCCCTGGGGACAGTCACCCCCCCAGAGCTTGCTCCGGCTATGTACCGAGGTGCCCAGCCCCGGGTCATAGCTGTTGCTGTGGCTTGGCGGGAGCTTTAACCGCAACCGCCAAGCCACAGCAAGCACTCCAGTAAGCGAGAGCTGTTAAAATGCTCTTACTTGCTGGAAGCGGAGCATTCATCTGTTTCTTGCCTGCTGTCAAGCAAGCAGGGAAACAGACGAATTGCTTTCAGACACAGGAAGCTGCATTTTTAGCTGCTCCCTATGTCTGAGGGAATACCAGCTCCCGCAGGAGGCAGGGAGCCGGCAGGGACCGCAGGGGCCCCTCTCAGTCCCAATACAGACTAGGTGCCCTTGGGGCACCCAGAAAACCATGGCCAGTCCCCGGGGCCAGGATCAGTCCGAGGTGGGGGGTCCCGCAGCCCCCTCCCCCATTTCTAAATGGCCGTGCCCTGGGGGATGGGGTCCCGAGGCCAAAATCGGGTAGGGGAAGGGGGCGGCGTGGCCCTCCTCCCCTATTACATATACAATTTTTTTTAAAAGGCTGGGCCCCAGAGGATGGGGTCCCCAAGGCCAAAATCGAACCGGGGGGCCTCGTGGCCCCCCACCTTTATGAATGTTTTTTTTTTTTTTTTTAAGAGTCAGGGCGCCAGGGATGGGGTCCCCGGGGCGGAAATCGGTCCGTGGAAGGGGATCATGCAGCCTGCCTCCTCTAAAAAAATAAAAAAAATAATAATAATAATTATTCTAAAAATAGCCAGGACCTGGGAGATTAGTTCCCCAGGGCCGAAATAGTTCTGGAGGTCTGGGAAGAGGGGCGGCGCAGCCCCCTTCCCCATTTCTAAATGGCCTGTCCTCGGGGGATGGGTTCCCCAGTGCCGAAATCGTCCAGGGAGGGGGGCCGCATGACCCCTCTCCACTATTACATATATAATTTTTAAAAAGGCCGGGCCCCAGGGGGATGGGATCCCCAGGGCCTAAATCGACCCAGGAAGGGGGGGCCAGACGTCCCACCCACCCTATTAATTTTTTTTTCAAAAAGGCCGGGCCATAGGGCCAAAATTGGCCCGGGGAGGGGGGGCCATGCAGCCCACCTCCCCCATTTCTAAATGGCCGGACCCCAGGGGATGGGGTACCCAAAGCTGAAATCGGCCCAGGGTGGGTGGGGGCACATGGCATCCCTCCCCTATCACATACATAATTTTTATTTTTAAAAGGCAGGGCCCCGGGGGATGGGGTCCTGGGGCTGAAATCAACTCAGGGAGGGGGGCTGTAGGAAATCGATCGGGCCCTGGGGGATGGAGTCCCCGGGTCTGAAATCGGCCTGGGGAGTGGGGCAGGGAGGCCCCCCCACCCTATTTCAGTTTTTTTTTTTTTTTAAAAGGCCGGGCCCCGTGGAATGGGGTTCCTGAGGCCGAAATCTGCCCGGGGAGAGGCACCCCGCAGCCCACCTCCCCCATTTCTAAATGGCCGGACCCGGGGGATGACGTCCCCAAAGCTGAAATCGGCCCGGGTGGGTGGGCCACGTGGCCTCCCTCCTTTATTACATATATCATTTTTAAAAAGGCAGGGCCCTGGGGGATGGGGTCTCAAGGCCGAAATCAACCCAGGGAGGAGGGCCATAGGGTCCCCCTCCCCCATTGCAAATCGACCGGGCCGCAGGGGATGGAGTCCCCGGGTCTGAATTCCGCCTGAAAAGGGGGACAGCACGCCCCCCACCTTCCCCCCCACCCCACCACGTTTTTTTTTTTTAATAGCACGAACCCCATGAGGTGAGGTCCCAGAGGCCGAAATCGACCCGGGAAGAGGGGCCACGCATCCCCCTTCCCCTAATTTAAAAAAAAAAAAGGCCAGCCCTGAGGGAAGTCACTAGAGGCCCGCTTCCATTCTCAACCACTCTGCCTCCTGCCACACAGCGTGTTGGGGTATGAAGTCCCCTTGGCTGGTAATGGTCCTTGGGGGCCAGCAACCCCCTCCTGCTACCTCCAGTGAGTCTCACACAGCGGTTTTGCTGAGAGCTTGTGGGAGGCCCGCCCCTTTTCTCCACCACTCTGCAAACTAGCCTCCTGGTGCACTATTGGTTGGGGGATGAAGTCCCCTTGGCTGCACTGAGGGTGCTTGGGAGCCAACAAGCCCTCCTGTTATCTCCAGTAAGTCCCACACAGCAGGATTGCTGAGAGCTCATCCGAGGCCTCGCCCCCTTTTTCCACCACTTGACAAACACGCCTTCTGGCACAGTACTGGTTGGGGGATGAAGTCCCCTTGGATGCTGAGGGTCCTTGGGGGCCAAGAAGCCCTCCTGTTAACAGCAGTAAGTTCCACAAAGCGGGATTGCTGAGAGCTGGTCAAGGCCCGTCCACTTTCTCCATCACTCTGTAAACGTGCTTAGTAGTTGAAAAACCATAGAAATTCACTGAAAAAACCAAAGATAATAGGACGTTATAATTAGGCCCAGATTTCACTCGTACAAAACCATAGAAATTCAGCAGTTACAGTTACCTGAGCTAACTAGAACTTGCGCTCCCGCAATGTACTGCTTATGACCTCACTTATTACATCACTCACGACATGGTCAGTGACATCACTGATGACATCACTGATGACATCATCCAGAGAACCACTCACACACCCACTCACACCCCCATACAACTTCTCGTATGCCCACTCACTCAACCACTCATACCCATTTGCAGATCCATACAAATACTCACACAACCACTCACTCCTCTGTAGAGCCACTCACACCCACTCACTCATACAGTCACACTCACAATCATCCGCTCACTCATACAAGCAGTCGCTTACCCACGCAGCCACTCAAACAACCAGTCACTTACCCACGCAGCCACTCACAGCCATATACTCACCCATACAGCTACTCACACGCAGACTTATTCACCTATTCAGTCATTCACACACCCATTCACACACTCCTCCAGCCTCTCAACACAGCCACTCTCATGCAAGCACTCAAACACTCGCCCATACAACCACTTACATATCCATTCACACATCCATTCCATTCCAAAAAGCTTTATTCGACACTTTGTCATAAAAGCATTTTACATATATATACATGATTGGTCTGGACTACACCTAAAATCTAGTAAAATATGTGACAATGGAATAGATATCCTAGAAGAATTATTACCACTAGAACAAATTGCAAAAAGAGAAGAAAAAAAAAAAAAAAATTTGCCTTAAACAAGTAAAAAGGAATCACAATAAAAAATTGTACAGTATCATAATTTCATTAGATCACTTCCAAATAATTTTGACAATAAAATAAGTCATCTGCCTGGGCAATATGGGTTTCATTATATCAATCAATCTACGGCTATCAAGTTTTAAACAGTCAAATTTGCTTGTACTATTGTGAGTTTAATCTTATTACCCACGCCCACCCCAGAAATTTTGCAACTCCTATAGAAATATACGATAGGGTGCTAGTACGTATTATCCTTTCTGCCTCCGCGCTCTTCCTCGTGCCCAGCATTTTACATGTAGGTTTCAACCAGATCCGACGTGGCGCAGCATAAGCTGGGCACACAAATAGCATATGGGCAATCGTTTCACTATTTGATAAACAAACTGGACACTTATCATCGCCTAAGCTCGACCACCTAGATGTAAAGGATTTAAGAGGCAGCGAGCCCACCCTCAGCTGGAAGTACAATTTTCTATCCAACGGTTTGATTATGGTATCCCAATAGGGTTCAAAAATAGGGCAGTCTTTAAAATTCAAAAACAAACCTGTCAATGAGGATGATTCACTACATCTTTGGGTGTTACGCACCACCACCTCCCAGTACCTTTCTTTTAGTGCTTTTTTTTAAGGAAAACGTGCTGAGATTGGCTCCAACCAAAGAGAATTCATCCCCATACTTATAAGTACATCCCTAACTCCCCGCAGCCAACTTATCTTATGAAAAGTGTCAGAGTTAATGACATCCACAAAACCCAATGCATACGGCTTCAGTTCCGGCGTGGTCCACAATCTACGCCAGTATAGAACAGGGCGTAGTTTTGCAATGTCTGATATGGACTTTCTACCAAGCTCATAGAGCAGAGGGCACTGTGGTGTACTTTGGGGGAGATTGGTGATACTACGCAGGAATCTATTTTCAGAAACTCTGAGTTTGGGCATGTTCTCAAACCCCCAAACTTCGGCACATAAAGGGCCGCACTGACAACTTTCATATCGTAAACCTGGAGCACAGGTCGCATAGGTTTTGTGAGTGACTTTTTGTGCTCCACATTTAATGCACCTGCCAGTTGCCGATGTTTAAGTGTGGCAAGATCAATTTGCTGATTCCACTTCATATCACTCTGAATGTTTACCCCCAAATAAGTGAACATTCTAACTTGGTCCAGCGGTTGATTATTCATTAACATTTTTCTTTTAAAAACATTGTGTGAATTAAAAGTCATAAACTTCGTCTTAGATACGTTAATTTCTAGACCCCGGGTGGTACAAAATTCTTCAAAGATAAGCAAAGCTTGCTGGAGTCCACTCGGAGTTTTCGAAATTATTAGTGTATCATCGGCGAACATTAAAATGGGTATTTTGATCCCTGCTAGTGTTGGGGCATCAGTATTCACAGATGATATGTGGTCCACTATGCCGTTGATAAACAACGAAAATAGGGTGGGTGCCATCGCGCATCCTTGACGCACCCCACGCTCTACTGGAAATGTACTAGTGTCCATACCCTGGGAACCCCATCGAATTCTAGCTGAATTATCCTCGTGCAGCCTAATTACCATTGATAGGAGTTCGCTTGGCAACCCTAGATCCTTCAAGGTTGCCCACAATTTGGTACGTGGTACTAAGTCAAAGGCCGACTTCAAATCCACAAAAGTGGCATAAAGACTGCCTTTGCGCAAAAACACCACTTTCCAATATATAAGGATGAAGCGAAACACCCGATCAATGGTGCTAGTGAATGCCCGGAATCCGGCTTGCAGAGGGGACAGTATGTTATTGTCATCTATCCAGTCCTGTATTTTACTTAATACTAACCTACCTATGATCTTCTGTAATGAGTCGATCAGACTTATGGGTCGATAATTCCCGGGTAATGATTTATCCCCTTTTTTGTATACGGGGACTATTACCGCACCCTTCCAAGAATCCGGGATGCGTGCTCCCTGCGCTATGGCATTTGCCAGCATTTTAATATATCTCCCCCACCGTTCCTTATCATGTGTGAACACATCCGCAGGGATGCCGTCTTGACCTGGTGCTCTTCCACCCGCCACCAATCTAAGGGCCAGTTCGACATCCTTGCTATTAAAAACCTCTTTAGAGTAAAACACATGGTTAAATTCTACCCCATATTCCTCCATTGGGCATCGGGCATACTGCGGCTTAAAGTGATCAACCCAGTCATTCTGAGTGACATGATTATGTGGTTCCTCAGGTTGGCCACCATCATCCCATTTTAATAAGCTCCAGAATAATTTACTATTATTTTGTATGCTAGCCTCTCTAAGGTCTTGCCAGCGATTTTCATCCCAGGAGCGCTTGGCTTTATGCATCGTGGTCTTATAATTCGCCCTAGCAATCCGTACCTGTACAGGCTCCCCGGTTTTAATCGCCCTCCCTAGACTAGCTCGCGCCTGTCTACACTCGTTATTATACCAACGGCAGGATCTTTGGGGTATCAGTTTCTTAGGCTTATGTCTCTTAACAAAGTAAGTTCTCATTTGGGCAAAAAATCTTTCGTGTAACTGGGTGACACATTCTAAGTTCCCCCCAGTAGATAAGATGTTTTCCAACTCTATCAGGGCACTGTCAGTGTCATTAGAAATACTAGTCAGTACATCACCCTGTTTGGCTAAATTTGCCCATTTCAGTCGCCTCATATCATGAGTTGGAACCACATCCAATGTGCATAATGCTACCTCGCTGGGTTGGGGACGCGTGTGCCACCACTTCTCAAAGGTAACACACAGGGGTTTGTGATCACTTTCCATACGGTCGCTTATTTCCATGTCATCTATCTTATGCCACAATTTCAAACTTACCAAGATGTAGTCTATTCTGCTATTACTAGACCCATTATTAAATGTACTCAGCCCTAGTCTATCATGCGGTGTCCTCCCATTTAGTGCTCTTAATCCCCTGTCAAGACAAATGGAGTTAATCTGAATAACTACATCTGTCCACTTCCTGACAGGGGTAAGTTCCAATTGTGGAATGCCCCATTGGGCATCTTCCTCATCGGTGAGTCGCGAATCTCCTATATCAAGTGGCTCAAATGTTGTATTCAAGTCTCCCGCTATAATAATATTGGAATTAGCAGAATATTGCTCAAGGAGGTCCTCCAGGGCTGATAAAGTTTCGGACCTACCTCCCCTTGTTCCCCTAGCGTAAATATTGTAAATGTCAATTGACTCTAGCTGACTTAGCTTTAGTCGCAGCACCTGTATATCATTATTATTAGAGGGAGTTCTTTTATATTGATGTTCAATTCCTGGCGGATCCATATTGTTAAACCACCAGAAGGACGACCCATTCTACCTTTTACCGCTGGGACATAATAGTTTAAAAATCCCTCACAGTATAGAGGTGTCAGTAGCCATGTCTCTTGAAAGAGACATATGTCAAAACAGTGGACAAAAGCTAGCCGATGACAAAAATTTTGAGCTCAACCCTGCAATATTCCAGGATAACAGTTTTCCCCTGGTGGGGGTAAGACCAGTAGCCACTACTTCACTAACATTTTCCAAAGGAGTGTGCCCTGTCACAACTAGACAATCAGAGTAAGATTTACATATTACAGTAGATTCTGTGCACTTTAAAGGACTATTCGCATATTTGGAGATTGCCCCTAGGCTACCACAATCAGGCACTAAATTATCAGGGACCCTCAAGGGACTACAAACACTATTCGCATATTTGGAAATTGCCCCTAGGCTACCACAAACGGGTACTAAATTATCAGGGACCCTCAAGGGACTACAAACACTCTCAGGCTCCAGTCAATCAATGCATTCAAGCATTGAGCTACCCATCCTATCTATTCCAACCCGGGGAATTGCCGCAACTCAGATCTAGGTGGAACAATGAGTGGAGCCCTCCGCATCTGAATTAAAGACGAGTCCGGGGAGCAGGACCTAAATTCAAGAGCACATAAATTTTCGGCCAACTCTTCATTCTTTAAGGTTAATTCAATGCTGTCCCATTGGCTGCTCAGGGAGGTAAGCCTACGCACCTTAGTGATATCCTCTCTAATCAGGGAACGGCAACCCCTAACATGTCGTATCCAGTGTGTCACTTTATTAGTTAAGGAATCTGCACATTCCCTACCACTACTGGAAGCTACCTTTGGGACATTCACCATATATATTGTGTGGGTGCTATGTGTTCTAATAGGGCATTGTTCGCCCCTCCATTCCAGACCCTTTTTTTGAATATGACTTGACATGGTAATGTTGTCCCTCTGTGTGTTGTGTGAAAAATTAAGTACTTTATTCCTATCAGGAGGGGTATTACAATTAGCTCCTCTAATATGGCCTCTATTTATGTTGGTATGCCGCGATGGTGTCACTTTATGTTTTGCCATCTCGCTATTACAGGAGGCATCCTTGGTCAGACCGATATTATTTTGTGTAACAGGCATCGTCACGTGTGCAAACGGTTGGTTTGATAAAAAAGGAACCACTGCGTCACGAGTTACACTATCGGGCATTAGCATCTCCTCGTGACAGAAACCCAACCATGATTCTCAAACTCTCCAGCAACACCCTTATAGACTTAATTTCATCCCGCAGGGTATGCACCGCCTGAATAACATGTGTAATGTCAGATGCTGTGTGTTTTCGGCAACCACCCCTTTTGTGATATTCGTGCCTGCTATATGTGAGGTAATGTTGGAATCTCCCTGTACCTCAGACAGAATGGCATACCTATTTGAACAGGTAACTACGACATCAGTAGGTTGAGACTGCAGCGAGCTATCATCTAGCTCCGCAGTTTCTATAAGTAGGGGGGAGTCAACTATCTCAGCCATTTTCTTACTGGTGGCTACCTTCGGAATTCTGGTGTTTTTCTTACATGGTAAGAACATTGCGGGGACAGCTGAGCCTTTGTTTGGACTAGCCCTCATTCTATTTCCCGTGCCTGTACGGAGATTAACACCATCATGATTAGATTTTGGTTTAGCCGCTAATATTTCCTCACATTCTTCAACTAAGATGTCAATTCTGTCCATTACACAATTACTGCCAGCATTCTTCATTGTCTTCCTCACTTTTTTCCCTCTACCAATTTTACCTCCGTTTCCACCACCCCCCTTCTCCCACATCACCAATGCCTACTCCTCCCTCCATGGACTTCCTTTTGCCCATTATGAGTCAATTGTTTCAAAAGAACCCGTGCCAATATCCAACCAAACAGCAGGCAGTAATCAATAGTTTCTACACATAAGTGCGGAAATGACCTAAGAACAACAGTACCTTGGTTGACCAGTAATTGGTAAGCTCGACACCCAAGTTTAAATGGCAACTAAAAGGGAGGTGGCCCTGCCCTGCCTCTTCCGGGCTATGACGGGCAAGGACGGGCCCGCCCTTGGCCCGGGCTTCGCCCGCGCGCGTCCCGCGCCGCGGTGATTTTCGGCGCTTTTGAGCGCGCGTGTGAGGGAAGCTCCTCCCTCCTGGGAGCAAGATGAGTTCTGGGGCTTGTGGTCCTCCTACGCAGACAGCGGCTGGTGGCAAGTACAAGCACTCCCATATCTGCTCACTCACCCGTACATTCATTCATGCAGACACTCACTCACACACCAACTCACTCAACCAAGCAATTACTCAAACAACCACCCACTCACCCATACAGCCACTTACACACTTAGTCACTCATAGCCATTGAGACACCCACCCATTCACTCACCCACACAGTCACTCACTCTCCCATACACCCACTCACACACCCATACAACCACTCACACACGTACAGACCTAGTCAGAAATCCACTCATTCACCCATACAGTCACTCATGCATGCACTCACACACCCACTCAGATCACACATGTTAAAGATAGTATCACTCAGTAGTACAACTACTACTTTTGTAGTAGGTTAGTATATATGTATTTTTTTTATATCCAAATATATTGGCATTTTGTAAAACAAGGTAACCAAAATGACATTTGTATCACTGCGACATGTAAAACATTTCATTACAGATCCAAATATTATCTCCCCGGCAGGTTGGCTTCAAAATATAAAAGGAAAGGGCCCGCCCATAGCGCTATGAGTAATCAGTCCAATGGTCCTGTCCATTTGCCCCATACCCTCTTGCCTCATAAACCGCTTTTTCTTGGACAGCACACCAATCAACTCCCCTACGCCATTTTGAAATAGAGGGAGATTTTGAGTCTTTCCAGGCCACTGCAATGTCTCTTTTAGCAATGAACATGGCTGTTCCTAGAAACAACTTGTCGGCTCGGGAGCCGTCCATTCCCTCCTTCACCCCCAGAAGAAGAGCAAGAGGATTAAGGGGAACCTCCCACCCCAATATGCCACTCAATTCAGATGTGATTGACGGCCAGTATTTAGATATGATCGCGCAGGACCAGACCATACGGAAGAAGTCGGCTGGTTCGCCTTCACAGCGTGGACATTGCGGGGCTGGGAGAAGTCCAGCCTTGTGCAGTCGCGCCGGTGTAAAATATGCGCAGTGAAGATAGTATATCTGTATGAGGCGAAGTCTGGCAGATATAGTGAGTGTTCTGGGAGCCATAAGAGCGTCTCTTTAGTCTTCATCTTCCAGAGGGCCCACCCATGTTTCCCATCGGGTTCTAAGAGGGTCTAGTGTGGATGGGGTATTGTGTATCAGGGGTTGGTATATTTGGATATCCCTCCCTTCCCTAGGTCTCCCATGAGAATCTTGGCCTCCAGCGGGCTGAAATCGGGGAATGACTCTTGGTCAGGGATGTGAGTGGCTATGGCGTGACGTAATTGGAGATACTTAAAGAATTGCGTAGAGTGTAAGGAGTATGCATGTTGTAAGTCCTGAAAGGAGGACAAATGTTCTCCCTTCCAGACGTCTCCTAGGTAGGTGATGCCTCTTAGGTCCCATGTTTGAAAGCCCGTCAGAGTCCCCACTTCTCGTAGCCAAGTGCCGTGCCATAATGGAGTTTGTAGTGTGAGCCTGTTGTCCCATTGGATGTGCCTCAATGCAGATCGCCATGCTAGGAAAGCTGTACGAGTGACTACTGGCAGGGCTTGAGAGATTGGGGCTCTGTACAGCATAGCTTGGGCCTGAGAGAATCCAAAGCGTCCTAGTTCGAGCCGATATGTTGGGTCCGACCACCCCTGTTAAACCAATCATGGATAATCAGGAGTACAGTGGCGAGATAGTATAAAAAGGGATTCGTCATTCGCATCCCTCCCTCATATGTGGTTTGTTGGCAGCTCGTTAGAGCCAGACGCGCTCTTGAGCCCCCCCCAAAGGAAGTTGGTAATCACCCCATCTAGAGCGTGAAACCAGCTGCGAGGGAGATGGATCGGGAGATTTTGGAGGACATAGAGGCGGGGGAGAATGATCATTTTGAAGAGGGCAACACTCCCGAGAGGGTTGAAAGGAAGTTTTTGCCATCGACGTAAGTCGTCTTTTGTACGTCAGAGAAGTGGACCGACATTAAGGGACAAGGTTAACTCCGGGAGAAGCGCCACCCAGATTCCAAGGTATTTAAAGGATAATCTTCGTATGGGCATGGTTGCCTGCCAGTCGAAACATTCTCTGGAGGCATGAAGGGGCACCACCGTGAAGTTGATTGGGTTAAGGCGTAAACCAGACGCTCGCCTGAAGGAATGGAGGATCTGCAGACATCTCGGCCCGCACCGGGCTGGATCAGCGAGGTACAGGAGGACATCATCAGCGTACAAGGCGATTCGGTCCTCATGAGATTCTTGCCAGCGCCAGCCCTGCACCTGGTCAGCCATCCGGATGCCACAGGCTAGAGGTTCGATGGCGAGGGCGAAGAGGAGAGGGGAAAGCGGACATCCCTGCCGGGTCCACTTCACGATTGGGAAGACCTTGGATAACACCCCATTTATAAGGACCCTGGTTGATGGGTTAGAGTAAAGAACTCCTACCATCTTTCGATAATGGGGGCCAAAGCCTACCCTTTCTAGCACGTCTCGCATGCAGCGCCAGCCAACCGTATCAAAGGCCTTCTCAAAGTCAAGTAAAACTAAGGCCAGATATGGTGTAAGGAGGTCACGGTAGGCAAGGGCCACTTACAGACATCGAAGGCAATGACGGGTGCTGCGGTATGGCATGAAGCCACATTGGTCAGGGTTTAGGAGGGTGTGGAGCACCCTTTTCATTCGGGTGGCCAGAATAGTTGCATATATTTTGACTTCAGTATTTTGAAGGAGATCGGGCGATATTGTGTGCAGGAAGACGGGGGAGGGTGCGTCTTGGGTATGACCACAATGGTGGCTGTGTCTGTAATGGAGGAGAATGACCCATCCTCTATAGCTTCCTCAAATAGGGCATGGAGTCGTGGGATCAGAGTTTCGCGGAATGCTGCGTAATACTCCGCAGGGAGTCCATCTGGGCCCGGGGTCTTGTGAGTGGCAAGCATGGAGATTGTATGGATCACTTCCTCAATTGTGATAGGCTCATCCAGGGTTTTCTGCTCTATCTCCGAAAGCCTTGGGAGAGGGATATTTTGCAAGAAGGCTGAACTATCATATGGTGTGTGTGTGTGGGATCCGCTGAGTACAGTGTCTTGTAATAGTTCGCAAAGGCCTGCTCAATTTTTGCGGGTGTACGGGAGGTTTGACCCTGTGTGTCTCGAATTTCGGGGACTATTCGATTGGCCATGGGATGAGTATCAAGCCAATGGAGCAACTTGCCATTTTTGTCTCCCCACCCGTAAACTCGGGCCACTGAGGATCTCCAAATCGTCTTGGCTGACTCAATGGAGATACTCTTGATTTCTTCCCGCACTAATTGCAGTTGTCGGCGTTCCGCTTCCCCCTCAGTCGTCGCCGGCGCCATTTCCATACGGAGCGCCCTAGCTTCAAGTTGAGCGAGCTGGTGGTCACGGGTCTGACGCTTGCGCTTAAGGAGTCCTTTAGCGTACCCCCGAATTGTGGCTTTGTCCGCCTCCCAAAGTGTACCCTGACGCTGCACTATGTCTTCGTTAGTACGAAAGTAACTATTGAGCTCCTCCCCAACACTCTTTGTATTCTTGGCCTTGGAGGAACCAAGCATTTAATCGCCATATGGGCCTGTGCGCCTTCGTGGGGCCACCCACTTGTTAAAGGAGCGGGGAGTGGTCGGACACTCCGCGTGCCAGGATCTGGATTTCAGAGACGACGCGGCAGTCTGGAGCGGGCATGAACAGGAGGTCTATACGGTAATGGCTGTGGTGCGCCGCAGAGGTGTGTGTATGCTGTCGTGTTTTAGGGTGCCAGGTGCGCTAAACATCACAGAGCCCCAGTGTAGCGGTCCATTCCCCAAGACGTCTGGCCCCCAATTTTCTGTGAGAGGATATGGGACCTGTAGCATCCTTCGTCGGCTCCGGGACAGCATTAAAATCGCCCCAATTATCGTCAGGCCCTGAGGAAGAATGGATATTTTCAGTGTAGCTGGAGCGTGGGCTCTACATTTGCTGGAGGAGCATATAGTGATACTAGATTAATGGTGGAGTCTCCTAGGGTACCAGAGAGAGCTGTGAATCGGCCTAAAGGATCGTTAAATACTTGGGTCATTGTGAAGGGAGGGGAGCGACGTAAAAGGATTGCTGTTCCCCGAGCACCTCTGGAGAACCCAGAATGCCATACCGTGTCAAACCCCTGAAGCGCCAGGAAAGCGCAGCGGTTCCCAACTAGGTTTGTCTCTTATAGTAATAAGATATCTGGGTCATTCCTTCGGGCATACTTTAAAATCTCTGTTCGTTTAATTTTATCTAAGAGGCCATTCACATTCCATGAGCGGATTCTCATAAGCTCGTTCCCATCATATGAACCTGACATCGTGGTAAAGTGGCAATGTTTGGGACCGACAATTTGGAGGTCTTTAATGGATCAGGTAATTGGGCTCTGAAGGAAGCTGTGTGTATTCAAAGGTGCTATTTGGGCTGCTTGAGGGAGGATCTTGAGTGTGGTGCACAGTGTTACCGTGGAACAAATCAACCTGAACAGTGTCTGGAAAAACATTCCCAGTTGAAAACCCCTACCAACCCCCACCCCATACTGCCCCAAATGAAGCATCTGTCGCCCAATCAACAAAGGCTTAGAGTTTAAACAAGTTAATCAGGGGTCGTGATCAATGACAGCATGTTCAGCCCCTCTGAGCTCAAGGATATTTGTCAATCAATCAATCAGGGAATTGTAAGCGCGCTACTCACCCGTGAGGGTCTCAAAGCGCTGAGGGGGGGGGGGTCCGCAGATCTGTTTAGCCAAAGAGCCAGGTCTTGAGGGTCTTTCTGAAGGTGTTCAGGGAGGAGGCGCATCTGATGTCTGCCGGTAGCTCGTTCCAGGTCTTGGCTGCAATGTGAGAGAAGGATCTTCCACCTACTCTGGCTCTGTGGATGCGCGGGGTTTCGGCCAGTGTGAGGTTGGAAGATCGGAGGTTTCTTTTGGGTACGTGGAAGTTGATTCTGTCGTTGAGGTATTTGGGTCCGTTGTTGTGTAGGCATTTGTATGCGTGAGTGAGGATTTTGAAAGTGACTCTTTTCTCCACGGGGAGCCAGTGGAGACTTCGTAGGTGTTGGCTGATGTGTTCATGTCGGGGGATGCCGAGGACGAGTCTGGCGGCGGTGTTCTGTATTGTCTGGAGTTTGCGGAGTAGGGACTTGTTGATGCCGGCGTACTGTGCGTTTCTATAGTCCAGTCTGCTGGTGATGAGTGCGTGGGTGACTGTCTTCCTTGACTCAGGGGTGATCCACTTGAAGGTCTTGCGGAGGATGCGGAGGGTGTTGAAGCAGCTGTAGGTGACGGTGTTGACCTGTCGGTTCATGGTGAGTGATGAGTCGAGTACGATGCTGAGGTTCTTGGCGTGGTCTGAGGGGGTAGGTGGGCTTCCGAGGGCGGTCGGCCACCAGGTGCTGTCCCATGCAGAAGGGGTGGTACCGAGGACGAGGGCTTCTATCTTCTCGGCGTTGAGCTTCAGGCAGCTGTTGGTCATCCAGACTGCGACGTCTTGCATTCCTTTCTGGAAGTTGAGTTTGGCAGTGGTGGGGTCTTTGGTGAGGGAGAGGATGAGCTGGGTGTCGTCTGCGTAGGATACGATGTTGAGGCCGTGTTGTCGGACGATGGCTGCAAGGGGGGGGCCATGTAGATGTTGAAGAGGGTGGGGCTCGGTGATGAACCCTGTGGGACTCCACAGATGATTTTCGTGGGATCGGAGAGGAAGGGTGGGAATCTGATCCTTTGGCTTCTTCCGGTGAGGAATGATCGGATCCAGTCCAGGGCTGTTTCTTGTATGCCTCCATCTTGTAGTCTGGCGACTAGTGTGCAGTGGGAGACGGTGTCGAAGGCCGCTGATAGGTCAAGTAGGATGAGGGCTGCGGAGTGGCCTTGGTCCAGCAGGGTGCGGATGTCGTCTGGCGGCGAGTAGGGCGGTCTCTGTGCTGTGGTTGCTTCGGAATCCGGATTGGGACGGGTCGAGGACGGCGTTCTCTTCAATGAATCGTGTCAGTTTCCTGTTGACTGTTTTCTCTGCAGCTTTGGCTGCGATGGGGAGGAGCGAGATGGGCCGATAGTTCTTGAGGGCGGTGGGGTCAGCTGTGGGCTCCTTGAGCAGGGATCTGACTTCTGCGCGCTTCCAGTCGTCTGGGAAGGTGCCTGTTTTGAAGGTGGTGTTGTTGGTGCGTTGTAGTTCGGGTGCGATGGCGGCCGCAGCTCTGTGGTAGATGTGAGGGGGACAGGGGTCGGTGGGGTCCCCCGAGTGGATGCTTTTCATGGTCGAGGCGGTGTCTTCGGCCGTGATCGGTGTCCAGTTGGAGATGGTGGGCTGGCTGGTGTTTCTGGGGGGCGGGGGGCCATCTGTGGCGCCTGGTGGATGGTCGATGAAGTTGTCGTAGAGGTTTTTGATCTTGAGGTGGAAATAGATTCCAAGCTTGTCGCAGAGGTCTTGGGATGGGGTGATGTCTGTGGCTTCGCTGCGTGGGTTGGTGAATTCTTGAATGACACTGAAAAGTTCCTTGAAGTTGGCCAGGATTTTGTTGTGGATGAAGTTCCTCTTGGTGGCTCTGATCTAGTTGTGGTAGTCCGTCATGGCGTCCTTGTAGGTGGTGTGGTTTTCGGTTGTCTTGGTGTTTCTCCAGTTCTTCTCCAGGCGTATGCAGGTGCGTCTGGCTTCTTGGAGAGCGGTGGTGAACCAGGCGGCTTTCCTGGGGCGTTGTCTGTCGGGGTTGCGTAGCGGGGCGAGCTCGCCTGCGCAGTTGGAGATCCAGGTGTGGAGTTCTCTGGCTGCGTCGTTTGCGTCGGGTGCCCAGGTGTGGTTGTCTCGGGTGAGGGTGGAGTTAAGTTGCTCGTCGGTAACCTTGCTCCAGTTCCTTCGTGGTGGGCGTGGGGCTGGTTTGGGTGCTTTGGGTTTGTTGATGGCGAAGTGTACGCAGTGGTGGTCAGTTCATGGCGGCTGCGTTATGTGGCTGAATTGGACGCTGTTTCCTGCCGCGAAGATGGGGTCGAGGGTGTGTCCTGCTCTGTAGGTCGGTGTGTTGACGAGTTGTTTAAGTCAGATGCTGGCGAGGTTGTCACGAAGGATAGTGGAGTTTGGGTCGCTGGGGTTGTCGAGGTGGAAGTTCAGGTCTCCAATGAGTATGTAGTTTGTTGAGGCGATGGTGTGGGGTGCGATGAAGTCGGGGATGGTGGTGGCGAAGGGTGTTCGGGGGCCGGGGGGTCTGTAGACGAGGGTTCCTCGGAGTGTGGCTTTGGGGGTGGTCTGGATCTGGAAATGCAGGTGTTCGGCGGAGGGGAAGGTTTCGCTGGAGGTGGTGAGGCGGAGGGTGCTCTTGTGGGCGATGGGGAGGCCCCCTCCTGGGTGGTTGGGGCAGTCGTTCCTCTGGATATTTGTTCCTCTGGTGCGGACTTCTGGAATAGTAGTACTTAAATTCATATGCGGGAGAGATCAGTGTCATCTGAGCCGGGGTGTGGGAGATCCTTCAGGATTTGTCTCAGTTGGCTGGACAATGTCATTTGCGGTCTTCCTGGCCTCCCGCAATTCATCTCTGTCCTGGATAGAGCCACCCAGCGATGCGGACTTTGTTCCCCCGGTCCCGCGTCTTCTACGGGATCCCGCACGTCGCTCACGGGGAGCTGCAGAGTCTTTCCCAGGTGGTCCTTTCTGGGGGATTGCTGCTGATGCATTTTTCTGTAGGCGGAGTGGACACTCCTCAGTAGCCCAGGTCCAAGCTGCCTCTGGTGTGTCAAAGAAATAGGATTTGTTTTGAAATATCACTTTGAGGCGGGCTCGAAAGAGGAGTCTGTAGGACAGGTTTAGAGCCCGCAACTTTTGTTTAACCTGGACGTAGGATCTTCTATGGGCCTGCACTTCCTTGGTGTAATCAGGGAAGATCATGATTTTGGATCCCTTATAGCTGAGTTCTGGTCGAGAGCGGGCTACCTGCAGAATGGCATAGCGGTCCCTGAAGTTAAGGATCTACACGATTGCTGGTCGGTGCGGTGCCCCCGGCGGAGGTCGAGGGGCGATGGAGAGGTGGGCTCTCTCCACCACAAACCAAGGAGATAAGGCGTCCGCAGGCATCCATGACCTGAACCAGTTTTCGACGAAGGTGTTGACTTGGATTGGCTCCGCGCCCTCAGGAAGGCCAACCAGGTGGAGGTTATTCCGGCGGGAACGGTTTTCCACGTCCTCCGCCCGTTTATGGAGATCAGATGTGCGGGATAAAAGCTGCTTCATTTGTATTTTAAGTGTAGAGACATCGTCCTCCACCTCAGATAGACGGGACTCCGCTGCTGTCACACGGGCCGTCGCGTTGCGAAGGTCCTGGCGGATTAGTGCCATATTGATGCGGACCTCCCCTATTTTGGTTTCCATTGATTCCTGACATGTCTTTATCGCTTGTAGTATGGTGGCCAGGTCCCCTTCCGGTCGGCCAGTCGCAGAGGACTCCGCTCCATCTTGGGTAGACCCAGTAAGTGCATATTGTTCCATTCGAGTTTGAGTTGGACAGGCCTTTGCCCTTACCCATGGTGGGAAGAATGCTCCAGAGCGTTTTAACACTCAACTAGACGTCTCTCTCTTCCGTATGGAGCGGCGGAGCACTGAAGGATTCGGCTCAATCGGATGGCTTGAGGGACCGCACACTCTACCACAATCTCAGGGACCAGGGTCTGGATTTTGGAGGCAGGCGATCCCACAGTCCAGAGATCCTTAGGAGATGCCTCGCGGGTCACTCCTTGGGCGTCCTCCTCACCAGTCAGTAGTCAATTTCAGGTCGCCCGTCTAGGCTGCCAATGCCACAGAAGATCAGGCGATGGCCCCGCCGCGGGCCAATCACTGTTCTCCCCAACTCCTCCTGAGCACCAGTCAGGATCACTCCATTCGTCCTCAATGTTGCAGGAGTTGCAGGGCTGTTGACGGCCTCGCTGGGCCTCACCCAGGGGCAGGGGACTCGGGCCCGTCCGAAGCGGAGATCACCAGGCGGCAGGGAGCCCTAGGAGCACATCCATTGTGATCCTGTCCATCCCGCAGGCACCAATTTCACGGACGTCGCAGCGCCACTGACCCAGGACCCCCGACCGGTGAGATCTATTGTCAGTCACCGGGCACTCATCCTTTCAAATTCCTCCCGGGCTGTCATTATCTATCTTCAGCGGTAATCTTGTCTCTCAGGGCCCAGAAGGCGAACCCTCACTCACTCCCAGGCCGGGCCCTAATCCTGGAAGGCCGTGTACTTAAATCCTGGGCCAGGGCCCTGCCAGGCCTCCACAGGAGCGTCCTGCCGGCCTCAGGCCGAGAGCCCTCACTCGTGTCCCACCAGCAGTATCAATCAGCCCACCGAGGCCCAGCACCAGTAAGGAGATCTCCGCGGCGACCTCACTATCTAACCCCGCATCCCTCTCCTCACCTGAGAAGACCACGGGGGGGTCTCGCTCGTCTCGGGTGTTACTGGGTTCTTTGGGACAGCGGATGGCTCCAGTGCCCCCCCTCTTCTGTTATGTGGGGGCACTGATTTCTTTGTTTTGCGGTCTCTGTCGGGTGGCGGGTAGCCTTAGAAACGCCCCCGCCGCCACTCCACCGGCAATAAGGGCACACCGATCTCCTCTTCTCTGGGGGGGGGAGGGGGGGAGAATCACTTCACTCCAGGGGCAAAATCTTCTTTTGCCAATATCTTTGGCGCTGTTCGACGAATCTTCGCGAAATTTTCCAAACTAATGGTTCACTCAGGTCAGCTCTTGGGGGTGATTCGTCAAGCGGGGGCCAAGAAAAAAGGGGGGTCCCAAAACGCGTTTTTCACATGTTCATTTCCATAGGAATTTTGGAACAGGCTACAGCCCGAACTGCTGAACGGAATTACACCAAATTTGGCAAAAAGGTAGCTCGTGGTTCAGAAAGTGACCTTTTTTTTAAATGGTGTAAATCCGTTCAGTAGTTTCTGAGAAATTCAAAAAATAAAAATATCGATATCTGAGCACCGAGGAGTCGCGAATCCTCCCGAGCATGAGCTTCATTATAATTGGCTGCCAACACTCTAAACCAGAGTGTGTTGGCAGCCAGAACCGAGTCACATCAAAAAGGTTGAAAAATGTTGTAAATGTAGGAAAGGGGTGAGGGTAGAAACACCCTGACCCCCTAGGGCTGGTTTTATCGGCAGAAGTCGCGCTGGGTGCGCGAATCCCGCCGAGAAAATAAAAAAAAAACGAAGCACGGTCTCCCGTGCTTCGTTTTCCTTAAGCCCCCGTGTGGGCCAGGTCCCGGGGGCAATGTGTTATTATATAGCGGGGGACCGCCACCTCCCCGGGGCTTTATCGATAATGTGCGGGGGCACGCAGCAGCCCCGGGGTCCGCCACCTCCGGGGATTTATTTTTATAAGGGCGAGGGCCTCGCGGGCCCCCCCAAGCCCCAAGGACCACCTCTCCCCGGGGCTTCGATAAATAATTAGTGTGGGGGGGCTCGAGCCCCCCCACAGTGCCCCGGGGACCACCACCTTCCCGGGGCATTGAATTTGTAAATACGGGGGTCCGTTGCGGACCCCCGGCCCCGGGGACCACCATTGCCCCGGGGCTATTTTCACGAAGGGAGGGGGGTCGCGCGGCCCCCCTCCTGGTGCTCTTGATGGCCCTGGGGACCACTACCCCCCAGGGCCGGCTCCAGCAATGTCCCGGGGTGCCCACCCCCAGGACATTGCTGTTTGCTATAGCAAACACTGCTTTGCTTCATTGAAGTGAGAGCAGGAAACCTGCTCTCGCTTCAACGAAGCAAAGCAGAATTGCTTTTGGGCAAGGGGAGCTGCATGTTAGCAGCTCCCCTTGCCCAAAAGCAATGCCGGCTCCTGCAGGAGGCGGGAGCCGGCTGGGACCGTGTGGGCATTGGATCTCCCCCCACCGTCCCCATCAAAGAGGACAGGCCCCGGGGGATGGGGTCCCCGGGGCCATTATTGGCCTGAGGAGGGGGGCCTCGCGGTCCCCCTCCTTATTTTTTTTTAAATAATAACTGCCGGCAGGCCCCGGGGGATGGGGCCCCCGGGGCGAATACCGAATAATGGAAGTGGGGTGTTTTTTTTTTCTTTCGAGTTTGGAGTCGCGACCTCAACGCAGCTCTCAGTGCGGCCCCCCGTGAAACGTTGCGCTGTATTCGCGAATTCACCTTAAATAAATAATTAAGTAGTATATAATTTAGAAGGTAGTGTTTTATTTGTGAAGTTGTTTTAAAGAGTTACTGGGATTGCAGTTAATGACCAGATTACAATGTATAGAGTTGTTAAAAATATATAAAATTAATAGTTAAACATGAAAAGTGTATTGTGTTGTAGTACATTGAATTCCTGCTTTTGCAGATTCGCGTCGGGTGTGCAAATCCACAATTAAAAAAAAAAAAATATGTATGTGTAAAAATCTTTTTATATTCACTACTATGTTATAAGGTGGCTCTAGAAAGAGCCCTTGTTTTCATTATGAGTTTGTTGTAGCTACATATAAGTGCGGATGCACAGCTTTAGGTTGTTGAGAAAGACTGTTTCCTTGATCTGTGAAGTGTACTCCATCACTTCTGTAGATGTCATCCATATCAAAATGTAGATTGTTGTTATAGATGGAGCCCATCCTATGGTCTCTGAGGTAAGCAGAAACCGCTTTATTGACATTCTTTCAAGCTTTCTCAATCTGTGGACAGAATTGATTTGACCACTTCCATTTCTGTCTTTGGCATATATTAGAGTATAAAAAGACAGTTTGAGGTAAAAGCAACATCAATTGTGCAAAGGTGTCCTTCATTAGCATTTCCAGACCTACCCCAGTCAATGTGCCTAGGTCATTGCCACCACAGTGCATAATCATGAGGTCAGGGGGTTGGAGATGCAAAAAGGTTTTAACCAAAGGCATCAATTGGTGCCACTTAAATCCTCTCTATGCAATCCATTTAATATCCACATTTTGCAAAGCTAGGTCTTTGTCAATACCTCTGCATTCAGCATACCTTTTGCACCAGAAAACATAGCTGTGCCCAACAATCCATACTGTAAGCATCTTGAAGGGATGTCTGGAAGTAATGAAAAGATGTCTGTAGCTGAGGTAGTCAGTTGGTAGAATGAGAGGTATCTAAAATGGTGGACAAGATGCTGTTTTGTAAAAAGTAGAGAATTGATTGGCTGTTTAAGAACATTGTACATTCAAAAATAGGGTGCATGTTACTTTCTTTAAAAAGCATGTTTCTTATTGGTTAGTAAAAAATGTTTGAAAGGTACAGTAGATAGGATAAGGTCATATTTTGCAAACGTCAACCACACCTGCTGTTTGCTTTGGTAACCTTGCGTGCTGCGCTTGAAAATATAGTGAATGTGTGACCTGTCAGTTCAGTTGAATGTTCCATGAACTGTTACTATGGAAACTGGCATGAAGCAGAATGGGGGAAGGGTTGAAACGTAACTGTGGACTTAAAATGTGAAATTGTAATTTATACATAAGTGATATCTTATTCAAGTAAGATTTCCCAAGTCAGTACTATCTTTAGAAGTGGTGTGTTCTTAAAAAATAGTGGTATTTTTATTTGTAATATATTTTTGAACTCCCGTATGGATTTGCGGCTCCATCGCGTTGGTGCACGGTGGAGTCGCGACTCCAAAAAATTCCAGAACCAGTTTGGGCACTTTTAGAAGCCAGTTGGTATGGGTTAATATGTCTAACCAACAGAAATGTGTTTTATAATTTGAAATAATGTAGGAAGCTATGTGATTTGTTACTTACATATGTATTTGTGTGGAGAAAGAGAGGGAAAGTTTGCCATTACTGGTTTTACCTTGCTGAGAGTGGTGCATTACATTGATTGTGTGCATAAGAAAATCTTTTATGAGTTTGTGATATTTTAAATTCTACAAATCAATTTGGAAGGTGAGTTATAAATTTGTGAGATGTATTAGGTTTATTTTTAATCATTAAAAATTATTGATGAACTGTGATATTTGAAATATATTATTGAATGTAGAGATGTGTACTGTAGTTTGTTTTATTATAGTTAAATGTTTGAAATAGATTCTGTATAGTAATATGTGTATATTGGAAGATGGATTAGTGATTATGGTAGTTTGTTTTAGTGTGTGGATATGTACATTTGTAGTATACCACATAATTTTAGCTGTTGCTTTAAAATTGGAGGTGGAGTCTGTCAAGTTTTAAGGTGTGCATGGACTTCTGTCTCAAGTATGTCTCTACTTGTATATGTATTTTCATATGTCATACATTTGAAGGTGCATGATGTATAACAAAGAGGTGTTGTTGCTTTTTATGTGGTAGGCTCAAGACTGAGTAGTAGTGGAATGGTGAAGATGTAGCATAATAGTGTGGTTTGAAAGATGTTGACATAAGATATTATTAATTAGGCTTCTGTTTTTAAAGTTTCTAGAGAGGTACAGTTGAAATATGCCACATAATTGTGGGTGTTTGCTTGAAATTGGAAGTTTGTTCTGTGAATTTTTAAGGTTTGGATAGTGTTATGGTACAGACATATTCATGTATGCTTTTAGGAATATGGTGAGACTTTTAGCAAAGACATGTGAAGGGTTCCTGCTTTGTATTTGGGTAGGTGTAACATTATAAGTAGTTGTAGAATGGTAAAGCAGCAGTCTGAAAGTGAGGTTTGAGATGTTTGTAGAGATGTTATTCATTAGAGTAATTTGTATGATGTGAGGAAAGGTATATTTCATATAAACCGCATAATTTTCAGTGTCTGTTTGAAAATTGAAGTGTAGTCTGTGAAGTTTTGAGCTGTGGATGGTGTTGTGACTGAGATATGTGTCTACTTGCACATATATTATGGTGTGTGTTATGTGTCTGAAGATGTTAGATGTATAAAACACAGGTATACATTTATCTGTGTATTACTTTTATATATGATGCTGCTAGCAAAAGGTACAGACATATGCATACATGGTTTTAGAAATATGGGGAGACTTTCATGAAAGATAAGGGAAGTGTTGCTTTGCTGTTAGCTATGCTCTATACCGGATTACTAGTAGAATAGTGAAGCAGTAGTAGTAGAAAAGTGATGTTTAAGTTATGTTGGGAGAGGAATTATTGATGATGGTACTTTATAAGAGTCTGTGTAAAAGTTCACTTGAAATTTGCCACATAAATCTAGGTGTGTTTGAAATGTTAAGTGTAGTCTGTCAAGTTTTAAGGCCTTTATGGTCTTGTGAGTGTGGTTGTTTCTACTTGCACATGTATTCTAATATGTGTAATGCTTTTGGCAATAGGTATAGATAGAAGCATGCATGCTTTTAGGAATATGGTTAGAGTTATGGTAGGGACATGTGATAGGTTGCTGCTTTATGTTTGACTTGGCCCAATATTCGTAGAATGGTGAAGGTGCAGCACAAAAGTGAGTTTTAAGACATGTTAGCAGAAGGGATTACTGATTAGGCTACTTTCTATGAGTCTGGGGAAAGGTACACTTGAAATACACTGCAGAAATGTAGGTGTGTCTTTGAAATGTAAAGTTCAGTCTACTTGTTTATTTCTGTTATATATGATGATGATTTCAAAAGGTAGACATAAATGCATGTATAGTTTCAGGAATATGGTGAGATTTATAACAGACTCATGTTTAGCTTTTATGCTTTATTTTGAGTACGCCCAAGACCCTGAATAGTTACAGAATTTTGAAGCTGCAGTACAAAAGTGTACACCATGTCATAGACCTGACGTTAGTGCTGCAGTTTCAGTATTCTGCTACTACTCAGGATGTTGCACTCCTCTAATCACTCAGGTGCTACTACAGTACTACTCCAATCACTCAGGTAGTACACATGCACTTATAAAATCACCCAGGCACTTTTTATGTACTCCTGTAGTCCCTCAGATATTACCTATGAACTCATGAAATCACCAATGCATTAGCTATACACTGGTTCCATCACCCAGGCAATACCCTTGCACTCCTCCAATTTCCTTTTCAGGATCTTTGCACTCCTCCAATCACTTAGCCAGTATGCATGCACTTATAAAATCACCCACTCACTTGCTATGTACTCCAGTAATCCCCCAGATATTACCCCTGCAGTCATGCAATCACCCATGCACTACTTATGTACTATTCCTGCAGTCATGCAATCATGCAGGCTGTACCTATGCACTTGTGTAATAACCCAGGCACTACCCTTGCAGTTGTAGAATCATCTAGGTCCTACTGTTGCACTCATCTATTCACCTAGGCACTACTCAATGAGTCATCTGTACCTTTAGGTGCTATTCATATACTTACGCATGCACTCAATGTTTGTGTGCACTCATGCAATTAGCCAGTCACTATCTATCTTCTCCTACAATTACCCAGTGACTCCCCTTGCACGCATACAATCACCCAAGCACTAACCATGAAGTTATGCAATCACTCAGGCAGATCTATTACATGTTTCAGTTGTAAGTTTCACTATATTTCAGAAATATTGTATAGATATTTCTTTTAGATATGATGATGATTTGAAAACATAGAGAGATATGTTTGCAAGCTTTTAACAATATGGAGAGACTTATAGTTGTCATGTAATAGTCTGCTGTTTTATATTTGGCTAGGCCCAACACTCGTGCAGTTATAAAAACACCCAAGTACTACCCATGCAGTCTTCCAATGATCCAGTCACTACATATGCAGTGCTGTAATCACTCAGGTATTACGCCTGCACTCATGCAAACATCTAGGCACTACCTATGCACTCATGCAATCACTAAGGTATTACCCATGCACTCTTTGAATCATGTAGCCACTACTCATGCACTTATATAATCACTCAGAGCACTAACGTTGTACTCTTTCAATCACAGAGGCAGTAGCCTTGTACTTATGTAATCACTCAGCCAGTATTCATGGTGTTATGAAATCACCCAGGCACTACCTTTGCACTCATTTATTCACTCAGGCGTTACCTCAGTAGTCCTGATATCACCCAAGAAGTAGCCATGCAGTTATAAAATCACTCAGTCACTCTGTATGTAGTCATGTAAATCACCAGATATTACTCCTGTAGTCGTGCAGTCACCCAGGCGTTACCTATGTACTACTTTAATCCCCCAGAGGTTACTTCTGTACTCATGCAATGACCAATGCATTAGCTATACAGTGCTTCAATCACCCAGGCACTATCCTTGCACTCTTTCAATCACGGAGTCACTACTCTTGTACTTATGTAATCACTCGGGCAATACTCATGCACTTATAAAATCACCCAGGCAGTACTCAAGGACTTATAAAATCACCCACTCACTTCCTATGTACTCCAGTAATCCCCCAGATATTACCCCTGCAATCATGCAATCACCCAGGCACTAGTTATGTACTACCCCTACAGTTATAGAATCATGCAGTCTCTACCTATGCACTCATGTAATAACCCAGGCACTACCCTTGTAGTCATAGAATCACCCAGGCCCTACTGTTGTACTCATCTTTTCACCTAGGCACTTCTTAGTGAGTCATCTATGCCTTCAGGTGCTATTTATACACTTTTCCATGCACTGAACCTTTATTTGTGCACTCATGTAATTAGCCAGTCACTATCCATCTTCACCTGCAATTACCTAGCGATTACCTTTGGAGTCATACAATCACCCAAGTACTACCCATGGAGTTTTGCAATCACTCAGGCAGATCTATTACATGTCTCAGTTTCTAGGTTTCACTATATTTCAGAAATATTGTATATATATTTCTTTTAGATATGATGATGATTTAAAAAGGTACAGACATATGTATGCATGCTTTTAACGACATGCAGAGACTTATGGTTGAGTCATGTAATAGTCTGCTGTTTTATATTTGGCTAGGCCCAACACTCATGCAGTTATAAAACACCCTAGTACTACCCATGCAGTCTTTCAATGATCCGGGCAGTACATATGCACTGATGCAATCCCCCAGGCATTACCCCTGCACTCATGCAATCACCCAGGTACTAGCTATGCACTCATGCAATCACCAAGGTATTACCCATGCACTCTTTGAATCATGTACCCACTGCTCATGCACTTACATGATCACTCAGGCACTAACGTTGTACTCTTTCAATCACAGAGGCACTAGCCTTGTACTTATATAATCACTCAGCCAGTAGTCATGGTATTATGAAATTACCCAGGCACTACCTTTGCACTCATTTATTCACTCAGGCGTTACCTCAGTAGTCCTGAAATCACCCAAGAAGTACCCATGCTCTTATAAAATCACTTTCTATGTAGTCATGTAAATCACCAGATATTACTCCTGTAGTCATGCAGTCACCCAGGCGTTACATATGTACTCCTTTAATCTCCCAGACGTTACGTCTGTACTCATGCAATCACCAATGCATTAGTTATACAGTGCTTCAATCACCCAGGCACTATCCTTGCACTCTCTCAATCACGGAGGCACTACTCTTGTACTTATGTAGTCACTCAGGCAATACTCATGCACTTATAAAATCACCCAGGCACTACGTTTGCACTCCTATAATTACTCAGGCAGTACCTTAGTACTTCTATAATCACCCAGGCAGTACTCATGGACTTATAAAATCACCCACTCACTTCCTATGTACTCCAGTAATCCTGTAGATATTACCCCTGCAGTCATGCAATCACCCAGGCACTACTTATGTACTATTCCTGCAATCATGCAGGCTGTACCTATGCACTCATGTATTAACCCAGGCACTGCTCTTGCAGTTGTAGAATCATCTAGGTCCTACTGTTGCACTCCTCTATTCACCTAGGCACTACTCAATGAGTCATCTGTACCTTTAAGCGCTATTCATATACTTATCCATGCACTCAATGTTTGTGTGCAATCATGCAATTAGCCAGTCACTATCTATCTTCTCCTACAATTACCCAGTGACTCCCCTTGCACGCATACAATCACCCAAGCACTACCCATGAAGTTATGCAATCACTCAGGCAGATCTATTACATGTTTCAGTTGTAAGTTTTACTATATTCCAGAAATATTGTATACATATTTCTTTTAGATATGATGATTTGAAAATGTAGGGACATATGTATGCATGCTTTTAACAATATGGAGAGACTTATAGTTGTCATGTAATAGTCTGCTGCTTTATATTTGGCTAGGCCCAACACTCATGCAGTTATAAAAACACCCAGGTACTACCCATGCAGTCCTCCAATGATCCAGTTACTACATATACATTGGTGTAATGACTCCGGCATTAGTCCTGCACTTATGCAAACATCCAGGCACTACCTATGCACTCATGCAATCACCAAGGTATTACCCATGCAGTCTTTGAATCATGTAGCCACTACATATGCACTTATATAATCAGTCAAGCACTAACGTTGCACTCCTTCAATCACGTAGACACTACCCTTGTACTTATGTAATCACTCAGCTAGTAGTCATGCTGTTATGAAATCACTCAGGCACTACCTTTGCACTCCTTTATTCACTCAGGCACTACCTCATTACTCTTGCAATAACTGAAGCAGTACTCTTGCAGTTATAAAATCACACACTCACTTGCTATGTACTCCAGTAATCCCCCAGATGTTACCCCTGTAGTCATGGAATCACACAGGCACTACTTATGTAGTACCTTTGCAGTCATAGAATCATGCAATGTCTACCTATGCAGTCATGTAATGACCCGCACACTACCCTTGCAGTCATAGAAATATTCCAGGTCCTACTGTTGCAGTTATCTATTCACCTAGACACTACTCCATGACTCATCTATGCCTTCAGGTGCTATTAATACACTTATCCATGCACTCAACCTGTATGTATGCACTGATGAATTAGCCAGTCAATATCCATCTTCTCCTGCGGAGTCATACAATCATTGAAGCACTATGCATGGAGTTATGCAATCACTCAGGCAGATCTATTACATGTCTCAGTTTCTAGGTTTCACTATATTTCAGGAATATTGTATACATATTTCTTTTAGATATGATGAGTATTTGAAAAGGTAGAGACGTATGTATGCATGCTTTTAACAATATGGAGAGACTTATGGCTGAGTCATGTAATAGTGTGCTGCTTTGTATTTGGCTAGGCCCAACACTCATGGAGTTATAAAAACACCCAAGTACTACCTATGCAGTCTTCAAATGATCCAGGCACTACGTATGCACAGTTGCAATTAGCCAGGTTATTACCCCTGCACTCATGAAACCACACAGGCACTACCTATGCACTCATGCATTCACCCAGGTATTACCTATGCACTCTTTCAATCACCCAGCCACTATCCATGAACTTATATAATCTCTCAGGTACTACCCTTGCACTCCTTCAATCATGCAGGTATTACCCTTGTACTTATGTAATCACTCAGCCAGTACTCATGGACTTGTAAAATCACCCAGGCACTACCTTTGCACTCCTCCAATCACTCAGGCATTCCCTCAGTATTCCTGCAATCACCCAAGCAGTACTCGTGCAGTTATAAAATCATCCACTGATTTGCTATGTACTGCAGTAATTCTCCAGATATTACCCCTTTAGTCATGTAATCACCCAGGCACTAGTTACGTGCCACCCTTGCAGTTGTAGAATCATCCAGGTCCTACTGTTGCACTTATCTATTCACCTAGGCATTACTCAATGTATTTCTTTTATAGATGACAATGTTTGTATATAATTATTTTTATAAAATTAAATATTTTTTAGAAAGATAATAAACTTTTTTTTTTAGAAATTCTCCATAATTATTAAGAAATATTCAGTATGACAAGAAAAGTTCAAAAGAAAAGACAACAAAGAAAACAGAACTATTTAAAGGATAGAGAAAAGCAGAAAGTAGATGAAGTACAACATGTGACGTTGAAGAAAAAGTCCTCTGGTAAGAGAACAAAAGAATTTGTTAAAAGTGTTTTTAAAAAAGTAATCGATTTTGAAAATGGGGAAAAGAGAAAGAAAAGTAGTACAACTATTCAGAAGGAAACGAAAAAAGGAGATATTAATGAAAAATCAGGGTATGGGAAAACCATCTATGTTGAAGGAAGGATGAAAGAATATAAAGACATTAGAAAGAGAATGTATAAAAGTAGAGTACTGCAAAATGTATTAAAATATTGCAAAAAATGTAAAAGATCAGCATTTTACAAGAAAAAACAACAGATTGAAAGTGTAGTCGAAAAGGCTTTTGAATTGAAAATATTGTTTATATTGGTATTGAAGAGAATGAAAACATTGAATAAAACAATGCACTTTATGAAGGAGAAAAGTAAAAGAAAAAGACTGGTTAATAGAACTAACTTCTGTAAAAAAAATTCGGGTGAATGGAAGCACACTTCTAGTACTGAACCTTTTTTTAATGAAGAAAGCTATTTTCAACAAACTACATTAATTCATGCAGTTGATACCAGGGGTCATTGTTATGAGGTTAAAAACGGTTGTCCAATTGAAAAAGAAAAGATGGTTCCTAGAAATGTGGAAGAAGTAATAGCTGAAGAAGTTCAAGGGAGACGTACACAAGCTCCAGTGTACAAGTGAGATTGTAGTAGTATTTGTAGCATACAACAGGAATCTATTCATATATTACGAATCTTTTTACGAGATTATGGAAAAAAGTGTTAAACAGAAGATTAAGATGTTGCAAGGACTAGATCCTTGTAAAGTGAGAAAATATAGTAACTTGCAGGGTCATTCTCTGGCTTGTCTTTCTAGAAAGGTGTGTCGAAGTACTTTTCATCATTTAAGAATGTTAGCAGGACATCACTCAGAAATGCAGAAGTTAGTAAGAAGATTGTACTATGTAAAAAGTCCTGCATTATCTTTAAGTGAAATAAACACAGCTCTTTTGCATGGTTCATTATTGGATGTAAAAAAAAAGTTTCTGATGATATACAGTTTCGTTTCTTTGGTGCCCAAGAGGAGTGTAGAGAAAGTGAGAGTTTCATAAGTGTTGGTCTTGAAGAAGAGGTGGAAGATAGTACTACTGAGAAGTTTGCAGAAGAAATTACAAAGTTTAAGGTACTTTCTTGTGAAAAACCAAACTATGTTTGTATTTGTTGTCGACGTACTCACTATAGAAGTCAAACTAGGAATGTTGATGTGTATTTAAAATGTGAAAAGGAAATCAATGCTAAGTGGGAGCAATTTGGGGGTTATTTGTTGGTGGAAGGTAGTTTTTAGTTGGGTAGGGATCAACGTATTTGTAAATTTTGTTACAGCAAATTAGAAGAGAACAAAATGCCAGCTAGAGCTGTACATAATAACCTAGAGTTGGTAGCTATTCCTCCAGAACTGGTAGATTTAAATATGTATGAGTCCGTTCTTATTCAATCTGTGCACCTGTTTCAGGCTATAGTTCGTATGGAGCCTAAAACAGTTAAGCTGCCTCCAACAGATTTACAAAGAGGTTTAAAACGAAGAGTTGTGTATTTACCTTTAGATTTTAAGAAAAATATCGAAACTGTTGGTGTAGAGAGAGAGGAAAGTGAACCTGTAGTTATTCTAGTAAATGGTGTACCAACAAAGAGTCGGAAAATATGGCAAGAGTTAGTAGATGTCACCAAACTTCAAAAGGCTACATTATATCTTATGCAAAACAATATTTATTATAAAAATGTATATGTGGAAGAACAAGAAATATCTTTAGAAGATGATATAGAAATTTCAACTGGCCAAATCGAAAAGGTGGACAACTCCAGGAGTGAAGAAATTTACGAACATTACAGTATACATCCTCTACATTCAAAAGAAGTGATTGGAAACACTATTGAATTATTCCAAATGAAGAAAGCGAAGGGAACTTCCATGAGTGTTTGGGGAAAAAAGTTTAGAAGCTTGTTGTTTTCCACAGCTCTTCCCCACTGGAAAAGGTGGACGATATGATGAATGACCAGGACAGATTCCAGCTTCAGAATATCGTACAACAAGATTGTACTTAGAAGATCCAAGATTTCGACAGTGTGTTCCATATTTATTTCATCTTCTGTTTGAAAGTGACTTGTCTGGACTTTCATATGCAGTGAACCACATATTAAAAACAGGAGTTCATCTTACACATGTTTCTGCAAAGGAATTCTTGGACAAAGTTCAACAAAGAGATGATCATTTAGAATCTGTTAAGTAATTTGATGGCGTGTCAACGTGGTACTAATGAGTATTGGTATCGTCGTCACTGAGAACTTAAATGTATGTTAAGAAACTAAGGAACCCCTACATGGTTTGTTACGCTTAGCTGTGCTGAATACACATGGGTCGATTTACTTGAATTTCTACGAGAAGCAAATTCAAATGTAAAAAACATTGAATTGAAGACAGCTGGAGAACTGTGTTCCTTGGATCCTGTAAATGTGTGCAGATATTTTAATCATAGATGTCAAGCTATGATGTCTTTTATCTGTAATTAAAAAAAAATCCACCTCTTGGAGAAGTAACTGATTTCTTTTGGAGAAAGGAGTACCAAGCCAGAGGTGCTCCTCATATACACATGTTATTATGGATCAAGAATGCACCTAAAATTGGAACCGATTCTGATTAAACTGTTTTGTCTTTCATTGAAGACTGTTACCTGTGCCATTTCAAAACAAGCATTTGCAATGCAATAGGTCTCGCATTTTCACAAGTTTAGCTATTGGCATTGTAAATGACAATGCCTTTTATATACGTTTTAAAAACCAAAACATAAATAAAAGTAATTGTCATTTACAATGCCAATAGCTCAAACTCGTGTAAATGCGAGACCTATTGCATTGCAAATGCTTGCTATAAGTGGTTAGGTTTTTCTGGCTGATGACAGAGCTGTGCCAAAGTAGTAACACATTCCATCGGTTAGTACTTGTGCTCTTTTCCCGGTAAATATATGATGTAGCAAGTACACTGCTGGTTGCCCAAACAGCCTATTATTGCATTTTCAGGCTGCGTGGGTTTGCGTTTCGATTTCAGTCTTAATGTGTACTGTTGTAATGCAAGGTAGTTTTGCAAAAAACCCAGAATTATACTGCTGTCTTTCAATAACTTTAGATTCTTTTACTATAATTTAAATTACTGAATGTTTGCTGTCTCGGTTCACGAGAATAAAATGGACACACTTTTAAAGGAGGTACACTTTCAAGCTCCACTCGTCAAACATGGTAGCAAAGGTTTACTGTTGTGGAAAGTAGAAAATAAAGTTGTGAATCACTTCTCATCAGCATCACACAAGCTGTGTGGCACAGTATGTTAATACCGACGAAGCCAAAAAAGTAAGTATTCCCTTCTCGCAGCAGAGGGCCATCGGCAGCACTGAACTGAAAACTCTTCTACATGCCTGGTTGGTGCCCAGCAGACATTCCTGCATGAACATGCAAGAGAAGGGAGGAGGAGGTAGGGCAATCCCTTCCTTAGACATACCAACTCCTCCCCCTCTTCAAAGGTGCCAATGCCTACAAACAAAGAACACAATTGCCTGAACACAGCAGTGATTTCTGATTAACACGTTTCACAGACACAACAGACCCTGGCTCCAAAGGCCAGCCTTTTGTTCAGTGAAGCTATGTGCACCCCCTCCCACCCCCAACGGCCCTCCGGTGGGATCCATCTTTGCGAAAAGGATGTGGTGTTTGTGAAAACATCCAGAGCACAGGGAAGTAGAGCAGCACTCCGATGTTTCCAGGGAGCAAATGTACTCTGGACATGGCGCGCCACTCTGGCTTTCTCCAGCCCGTTGGAGTGGAAAAGAGTAAACTCTTCCTCGTTTCGTCATGGCTGGTATTTTATAGAAGGTGAAATAAAATCAGGTGCAATTTTTTTTTTTTTTAAAGCGCCTGGTGCTTTCAGATAGGTAACATTTTCGGGGCGTTAACTAACACAATTGTGCTGGCATCTTACATGAGGATGTTTAAACAGGAAAACAAGGTTCCACAACCAGAGACACTGCTCAAACGTACCGCATTTAAAAGGCAGTAATGTAAAAGTACCGGAAGCGGAGCCAATGAAGTACAGGTAAAAAGAAATGCATGCAATGAAATTGCACACGAGTCCTAGTTAAAAAGAACCAAAGCAATCATTCCCAAATTATGGGCTGGGCAGAAAGCAACTAAAATTTACCCCATCTAATGCGTGGTGTGTCGATGTTGTGAGGGCTAACAGGGAGGGGCTCTGGAAGAGCGACTCGACGTGAGGCTCTTTAAATTTAAAGTGAAAGCACTTGTTGTACACATTTGTGTAATGAAGGGAGCCCACTTCCCATGCGCTCCCGGGGGAGCTCAGGGAAGCAAAAGGGAAGAAGGGGTTAAGGGTGGGTGCATGATGGGAGGGTGACTCGGTGAGGGAAACCAAGATAAACCCTCTAAAAAAAAGCATTGGCAACGCCTTTGGGACCTTATAAGTGTTTAGTTATCCAGCACAATATCCTTGGTGCAAAAACATCAAGTGTTGCATGGCTAAACACTTATACGGTCCCAAAGGCGAGACCTATTGGCTATGCCAATGCTTGTTGAAAGTAGGAGGTTCGAGCAGTAAGTTTTCAGCATTGAGTGAAAGTCTACAGATTGTGTAGCAAGGGAAGGCTGGGCACCCCGGGTCAGGATAAAACACACACCATTAACAAGCAAGGAGGATGGAACATGCAACAACAGAGCAAGCGGAGGACGGGAAACATCAAAGATGCCTACGACAGGGGAAGAAAAACAAGCCGATTTGTTTAATTTCACCAGGTAGTGTCTGTGTGTTATTAAAAGTGGGAAAAATAAGCTATAAAAACCTATCTTCAACTACTATCGTGTTGTAGTTTAATTTGAATCGAAAAAATCACGGGGAGAACAAGGGATAAGGCAGGAGGTGCGTCCTGTTCCCCAAAAGGATATTGGACTTAAACAATGTGGACGAACCCACTATGTGTATGTAATTTAATCACTGTATGTGGTATGAACATGGACCCATTAGGTGTACTTAAAAGACCCCTCACACACCAACCTAGTTGGTGTCATGCTTCATCATTGGGGTCCCAACCGGGCGGCCGAGTGCTGCCCGGTTGTGCTACGACGCCTGATTACAGCGGAGCTGGTGTTGTGCAAATATGTGATGTAAGGTGAATTACTACAGTTAAAAATATCTCTGAGAATCCTTGCCCCTAGTTTTAATTTTGGCGGCTCAGGATATGGTTAAAAACAAGATGTGTAGTGCAACTATTTGGGACTTATTCCCGTAAGTTGACTATGTGTGGCGGTCTACATGTTTCAGCCCATAAAACAAGTGAGAGGGCTTTCTTCAGGACCAGGTGAGTGAATAGTGAGTGGCAAAGGTGAAAGATGCCACGTGAAACCTGTGTGGTACCTACACACGCGCTAAGGTGTGTGGTGTAAGTGTCGGCGTACTCACTGACACTTGAAAAAATACTTGCACGGGGAAGGAAGAAGACATGACAAGACATATAATATCGCAACATAAAATGCAATCTTAGTGGCAATATGGATGTGCTGTTGTCATTGTCTACATGACCACTACAGTGATTTGGCGTGTTGCCCATGCTTGTGGCGACATGCAGGAGAATCTGTGCATGCCGCGCTTGTAGAACAATGTGCATGGGCGGTTGAATATGGAGCGCGCGTTAATTAAAGCTGCAAAGCGCTGGTAAGTGGCTGCAACAGCAAGGGTGTTTGGCCCGCGGGACCCGTGGGGGAAAGCGCTGTCACCCAGTGGAGTCCGTATGCTGTGCTTAATGTTGCACGGTGTCGGACACTAGAGGCATTGCCAAGTGGTCCTTATCGCACTGTGCGAGGCGATTACGAATCTATTCATGCGATCATGTGGCATTGTGCACTTAAGATCGATTTCAAGTGTGAATTACATTAAAGAAGTTACAAGATTAAAAGAATCTCCTCTACGGTCAGTACCTACGGCTGCGAAGAAACTGCAGCAGTGTGGCAGACTTCAAAGACCAAGCTAAGGACTTGAGCAACAAACTCCGGGACCGTGGGTACCCCAAGCACATCACTGAAAAAGGCAGAAAAAGAGCCCGAAATCAAAACCGCAAAGGACTTATTGAGAAACACCCACGTGAAGCCACACCAGTACCGCTGACATGTGTGACAACCTTCAACACGGTCTCCTACAAAGTCTCCAACATCGTAAAAAAACATTGGAAAATCCTCATGACAGGAAACCTCAATTGGGACCCTCCCTTACTGTCTCACAAAAAAGCAAAATCCATAAAAGATGCACTTGTATCTACCAGACCGGTCCAACAGCACAAGCCAGGGAACACTGTCCTAAATGCATAGGGGCTCCCCAAAATCACTGGACATTTTGCGTGTGGTAATTGCAGTGTATGCCACCTGACTGAAACCACCAAGAATCTCCACCTAGAACCAGGTAAGACGTGGGAATTGCGACAACACACCTACTGCAACACAGCACATGCCATATACCGCATCGTGTGCCCTTGCAATCTCACCTATATTGGGATGACAAACAGAAAGGTGAAGACCAGAATTTGCGAACATCGGAGCACCATAAGATGCAAGAGAAACACCACAAAAATAACAAATCATTTCCTTGAGGTAGACATACGACAAACGACATGCGCTGGGTCATCATAGAGGCTCTAGATCCTAACATGCCTAACATCCAGTACCAATTACTACAGAAGGAACAGAGGTGGATCTATCGTCTATCCAGCCACAAGACAGGCCTCAATGATAATATTCCTTGGAATAGCCTCAATAGAAGGTAACCAGTAGCTCCTCCGGACACCACTGTTGATCTGCATACACATGTTCACCAACTAGAGGCTGTGAGAACAAGCTCACCAATGCTAAGACCAGGATAATGAACCCAAGTACCATCCATAATAGCTATAGATCCAAACATGCGGTGCCTACAGACTACCTATAGGTGACATCCCCCCATCACAAATACCCGTGAGTGAACTACCATGGCATATTGACATTTGACTCTACTCATCCTAGCAAGAATCCCATGTAAATCCCATGAAAAAACTACCATGGCATATTGACATTTGACTCGACTCATCCAAGTAAGAATCCCATGAAAAAACAGAAAGTTTTCCAACATCGCTTTTGACTCCTCAACAAACGTTTTTCAAATAGACAATCATGCAAAGAGGATCATTACCCAAACTCTTGATTGACCATATCATGTTGAGAGTATCTATTATTACTCCTGAATACACCTCACTTCAAGATGGCCGCCAAACTAGACGCCCTTAGTCGGACATCCTTTGCAACGACCGCGCATGCTCACGCATGCGCGCCTCATAGATTGCAGAGTTATTGCCGAACCCAGACATGCACTCTTGCACGTACCGGGTCTTGTCCTCGCCCTATTTAAGCTGTTTCCCCCGCGGTACCCAGCACCAGCCGGGACTACGGGGGACCGATTCAGGTTTGCAGCGGATGACTCTCCAAGACCAAGTAAGACTTTGCGTGCTCCAATGGCGCTACCCTCGAGAGCCTGTATAGACTATGGTGCTCACTATGGCGCTCTTTGATTTTTTGATTTACAGATTGGCACTTTGGATGAGTACCCTACCCTCCCGAGCCTCGATAATCTGCCTAATTTCCCTAAATATAGTAACTATGACCTCAACAACACTTGTGCATGTTTTTAATCTTTTAATCTTGTAACTTCTTTAATGTAATTCACACTTGAAATCGATCTTAAGTGCACAATGCCACATGATCGCATGAATAGATTCGTAATCGCCTCGCACAGTGCGATAAGGACCACTTGGCTATGCCTCTAGTGGCCGACACCGTGCAACATTAAGCACAGCATACGGACTCCACTGGGTGACAGCGCTTTCCCCCACGGGTCCCGCGGGCCAAACACCCTTGCTGTTGCAGCCACTTACCAGCGCTTTGCAGCTTTAATTAACGCGCGCTCCATATTCGCCCGCCCATGCACATTGTTCTACAAGCGCGGCATGCACAGATTCTCCTGCATGTCGCCACGAGCATGGGCAACACGCCAAATCACTGTAGTGGTCATGTAGACAATGACAACAGCAGATCCATATTGCCACTAAGATTGCATTTTATGTTGCGATATTATATGTCTTGTCATGTCTTCTTCCTTCCCCGTGCAAGTATTTTTTCAAGTGTCAGTGAGTACGCCGACACTTACACCACACACCTTAGCGCGCGTGTAGGTACCACACAGGTTTCACGTGGCATCTTTCACCTTTGCCACTCACTATTATACGCGATGTAAATGAGTGTATATTTTACAAAATGTACTTGAGAGAAGTAAAAGATTTAATGTAGTTGAAGAATGTAATTTACAAACTGTAGATAGGTAAACACATAGTTGCACTTGTAAATATTTTCAACGCAGATTTTGTTTTTTTTACAATCTTATTGATTGTATTTTTGTCCCCGCTGTTATATGATGATCTACATTGAAATCACTGTGTGTGGTGAAATTCAAAGGAATCTGAGAACAGCAAAAAAGGGAAACTGAATATGTTATGTAATTCTAAAATTATGTTGTGTTCTTAAAATTATAATATTATATGTAATAACACTTTTTTTTCCAGAAGGTAATACTTAAGTTTGAAAACATTTTAAATTCAGTTTACAACAAAACCTACTGTAAAATAGATCCACTGAGTTTTGTATCAACTTTAATAAAAAGGTAAGATGAAATAATGTAATAAGTATGATAATATGAACTAATGTTTACAGTGACTTTTACTGCACCCATCCATTTTTACAAACACTACCCATGCAGTCATCTATACAGTTAGGCATTGTTCCCATACTCCTCCAATCACTCATGCACTATCTATGCACTTCTGCAATCACGTAGCCAGTACCCATATACTTATAATATCAACCAGACACTTCCTATGTTCTCTTTCAATCATCGAGGCACTATCTGTACACTCATGCAATCAGCTAAACATTACTGATACACTCTTCCAATCACCCAGGTATTACCTATATACTTCTCCTATCCTCTACACATTACCCCTACACTCATACAATTACCCAGGCATTACCTATGCATTCCTGTAATCCTCAAACATTACACTTGCACTGTTTCAATCACTGAGGCAGTACCCATGCACTCCTCCAATTATGCAGACATTACTCCTGCACTCATGGAATCACCCAGGCAGTAGTCATGCACTATTCCAATTACCCCGGCACTACCCATGCACTCATGCAATCACGCAGGCACTACCCATCCACTTCTCCAATCACTCAGGCAGTACCCATGCACTCCTCCAATTATGCAGACATTACTTCTGCACTCATGGAATCACCCAGTCATTACCCATGCACTCCTTTAATCACTCAGGCACTACCCCTGCAGTCATGCAATCACACAGGCACTACCTATGCACTCATGCAATCACTCAATCACTACCCATGCAGTCTTCCAATCATCCAGGAAGTACTTCTGCTCTCATGCAATCACCCAGGTAAAACTCATGCACTCCTCCAATCACCCAAGAACTACGCATGACTTCTACATGCACCCATGCACTCTTGCAATCACCCAGGCAGTACCCATGCACTATTCCAATTACCCAGGCACTACCCATGCACTTATGGAATCACCCAGGCATTACCCATGTACTCCTTCAATCACTTAGGCAGTACCCATGCACTCCTCCAATCACCCAGACATTACCCCTGCACTCATGCAATCACACAGATACTACCTATGCACTCATCTAATCACTCAGGCAGTACTCATGCACTCTTCCATTCACCCAGACATTACCCCTGCATTCATGCAATCACCCAGGCACTACCTATGCACTCATGCAAATACCCAAGCACTACCCAGCCACTCTTCCAATCATCCAGATAGTACTCCTGCACTCATGCAATCACCCAGGTAAACCTCATGCACTCCTCCAATCACCCAAGAACTACCCCTGCAGTCCTACATGCACCCATGCACTCTTACATGCACCCAGGCATTACCCATGTACTTCTTTAATCACTCAGACATTACCCCTGCACTCATGCAATCACACAGGCATTACTCATGCACTTCTTCAATCACTCAGGCACTACCCCTGCAGTCATGCAATCACACTAGCACTACCCATGCAGTCTTCCAATCATCCAGGCAGTACTCCTGCACTCATGCAATCACCCAGGTAAAACTCATGCACTCCTCCAATCACCCAAGAACTACCCATGCAGTCCTTCATGCACTACCCATGCACCCAAGCATTACCCATGTACTTCTTTAATCACTCTGACATTACCCCTGCACTCATGCAATCACACAGGCATTACTCATGCACTCCTTCAATCACTCAGGCACTACCGCTGCAGTCATGCAATCACCCAGGCACTGCCTATGCACTCATGGAATAACCCAGCACTACCTTTCCACTCTTTCACTCATTCAGGCACTACCCTTGCTCTCCTTCAATCACCCAGCCACTACCCATGCACTTATAAAATCACCCAGACACTACCTATACCCTCGTCTAATCACCCAGGCACTACCCATGCACTTATAAAATCACCCAGACACTACCTATACACTCGTCTAATCACCCAGGCAGTCATACATGCACTCAGGCACTTCTGCAGCACTCATGCAATCACCCAAGCCCTACCCATGCAGTCTTCCAATCATCCAGGCAGTACTCCTGCAGTCATGCAACCACCCAGGTAAAACTCATGCACTCCTCCAATCACCCAAAAACTACCCATGACTACTACATGCACTCATGCACTACCCATGCACTCTTACAATCACCCAGGCAGTACCCATGCACTATTCCAATTACCCAGGCACTACCCATGCACTTATGGAATCACCCAGGCATTACCCATTTACTCCTTCAATCACTTAGGCAGTACCCATGCACTCCTCTATTCACCCAGACATTACTGCTGCATTCATGCAATCACCCAGGCACTACCCATGCAGTCATACATGCACTCAGGCACTTCTGCAGCACTCATGAAATCACCCAAGCACTACCCATGCAGTCTTTCAATCATCCAGGCAGTACTCCTGCACTCATGCAATCACCCAGGTAAAACTCATGCACTCTTCCAATCACCCAGGCACTACCCATGCACTCATGCAATCACCCAAGCATTACCCATGCACTCCTTCATACAACACATACAAATTTGTCTTTTTTTTTAACCAAATAGGCGGTTCTAACAAGAACCATATATTTGCTTCTTTTTTTGTTTTTATAATTGTTTTGTTTTTTTTAACATTTTTTGTATTTTTTTGGTGTTTTAAAAAAAAATGAACAAACTGAAAAAACTGAGAAAACATTTCTCTAACCTTTTGCAATTAAAAAATCATTGCAAAAAAAAATTAACAATGGTGGCTTCTTGCAGCGAAAACAATTGCGTCAACAGACTGCTCACCATAGCAAATACGTTTCTTGCACTAATGCATCTTTGTTCTAGACCAACAAACTCTGGCCTAATAGCAGGTCCTCTGCTTGAAGTTGAGGTACCAGCTGAGGTGCTAGGTCCTGCATCGTGGTCCCCTTGCTGGGCTTGTTGTTCCAGCTCTCGTCGATGTTGTTCTCGTGCTAGCCGACGAGGGTGCATGGTTTGGAGGTGCTTCAACCTCGACGAAGTACTGCACGAGTATTTTTTCTCGGAGCCCCAAGATAATGTGTTTGCAAATAGTGCAGGTCACCTTCCTCGCGTTGACCTGCTTTTCTCCAGGTGGAAAGGTAAAGCAGGCCCAGACGATGCTCTCCTTTCTTGTTTTTCTTGGTTCCTCCAAGTCATCTTCTTCACCAAGGATGTCATCTGATGGATTTGAAGATGCCATTTTTCTAGTTTAAAAAAAAAAAAAACACCAAAAAAATGCAAGAAGAGCACTAAACACAAAAGGTGCGTCTCCTGGCAATGTTGTTGGAGGAATGAGAAATTTGGGTGGGGTGCTGTAACTTCTAGAATAAAAAGCTTCTTAACCAATTAAATGCTTTCTTTTGAAGTCACATGGGATTCGCGCAACCAGCGCGGACCCGACGCGATTCCCGAAAAATATATTTAACAATAATATATCTTTATTTAAATTACAAATATATGATTTTTATAATTAGATTAAATAATCTCTTGCTATAATATACATATTAAACTTATATACATATACTTTTAAAACTTAAAGATTTGCAATGGATTCGCACACCCGGCGCGACCCCCGGAACTATGTACGTGACATTATGCGGGCCCGAGATTTGCGCACCCTTTGCATACCGAACGCGCATCCTACACGACTTAACCAATATGGCGGCAAAATTCTTGGATTCGCGCACCCACCGAGACAGGTACACGATCGGTACGCGTATCCAATTTAAAAAAAATAATAATTATTATATTTTAGAAAAGAGAAAATATTACATTATTTTTATAACAATTAAAAAACTAAGAAAAAGTATTTTTGGGATATTATACTTAGAAATTAGCATTTAAAAAACCTTTGAAATTCACTGAAAAAAACCATAGGTTTTAGGGACGTTATAGTTAGAAATTAGCATTTAAAAAACCTTTGAAATTCACTGAAAAAAAGAATAGGTTTCAGGGACGTTATAGTTAGAAATTAGCATTTAAAAAACCTTTGAAATTCACTGAAAAAACCATAGGTTTCGGGGACGTTATAGTTGGAAATTAGCATTTAAAAAGCCTTTGAAATGCACTGAAAAAACCATAGGTTTCAGGGACGTTATAGTTTGATATTAGCATTTAAAAAACCTTGGAAATTCACAGAAAAAAACACATGTTTCAGGGATGTTATAGTTAGTTGGACATTTCACTCGTACAACACCAGAGAAATTGGGCTGTTCTAGTTAGTTGAGCTAACTATAACTCGCGCCCCCGCAATGCACTGCGGATGACATCACATATTACATCACTCATGACATGGTCAGTGACATCACTGATGACCTCACTGACGACATCTCAAACGTCCCTGAAACCTGTGTTTTTTTCAGTGAATTTCAAAGGTTTTTGAAATGCTAATTTCTAACTATAATGTCTCTGAAACCTATGGTTTTTTCAGTGAATATATATATATATATATATATATATATATATATATATATATATTCGGGTGGATGCAGGTTTTCAGGTGGCAAGGGTATTTTTAGATTTTAGGGATGGTGTAGGTTTTTGGGTGGCAAAGATATCTTTAGATTTTAGGGTGGGTGTAGGTTTTTGGGTGGCAAGGGAATCTTTAGGGTTTAGGGATGGTGTAGGTTTTTGGGGGCAATTGGAATCTTTAGGGTTTAGGGTTGGTATGGGTTTTTGGGTGTCAAGGGTATTTTTGGGTTTAGGGTGGGTATGGGTTTTTGAATGGGAAGAGTATTTTTAGAGTTTAGGATGGGTGTGGGGTTTTTGGTGGCAAGGGTGTTTTTTAGGGTTTAGGTTGGGTGTGGGTTTTTGGGTGGGAAGGGTATTTTTAGAGTTTAGGGTGAGTATCAGTTTTTAGGTGGCAATGGGTATTTTTAGGGTTTAGGGTGTCTGTTTTTTGGTGGCAAGGGTATTTTTAAAGTTAAGGGCGGGTATGGGTTTTTGGGAGCAGGGGTATTTTTAGGGTGAGTATTGGGTTTTGGGTGGGAAGGGTATTTTTTAGGGCTTAAGGTGGGTATGGGTTTTTGGGTGGGAAGGGTAAATTTAGGGTTTAATAAGGTAAGCTATACATATGTGTGTGTATTTAAAATATATACACACATGCATATATGTATGTATGTGTATATATATATATATGTGTGTGTGTGTGTGTGTGTAAGTGTATATATATATATATATATCAGAGCAGCTAGGCTTATCAGAGGGTAGAGCTGAGCGTTTGTTGTACTCACAGAAGCAAATGAGACACACACACCCAAGAATAAATCCGAGACCAATTTAGAAACATAACACCGAATTTAATGTAATTTTTCAGACCAAGAACTTTTTTTTACAGTAAGTACTTTTTAAGATATGAATTTTCAAATTTCGCAAAATGAATTACTTTTGTGCGCAATTACTCACCATTGAAATCCATGGGAAGAAATAAGAAATGCATATAAAGTCACACAGTTGTATCTCAATGTTCACCTTCGGGATCTAAGTAAGTAGCAAGGCCAGGTCCAATGTTGCACCAGCGGGTTCTCGGGAGCAGCCCGGATTTGGCCGGTAGCAGGGTGTTGAGGTTGTTGGTACCTTGAGCGATACGAAGAAGGGGGCCACTTGAAAACACACTGCACAAGGGGACTTAAAGGTAAGTCTGAGGGGTCCCACTCGAGGGAGCAGTTCGCAAGGGCTTCAGGACCACGGGAGCACAGCTGGTTCGTCGGTACTCAGGCCGGGTGGGCTGGGTGCAGAGTAGGTGGTTCAGACAGGCGGCGCGCGTCAAGATGTCCTCGCGGTGAGGAGCAGGCAGGTTGGAGAGGAGATTCCAGGACAGCTGGGCCACTCATGAAATGTGTCTCAGGGATCTCGACGCCTCTCGACAGGTGCTTGCTTCCTGGGTAGTTGAAGTTCGGATTGGACTCTTCGTCTTGGTGAATGCTGCAGAGGGTCCGGTACTCTGGGTATTGGTGCAGCATGGCTCCGGTAGGTCCTGGTGTCTCCAAACCTAGTGGGAAGACAGATCTGACCCTCCAGAGCTGGTGTGCCACTTTTGGTTCGGGTGCTGCATCAGAGTCTTCGGGGAGCAGTTAGTCAGTAAAACCGGATTCTGTGATTCGGTGCCTGCAGCAGCAGGGGAGCGGTACCTCCACTCCAAGGGAGTTCTTTGGTGATTTGTACAAGGCTGACGGAGCTCCGGGGTTCTTGGAGGCTTCACAGTTGCAGGTTGAGACAGCACAGCACAATTGTCGAGTCCTTAAGGCAGCAGGCAGGGTATGGCGCCAATTTTCTGCAGCAGGGCTTCAGTCTTCGGGTCAGCTGCTTTTCTTTGTCCTTTTCTTCTCTGTGTCCAAATCGGAGTTCAAGGATGCCACCTAAACACTAACTTTAGGGGCATTAAAGGGGGTGACAGGTAGTAGCCAATTGGCCTCCTACCTTTAGGGTGTCTACACCCTCTAAGTGACCACTTCCTGTGGGAAGGGGCACTACCCTGACCCTAATAGGCTAATTCCCACAGAAACCAAGAAGGAGGGAAATGAAAAGTGGGCTCCTCATCACCTACCCCGCCTTAGGGGTGGTGCTGGCGGAATGGGGATCCACCTCCTAATTTACCTAATTTTCCTGCCTGTCCTCCCGCCAAATGTGGAGCAGGAAAGGGGGTTGGTATCCTCCACTAGCTGGAGCTGCCCGGACGCGTTTCAAAGGCGCCATCGCCTTTGAAGCTTCCCACTTTGGAAGGCCATCCTGGCCTGGGGGAGGTGTGAAGCAAACCACCCTGATCAGGCTTTGTTCCTGACCTCAGAGCGCTGGCTGTCACCCCATGAGGTCAGAAACATATCTGGCGGTGGCAGGCTGGCTGAGACTAGTCCGAGACCACACCAGTGCTTGGTACGTTTTCAGCGGACCCTCTAAAGGGCCTCATGTGTGCACTTATTAATAAATCCAAATCTGGCAACAGTGGGGAATTATTATGATGAGATGTTTAGTACCAAACATCTTAGGGTACAGTGAAGCTATCATGGGGCTAGAAAACTCGTAATGACAAGTATCCAGCCCATTCACACTCTGTCTTCCCTGTGAACTTATAATATCCAAGAATGGCTCAGATATTGCAGGGTCATATCTGTTCATGCAGATATGTCCACACATGGGATATAGTGCACCCTGCTTTAGGGCTGAAAGGCCTGCAGTAGGGGTGACTTACCTATACCTCATGCAGTGTATGAGGACATGGCACACAGGGCTGTGTGCCATGTCGACTCTTCGGTTTTCTCTGCACCAAGACATGCAGCCTGCAATGGCAGTTTGCATGGTCTTGATGAAGGATCTCTATTTTGGCGCACTTTGTGCTGCAACCCTAGTGGCCCCTCTTCAGTCCCAATGACCTAGGTACCAGGGGTACCATTTACTAAGGACTTATAGGGGTTGCTGAAGTTGCGCCAATTGTGGTACAGGTTTAAGGAAAGAACGCAGGCACTGAGAGCCTGGTTGGCAGGGACCCAGTACACCTCGGTCAAAGTTGCATCAAAGACCAGTCAAAAAGTGAATAGGTACTGCAACAAGACCCCAGTTTCTCACACAAGCTCCCCCCAGCCCAGGGACTTTGAGACTCAGCCAAACTTGTGAGAGAATTCCTAGTCGAGCATTCCTAGTCTGTCAGGTGAGGAAGAGTAGGAAAACTGGCTGTGATGTTGCCGACCCTACTGTGCCTTACATCCTCCTGTCCAGGTCATTCCCTCTGGGGAGCTGGCCAACCTCAACAGTTTCAGGACCCAATTTAAAATGCCCTTTGACTATCTCTTTAGTGCCCTCACCCAATCTTTTTAGTTTGGGATCAGAGGTGTCCACCTCTGCTAATTCTCACTTAGCCAGGCAACCCCCAGCTTACCCAGAGAGGTCACCCACAGCTTGAGTAACCCCACCATGCCCAACAGGGTCAGGGTGCTTAGTTTGCTATCTGACATGGGGTCAAACCACCATGCCAAGGATAGTGCAGCCATGAAGACTAACACCCAGCAGAGGCCACTGACAGCTGTCAGTGCCTAGAACCACACCTGACAGCTTAAGGAACTAACTTACAGGTTTCTTGGGGTTCAGGTTGCCTGTCTGCTGCTTTAGAGTAGGGGGGCTTCTACCTCCTGTAGTAAACACCCTTCTTCCACCCTAGGTCCTGTCAGCTGAGGAGCCACCAACTCAAGCTAAACAGCTGTCAGACTAGTCAGGACTTCTTGTGGGAAAGATGGGGCTGCACCAGTGCCAATTTTGTAGTCATCTACTGCTTTGGTAGACCCTCCCTGGCTTACTGGAACTGTGGCTAACAGTTACCCACCTTTCCTATACATTCTCTTGTTCTTTGTCTTGTGGGGCTTACAGGCACTAGCTCCAGGTTCAGCCCCCCCCCATCCCCCCAGAATCCTTGGGTGAGGCCTGGCACTGGAGCAGGACCTCTTTTTGGCTCAGACCAACCTCTGGGTGGTTATTTCAAAGGACACAGTCCGTGGGGAGTCTTTACCGACTACCACCCTTCTCAAACTAAAGGGACCCAGCTATTTCTAGTAGCACTACAGTCACAGGCCTAACAGTGACCTCCCCTGGGAAACCCCTTACTCTTTTTGTCTGACCTGGGATATACTTGTAGAGAACCAGCCTGTCGTGCACAAAAGTGTGACTAGCACAGGTATCTCTCAGGGCAGTGGCTGGGATTCCATTCACCAGTTGGTGGTGGAAATGTCTACTCCCTTCTGGAATCGTCAGCTCACCTTTTGGTGCCACTTCCCAGTTAAAGGCTAGGGTGACCTCCCCATCTGAGGAGTTACCCTGAAAAGCTACACTAGCAACCCCTGAAGGTGTACTAGTGGGTTTGTTTTTAGGACAACAAGGGACCCTGGCTAGGTGCCCTGTCTTGTTACAGTTAAGGCACTAAGCCTTCTTGGGGTCCCAGTTCTTACCCTGGTACCCACCTTTGTTTTGTGAGGTGTCTCGGCCCACCCTCCTGGACAGGTGTTTGGGGGCCTACAGAGGACTCCTTACTTTTATCTTTATCAGAGTAGTTCACTTTCTTCTCTGAGGTGGTCTTTTTGGCTTCTTTCTTTTGGCCACTCCCACCATGTCTAGTTTTGGACATGCTTGTTCTCACCCAATGATCAGCCTTCTTCCCCAACTCTTGGGGAGAGACTGGCCCCAGGTCTACTAGGTATTGATGCAACTTTTCCTGCACACAATTACTTAACAGATCCTGATCAAGTTGTAAATCCCATCATAATCATGCACATTGTAACCTTTTAACCAACCACCCAGTGTTTTCATTGAAAAGTCTGCAACTTCAACCCCGGACTGACTCTGGGTTTTCTGAGTCTGCCTGAATTTAATTCTATATTCTTCTGCGATGAGTCGAAAACCCTCAATCAGGGTACCTTTCATGAGGTCATAGGACTCAGCATCTTCCTCATTCAATGCCAGGAGTCTATCCCTGCTTTAACCTTAGAAAAGTTCCCACAAGAGAGAGCCCCAATGCTTTTTGGCTACTCTTCTGCTAATGAAGGCTCTCTCAAAAGCAGTAAACCATTTGGTGATATCATCACCCTCTGAATATTTAGGGACAACTCCTTTGGTTAGTTTAGGGTCAAATACTCCTCTTTCTCCCTGGGTATTATGATATTGCTGCCACCAGAGATAGGTCTTAGGTCCATCTCTTTTCTTTGCTTTTCTATGTCTAGGAGTTGAGCTTCTAAGTTCAACCTCCTGGCCAATCTTTCTAGGGCAAGCTCCCCCTCAGAAGGAGCTTCCATTTCTGAGGCAGGGGTCTCCACCACCTCCTCAGCATCTTCTGCTGCTGTATGATTCGCCTCTGAATCATTTTCACCTGCTGGTTATGGTGTTGAAACTGTAGCTCATGCTACCAAATAAAAGCTTATGAAGCTTTTGTCAGAACATGAGAGAGATCCTCTCATGCTCTGCCAAAAACTTCATAAGCTTTTCTTTGGTAGCATGAGCTCCAGTTTTAACACCATAACCCCTACAGAAGACCCATAGCTGGGAGAATGACAACTCCGTGCATGGTGTCAGGTCGAACTCTTGAGCTTGCTCCTGTGGGCTAGTCATTTTTTTATTCACTGAAGTTGGGACCTGTTTATAAAATTTAAAACAACCTTAACACTTTTCTTTTGTCCTAACTAGAGTAATATTTTTAAATTCTAACTGATTACAGGGACTTACCCAAGGCCCTAACAGTTAATTTTAAACTTTAGAAAAATAGACCAGTCGAAAAGTACAAATGGCTAAAGGCAATTTTGGGATTTATTTGTGTGGTCACTTACTGACAGAGTGGTATCAGCAAACGCAAAAACGAAGCCCCACCGCTGATTTACCAGTGTAGGACGCTGCCTCTCATTATAGTGAACTAAAATGAAGTACACTGTGTAGAGAGTCCAGGGAGACCCAGATTGGTATACAGAGGCAAAAGTAGATAATACTAACGCTTTATTTGTGGTAGTGTGGGCGAGCGGTTAGGCTTATCAGAGGGCAGTGCTAAGCATTTGTTGTACTCACAGAGGCAATAAATAAGACACACTCAAGAATGAATTCAAGACCAATTTAGAAGAATAACACTGAATTGTAAGTAAGTAAGACCAAGAACTTTCCTAGTAATCATGACGGAAAGTTTCAATTCTATTAAGGTCACAGAGGCGAGGATTATGCTCAAACTTTCTTTAATCATTTTCCAGCAGATTTAACTTAAACAAACAAAAAACTATCCTTCCCATTATACACATGGTAAAGGTCATCAACAATCCACCAATAGGCAGTCCACACTATCCCCCAAAGGCGTGTCCTTCCTGGTTGACTTCCTCTTTCTTGACTGTGACCAGATCATTCGCGAATCCTCTCAGTCTGCCTTGGAACTCTCAGAACCTGAAAAAAGTCAAATGAAAAACCAATGAAGCTGATCTCAAATAATCAAACAAAAATAGGATCAATAGACACAATTTAAATGTGCAAAGCCTTAAGCAACATAGGAAATAAAATACATTAGCCACTCAGAAAAGGTGAGTTAATACATAAGAGTAAAAATACAACACCAAGAAAAGTGCAAATACCTATACCATACGAAGGAGCATATCCCCGCTGGACTCTGATGATAATCTTCCGGGGTGGGTTCAGGACTCATGGAGCCTCGGGCAGGAATAATCCTCGCCTCCGTGTCCTTAAAAGAATTAAAACTTTCCGTCATGGTTACTAAGAAATTTTTCATTCTATGTCAGGATTGGAGGCGAGGATTATGCTAGAAGATTATGCTCGTTCAAAGCGTATCCACCACCAACGATGCCATATCCATGACTGGTTTAAAGTAGAACCTCTTAAACCGAGTCTGAAGACCAGTCTGCAACATTTATAATATCTTCCAACCGAGCACCTAGGGAGAAAGCTTTAGAAGCCATTGCTCCCCTCACTGAATGTGCTCTGAATTGCGAGACATCTATACCCGCTTCTTGCATGACCCATCTGATCCAGCGGGCTATAGTTGGTGGCGTAACCACTTTGAAAGGCTTCCTTAGGGAAATCAATAACTGTCTTTCCCCTGGTGAGCGTAGCTCCTCTATCATATTCTCGTACTCCTTGAGGCAGCACACTACACACAATTTAGGAGACTTATCAAACGCCGGATAGGACACCACCCTGAAATCAGACTTGGTTCTACGAACAATGTGAAAGGTGACATCCTGAGGAGTGAAAACTCTTCCTGAAATATCCAGAGCCGAAACATCCAACACTCTTCGACATGACACCAGGCAAAGGAGCATGGCCAGCTTGGCTGACAACTCTTTTTGAGACAGGTATTTGTTAGACTGCCAAGACCGGAATAAATGGAGAACCTTATTAACGTCCCATAAAGATTAATATCTGGGTTCCGGAGGGAACGTTAGACGAATCCCCCGCATGAGTTTACAGATCATCTGATGTTCCCCTACCGGTGCCCCTTGAACCGGGAGATGTCCGGCTGAAATAGCTGATCTATAAGAATTGATAGTGCGATACGCTAGGCCCTGGGACGCCAACGATGCAAGAATATTCAGAATCGCTACCACTTCGCACCCCATGGGATCCTGGTTGTTCCGTACACACCAACCAACCCACCTGGACCATGCTGACCTGTAACGCTTGCTCGTGCTGTCAGCCCATGCCGCTCCCAGTAATCTTTCAGCATCAACCAATAGGCGCGAGATTCTCCAGCGATGCCTGAAAATTACCAAGCCACTAGGGGCATTCGCCCTTCTTGGACTAGAGGATGGAGATTTCCCTGGGGATCTCGCAGAATAGCTGGATCTCTGGGTAGAAGGATTTGAGAATCCCAAGAAAGTTCCAGAAGAACTGGAAACCACACTTAAGACCTCCAATAAGGTGTGATCAGCACCACCTTCGCCTGTTGTCTGTGGACTTGTGCCGTGAGTCTCATTATCATTGCAAACGGGGGAAAGGTGTACCCCGTCTCCCGTGACCAATCTTGCAGGAAGGCTCCATCGCTGCAGCGAGCGGATCTTGTTTCCAACTGAAAAACCTGGGTAGTTGTTGGTGCAGTCGATTTGCAAAAAGATCCACCGAGAATGGAACCCAGAGATCGAGGAGTCTCCGGAAGAGCGGCGGATGTAGTTGCCACAGGCTCATATCTGCCCACCTCCTGGAGTACCAATCCGCTATCACATTGGAGGTTCCTGGAAGGTATTCCGCTGTCACCGAGCAGTGGGAGAGAGAGAACGTCCAAAAGTATTTGGCCAGATACACCAAGACCCTGGACTTCGTCCTCCCTAGGTGATTTATATAGCGTACTGCCGAAACGTTGTCCATCTTCTAGAGGACCTCACAATACCTTGTCCTTCGTCCAACATTGGATGGCGAAAGAACCTGCCATGAGCTCCAGGCAATTGATGTGTAACTGGCTCTCTTCTGCGGACCATTTTCCTCCGTAAAGGAGTCTCCACATCGAGCCCCCCACCCGGACTTGCTGGCGTCTGATTCTATCACCATATCCGGATCGAAGCCAAAGATGGCTCTGCCGTTCCAGGCATCCATATGATCCAGCCACCATTGCATCTCCACCCGCACTTCCTCTGTTATAAGCACCTGATCTTGGTACTGCAGGCCTCTGTGAAGGTGAGATGCCTTGAGACGTTGCAAGGCTCTGTAGTGGAGCGGCCCCGGATAGATCTCTTGTATTGATGAGGCTAGGAGGCCTACCATCCGAGCCACTTATCTCAACAAAGTGGTGGAACGTGCCAGCATCCGTCTCAGTTCCCTGTGGATTTTGCCATTTTTCGTGCCGGGAGGCTCAACGTGCGCGTCGCTGAGTCTATGACGAAACCCAGGAGGGTCGTCTGTTTGGTCGGCACCAAAAGAGACTTCTTGGCATTGATCACGAACCCCAGGCTCTGGAGAAGATCTATTGTCTCTTGCAGTTGCTTGGAAAGCCGCTGCGGACACTGATCCAGAAGTAGGATGTCATCCAGGTAAATGATGAGACATAGGCCTTTTGCCCTTAGCGTCTCCACCACTGGCTTGAGAACCTTGGTGAAGCACCAAGGGGCTGGAGAAAGACCGAGCGGGAGGTTGGTGAATTCTTACACTTGGTCTTTCTAAAAGAACTGTAAAAACCAACGGTGCCGTGTAAAGATAGGTACTGCCAGGTACGCGTCTTTCAAGTCCAAGCAGACCATCCAGTCGTCTGGCTGAAGGAGATCCCCTAGGAGGTGGATGCCCTCCATTTTGAAGTGGCAATATACCAACCACTGATTGAACTCCTTTAGATTTATCACCGATCGTTGGGCCTTATCGGTTTTGTCCACGAGGAAAATATTGCTGACAAACCCCCTTGGGTGAAGACAGGTGGGCAGAATCGCTCCTTTTTGCAGTAGATTCGTCACCTCCTGATCTATGAGGTTAACCTGATCCTCTGTAAAATCCAGCGGGTGAGGACGTGAAGCCTGCACCGGGGATCCGAAAAACTCTATGTGAAATCCCTTTATGGTGTGTAACTACCAGGCGTCTGAGGTGATGGACCTCCAGTTGGTTTCGAACAATGCCAACCTGCCACCCACCTTCAAATGAAAAAGGGAGAGCCTCACCTGTTGCAGCCTTGGGTTGGCCTCTGGATGCTCCTCTGCCGCCACGACCACGGAAACAACTTCTTGTTAGGAAGAATTCCCCTTGCTTGGTCGATTCCTGGGGTCTCTTGCCGCCTCTTTGAGGGCCTTGTGTGAAGAAGCGGCTGGTTGAGCGCCCCCTGCCACGGCCGGCCCCCACAAAAATTTGAGGGTGGGAAATCTTTTTAATAGAGAACTGCACCTTGTCCAAGGACGTAAAAGTGGCGACAAATTTGGTTAATTCCTTAATGAACGGGTCCCCAAAGAGCCCGCCTTGCGCCACCATGCCCGCCTCGGAGGAAGCCAAATCTCCCAACTTGGGATCCACCTTCAAAAGAAGGAAGCGCCGCCTCTCGGTAGAGAGAGCGCAGTTAGCATTTCCCAAAAAGATGATTGCACCCTGCGCCCATTTGGACACTCTTTCTGGGGAAAGTGGATTTCCTGATAGCTTGGCCTCTTCTGCCAGCTCCAGGATTTTGGTAATCGGGCCGGAGATATCTAGCAATTTATCCTGACATGATTTCCAGGACCTATCAATCCCTTTTTTAGGGTCTCTTATGTACTTCTGGAGAAAAGTAGCCATCTTTGTGTCAATCTCTGGTGTTATCGCCACCTTGCCCGGTAGGGCGGGGCGAGGGCATTCCGCCCTGAGACAAGCCCTTACCTCCTTCTCTAGAAACATGCGCAGGCGCCCTGCGACAAACGTGGAGACCTTGTGGGAGGGGGGCCACTCCGAAGAGCAGGGGTGCACCAGGTCCTCAGGGACCAGCACGTCAGAAATGTCCTCTGAGTCATGTGCTAGGTCTGCGGGGGGCGTCGCGACAGGGCGCAATGGCCTGGAGGGGCCAGCCTCGTCCACGGACTCTCCTTGGGAGTCCTCCCCTTCCTCATCCAGGCCTTGCTGAGAGGGAACCGCAGGGGCCTCCGAAAAGCTATCCTGCAAACCTACATCTGCTTGGGCTAAGAAGGATCTTTTCAAGCGCTCAAAAGCCCCCATGTCGATGCTCGAGGCACTTTTGCACTTAGGGCCGTGCTGGGATTGGTTTCCCTTGCAAGCCAGGGCCACCTGCATGATGCGCCGCTCAAAGGGGCCCATGGCCACTGCCACTGCCTGGTGAATAGAGGCATCTACCGCCTCAAAAAACACGTCATCAAGTGGAAGGACCTGCAGAGACTCCTCTTCTGTATAGTCTTCATCCATGATGCCAAGAACCAGGTATTACCCTTGGGTATTATAGGGCAAAAGACTGCTTGGAGGCAAAACTGGGTACCCTAAGGTTGACTCGCAGTCCAATTGTTGGCAGGAGAATAACCGCGCTGAGAGCGTGTAAAGATTTTGGCAGCCTAAGGCTAGTGCTGGCTTAACTGAGGTTAATTGATTTGGTGCACGCCAAGCGCGCTGTGCAGAAAGTGAGACACTCTGCCTTGGGGCGACTCACCCTTGAGCTGTAGCCGGGTGTCAGTAACGCCTGGGCCTGCCCCTGTCAGCCTCGCAGTAAGAAATGCATCGCAGAAAAAAATATTGCTCAAGTCTATGCCTCTACGGAATTTTGAATACCGGCCCGCGAGCGGGCGTCAGGCTGAACGCGTAAGATACAGACCCTTACCGCATCCGGGCGTCCGGCTTCCAGGCGGCTCGAGCAGTGTTGGTCCCGCGGGCGCTGTGGCTGGGAACTCTATGCTCCCGACACCGACTAGCACGCAATGCGGACCAACGAGACGCACGCCCCCTACAAGCCTCAGGTGCACACTGCACTGCTGCTCAAGGCTCTTAGCGGGAGGGGCCGCGAGTGGAGCGATGGCACCGCTCCCGCGGACACGGCAAGCTACATGTTTTCAGCGAGTCTGAAAAAGAAACATTACAATAGGAAACAACATGCTTATACTTTCAATAAGGAAAACAGCTAAAACGCCACATTTCACACATTAACGGCCATCATGTGAGAAAGAGATGAAAAGGAGTACTCTTTCTTTTCCTGCTTCCAGCAATAAAAGTATGTCAATCAGAAAGGACACGCCTTTGGGGGATCGTGTGGACTGCCTATTGATGGATTGTTGATGACCATTACCAAGTGTATCATGGGAAGGATAGTTTTTAGCCTGTTTAAGTTGAATCTGCTGGAAAAGGTTTAAAGGAAGTTTGAGCATATCCTCGCCTCCGGTCCTGACATAGAATTACTTTTGTATGCAATTACTCACCATTGAAATCAATGGAAAGAAATTAGAAAATGCATATAAATTCACACAGTTGGATCTTAAGGTTCACCTTCGGGATTTGAGTAAGTAGCAAGGCCAGGCCCAATGTTGCACCAGCGGTTTCTTGGGAGCGTCCCGGATTCGGCCGGGAGCATGGTGTTGAGGTTGTTGGTAGCTGGTGCTCTACGAAGAAGGGGGCCACTTGAAAACACACTGCACAAGGGGACTTAAAGGTAAGTCCAAGGGGTCCCACTTGAGGGAGCAGTCCGCAAGGGCCTCAGAACCACGGGAGCCCAGCTGGTTTATTGGTACTCAGGCCGAGTGGGCTGGGTGGAGAGTAGGTAGGTCAGCCAGGCGGCGCGCGTCAAGATGTCCTCACGGTCAGGAGCTGGCAGCTTGGAGAGGCGATTCCAGGACAGCTGGGCCACTCACTAAGTGGGTCTCGGGGGTCTTGACACCTCTTGATGGGTGCTTGCTTCCTGGGTAGTTGAAGTCCGGCTTGGACTCTTCGTCTTGGTGAATGCTGCAGAGGGTTCGGAGTGGTGTACCACTTTTGGTTTGGGTGCTGCGTCAGAGTCGTCGAGGAGCAGCAAGTAAGTAAAACGAGGTTTGGTGCTTGTGGCTGCAGGGGAGCGGTACCTCCACTCCAAGGACGTTCTTTGGCTATTTGTAGAAGGCTGGAGGAGATTTGGGGTTCTTAGATGCCTCACAGTTGCAGGCCGAGACAGCACACCACAATTGGTGAATCCTTAAGGCAGCAGGCAGGGTTTCGCGCCAATGTTCTGCAGCAGGGCTTCAGTCCTCAGGTCAGCAGCTCTTCTTTGTCCTTTTCTTCTGTGTGTCCTTCGAATCTGAGTTCAGGGTCCAGGAATGCCAGCTAAATACTAAATGTTGGGGTGTTAAAGGGGGGTGACGGGTAGTAGCCAGTGGGCTACCTACCTTTAGAGTGTCTACACCCTCTAACTGACCACTTTCTGTGGAAAGTGGCACTACCCTGACCCTAATTGGCTACTTCCCTCACAAACCAAGATGGAGGGAAATGAAAAGTGGGCTCCACATCACTTGCCCCACCTTAGGTGTGGTGCTAGCTGAATGGGGACCCACCTCCTAATTTAACTGCTTTTTCTGACTGTTCTCCCTCCAGATGTGGAGCAGGAAAGGAGGGTTGGCATCCCCCACTAGCTGGAGCTGCCTGGATTGCATTTCAAAGGCGGCATCGCCTTTGAAGCTTCCCGCCTTGGAACGCCATCCTGGTCTGGGGAGGTGTGAAGCACCCCCTCCCAGAGCAGACTTTGTTACTGACTTCTGAAAACTCTCACCCCAGAACCATGTCTGGTGGTGGGAGATTATCTAAGACTAGTCAGAGACCATGTCAGTGCTTGGTAGGTTTTATGGGGATCCTCTACATGGTCTCCTGTGTGCATTTTTTTTTTTTTTTTAATAAAGTTTTATTGAAAACAACAATGATCTGCTTATACATTTTCCATTTCAATGTTACTTTTCTTTACACAGTCACCATACATGGATAAATGGGCGCATACATGTCACTGCCCCCGTTACCCATCCTCTTCCGAGTCTCTATCTTCTTCCGGAGGTGTGCAGATGTTTCCCTATATATGTTCCATTTCCCCATACTTTTCCCCATTTTTGGGGGCACTTTCTATTAATAAATGTGGCCTTTTCCGCTACCATGACCGTATCCATGTCTTTACACCAATTCAATAATGTAGGCACATTCTCTATACCCCACTTTTGCGCTATATTCCGTTTTGCTATTGTGATGCCTGTCGTTGCCCATTGACATTCTGCGTGGCTGAGATCTGTCTGTCCCCAAATATTAAGAAGGCAGCATTTAGGTTCTAGCGGGACATGCTTCTCGGTGACTTCTGTGATGGTTCCTACCACTGCCGTCCAGTACGGTATAAGTTTTACGCAGTCCCATAAGGTGTGATAAAAGGTACCCACATCTCCACACATTCGCAGGCAACATGGGTCAGCAGTTCTCCCTATCTTGTGTAGAACAACCCGTGTGTAATAAGTCCTATGCATTATTTTAAATTGCACCAGTCGTAGTCTAGATGAGATTGCCACCTCTTTGGGTGATGCTGTCGCTTCTTGCCACTCAGTCATCCATGTCTCCCACCTCGGACTGCCAGCACTCCCTGAGCCGGGCCAATGGATCTGCCCGATTATTTATGATTTTCCTATATATTAGGGAGGTCGCTCGTTTATGCAAATAGTCAGTGAGCACTCGGTCCTCTAAAGGGGATGAGTCCGGGAGTGTCTCAGTTGGGGGAGGACTGCCTCTATCGCATGTTTAATTTGCATATATCTGAACTGTTCGTTCGGGGCCATTTCGTACTGATCTTGCAAGGAGGCGAAACTTACGACCTCTCCCTTATGCCAGAGGTCCCCTAGTCGGGAGATGCCGATCAGATCCCACTTGGAAAACCCTTTACTATTACCCAAAGTTCCTAGTCGGCTTGAGTCCCACAAGGGCGTGTGTTGTGTAAGTCTACCCAACCAGCCCAGGTGACTGTTTACCGTGCGCCAAACACCGACAGTGTGTCTCGCTGGGCCTATAAGGTCACGGGCCCTTTGGTTGTTATAAAGTGCTCTGTTAACACCCCCTTTCCCTAGGGTCATTCTGTCCAGGTGGTAGGCCGGGTCAGTTTCCGGCACATGGAGCCATTGATTGATTATTGTGAGTTGTGAGGCCCAATAATATGCTTTAATATCAGGCAGGGCTATCCCGCCATCATACCAACTACGCACTAATTTATTTGCTGCTACTCTGGCTGGTTTGCCATCCCACAAGAGAGCAGTGACCTCTGAATTGACTGCTCTAAAGTAGGAGTCTGGGACTGGATATGGTGTGTTATGTAGAGCGTATAGAAACCTGGGCAGAGCCATCATTTTAAAGAGAGCCGCTCTACCCAGTAGGGTGAGTGGTAGTGCCTTCCAGTGTTTAATGTCGCACTTCAGCTTTAGCAAAGGGGCTTGCAGGTTAAGTGCAAAAAAGTATCTTGGTCCGATGTTACATGTATGCCGAGGTATTTGAAGCTATCCGTGACTATTCGAACCTTGCAGTCCTTTGGAAGACGGGGAGGCGTTCCATGTAGAATGTACAGCACAGACTTATCCCAATTAATGGCATACCCAGATATGGAGCCAAACACCGCGCATATATTAAGTAATGCGTGGAGGGATCGTGTAGGTGAAGAGATATATAAGAGTACATAGTCAGCGTAGAGGGAGATACGGTCCTCCCATTCCTCTCTCCATTTTAGGCCTCTAACCCTGGGGTCCCACCTTATCCACGCCGCCAATGGTTCTATGACCAATGCGAACAGCAGAGGCGACAAGGGGCAGCCCTGCCTCGTCCCTCTACCCAAGGTAATTTCCCTCGAGATGTGGCCATTTGCAACCACATGGGCTACAGGGTCAGCATAGAGTAGTTGTATCCAGGAGCAAAATTTCGGTCCGAACCCCAAGTGCTGAAGGACTGCAAATAAGAAGGCCCATTCCACTGAGTCAAAGGCCATCTTAGCATCCAGGGAGAGGACCGCAGCATCCTCCTGTATAGTGTGTTTCCTACCCAATACGCCATGGAGGCGCCTGAGGTTTAATGCTGTGTTTCTGCCAGGCATAAAGCCTGATTGATCCGGATGGATCAGTTGGACGAGATGGGGTGTAAGTCTCAGCGCCAGTGTTTTTGCTAGTATTTTCCCTTCCGCATTAATTAAAGAGATCGGACGGTATGATGTGCAGTCCTCCACTGGTTTACCCGGCTTATGTATGGCCACAATGGTTGCCAACCGTTGGTCTTTAGGGAGTATCCCTAGGTTTCGACTTGTTTCAAGCATGTTTAGCAAGTACGGGGCTGTCGTATCTGCGGTGTGTTTATATAATTCTATGGGGATGCCATTCGGACCAGTCGCCTTGCCAGATTGTATTTTGGAGATGGCTATCTTAAGTTCATCCACCGTAATATCTGCTTCTAGACTATCGGTGTCTTGAGGTGTAAGCCGTGGCATATGAATGTCTTTAAGGAAGGCGAGTGCATCTTGTACAGTGGTATTACTTGTAGACGTATAAATTCGTTCATAGTGTTGCGCTAATGCATTTACTATGTTTTGGGGGTCGGACGTGATTTCTCCATCATTCGTTCTAATTTGTGCTATCCATCTCTGCGCCCGTTCCCTCTTGTCTAACCAGGCGAGGAGCTTGCCTGCCTTGTCTCCAGATTCATAAATCCGGTGTTGGACTGCTTGCATACGGGACCTGGTATCAGTCCATAGATAGTCCTGGTATTCCTGTCTTTTTAGGCGCAATGTGTGTGCTGTCTCATCTGTGGGTGCAGCTGCGTGTTGGGATTCTGACTGTTGCACCTCCCGCTCCAGGTTCTCCATTGTGTATTTATTCCCCTTTTTATGCCCTTCAATGAGAGAGATGGCCTGACCCCTTATCACTGGTTTGTATGCTTCCCATAGTGTCACTGAAGAAGGGACTGACGCTGCGTTTTCTTGGAAGTAGTGCGCGGTCGCAGTGACTAATGTTTTCTTAATCTTAGTGTTCAGGAGGAATCCCGGATGGATGGGGTACATGCGCCTTTGGATCGCACTGTGCGATCTTATTTCGGCTCTGACTGGGGAATGATCTGAGATGCCTCTGGGCAAATGTGTGGCTGCCCCAATCCGTCCTAAATTGTCCACTGCCGTGAGTATGTAGTCTATACGGGATAGACTATTATGTGCTCCAGAATGGAAAGTGTATTGTCTCTCCTGCGGGTTTTGGAACCTCCATATGTCCAATAGGCCATGGGCTTCCAGAAATTCGGCCAGGGGTGTACTGGCACGGTGTTGCGGGCGGGTAGGTGTACGGTCCACTGCGTCGTTTACGGTCATGTTAAAGTCGCCCCCTATTATCAAATCTCCCTCTGGTAACGTGAGAAGGAATTTACCTAGTGCTTGTAGGGCTGGGGATTGCAGAGCAGGCGGGACATAAACCGATACGAAGTTAAACACACGGCCCTCCCATTGAAGCGATATCGCCGCGAATCGGCCTAGGTCATCCTTATAGGTGCGGTGGATAATAATGGGAAATCGCTTACGCACCAGTATCCTTACCCCCTGGGATCCTGTGGTGAACTCTGAATGTATTGCCAACTGAAACCCCCAGCGATCGAGGGCTTTGCACATGGGGCCCATCAAGTGTGTCTCCTGAAGCATTATTACTGCCGGGGACATTCGCTTCAGGTATTGCAGCACCAGTCCCCGTTTTATCTTGTCTTTCAGTCCATTGACATTCCATGAGAAGAATGGCAACGTGGGCTGTGTGGTGCGTTGCGTCATTGGGTCAGTCGAAGTCATTGGGAATGTGGGGGATTGTGACATGGTGAGTAGTAATGGGCTGTATAAATCCAGCTACATAATGACTGTATGTCGAGAATTGCAGATCGAGAACCATTAAACCTTCAACAATAACAACATATCTCCTATACATAGAGACATTTAGCAATAGTAACCTTCCTCCCCCCCCCAGACGGAGCCCCTCCCCCCTCCCTGCATCCCTGCCTAGTAGGTTCAGAACTACCCACCACCCCAATAGCAGAGTGCCTACGAGTCCCGAAAAAGAAAAAAACATTTACAACTGTTATGGGGGAACACGGGCTAGCACCAGCTCTGGCCCTCTAAGGCATGCCCCCACCCGTGAATGAGGATACAGTAAAGAGGATCCCACCACTAAACCGGACAGGCACTTCATGCAATATCCCACCCACACCTTCTTGAAAGGCATTGATACATTACAGTGTGTCGTCGCCACCTCCATAGTCTCTTTTCGGAGTTTTAAAGTCACTTTTTAGTCTCTTTGGGATGCTACCTTCCCCGGGCTACTAGATCTCGACCTCCAGGAACGTTGACTCCGCTTGTCGATGTCCGGTCCGCCATCCGGTGAGTGAGCGCGAGTGTCTCTCCAGCTACCACCCCGGTTCGCCATCGATTTGTGTGTGGCCGTGCGGTCCAACCAGTCCTGCGCTTCCGACGGGTTCGCAAAAAACAACGATTTTCCGTCCACCATGATTTTAAGTTTTGCAGGAAAGAACATCATGTATTTAAGTCCTCTATCCCTGAGCGCTTTCTTAACTCCGTCAAAGGAGCGTCGTTCCTGTTGGACTTTGAGCGTGAAATCAGGGAAAAATCGAACTGTCGCATTTTCATATTGTACATCGCCTTGCGTCCGGGCTGCCTGTAGTATTGCATCGCGGTCCCTGTAGTTGAGGATTTTTGCAATAATAGTTCTAGGGGCGCCCCGGTTTGGGCTTGGGATTGGTGCCCGGTGCGCCCGTTCAATTGTGAATAGTGACGACAACCGTTTCGGTTTAAGCTGGTTTAGGATCAAGTCTTCAAGGAAAAGGTCCATACTCGGTCCCTCTGAGCCCTCCGGGACCCCAACCACGCGTATGTTGTTCCGGCGTGCCCTCCCTTCCTGATCTTCGAGCCTGAGGGCCATCTGGCGGTGTTGGTGAACTAGTTGCTGCACCCTTGCCTCTAGTTTCTTCGTGGAGGTTTGGAGTTCTAGGACATTCTCCTCGTTGACCTTGACTCTGTCCGAGGTTTTATTCATATCCGCTCGGAGAAGGTTCATCTCGATGGAGACTTTGTCGATTTTAGTTTCCAATGTGACCCCCAGCACCTGGATGGCCGACATGATGGATGTGAGGGAGGGCTCCGCGTCTTCAGGTTGTCCACCCTGGGCTCCGTCGTCTGTGTGGGCTTGCTTTGGCACTGTGTATTTATCCAGCTTGTTTGCCTGCACCGTTGCGCCACTCTTGGGCTTCATTGTAAGGGAGTAGGTGTGCAGCCCGCACGCCACGCCTCGGCCTCGTCTGCCCTCTGCGTCTCTCAACTTCTACAGCTCAGTGGCGACTACCAAGCCCACGAATCCACCGCCCAACACAATACCGTTGCGTGTAGAGGTCCGGAGTGAAGCGATGGCCGTGTTATAACAGCAGTAACCCACCGTTCATCAGCTAGGTCTCCCCTATGCCGCTACAGGTCGTGCCGCGCTCCTATGCGAGCGATAGACATAGTTCTTCAGTGTGGGGGGGGGGTTCCAATCCATTCAGTGGGCACAATCTTCTGGTTACCCCTCCTGCGTGCGTTTCCCTGTATCCACTGCAGCGTGAAGGGCGCTCTGCCGATGTATGGAGCACTCCCAGTACTTGCGTCTATCCAAGTATTTTCGCCCTGGGTTATTACGCAGCTTTTCACCCCGCCTCCCCACAATGCAGTGAGGCTCCTTGAGTATGGCGTCTGGCTCTCTGCTCAGCCCTGTCGAGTGAAGGAGTGGGCACAGAGCGGGTGTGTACGGGCAGTAACTTGCAGTCGTGCGCCACTCGCGGCCTCTCAATTTAAATTACGCTGTTCCTGGCGTACCTTATCCAGTCCCCCGGGCGTCTCTACTCCATTCCTGGCGCGGCCTCTCAAGACCTCGTGGGGCGCTGGTCCTCCGTTCTCTGGAGAATCCGCCGCTCCGGCTCCCAGACACAGGGGGCGGCGGGGGGGGAGGAAATAGAGATCGCAGTGAGGGGGGGGGGCCGCACCGGCAAATTCAAAGAAATCGGCTTATTCGCCGAGTGGGCGGTTGACCGGCAGCGGTCCGTACTTCCAGGCCGTGCACGGCCCCTCTCCGTAGCAGCCGCAGTCTCCGCCCGGCGTGGAGCGGGCAGGGAGGTCCCTCGCTGCCGGTGTTTCGGCGATCCGGACCGCGGGTGGTTCCTCCTCGCAGCGGTTGTACCTGGGTCACTCCAACCAGGTCCAGTACGGATATAACGGGCTTTGGGGGCTCTGCCCGGACGGAGCTTTCTCCCTAGGCGGCCATCTTTGCTAGCGCCAGACCACGCCCCCTGTGTGCATTTATTAATAAATCCAACACTGGCATCGGTGAGGATTTATTAAGACAAGATGTTTGGTATCAAACATCTTAGGGTACAAGGAAGCCATCAGGGAGCAAAGAAACTCGTAATGACAAGTATCCAGCCCATGCACTCTGTATTGCTTTTTTGTGCACTTACATATCCAAGAATGGACTTAGATATTATAGGGTCATATCTGCTCATGTAGATATGTCCACACATGGGATATAGTGCACCCTGCCTTCGGGCTCAAAGGCCTGCAGTATGGGTGACTTACCTATACCTCATGCAGTGTATGGGGGCATGACACACAGATCTGTGTGCCATGTTGACTTCGGTTTCCTCTGTACCAAGACATGCAGCCTGCAATGGCAGTTTGCATGGTCATGGTGCGTGGTCTCTGGAGAGGCACAATTTGTGCTGCAGGCCTAATGGACCCTCTTCAGTCCCAAAGCCCTAGGTACCAGGGGTACCATTTACTAAGGACTTTTTGGAATTGCTGAAGTTTTGCCACTTGTGGTACAGTTTTAGGGAAAGAACACTGGTACTGGGAGCCTGGTTGGCAGTTGGCAGAGACACAGTACACCCCAGACAAAGTTGCATCGAAAACCAGGCACAAAGTTGGTGGGGGAGGGTACTGCAACAAGAACCCAGTTTAGCACAACAAACTTTTTTGTATTTTACAGTTAAGTATAAACCATATATATATATATATATATATATATATATATATATATATATATATATATATATATATATATATATATATATATATATCCAACAACAAGAGTTACCCTCACAGAGGAGCCTTCACACTGGTAGGTTGTGCTTTCAGGAATTTTAATGGAGGCTGCCAACAGCGAAAATAAAACACCTCACAGCATGTAATTTGCCAGCATAGCCTGATGCGTTTCGTGCCTCGCACTTTTTCAAAGGCTATCTTGTGGATGGTGAGTGCCCAACAGTCAGTGAATTCATTAATAAGGATATCCGTCCCCAGTGGGCGTGGCCACTTCGCAAGGCCTCCTGGACTCCGTAGTACATGTATTGCTCAGGTGAGCCTGTTGCGCAAAACACCAAAATGTAGTCCCAATTCAAACCCCAGTGGGTTTCTGTGCCGTGTTCAATGTTGACTGCTGCACATTAATGCCCCCATTTCCAGCACCAGTCCCGATATCGGCGCACGTCGGTTGGAGTCGCCTCAGGTCCACATTAAGCAGTGGGGCTCCTCCACGGCTGGGTTAGCCGTAAAAATCCAACAACAAGAGTTACCCTCACAGAGGTGACTTACCTATACCTCATGCAGTGTATGGGGGCATGACGCACAGATCTGTGTGCCATGTTGACTCTTCGGTTTCCTCTGTACCAAGACATGCAGCCTGCAATGGCAGTTTGCATGGTCTTGGTGCGTGGTCTCTGGAGTGGCACAATTTGTGCTGCAGGCCTAATGGACCCTCTTCAGTCCCAAAGCCCTAGGTACCAGGGGTACCATTTACTAAGGACTTTTTGGAATTGCTGAAGTTTTGCCACTTGTGTTACAGTTTTAGGGAAAGAACACTGGTACTGGGAGCCTGGTTGGCAGTTGGCAGAGACACAGTACACCCCAGACAAAGTTGCATCGAAAACCAGGCACAAAGTTGGTGGGGGAGGGTACTGCAACAAGAACCCAGTTTAGCACAACAAACTTTTTTGTATTTTACAGTTAAGTATAAACCATATATATATATATATATATATATATATATATATATATATATATATATATATATATATATATATATATTCACTGAAAAAACCATAGGTTTCAGGCACGTAAAAGTTGGAAATTAGCATTTAAAAAACCTTAGAAATTCACTGAAAAAACCATAGGTTTCAGGGCGTTATAGTTAGTTGAACATTTCACTCGTACAAAACCATAGAAATTCCCCCGTTATAGTTAGTTCAGCTAACTATAACTCGTCAGCGCTCCATAATGCACTGCTGATGACGTCACATATTACATCACTCATGACATGGTCAGTGACATCACTCATGACATCTCAAATGACATCACTGATGACATCACTGATGACATCATCCTTGTAATAGAGTGGCAGACCTCCTCTCACCCTAATATAACCTTTGATACACACACTCAAAAATACAAACTAACATTTTCAAAACAATGGACATACCAATACCAGTTACAACACACCTATTCAGTAATTCCAAGATATACACACACATCCACTCATTCACCAACAGTCCCTATACAGTCACTCATACATGTACTCACTCATCATATGTACTCATACACCTATACATCCTGTTACACACCGCCACTCATCCATAGAGTTACTCACACACATAGTCACACATGCAAACAAAGTATCAAACATCCATTTACTTGCATATATAGTTATACACACACTACCACACTTACTTCTACAGAAACTTACACTTACTCTCTTAAACAATCACTTATAGAAACACCTACTTATTTGTACAGGAACTCTTCCAATCTCTCACTCTCACATATACTCACTTATATACACCAATACTCACATATACTAGTTTAAAACATATGTAGTTACTCATAAAGACACTATTGAGACAGTCATTCACTCACTAACACACCAATACACATACTCATCCACCTATACAGTCCTGCACACCTGCTGTCTTCAACACATACAAACAGTGAGTCACTCATTCATGCATCTATGCACTAAGTAATACCCCCACCGAACCATACAGACACTCAGACACTCATACTGATACTCAAAAACCAACTAATAACCCATATAGACACTCATGTAGCTACTCACCAACACATGCAGCCACTTATACACAAAGTGAGAGACTGATACAGATATTTTCATATTTAAACATTACTCACTAACCCATGTATTCACTAAGATACACTTAGTCAGTTATACAATCAATTTTACAAAAAAATCATCCATTTAGACACTTATTTACCCATTTATTCTTCCATTGACCTTGAGATATACATATATAAAACATATTTAATTTTCAGAAAAACACACATTCACTGGATGATGTCATCAGTGATGTCATCAGTGATGTCATTTGAGATGTCATCAGTGATGTCATGAGTGATGTCACTGACCATGTCATGAGTGATGTAATATGTGACGTCATCAGCAGTGCATTGCGGGCGCGCGAGTTATAGTTAGCTGAACTAACTATAACGGGGGAATTTCTATGGTTTTGTACGAGTGAAATGTCCAACTAACTATAACACCCCTGAAACCTATGGTTTTTTCAGTGAATTTCTAAGGTTATTTAAATGCTAATTTCTAACTATAACGTGCCTGAAACCTATGGTTTTTTCAGTGAATATATATATATATATTTATTATACTATGTATACATGTGAAAATGTCTCGGTCCCCTGTTTGCCTCGGTGGCACGGAAAAAATGGGTGGAACTGACGTCAGCACGCCGACGAGGTCCTCTTATGGCTCCGATGACGTCATACGGTGTCGCGAGCGGAGCCGTGCTCGTTGACGTGGGAGAGCTAGGAAAGAATTTCCGTGGAATGCTGGTGCAGGGGATATTCACCTAAGTGTTCAGGCTAGTCCTTTGGGAGCAACTGTTTATGTTGCCACTCCAGAAACCGAAACCAGTGATCCGAGGGCAGAGGCCCTGCAGATGGCACACGAGGTGGGGTGCCCAGTCGTGTGCACCGGCGGAGCAGCGAAGTGACAAGCACCACAACCCACAAAAAAGGTAACGAGCGCACTGAATAACACAGGATCTTCTCTTTGTATCTGGCAGGAACAACGAAGTTAAAATGCCCTAGTACCAAAATGTAGAATTAGTGCTACAACGGTCTTCAAGAGGACCTGCGATGCCGCTTCTGCCTCCCGTACCCTGGAGGCGGCACATGGGTCACGCGGTACAGTCATACTGCGGTGGGACGCACACTCGTTGACCTCTCATGGCACTGCTCCACACTTCAGGGAGGACGCTTTCCATTAGCTATGTTTTCTGATGACATGTCGCGCCGGCCCCGTCCAACAACAGAACTCCTTTAGATCCAAACAGACACTTCCACTCTCTCACCGGAAGTGAAACCAGGCCACGCGGACACTTTCACAATACAACAGCCGGGAATGCACTTTTCGGTAAAAAAACACATTCCTTCCTCCTAATTAATCAAATAAACGTCTCACTGAAGAACAGGGGCCAGCTTCGATCGGTAAACAGCCGTTACAACGACTTTTTTACTTTGCGATACCATTACCACGCATGCGTTGTACATCACGAAGTCATTACTACGCATTTTTTAGAACGCATGGTCATTTACCACGCATGCCTTTACAACAAATTTTGTTGTAAAGGTATGTATGGTAAATGACCATGCGTTCTAAAAACATGTAGACGATCCATGTCGTTGTAAGGAAACAGAGGCTGTTCCGTTTCCTCACAACGACGTGCACCACCCCTCAGAGATGACGTGAAGCAGGAACCACGAGGAGAGAGGAACCATGAGGAGTGAGGGGTAAGGGGGATTGGGCATGGGGTGGGGGTGTTTTTTCTACGGTTTAGGGTAGTGCAGTGGTGTTTGGGTGGTGTAGGGGGTCGTGCTGGGGGTAGTGTTTTAGGGTTTAGGGTAGTGCAGTGGTGTTTGGGTAGTGTAGGGGGTCGTGCTGGGGGTAGTGTTTTAGGGTTTAGGGTAGTGCAGTAGTGTAGGGGGTCGTGCTGGGGGTAGTGTTTTAGGGTTTAGGGTAGTGCAGTGGTGTATGGGTAGTGTAGGGGGTCGTGCTGGGGTAGTGTTTTAGGGTTTAGGGTAGTGCAGTGGTGTTTGGGTAGTGTAGGGGGTCGTGCTGGGGGTAGATTTAGGGTTTAGGGTAGTGCAGTGGTGTTTGGGTAGTGTAGGGAGTCGTGCTGGGGGTAGTGTTCTAGGGTTTAGGGTAGTGCAGTGGTGTTTGGGTTGTGCTGGGGTAGTGTTTTAGGGTTTATGTTAGTGCAGTGGTGTTTGGGTAGTGTAGGGGGTAGTGCTGGGGTAGTGGTTTAGGGCAGTGCAGTGGTGTTTGTGTAGTGAAGGGGTCATGCTGTGGGTAGTGTTTTAGGGTTTAGGGTAGTGCAGTCGTGTTTGTGTAGTGTAGGGGGTCGTGTTTTAGGGTATAGGGTAGTGCAGTGGTGTTTGGGTAGTGTAGGGGGTCATGCTGGGGTTAGTGTTTTAGGGTTTAGGGTAGTGCAGTGGTGTTTGGGTAGTGTAGGGGGTCGTGCTGGGGGTAGTGTTTTAGGGTTTAGGGTAGTGCAGTGGTGTTTGTGTAGTGTGGGAGGTCATGCTGGGGGTATATTTAGGGTTTAGTGTAGTGCAGTGGTGTTTGGGTAGTGTAGGGAGTCGTGCTGGGGGTAGTGTTTTAGGGTTTAGGGTAGTGCAGTGGTGTTTGGGTAGTGTAGGGAGTCGTGCTGGTGGTAGTGTTTTAGGGTTTAGGGTAGTGCAGTTATGTTTGGGTAGTGTAGGGTGTCGTGCTGGGGGTAGTGTTTTAGGGTTTAGGGTACTGCAGTGGTGTTTGGGTAGTGGAGGGGGTAGTGTTTTAGGGTTTAGGGTAGTGCGCCCAACCAGCCACAATATCCGTGGACAAAGGGGATCCTGACTCTTTGGAACGCTCCGTCAATTGAATAATTTGGGTCAAGGGCCCTACCACGTCCAAGACCTATCAATTCCTTTCTTGGGATCCCTCATATACTTGGAGAAAAAGGTACATAGTTTCTCATCAATTGTGCCACCTTCCCCTTCAGTGAGGGCCTGGGGCATTCTCCCCTCATCCTATTCCTGACCTCCCTTTCAAGGGGTTGATGGATTTTCCCCACCACATACTCTGCCACTTTGGCGTCAGGTGTCCACTCTGCCGACCTAGGATGGTAAATTTGGGTAGGCTCGAACATGTCCGAGTGGACCCCGTCCCCAACCGGGGACTGAGAGGAGTGGGACTCTGGACGCCAGGGACGCCCCGAGTCCTTATCCTCATCGGAGGAGAAATCGTCCTCCGATACACCCTCTCCCTCTAAGGGAAACCCGCCGTCTGGGTCTACAATAGTGGTGACAGTGTCGCAATTTTCTCCGGGCCCCTCCTCCTCCCGGCAGGGTGCATGTTTTAGCGTTCGCGCACTCTTGAGGAAGGTCTCCGTAAGTTTATCAAATCCTTCCAAGGGCCCCGCGTTATGCTTAACGGCCCTTTTATTCCCCATCTGGGAGCTACTTGGACCCGCCACCACCAGATCTGGGTCACTGAACACCCCAGGGATGCTTTTCGCCAGCTTATCAACCTGATCCCTAAGAGGAGCCAGCGCCCTAGAAATAGCCAGAGAGAGGGCTTGGTCCACTGTTGGAGGGAGAAGTTGGGGAGGCCATTCCTCCTCCACTTCCTGGTAGGAGGAGTAAAAATGGTCTTCTGGAGAAGACATGATAGCAGAGGGTGTGAGCACAGAACAAATGCCCTTAAAATCCTTAAGACAGCCCCCTCGCCGGTGCTCCAACAGCTGGGCTTTCCCCGAAGCTGTTATAAGAAGAGACTGATGCGCAATACCAATTACCACCACCAGGTGGCGCTGGTCACTAACGTGGCCGTGTGGGGAAATCACCGCGTAGCGGTGTCAAAATTAGGCGAGGTTGGTCGGGAATCAAGCGGACACTAAAGGAGTGACCGGATTCCCAAACGCGCGTAAAGACCAGCGGGAGCGCTCGACGGAGCTGCCTCGCTCGGACCAGACGCGCCTGACAGGATCTCACCGCGCGCAGAGCACACAGCGGGAGAAACTGCGAGGGGGAGAACGCGCTCGGGCAAGAGCCTGCTGCGCAGGGAATATGAAACAATACCAAGGCAATAATGCTAATAACGTGCACAAGAAACCGCTATACAAACAGCAACAACGTCAGATTAAGCCAAGAATGTAAGGAATGCACTTAACTGACGAGCAGTGAAGAAAGAGGAAGCGGAAGGGACGTCACGATATTATATACGATGGACTGTGATATGATTGGACTATAGTTGCCTTGGAGACTACCAACCCTCTAATGGTTCATGGGTTGTGTAGTCTTTTGTTTAATGATTGTTGTGTTACGTTTTCTTTGAACTGCTATGCAAATAAAGTGAGGAAAGATATGCATAATCCTCGCCTCTGTCCTGCCATAGAATTCATTAAACTTTATTTGATCTGATTTAGAAACATAGATCATAAAAGTGTACATAAAAACAGTAAATCCTCTTTCCTAATACAATACAGTGAGAATTAATTAAAACCAGTAGGTAAAAACGGGTGTTACAAAGCGCGGTTCAGAGCAACTTCAGGTTAACAGAATCGTAAAGTTCAATGTTTCGCAAGATCAATCTCATGTACTTCGTGCAAAATACGCAATAAGGGGTCCAAGTAAGATGTAACGCTCCAATACCTGACCAGTTTGCACTATATAAAACTGCAGAAAAACTAAAAATAAAAAGTGTTTTGCACAGTTCTGTCATTGGGCTATATGTGGGCTACATCTGGGTGATATTTGTGCTACATTTGGGCTCATTTTTCTCTGGTGGCCATCTTGGGAGAGTTATTTGTTATGAAGTTTCCTAATTTCGTCATTTACTGCAGTCTCCTCAGTAGGAAATGCTTTCAGTTTTTTACTTTGATTCCATCAAGAAGGCATTCAGATGTGTCACACATTTGCCATAAATTCAGAATGTTAGCACTCTAGTTGTTCATTAGATCACTGTAGTAATGCTACTGCTCACCAGGGAGTTAACTGGAAGTCTACTGCTGGTATTGAAAGTGATTGTTTCAGTCTGCATGTCAGAATTTTCTAATAAAATAGAAGAGGATTTGAGATCTCACTTAAAACATGCCCTAAATTTTCTTTCTGCAGCACTAACCATAATTTCTATGGCAAAATGAACCCCCTCGTTTTGTTCCTTTTTAAATTAAATGTTTTAAGTGTTACCAGTTTATTCCAATCAAGATGGCTTCAGGTGTGCCATACTTTTGTCATAAGTAAGACTATTAGCGCTCTAGTTGTTCTTTAGAACACTCTGGGAAGCTGCAGGAGAACACAAAGGAATCAACTGACAGTCTCTGCCCTTGTTGGATGTACATGTTTTACTGAGAATGTCAGACTTCATTCTCACATGACTGAGAAAGATAATGTGAATTTACAGAAAATATGCTCTCATTTTAGCTTCTGGAGCACCTTCCAAAACTGTATGGGACAAGCATGTGAAAATAGTTTTCTCTCAAACATGATTCATGATATCCCAGCAGAAGGTTTTTCACAGGGTAAAATCACCTTAGAACACACCACAATTCCTGAAATTAGTATGGTACCATCAACAAATGAATTCTAATGTAAGTAAAGTCTGTTATCACCCTTTATAGTTCTCCTTTTGGTAACCCTCAAAATCTTCGATTCACTACAATGCATTTCAATGGGGTACTATCATTTATATTGGTCCCAAGATGGTTGCCAGCAATTCCAGGATGAAGTGCTGACAGCCAATCAGATCTCACGATGACATGTGTGGTTAGGCTCCGCCCAGATATATATGTGTTTTCTTTTTCAAATTTCTCAGGAACTACTGAACGGATTTACACCATTTAAGCAAAAGGCACGACTCTGAACCAAGGGCTACCTTTTTGCCAAATTTGGTGTAATTCCGTTCAGCAGTTCGGGCTGTAGCTGCGATGAAAGGTTCCTATGGAAAATTGCATGGGGAAAAACGTTTTGGGACCCCCCTTTTTTCGCGGCCCCCGCTTGCCGAATCACCCCGAAACTTTCAAGATAGGAGCGGACCGGAGCGGGCCATAAGTTTTGAAAATTTCGCGAAGATTCGTCAACCGGCGCCAAAGTTATTTCAAATAGAATGTTGTGGATTTCCTATGGAAAATAGGTCCTAACTATAACTATCTACTGGCGACCGCCAGTAGATAATATATATATATATATATATATATATATATATATATATATATGGTTTATACTTACATGTAAAATACTTGCATTTTCATTATAAAAGCATATGCGTGGTAAAGGCATGCGGTAAAGGCAAGCGTGGTAAAGACGCATGCTTTGTAATAACAGTGATGTAAAGGCATGCGTGGTAATTGTATGTGTGGTTCCGTCATACAACAAGTCAAGGTGCATGTTGAGGACTTTTTGGTTGAAACTCTTGTCATAAACTGAGATCAGTTCAGTTTTGTGCCCATGCTTCACAGTACGACTAAGTGTGCGTCAGAACTGTTAAGAGCCACACATCTTGCAAACAAGTCTTTGCACAGGTGATGCACCCCCTCCTGACAAGGAAAGCACAAGATTGATGCAGCAGGAAAGCATGTTGCTTCGGGGACAGCAACAAAATGGCGCATTGCAAGATCGGTGGGTCTTCTTTCATGGAATGACTAGTATCATTGGGAGGAAATGGAACAACTTATCAACCACCTTCCAGGGGCATAGAGAAAGACAGGCAGGGAGCTAGTGTAGGAAAGAAGACTGTTTTGAATGCTAAAATTTCGCTCTGTCTTGGATGTTCCTGACACTGAATCAAGGCAAATAAACACAGCGTCTTACTTAGCAGGCATGCAAGGCTGAGGGTATCCGAGTTCCATCCTGAGGGACAGCAATACCTCATTAATATGCCATTTGATATGGAGCATCTCTTTGATCCTCAAGTAGATACAATGGTAGAGAAAATCTGAAAAGAATACACTCCCTGGTAAAACAATGGGAGCACTCGGGATGCAATCAGAAAAGCTTGAGTTTCAGCGTCAACAGATGTGCGGTAGTGGAAACACCACCACAATGCCACAGCAATCAGGCTACCAGCAGCATCAGTAATATTAGGAGGCACAGACACATAAATCTATCGAAATGGGAGGATTACCTAGAAATGGTTGTTGAAGAGTTAAAGAGGCCCTTGATCAGGGTGCCTCCAAATCCAAACAGTGACTTGCCAATTACCCACCCCATCTCCCTATGACTCAACACTTGTTGAGGTACAGTCTGGGTATTTCTTTCACAATAGATGGAATTCACCTCAGACAGGTGGGTCCTATCCATGGTACAGTAAGAATACTCCTTGGAGTTCTACGCCACACCTCCAAACATACCACATCACACGATAAGTTGAGAATACCAGAGTCTATTCAAGTATGAAGTACTAGCACTTCTCAGCAAATGTGGCATCGAGGCAGTGCCCCCAATTCAGTGGGAACAAGGAGTGTATTCCCGGTACTTTCTTATTCCCAAAAAGGACCGCACTTTGTGGCCTAGTCTCAACCTCAGGCTACTGAATCGAAATATCCTGTTGGAGCATTTCAGAATGACATTTCTTCAGGAAGCCATCCCTATGCTAAGCGCAGGAGACCACTAGGTGACCCTCGACTTGCAAGGCTCCTACTTCCACATCCCTCATTCTCCTGGCACATCACCACTACCTCGGATTTATGGTAAGTGGGTTCAAGGTTCTCCTACTTGGGGTTCACAAAAGCCCCAAGGGTATTTACGACAACTTTGCGAACCTGCTAAGCTGGGCTCATCTACAAAATATACAAATTGAGATACCCAGCCTCCAGGAATTGAACCTTGCGATTTGGCACCTGAGGTCACAGTCTGGGTAACTCAAAGTACCTAAGGAGTGTATTCTAATCATATGGAAGTGCAAAATCCTAATACATGTGTATGCCATGGAGGAAAGTGAAAATTGTTTGTTGACTACTGTTTAAACAAACTGATATTGGTACAAGACATCTGTTATTTGCTCCACCTTAATTGAACAGAGCTTTTCTTGTGGCAATCACTTCCTTAAGAGCCAATGAATTGCAGACGCTAAAGGTAGAATCTCCTTTCATTCGGGTACACAGGGATAGAGGTGTATGGATAATAAATCCACAATTTCTTCTTAAAGTGGTTTCCCCATTTCATGTGAACGAACGATAGAGTTGCCAATTTTTTACCCAACCAGAAACAGTAGCGAAAGGAGCACTGCAAACATTAGATGTTAAAAGCCATTATTGTTTTACATTGACAAGTATATCTGTGAGACAAAAACAACTCTGCCACATTTCCTACCTCATTTGGAAACCACAATTTTCAAGTAAGGTTTGCAAGGTGGACAGTTATGTCTATACATGTCTATTGAGCTAAAGCAAAACTAACTTTGCATTCAGTGCCCCGCTCAGAGGGCCATAAAGCAAGCAGGGAACTGAGCACAACTGTGGGAATTAAGGCCTTTTAATCCGGATGTCCCAGGACCCATCCCACTATGGATTCTGAGCAACTGAGCCAAGTACCCCTTAAGCACTTGACTCTCAGGAATAGCGTGATCAAGCAATCGAAGGCTCCCTTGGGGGAGGGGTGTGAATACAGGGGAGTGAAGGCAGGCTCACTTCTCAAAATGTGTGCAGCAGCAACGATAAATCATTGTCCAACCAAATACTCACTTTTATGAAAAAAGAGAAATATTTTATTTCTACCGCTACCCACTCAAAGGAAAAATACAACTTACGCAAACAACTACACAATCCCTCTGAGATCTGAGCTCTAGTGCTTCCTTGGTGGCTCCCTATGCCACTTCCTCCTTTTTTTTAACAATAGCGGTTATTTCCCAGTTACTATTGGCAACATCCAGGGTATGCCCCACTAGCAGTCCAAGTCTCAACAGCCCACTCTCACTCTGTTCTAAAATCAAAAGTTTTCCAGCACAAATGTGCTATTCTAGCCAGCAAGTTCATTCTTTGTCTGACTGACCCGAATTCAGTTTTACCCACGCATTCAGGTTCGGAAGGTCCAGAGTTCCTGAGCACGCCCTCTCTGTTGATGTCAGAGCGGCAGCGGCTGCTTTAAGTGAGTTCACTGGACGTGGCCCAACCAGGCTGCACTTGCTGGTCCCTGATCTCCGTCACACATGGTCGTGCTCCTGCAGCGACCAGAGGTTCCTTGTGACTGCTAGTTGCAGGTGAGGCTTTTTGATTTGTCCCACAACGGGGGGAAGATAATGAGAAGTTCCCAATGCTGGCCCCTTATCTAGGGGTAGATGCATGGGGGGGGGGGTCCCACTGCAGCCTCGCTCCTCCGAATATGCTCTGAGACAGTACATGCTTCTGGCTGAGTCTGGTGACCCCCTCTGGCATATACGAGTCAGAGTCCCTTCTGTACACGAACAACGACCTGCTTGGCACAGTAGTGTCCGCTCAGCAGCCCCTCCTGGAATACAGGGTTGCTGATAATTAGCTGCACGTTGGCTCCAACACAATTGGCACAACATTCGCCACGAGTCACTTCACATAGGTGCTCTCCTGTCATATGGGGGTTCGCTAACTCTATCCTGTACATGGGCAACGACCAGATCAGTGCAGCAGCCGTTTCCTCACACTTCGAAACGGGAATCCACTCGCTAGGATTCCCCACTGGACCTCACACCCTCCAACGCTCTCCTCTTCCTCACAGAGCACACTGGTATTGGCAAGCATGCAAGCGATGATGCTCCGGGGCAGATGGTCTTGGATTCCCTGGTTGATGTCCCCTTGTGAGAAGTTGGCCTAGCATATGCTGTCCACTAATTATAGTGGGCACCTTGCACCAGTCCAAACAACCCCTTATTGGAGATAGGTTAAAGACAACCTTATTGAAAGCTATCCTAGTGGTAGCTATGGAGAGCAGCCTTCAGGCTAAGTCTTGAAGGAATGTAAAGCAGCTTGTTTTACCAGTCTATAATCTCTTGAGTGACCAAATGAAAGAGCACCACACCAGGTATATATTCAAAATATATGTATTTATTGCTAAACACACCCCTCTAGTCGCTTTATGAGGCTAGAGTTCGAAATACATAAGTTAGAAGTTATTAAATCACAGTAATAGCACAAATACACGATTGGGCCCTAGGGCGTACCAAACCATATACCAATAAAGTGGTATGCGAACCACGACTGAACTAGACACTAGGCCTAGAGCCTCTAGAAGTGCTTGGACCACAAGGAACCACCCAAGGTAGTGACACAGGGGACCCACGGGAGAAGCGTGCAGTGTAAATACACAACCGCGATACGCCGTTGACTTCTATGGAGAAAGTCGGGATCGGGAAATTAGAGAAAAGGGACACTTAAAAGAGGACTAGGACAAAACCCTTTGAGATCTAGGACTTTGAAGAGTCTCTACCCACGGGAGCACCGGAGTACTCGTGTTACCTCACCCAGGGAAGCCGGGTGCATAGGTGCCTTTCGGGGTCGGGTTTCGTCGTCGATTCGAATGGCGATCTGCTGCAAAGTGCTGCTGGCGGCCAAGAGAAAAGTGTCCGGGTGGATCCAAGAGTGGATCGGAGTTCTGAAGAACCTGAAAGCAGAGGGGACAGAGTCTGGGTCACTAGCCAGTGACCAGGAAGGCGATGGACAGATGCCCACCGATGTTGAGTGCTTCAGGTGCGTTGACGGTCGTCTTGACTCTTCAGCCACGAGGTCCAGGAGGCGTTGTCGGCGACCAGGAGTAGGATTCGGGCTGGTACACGATGTCTGTCGAGTGCTGAGGTGTCGGCGACCGGATTGGACCCAACAAGCCTTGGCAACGGCAAGTCTCGGTGAAGATGTAGATCGTCGATGGTGCAGACCAGCAAGGTCTGTGGAACTCACCCAGCAAGGGTAAGTGAGGGCAGGCCTGGAGCAACCAGGATGCCAAGTTACAAAAGGATTGGCCTTCGTTAAGGGCTACTAGCCAACGGGATAGCGACCGCGAAGGAGCCTCGTGACGCCGCACGTGGATCTGGCTTACAGGACACTCGTGGAGTGGGGGCCAGTGATCTTCGATGCAGTTGGTGCTGGAGGCTAGGGCTACTCGGAGCCCAAAGCACGACTTCTTGGGAGACCCAGAAGAGGATGCACTTGCAAATGTGCTCGGTGTCCAGGGGTCACGGTCTCAAGTCACCCACGATAGCCACGGGCCTCAGCTTTGCTGGGGACTCAGGGTAGCCTCGGGGAAGTCTGAGAATCCACCTCTGGTGATGCGATGACTTCGGCGTCCGACGGGAGCTTCAGAATGCGAACCGGACAGATGCTTCTTTGGTGCCTGCCAAGCAGGGGAGTCACTCCTTGACCCCAAGGGAGATTCTTCTGTCCTCTAATCGTGAGTAGAGCGTCGAAGGTCCAGGATTCTGTTTCAGAGTTTCGTCCAGGGATAATCTAAAGTCCTAAGGACTGGGTTCCTACCTTTATACTAAATATAGGGGTTGGACTACTCTGTGGCCCCACCTATGGGTGGGTCAGGGCAGAGGGGTGGCTACACCCCTTTCCCTTTGTCCAGTTCGCGCCAAAGCAGGGGCTGCCAGCCCCTGATCCGGTTTGAACTGGGGTATGCACTAGGGACACCAAATGTGCCCCCAGTGCAGGACTTCAAAGCACCCGAAAGTGCTCCCGCCCAGCCCCAATACACATTATCCTGTCTGGGGAGGTGGTCACACCTCCCTGGGACAGGAAACCTATTGTCCAGGCCTCCCCTGCCGGAGTTTCGTCCAGCAGCAGGAGGCCAGACTCGTGTCTGTGGCAGCAGCATCCATTTTGTGATGCCAGGGCTCTGGAAAGAAGTTACCGGACTAGTCAGAGTTAACATGTCTTTCCCTCTAGAAGGGTGGAATGCTACCCCCGCCGCCAGGATTGGCGGGGGGTAGTATTCCAAGATGTTTGACACCAAACACGACATGTTTAGGTGCAGCCATTCCAAAGTTAGCATTTTACCGCGAGGATATAATGCGCTTAAGAGTATATGGTCAGGCTGCACTACAAACAGCATCAGAGATGGTCTCCGAACGCTGCAGAGGGGCCCTGCTCATGCAGGGGCCCCCTCTCACATAGGAACCATGCACTCTGCCTTTAGGATTGATAAGGCCTGCCTTAGGAGTGACTTATAGGTTTATATGTGTGTATGTATTTAGTGATATAGGTAACCTATATCACAGTAAGGGGTGCATGCACCACCTTACCCAGGCTGCAGTAGCAGACCTGTGGTGTCAGTTTGGATGGCCTTCCAGGGGTGGCATAATACATGCTTCAGCCCCTGGCAGGCCTCTGAGGTACCTATGCCCTTGGTACATAGTATACAATATATTAGGGACTTATAAGGGCACTCCAGATCCCAATCAGTGATGTGCCTAAGGCACATGGAAACCTTTTTACAGAGAAAGCAGATAGACTGGGGCCCTGAATAGCAGGATCCCAGTCCAACTAAGTCATAAACCAGCAAAACACCATAAAAAAAGTGGGGGCAACCATATAGTCAGATTCCACCTTCCTACACCCCTCACCCAGCAGGGAGACTAACAGACCTTGGCCCCCCAGTCCTGGTCACAAGTAGAAGCCTTGCGGAGCTTCCCTTCCTCACACAGCCCGTAAGGCTGCTTGGCAGATGACAATTTTGAGGTCTCAACCCCAGACACCAAATGTGATTTAGAGTCTGAGTCTTTGAAGTTTTAGCGCAAAATCCTGCTACATGTGTATTTCATGGAGGAAAGTGAAAATTGTTTGTTGACTACTTCTTAAACAAACTGAGCTGTAAAAGATATGGGTACAGGACATCTGTTATTTGCTCCACCTTCATCCATCAGGTTACATTTAGCAGCTGTGGCAGCCTATGTGCAAAACAAGCAACATTTCTTTGTTAACAATTCCTGTACTAAAGCCTTCATGTAGCTACTTGAATCATTCCACCAAGACCACTACCAGTCCCCACATGTAATCTTATTGTTGTTCTTGAAAGACATATGGAGCCTCCATTTGGGCAATCCCATTCTTGTATTTTGCAGAATCATTGAACAGAGCTTTTCAATCTCTCACGCTGCTAATCGCCCTATTTTCTTTCCTTGTAGGTACCTCAATGGCCTTTTTTTAGGAGGTGCCTGGCTCCTACAGTGGTAGGTGCCATCTTTTAGTGGGTTTTCATACCTGTTTTATTGATTTTATGCTTTGTCTTTCTCACTCTTTTTATTTAATTTACTTTCTGTTAACAGTATCTTCACTTGCCGGGGGAGCCTGGTTAAGGTAAGGGGGGGATGCTAGACCCCGGGTTGTGTATTATTTTTTTCCAAATTTTTTCCTGCCACACGCTATCAGCATCGGACTTGGCTACGCCTCCTCATTTCCTCAAGCCAGTATGGAGGACTGTTTAAATGTGCCGAAGGCACACCAAAGACAAGCCCGTCTGCGCTCGGACCGTGCTCAGCGCCAGCCCCCCTGCCCAATTTGCTTCACAACAGGTAATTCCTGTACGTTATTCACGAAACCAGCTGCTCTCACTGAGGGGTAATAGTGCACGTTGCCTGGGACCTACGCTGACACCTTTTAGGCCCACAAAATCTCAATTTGCCCCCATTGCCAGCTAACTCTAACTAATATTAGGATACAGGGTTTAAAAAACCCTTATCCCCTATCGCCAAGGCAACTTTGATTCCTGGGACCTCCAAAGCCACCCTCATAAATGCTAGATCTCTTATTAAAAATGCCTTAATTTTTGCTGACTTTTGGAGACCCATACTTTGGACTTGGCATTTGTTACTGAGACCTGGGCAGATGCTGCCTCGGCTCCTGATCTCATCATGGCCATCCCCAGTGGATTTACTATTACCAGGCTAGATTGGGTAGGTAAAAATGGTGGGGGATTAGCCATTATATATAGGGACTATCTTAAAGAGTCCTTTGGACCGTTGGAGGTGATCTCAAACTGTGAAGCTTTAGCATTAAAAATATCTCTGACCAACCACTACTCTTTTAATGGGGCTCTTATTTATAGGCCCCGGGCCCCAGAGCAGCCTTTTTGGAAATTAACAGTCAGCTGTTGGATATAAAAATCTACTTTTCGGACTTCATCACTCTAGGGGATTTCAACATCCATTTGGAGAATCCTTTAGATAGAGATGCACTCCTTTTTTCTGATCTTTTGGAAAGCGCGGGCCTAGTACAACTAATAAATGAACCCACGCATGTTGCTGGCCACTCCCTAGATGGCATTTTTTCTGACAACCCCCATTTTACAGTCACGTCTATCCTCCCGCTTGCCTGGTCTGACCAGTTTGGGGTCACGTATGACCCCACTGCCTCACCCCCCCCCACCCCCTCCAGACCACCTAAATCCTTAGGCCGGCCTTGGCAGAAAACCACCCCTGAGGCTTTTAATGCCCAGTTAGTCCATTCTAAACCTGAGATTCCCTCAGATTTGGATGAGGCCACCATTGACTACCATAATTGCATTACTTCTAACCTTAACCGTCTGGCCCTAGTCAAGATCATTAAGAATAGGAGGATCTGTCCAAGCCCTGGTTAGACGACAATCTTAGGAGTCACAAACAAGCCTGAAAATGGCGGTCACAGTATGACCCACCCATTGACAACATTTCCTACAAAATTGCCCTCCAGGCCTACAAAGTTGTAGTTTCATATGCTAAATCCAGCTGCTTTACAGCCAGAATAAAGGTCTCTTTAAATGTCCCAAAAGAGCTTTTTGCGACAGTGCGTTGACTGGTTAAGTTTCCTGAACCTAAAAACACCGCAATTAATCAAGAGTTTTGTAATTCTTTGGCGGATTTCTTTGAGCAAAGTTGAATCGATTTATAATACATTTGCTTCCAACTATCCAATTGAGGGACATTTTGAAGAGGTGACAATCACCCCCTCATTGGGGGGACTTCCTCTTATAACCACCTCTAGAAAATAAGTCTCTCGTGGAAGACTCTAATCCTCTCTCTGAAGCTACTACTCAGGTTATTTGCTCATCTGAAACTATCCCCCTTTTTTAAAGACTTTAGCCCCCTTGCTGAATCCACTATTCAGGGTCTTCTTTGTCAAACAAGGTCAGGGTCGCCATTGGACCCCTGCTCCTCCACGTTCCTTCATTTAGCACCCGACATCACGGCCAACTACCTTAGTGGCATCTTTAATAAAATGTTTGCAGATGGTTACTTCCGTAAAGAGTGGAAGAAGGCCTCCTTTCTACCCCTGCTAAAAAAAAAGCGCAATTTGGATGTCAAAGATCCGAACAATTATAGGCCAGTCTCTAGGCTTTCCCTCCCTGCAACAATCGTGGATAAAGCCATTAATTCTGAGTTATCTTTGTTCATTTCGAACAATAATCTTCTAGATGCCACACAATACGGATTCAGAAGTCAGCATAGCACCGAGTCAGCCTTGATCTCTGTCATTGAGGAAATCAGGCAAACTATTGATAAGGGAGGGACGGATGCGCTAATTTTACCTGATCTCTCCGCAGCATTCGATACGGTCAACCATAGTTGTCTTATTGACGGTCTCTCGGCTCTGGGGATGGGGGGTAAGGCACTGAAACTTCACATCCTTCCTCTCAGATAGGGAGCAGCTTGTGGAGCTTAATTGATTCAGGTCTAAATCTTTTTTGCTTCCCTGTGGGGTTCCACAGGGATCATCTCTTAGCCCCATGCTTTTTATTCTTTATGTAACCCCATTAGCCAACCTTATAAAGTCGTTTGGCTTTACAGTGGTATCTTATGCTGACGACACACAAATTGTGGTGTCGCTGGCTTGCCATCCAGAGGGCACGGCCTCCAGATTCCACGATTGCATGCGGGAAATCGGGAAATGGATGTCCAACAACTGTCTCAAATTGAACTCTGGAAAGGCAGAGGTCCTACTGTTTGGGATGGATACCTCCTTTTGCTCACCCAAGTGGTGGCCTCAGGAGATGGGTGAGCTTCCCACCCCAGTTATGAAGGTAAAAAACATAGGAGTGTATTTTGACAACAAACTCCTCTTCGAGGGCCAAGTTAAGTCCGTAACATCCTCCTGTTTCCTCACGCTAAAAATCCTCCGGAAAGTCCTGCCTTTTATTCCCTTAGATCTACGTAAAGCAGTAATTTCGGCACTAATATTGTTCAAAATTGATTACTGCAGTGTACTGTTTTTCAATATCCAGACTAGATTCTTAAATAAATTACAGGTCCTTCAAAATGCAGCTGCCCGGCTGATGCTTGCCATACCAAAACATCAGTCAGTTTCTCATCTTCTACCATCGCTGCACTGGCTCCCTATAAAAAGCAGATTCAATTCAAGTTCCTCTGCATTGCCTTTAAGGCATTGCATGGTTTTGGCCTGATTATTTTAAACATAAATTCCTCTGGTATGCCCCCACAAGACATCTTCGATCCTCATCTGCCTTCAACCTTGTAATTACCAAAGTCACAACAGCCTGCTGGGAGGGTCAGGAAGGGGTCGTAGCTGGTACTGCCAGGCTTTGGAATTCCTTGCCAAATGCCCTTAGGAAAAAATCCGACCTCCTCTCCTTCCGCAAATCTTTAAAAACTTGGCTGTTTACTAATTAATAGTTCCCTCTTTTTTTCCTTTTTCCTTTTCTTTCCTTCTCCCTTCTAGTAAGAGCATGGCGCCTAGACACCTTCGGGTAGTAGTGCGCGGTACAAATTAAATTTTCATTTAATTTCCATTTAATTTATGAGACGCTAAAGGTAGACTCTCCTTTCATTCAGCGATAGAGGTGTATGGAAAAAAATCCACATTTTCTACTTAGTTGTTTCCCCATTTCATGTAAACAAACCATAGAGCTGCCAATTTTTTGCCCCAACCAGAAACCCTGGCGGAGGGAACACTGCAAACATTTGATGTTAAAAAGCCATTATTGTTTTACATTGACAAAACAAAGTATATCTGTGAGACAGAAGGGGTCTGCTTCTTTTGAAGTGCCCACTCCTCTGTCCTCTTCTTCCTCTTGAACGCAGTCTGTCACAGCAGGAGTGACCCCAAAGCTTATAGTCCCACAGCTCAGACCATGGGAGTGACCAGAGTTCACACCTGGATGTCAGACATAGGGATATGTGCATCAAAAGGTTAGCCCAGGGCCCCAGCCCTACTTTTTATTATTCTCTCATCAGCCCCATCTCCTTCCTGAGATGTGCAAGGGCCCCTTCTTTGTGACCTCTCATGGAATCAAAGAACACCCTTTGAAGTGTGCCGGAGAAGCCTGGCTCTCCCCTCTCCAGTGTGTCCCACCCAGCTTACAGTAATAAAGCAATACACAAATCTGTCTGGGGCAATATCTCTACCTCCTCTCCATGTTTTATCATGCAAGGCGGGGTCTCCCAAAATGGAACTGGGCCCTCCATGTATTGTACCATCCACAGGCACAAATACATCCAGTGCATCTATACAATCTTGACACACTGTACAGCACTGAATCCTTCTTGTACTGTACCACTTATAGGCACAGATAGATCCAGCACATGCACTCACCATACACACATTGCTCAGTACTGCATTTTCCCTGTATTTTACCCTTCCCGGACACACATACACCCAGCGCAGATACACCATTTATGCGCTGCGCTGCACTACACACTCCACATCCTATCTACTTCGTCAAAATATGAATTGGGTTCTTTAAGAGGATGATTATGGAATAAAAACAGAGGAAGAATTGACATTTTATTTAATGAAACTTGCTCCACTAACGACAAAGGCAGCAGAGTCCATCTATCTAATAACTTTTTTATTCATTTATAAGGGTATTACCATAATTTCGCTGGAACAATTGTAGCGTAATCACTTGTTATAAAGATTCCTAAATATCTAATGGGTCATTGCGGTGCATTTTGTAGCCCAGCGGGTACCTGAGAAATCTTTGAATTAAATAAAAGCATTTTTGTTTTGGCCTGATTTACTATGTATCCCCCCTACACGTGTAAAACCCTGGATTTCTTCCAATACATTCTGTATGTTAGAACCCTCTGCCTTAAAATATAAAATGATATAGTTCACAAATAGTTTGATTTTTGCCATCCCACTTACAGGGGATAAAATCAACGGATTGGAGCAGATTTTAACTGCAAGTGGGTCAATAAAAAGAGAATACGAAAGTGGGGATAGCGGGCATCCCTACTGAGTACCTCGCTTGATCTTAACCTCTCCCACCTCTTCCATATTAATTATGATTTTAGCTTCTGCCTCATTATATAATTCCTTTAGCACCACAATAAATTGAGATGGTAACCCAAATTTCTCCAAGATAAGAAAACAAAGCTTGCCAGTCAACCAGGTCAAAGGCCTTCTCCGCATCCATCATAAGTATCATGGCCTTGTCCTTGTTGGCTGAAAAGTAGCAGATGGCTTGCGTCAAATAATAAGTATTGGCAGCCATAGATCTTTTTCAGCAAGAACCCCGTTTGGTCACAATGAACCACCTATTGGGCACATGAAGCAATCCTAATTGCCCAAATGTTCATAAATAATTTGTAATCCGAGTTTAGTAAACTTATGGGACGATAAGAATTGGGATCCCTTGGATCCTTATCTTTCTCAAGAAAGCTTATCACTACTGACTCCTTAAATCTCTTAGAGATGGGAATCCCACCCTTAATTTGATTACAAAGAATTGTTAAAAAAGGGAGGAGTTCAGCTTGAAAAACCTTATACACCTCTGTAGGAATACCATCATTTCCGCTAGCCTTTGCGCTAGTCATATGTTTAAGAGCATCAGCCCAAATATAATCTTCCAACTGTTGCTTATCTTTTACCTGCACTTCTGCATAGATTCTCTTAAAGTGGTCAAGAAATATTTCCGCTATCCTCTCCTTCTTTTCCTCAATGATTCCTGTGTTTGGATCTCTCACTTGAGTAATTACTTGCCTACTTTTCTGAGTTATGGTGGTCCATGCTAAATACCTATGTGCTGACTTTCTTCATACAGCTTTTGTTGATAAGCCTTACTCCCAGCAATATTTTCTAATATAAACAAGTCTCTTAATCGTTCCTTAACCCTCATCCATTCTTGATGTAGTGCCGTATCAGAATGATCCCCTATCAACTTTAAATTCAGTTTGTGCCTGAGCCTCAGTACTGTGTTTGGTAAGGTCTCAATCTTTTGTATACGCTGCTTATGTATCCTAGCTTTATAAGAAATAATCTCTCCCCTGAAAGCAGCCTAAACGCTTCCCACATCATGAATATTGAGGAAGTATTTACATTAATTTCAAGAAAGTCCTGAATGAAATGTCGCATTTCTTTAACCCAAGTCTGATAAGTAAGCAAGGGTGTATCAAACTGCCATCTGGATTTGCTTTTCCGAGGTACTCCTAGCACTATCACTAGAGAGACTATAGACTGGTCTGAGGAAGAATTAGCTAATATCTTAGTCCCTCCTCTTTCTAATAACTTGTCCACAAGAAAGAAATCTAAACGCAAAGCTGTCTTAAATCTTGAAGAATAACATGTAAACTGGGAAAGACACGGATGATCTAATAGCCACGGATCTATAAGGACACAATGCTCCTTTGTTACCGTTCTCAATTTTGTGGTTTTTGTTTTTAATTGCGGCTTAGTTTTATTTGACGTATCTAATCCTAGATCTTGTATATAATTAAAATCGCCCCCCATAACTAAAGATCCCTCCAAATTTATTAATAGATCATACATTTGCTTCAAAGGCTTCGTGTAATAAAAAATTGGGCCATAGTAATTCAAAGAGGTAAGAAATACATCTGCAACCTTGACCTTAACCCATATCTATCTGCCTTTCTTATCTCTGACCTCCTAATCTACAGTATTCGAAAATATCTCCACTCCCCCGCCCCCCCCCCCCACTGCCACACTCGCCAAAGCGAAATAGGCCTGTGAGTATTTCTTCGGCAAAGATACTTTGGGGGTATTAGACTTAAAATGAGTTTCCAGCAAAACCATTACCTCCTGGGAAAAGTATGCAAGACATTTCAAAAGCACACAACTCTTCGGCACATTCAACAGGTCATTCGCATTACACGTAATTATCTTTATACTCTGTGGCATTTCTTAACCCCTAGCCCTCAAGCATACCTCTTGTCTTCCCGGGAATTCCCCTTTCCCACCATTAAATTGATGCAGTTGCCCCATCTCCACCTCTTCCACTGTTATCACCTCACCTCCCATTCTCCTCCTACTCGCATTGGCGATCAATACATACTCTCATCTTGCTCTTTTTTATCTGCACAACCCCCCCTGAAACACCCCCCCACCCCCCAGAAAAGCCACCCCCCAACCCCAACTCAGTAAAATGACAGCTCATGTCCCTCTTCCTCAGCCCACCCATGACAATGTGGTGCCCTTACCTAGCACCTGATCACACTGTCACACTGCCACCCCCTTCAATTTTTACCTCATTTGTGTAAGGGGGCATATCGCAGTGACAGGAAGGGCCCAACGCACTATGTTGAGACATTAACATTTTGGTATGAAAAATCCCCTTTTTGGTGATATGGGTAGCTGCAGTGGGAAGCCTACCAAACCCAGACATTACTGAAAACTAGACACCTTCATGGTTGCATCAATAGAGGTGTGGAAACCCTGGGGTGCGTGGCTTGGTAGCTAACGGTGGCGATCGTGTGAGCCTGATGCTCCGTGCCTGCCCGTTATTCATCCTGCACTATCCTTCTCAGGCCCAGCCCATGACAGAAAGTGGAACGTGTACCCAGGCTGGCTGGGGGGGGAGGGATACAAGAGGTGCGGAGTGCAGCCTAAGAGCGGGGAGAGCCCAGACAGCCCCGGTCCGGAGAGTTGAGTGATGAGCCCGCGCTCCCAAGATGGCGTCCTCGGACTCTTGAACTGCGGAGCCAGGGCGACCCTGAGACTTCATGCGGTGACTGGCCCGCCTGATCTTGGAAGCTCCTGATGCTGCCCGACCCGCTGCGCAGAACCTGCGGTCCTAAGGTGGGGGCCGTGCTGCCACCCTGAGGGGCCTGCCAACAGGCGAAATATTCTGGTTGACTGCAGTGTTGTGGCGAGGGGAGGCGAGAGACTGACGCATCCTGATGTAGCCCCGGGAGGGCCTGCAGACCTGGAAGGCTTGGGTGCGGACCTGCCCATGCCTGGGAGAGGAGCAGTGAGATGCCGATCGACCCGGCTGGAGGCTGGCGAGGCTCGACGAAGGTGCAGTGAGTGGAGGAGGCCCAGCGGGAAGCACGGTGCTTGGTGCGGCTGGGCCTGACCCCCCATGTCCCTCTCTTCTCCTGCGCAAGGCCTCGGACCGCACTCTGAGCCGGGCATAGTGCCCTGACTGCGCTTGAGGTGTGGTGGTCAGCCTGCCCAGTGCAGAATTAACACCTGTGGCTTGTACAGGGTTCTGTTGACTCCGAGCCACGGTGGAGACGTTCACCTACGGAAGCCCGGCTCCAGGCCCTGCAGGGGTCCAATTAACGGAGGAAACTTCCCGGGCCCCCTCTCCTCCTTTTGCGGGTGATCCATGTGAGCTGGGGCCCAGCTCTGCTGCCCGTGGCCCGACGGAGACTCTGGATTGTCCTGGAGGACTGCGCCGCTGGGGACCCTCCCTGAACTGCTTTTCATCTGCGCTGTGCTGGTAGGTTTGGGCCACTGGCGGTGGTCTGGGGCCCTCGCGGTTGGCGGCTGCTGCACAGGGCTGACCACCGCCCTGTTGGGGGACTGACAGCCTGGACACGTAGAGGTGGCCTTGTTGCAGTCTGTGGTGTGACCTCTTGCCCTGAGATCACCCTCAACTGCGGCAATACACCAGAGGCGGGCGACTCGTGGACACAACCACGATAGTTATTGGATCCACGCCTTGGGCTGGGATGGGCAAGGCCAGAGCGAAGTTAACAGGAGCACCTCTGGACCAGGAAGATGATCCTCCGTAGCAGAAACAAGGGAAAATGGGGTTGTCCGTCCCAGAGGACCCGGTGCAAAAGCACCTGACCAAAATATAGAATCCTTTGCCGACACGAAAGCAACACTACATCAAGATATCAGCACTGTTAGTAGGGCTGTGGCTCCTCAGAGCGGAGCATCATAAGTTAGCAGAGAGGGTGAAAGTAGCGGAGTCCTCGATTGCTGATCCCCACCCTGCACAACAAGCACTGTTGCTCCAAGTTGTAGAGCTCTCTGATAAAGTCTGCACATTGGAGCGAAGGGTCGAAGACGTAGAGGGCCGCAATAGAAGAAACCTGAGAGTGGTGAGCCTGCCTGAGGGGGTGGAGGGCAGAGACATGATCGCCTTCCTTGAGCCCTGGCTCCACGCAGTGATCGCACCAGAGGGCTTGTCGTCATTCTACACTCTTGAGAGGGCTCACTGTGCTCCATCCTGCCCATCAGCGCCCGGCCGCCCCCCCCGTGGCCGGTTGTAGCAATGCTTCTACACTACAAAGACAAACATACTATTGCATAAAGCAAGGACTGACGGCCCTTTTGTGGTAGACAATTGCAAAGTCTCAATAGTCCCCGATTACACAATGAAAGTCCAACGGAGACAAGCCTCTTTCTTTGAAGTCAAGAAAGCCCCATGGGAGGAGGGTCTACAATACTCCTTGATGTTTCCTGCCCGCCTCTGCATAGCGTTGGAGGGGAAGACACATTTCTGTGAAGATCCCAAGACAGTGTGGGAATGGATCGAGGCCTACAGGTCTGGGCGATCGCCCCCGGGGTCGGGGGCCTGCCGCGTTGCCTCAGGATCCGGGACCTAGGAAGAGATCCAAACGGGGCCCTCCGAAGAAACCAATTCCATCTCAAACCGAGAGGGAAATCGCTGCGGCCCTCCAGGCGATGGCCGAGATCATGCAAGATAGGGGAACCCTCTCAGTGGCTGGCTCCAACTCGGTGAAGGGGACTGAGGGGTTGGACTCAGACTCCTCCCGTGGGGACAGTGTCACCCTGCTGATAATTACCCCAGGGACTGCAGATGACATCATCTGAAAATCAGATCAAGCAAGCACAGTGTCTGTCCCCCTCGTGATGGACTGCACCCTTCCGAGCTACTCTATAGTATAGCTGGGCCTTGTCGAGGTCTGGGCCGGCACTGTCTATGTGAGAGATTGCTCCTTTAGAGCCTGGCCTTCCCCCCTAGAAGGACCATTCCTTTCGCTGGTCTGGGTCCTCTACCGATACTGATGGTTTATCTACAGTTTGGGCAGCTGGCTGTTGCCAGGCTGCTCTGGGATCGGGGAGTTGTTGATTGTGGGTGTTTTTCTTATGGTTTGATTTGTTTTAACTGCAGAAATAGTAACGAATCCTTTATCTGGGAGTGGGGTCGGTGGGGATACAGAGATGGGCAGACTCTGGAAGTATGTTTTCAACCATGGCATCCACACACCACTCATTGAAGTTCCTGACATGGAACATAAGGGGGATGGGCTCAATAGTTAAAAGGCATAACTTGCACAGATACTGGAGACGGTGGGGTATACAGGTAGCCCTGCTACAGGAGACTCACCTCCTCGGGGGGAGGTGGAGAAACTACCTAGAAGATGGAGGGGCAGATTTTTGTGTCCTTCTTTTCAGCATATGCTCGGGGTGTGTTAATCTGGATACGGGCGGGGGTCCCTTTTGAACCAGTACATACCTTGATAGATAAGTAGGGCAGATGTGTTGCTTAGTGGGAGACTGTCCGGCCATGACATTATGCTTGGTAGTGTGTATGCCCCTAACCAAGACAAGGTGACCTTCCTCCATGACCTCTCAGCCCAGATGGCTGACCTAACAGGGACCGTGATACTAGGGGGTGATTTCAATTGCGTGGCAGATATCTCCGTGTATCGTTCCCACCGCTTTTGCCCTGGGGGCCAGGCCCACCGCACAACAGCTGGATTTCGGAACTGGATGAATCACTGGGGGCTGGAGGATATCTGGAGGACACAACACGCGGAGGGTAGGGAATACTCATTTTCGCCTGTACACCATTTACACACAAGGCTGGACGCCTTCCTGTGCTCCCCAAGTTTTAGTGGTTCTGTCACACACACTGAGTATCTGGGATGTACATTTTCAGATCACAGCCCGTTATTGATGACCTACCAACCCTTGGGGAAATGCCCCCTGATACCTTTATGGAGACTCAACCCCCTGATGTTGGGGGACGTCCCCTTTAGGGAGACCCTAGGCATCTTTATTGATCCTTATTTTTCCATTAATGCGCAAACAGCATCCACGGCGCTGGTGGAATGGGAGGCGTTTAAAGTGGTGGTTCGGGGACACTGCCTGGGGCAGTCGATGGGGGTGCAGAGAGAGCTCCACAGGGAGTTGGAGGACTTGAAGGGCGGACTGCATAGACTGGACAAGCACGCAGGGAGCAGAGGCCTCTGTCTTGATAAACTTGCAGGAAACGCGGGCACTTTACAACGAAACACTAGAACGGTTATGATGTCATGACTATAAGAGTTACCGCACCAAGGTACAGGAGGAGGAAGGAAAGCCCGGCTGCCTTTTGGCATGGCTGATCAAGGGGCACCGATCAATCATGTCCGGTCTGGGACGGGCGCGTCCGTGTATGATCCGGAAGCAATTGCTTTATCCTGGGTATACTATGGAGCTTTATATACTGCACCCCCTCCAGTCACACAAGAGGAGCTCAGAGACTTCCTGACTCCTTAACAGCTCCGAGTGCTGGACAGACAGATGCGGGAGATGTTAGTAGGCCCAGTGACGTTACAGGAGATTCATGAGGCTATCACAAATATGGCCACAGGTAAAACGCCGGGACCGGACGCTCTCCCTGCTGAATTTTACTCAGTGTACGCTTCAAAATTGGCACCCCGATTAGTGACTCTCTACGCAGAATCTCTGAGACTAGGGCAGCTTCCTGAGTCTACGCGGGACACACTTATGATTCCGCTCCCCAAAGCGACGGTCTCAGGAGCCCCGGTAGAAGATTATAGATCACTTTCCATGCTCAACATGGATTTTAAGATACTTAGTAAGGTCTTAGCACTCCGCCTGCTTCCCTACATGCCGGCCCTAATCCACACTGACCAAAATGGGTTTATCCCGTCCCAGAACACTTCCTTCAACCTGCGCAAACTGTACTCTGTGTTGTACCATTCAGGGGCGCGATCCCTAACGCAGGCTGCTCTCTTATTGATAGACCTGGGAAAGGGTTTCGACACAATTGGCGGGGACCATTTATTCGAGACCATGACACGTTTGGGTCTTGGAGATGATTGGGTGAAGTGGGTAAAAGTGTTATATGAATGTCCCTCAGCGCGGGTTAGGACGGGCAAAACCGTATCCACACAGTATGCGGTCTCCTGCGGCACTTGGCAGGGATGCCCTGTGTTTCCCTTTTATTTGACCTGGCGATAGAGCCTCTAGCCGCACCGTTCTGACAGGGAGGTGAGGGGATGGGTTTGATGGTGGATGGGCGAGACCATATCATCTCCCTATATGAAGATGATCTCCCGATTCACTTGAAAGATGCGTGGTGGGCTCTGACACGGCACTAGGCCTTCTGGGACGGTTTGAGCTTATGTTTGGTTTACGGGCCAATAAAAACAATACTTACCTGTTCCTTGTGGCTGGAGCCCTACCCCGACCCCAGAATCTCCCTGTGGATCTTAATTGGGCACACACCACCTTCAAGTATTTGGGTGTTCATATCTTTCACTCGCTTGATGAATTGAGAGAGGGTAATCTGGACAGGGTACTTTGGTCCCTTAGGTCCTGCGTTCCTGTTTGGTGCTCTTTGCAATTGCCTATCATGGCCAGAATTTCACTGGCTAAAATGGTTATGCTGCTGCGCTTGCTGTATTTTTTCATCAACCTCCCGATCTCAGTGTCTACGGGATGGTTTAGACAATTGGACTCCTTGTTGCGGGACCTTATTTGGGGAGCTGGGCGGCGGAGGATTTCATTGGGGACACTACAGCGCCCCATGACAGAGGGTGGCCTAGGGGTGCTGAATTTCGAGCTCTATTTCCTGGCTTCTCTGATGCAATGGCTAACTCAGCGGTTGGAGGGAGTAAACACGGAGAGAACATTCTTGATGGAGCCTGGAACACACCCCAACTTATTACTAGCTAAACTACTCGGCCCAACAGTGATAGTTCCTAACAGGTCAATACTAATGGCCGGGATCCCTTGGTTGGTTTGCCCCATGGCGACCCACGGTCGATATTCACCTCCGAACAACAGTAGGAGGCTGCTACCAGGAGAAAGTTTTAGCCGCATTGAAGGACCTAGTTGAAGGCTGTAGCTTTCCACCTGGGCAGTTCCTGCGGTACAAGGCTCTGGTCCGTACTTTCGGGGCGCTGTGAGGGAGGGGTCGGGAGGAGCCCGAGACGCATGTTGTATTGCACTCATTACTAACATTAGGATCGGCTGGGCATCAGGTGAAATGGTTCTATGTCTCATTGATTGGAGCATCCCTTACTCCCTTACATAAACTGTGGAGGCGATGGGAGATGGTCTTAGACAGAGATCTTACTGACTTGGAATGGGGCAGAATTTTAGCATCCCCCAAGAAGTTTTCCCGTAACACGAGGTTGAAATATATACAGTTCAACTTCATGCATATGACCTATATGACTCCCCATCGCCTTCAAGTTGCTTACGGTGGTGAAGCACGCATATGCCCAAGGTGTAATCACATGACCTGGGCCTGTACCGTGTTGCGACGAAGTATTAACAATGATCAGTACTTCGTTGGGGCGCACACTTGACTCCACGATCGAGGTATGTTTGCTGGGGTTTTTTTCCCGACCGCCCAAGCGGAATGTGGGAAATAGATTCATTGACCTGGCCAAGGCACTAGCTAAAAGGAGGATTGCAATGTCCTGGAAATCGCCAATGGACTACTGATAGGGATCTGGAAACGGGACGTAACCTACTGGGCTGGGGCAGAGAGTAGAGTCCTAATTAGGTAAGAATCGAAAGGATTGAGAAGCCACCCCATAGCTGAACAGTGGAAGGAGATACTTGACGCCTGAGAACATCTGATGCAGGCTCATAGCATTGAAGACAGGAGTGGGGACGGGAATGAGTCTAAGTAGGAGGGCACTGATATGGCCAAGGACCTTATAGTGCAACGGCCCCTTGTGGTGACACCCGGGCGTTGGGGAGACCTCGGAGTTGGGCACTACGAGATCTGGGTTGGGAGAGACTGAAGAGGGACGAGGTACCACATACCTGTGTCACACTCCTTGTGCGACTCCCCGCTGTGTAGTATATTATATGCTGGCCATAGAATTAGCCGGGAAAGGCTAGTCCCTCCCCTTTACCCACCCCCCCTTTTTAATGAACCGACCCCCTCAGACTATACTCCTGAACTACAGTGTTCAACACCCCCCTGCAATGTTAGTTTGAATGTTTTTTTTTAGTTAATAAACAAACAGATAATATTTCACAATCCCCTTTCCGAGCTGGGTTGATGAGCCTTGTAGAATCTCATCGTTTTCAAGACTGAAGTTGTACGTTATACAGACACGACTTCTATTGAAATTATTGGGGAAATCTAATATCACCTTAGCACTGTATAACATGTTCTTAATGGGTTTATAGGTACATCTTAAGATTGGAGTATGCCCCACAATGCTTTACTAAATAGAATTTTGCAATAAGTCAACCGGTAACCTGTCTGTTCACTTACCTATATGAAAAAAGGTGTGAAAACCCTGGGTGGTAGGAAATTTGTGGTTTCCCTCAGATTTGGGAACTTTCCCTCACAGAAATGTGAGGAAATGTGGGAATTTTAGCAAAGTGTGAGGTTTGCAGTGCATTCTGTGTAAGAACATTTAGTTGTATCCATGTAAGCCACCACACCCTGGATTTGACAGGGTACCTGGTTCCAGAAATGCCCTGAGTTTGTAGGGTTCCCTGGTTGCCGGCTGACACAGAGCTTGAATAGTGCATTCGTTCGCCATGGCAAGTAAAAGGAAATTGGTGTTTCCCCCCCTCTCTGCCATCTCACATGTCACAACTATGCCCAGAAGAATCCAGATTTCCAGTTGCTTGCCATGGGGTGCTCTAGGCTCCAGGGAATCATAAAGACTTTTGGGAAGTTAGGAGTTGGAATTAGGGCCGGTGCCTGGGCGTGCCGCCCTCACCCTATATTAAAGAAAACATGCCCATGGTATCTAGTGGACCTTGTGCTCCCATCACACCGGTGTCAAATTGAAATACCTCCCCCCCCCCCCCCCATCCCCCCCCATTGCCCTCGGGGTGGGCGGCAGAATGAGTGTTGGATCCATTCTGGGAGGTGGCACGGCCCGATGCCTGGGTGGGCTGCCCCACCCCATATTTATAAACACAAATTGTCCCTGGTATCTAGCTTTCTACTACCCCCCACCCCCGACCAGGGTAATGGCTGTGTGGCCATTTCTGGGTTGAGGGCACAACCCGATGCCTGGATGAGCTGCTCCCTCAACTATTTTTATTTGCATTTTTTCCTTGGTGTCTAAGTGGGCTATCTTGGAGCTTGCTGGTGAACCCCCCACTCTTCCCTCAGCAGGTGCAGAAAGACTGTTGGGGATGTTTGGGGTAGGGTCATGGCCGCTGCCTAAGTTTTTTGACTGCTTTTTTTAACCATTTTTTTCCACCCGTGTCTATTGGGCGTTCTGCAACTCTTTAATCATCTAAGCATGTTCTTCTTTCCACTTCCCTGTAAATGTTGGGGTAATTAACTGAATAACGTTTTTTGTCTCTCCACATAATGTAGGAGCTAGGTTTGCCTGAAATGCAAAAATCCCATTATTGCTTGAAATTACTTAAGAATGTTTAGGGGCTAAACATCCCCCAATTCTGTAGGAACCCTGGTATGATTCCTTTCCATCACTGAATAACTCCCCTACAAGTAAGATTAGATTCAGGAAACATATTTGGGATTTTCTGAAGATGAGCTTCTAACCAGCTCTTAGCAAGTATTGTGACTGTTCTGTCTAGGTATTGAAGGTGTTCGTCTAGTTCATCTCAGATCATATTGCAGTTACTCAGCTGAGAAAACTCCAGGGCTATTCTTATTCCCCTGAGGTAATCTTGTAAATCAGTACTGTCTCCCAAAATGTTGAGGTTAAATATTATAATTCAAAGAATATTCTTTGGGTGAGGAACCCATTCACTCTGTCTATTATGGTTTTGTATTTTATTTTTAATAAGTGAGTGCTTCAACAATAATGTGTATTTTGTACAGCATAGGTTTTAACGTGTTAGTTTAAATCGTGATAGTATGTTACTAAGATTTATCTGACTTCAGTACCTGCGCAATTGGGTGTTCATGGTTATGCTAAGTGTATTTGTAAAGCATACAGTCACCTGCAAGGGTATTCTGGGGCTGAGAAAGCGTGTGTCCCTAGCTCTGTCTAGGGTAGGTTGGTTAATTGAAAAGCCCAGTCTGCAGCTTCTTGCAGAATTCAAGGAGAGGAGGAGTCTCTGATGTGGAGTGGGAGGTTGTTCCACGCTTTAGGAGCGATGTAAAATAACACCCATCCTCCAGGTCTGGTTCTGTATATATTTAGGATGTGTGCGAGTAATCCTGAGGAGCAGAGGTGTCTGGGTAGTTGGTGGAAAAGGTTGCAACTGTTCAGGTAAATGGGGCATAAGTTATGTAGTGCCTTAAATGTATTTGTGAGGAGTTTGAAAATGAGAACAATTGTGTAATGGGAGCCAGTTGAGTTCCCGGCAGTGTGGTTTGATGCATGTTCTGTTTGGGAGGGTGAGAATAAGACTGGCTGCTGAGTTCTTGATGGATTGTAGTCTTCTGGTGAGTTGCTTGATGATCTCAGCGTAGAGGAAATTTCTGTAGTACAGCTTGCTGGGGACTAGGGCGTAAGTTGCGGTTTTTCTGGTGTTTCTAGGGAGCTGTTTGGATATCTTCTTCTGCATCCTGCATCCACACCCTGCAGATGCTGTGTCATTTACTTGTGCGGTCATATCCAGTTTGCTGTTGATGATGATTGAGGTTCCTGGTGTGGTTGCTGGGTGTGGGTCCAAGTTCGCCATCCACCAGTTAGAGTCCATGGTGAGGTGTTCTTGTTAAAGATCACTACTTCTGCCATGTCTGTGTTGAGCTTGAGACAGTTGGCTTTCTTCCAGTTAGCGAATTTGGTGATGCAGGCGGTGAACTTGTTTTTGGTGTTGCGGGGTCTTGTCGGAGAAGGAACGTTTGAATTGAAGTTAGAAAGTTTGCCAGGCTGACAGCTTGTGTTCTAGCTGTTAAGAAGGAGCAGACCCAGCGGAGAGTGGGTCTTTAGACGCCAGTGTTGTGCAGGTGCCTGATGAGGATGGGGTGTGAGACCTTGTCAAATCCTGCAGAGAGGTCCAGGAGAATGAGGGCACCTGTGTTTTCTTTGTCCAGAATTATGGTGATGTTGTCTGTGGTGGCAACGAGTGCTGGCTCTTTACTGTGGCTTGGCCTCAATCTGGACTGCGCTGTGCCAAGGATCTGGTGGTTGATGGGCAGGTGGTGATGATTTAACAATAATGTAATTCATCAGAAATTTGTTTGGTATGCAGTTTCATTGGCTATTGCTTTTGGACTTCTGTTTAATCTTGCAGTGGATTTGCATATGAAACTACGTTTTTGTCCCAGCTGCTTACTTTTTGTATAGTCCTGGAGACATGTGTAACATCCACTTCACAGCTTACTGTTCCTTAAGTGGCAGGGGCACTTAGGAGGAAAAATGTGGTTATTAGAACTTCCTCTCCAAGAGGAGCATGAATTGTAACCAGTCAGTTGAATCCAGAAAATTAACGAGGTAGTCCGCTCAATGTCCCCTTTATAAATCAAATCTGGTTAATTCAAGTGCCCTACCTGAACAAAGTCATTAGTTTTGTTCACATGCAGGAGGGACTTGACCTTCAGGCACACTATTGTTATTTCCTCTGCACTGTCTAGGATAGCTACTGCTCATTCCCCACTGTTCAACAGGACCGTCTTTCTGTCAGACATCTTGGCTCTGGGTAGCAGCTACATTCGTGTTTTGAAAGTGCTGCTTAGGTGGTTCCCTATTACGGCTGTCCTCTTTCTCCTGCTGATAGGTCCCCCCCCTGTCAGGTCTTAGAGAAGAGTGGAATCATCTAGATGGATCTCGTCTCTTGACGTCATGATCCTGTGAAGAGTGAGAATAATGCTCATAAGAGGATTGCTTCATCTCTGGAGCCCTGATTTCCCTCCTATCTCGCAAGGTATACCTACCTTGTTCTTGCATCTCAATGATAATGCTGGGTTTTTGTTTTCTTAAATCCACTCTAGACTTTTACACTTTCCATCTGGCATCGTTGCTTCAGAAGTTTTTCCTCTTTGATTATTCTGATTCTCTAATCTGGGTTTTAACTGTTTTTTCCACAGCTTTTTGCCAAGGGTGTCTCGTTTCATGGGGACATAAACTAGAGAGCTAATCCTCTGTCATGCCACTTCTTTCTGATCAATGGAGTCGTATCATACCTATGGGGAATGAGCAAAAGAGATGCGTCACTTTTTATATCCAAGAACAGTTTCAGTTACGGTATCAGTGTTACCTATTAACTTCATATCCAACCACCATACTTCTCCTGTATTTGCTTCTGGAGGTGAGGCAATACAGCTGATGAAGGCACTAATGTGGATTAGTGCCATTCCCATTGGGAGGCACATATTCATTATTTGGGGGTTTTCTTGCAGAGTGAAATGAGGCTACACTGTTTCTAGCTGATAGGTTTCCTTGGCTACCCAAAACGGGATTTTGCTTTGTTTAGTCAGACAACACCCCACTATTGAAAATCATAGTCTCTTTATTTCATCTTAATTGTTTGTACATGTGTCGGTATCTGAACAGGTCATCTGACCTCAAAGCTCTGCTGCTGCAATACATATTTTCTTAACTGTATATATTTATTATTTCTGTCAGCATTTCGCTATTGTTTGATAAAGGATATCAGTCCCTCTCTGGGTGTGGTATATATGTGACTAATGTGGGCCAGGTTTGTCTTGGCAATGTCAAAAGACATAAGCGGACATTCTGCATCACATGCGCTACTCTCCCTTGGCTTAGGGTCATGTGCTCTATACGTGTTGAAGGCACCTCAGTAATAACATATGAATCAGAGCGGTTTTGAGGACTTATTTGTGTGAATAACCCTGCTGAATCTGTATGTTCTATGACAATCCATTAATGGAATACCTAGTTTATGAATGGTATGCCCAGACCAACAGTGTGATTTGCTCTCAATTAATGGGAATCCCATTGCCATCAAATAGACGGTAAGGGTGGTTCTAAGGAGTATCATAAAATATCTCTGGACCTCTCTGGTAAGTTTGTGTCTGAAAATTATTTTCAGGGGTTCAGGCATTGCGTCCCAGGTTAGGCCCATGTCTTATTCACCCCATTATTACTGGAGTAACATCCAGAAAGGATATACTCTTTCCGGAAAAAAAGAGAACTGGAAGGGGTGTCTTGCTCCTCTTCCCTCTTCAATGAGTTATGCTCTCTCAGACAGGGATAGTTAGGAATCAGACAAGCCTATCAGAGAATCTTTTATCTCTAGAAGATGATACAATGGAACCCTGCCTTTGTACCTCAAAATCAATATGCACACAAAATGCATTATATTTTATAGTTATGATTTTTATACAGTATTTGTCTACAAATCATGTTCATCAGACTGATCCGGCCGCCTCTGCTGCGCGGGCGAGCAGCTCCCACAAGAGCTTGTCTTTGATTGGCTGGCCGTAGCATGCAGAGAAGTGTTGCAAATGTCATTACAGGACATGTGGCTCTGCCCCTGTGTCCTGACGGACAGGTAGGGAACCCTGACCCCCTGGACCTTGTGGGGGCGGGTCCTCTGGGGCCAAATTAAAAATAAATTGGGTTGCCACAATCCAGCAAGACTCTTGAGGGTGCCAGTGCGACCCTCTTACTCCTGGGAGTCTCACCTGGGATCAAAAAACAATAATAAAAGAAAAAGTGGAAAGCGTGTTTTCGGGCCAGGCCTGGCCCTGTGGCCAACACCATGCTGTGACAGGTTTTGGCTGCTTGCGAGGGGGTTGGCCACAGGGCCTGGGCAAAGACTGGGCATGCCGGGGAGGGTTGGCATATTTAGTTATGGTTAAAAAAATCTTTATGTATAACCCCCCCGTCTCCCCCCCCCTTCCCACCGCCGGAAATTAACTGGGAAAAAACTGGGGCTAAAGTGACGTTTCAGTTAGGTATGTGGGTAATATCTTATTTTATGTTAAAAAAGATTCTACATGCAAACATATATATTGTTACGACTGTCACTTAAAATTGTTACCGTATTTTAAATAAAATGTAAGTTAAATATTTGCATTAAAATATCATTTTCAATAATTATATTTACATTAATAAGAAATAACTTTAAAATATGGGTATCGTATTAATTTTAAAATGGTATATAGGTATAGGGCAGTAATAGGTTTTTAGGGTTCTGGGATGGTTAGTACATAGAGCTAATAAGGAGTTTTATGATTCAGGGATGGGTAGTCTATAGGGCTATTAAGGGACTATTAGGGTTAAAGGAATGGTTGTTTAAAATATTGGAATAAATACATTAAAAATAATATTAATTTTGCTTAGAACCAATACAATTAAAATATATAATTACATTTAAATAAAATATTTACATTCATTTTTAGAATCAAATTCAATGTGTCTGTATTCACTAAAAAAAACAAAGGTTAAAGTGACATTCCACTTGGGTGTTGAACTAAGGTAAAAAAGAACTTTAAAAATTAACAGAAACCTCTGACATTCACCAGTTATAGTTTACTGAGCTGACCATAACTTGCGCCCATGCCGTGATCTGCTTGTGACCTCACATATTACATCACTCGTGACATGTTAAATTACATCATTGATGACATCACTAATGACATCTCAAATGGCATCTTTGATGACATCGGTAATGACATCCTACCATCATTGAGACACCGTCCTATAGTGTTTGTGGACTTGAAATAAGTTAACATGCTACACCTGTGGACACATTTCTATTTGCCTTATTAGGATTATCCTCTTAAAGACTTCGCAAGACTTGAAATTTTAAGTCAAGAGTTTGACAGGCATACATTTGCCATTGTAAAGACACCTTCTGTCGGGCCCTATGGACAATGCTCTGTAGTTTAGTAAAATACATTGCACACATTCCTGAGATGGACAAAATGGCATACAACCTTAAAACCATGCTCACAACATCAGTAAACGATAGACCACCTCTAAGTGGGACACCCCTACCTTCTACATTATTCAATAATTTACAATGCCCAGCTTAGAGAATGTGTCTGTACCACTGTATCACAACTAGTTAACATGGGCACATGCCTAGATATCCACTGGTGGCTAATGCATTATCAGTAGCGCTTTGGCCCTTCTCACAGATATTGTGGAACAGGCTTTGACTTTAAAGCACAACCTACTTTAAAACATACCTAAGCAGCCCACTTCAGATGCATGCCTCCTTTACTTTATTTAAAATGTAGCACTTCTTCCACCCCAAACTTTTGTGATTTTTAAACAATGCTTCATATAACTTTTAAAAACAGTTACTTTTGTCTCCAGGGCTTACACTATTTCCATGCTATCAACCCACATATGTACACTTAGCTGTATATGAGCATGGTGTTATCACTGATGTCATCAGTGATGGCATTTAGCATGTCAGAGGGATGTAATATGTGAGGTCACAAGCAGTACATGGCACGGGTGCAAGTTATAGTTGGCTCAATTCACTTGGGCTGATGAATTTCATGTTGTTTTTTGGTTGTAACATCCATTTTCACCTTATTTCGACACTTAACTATAACATCCATTTAACCTTTATTTTTGCCTGTGAATTTATATATTTTTTAATGTAAGCAAAGATCTGTTTAGCATATCTAACTGTAACGTCACTTTAACCATTGGGGTTTTCAGTAAAAATATAAAAATACATTTTAGAAAAATAATCAGGCAGATTTATTTTTCCCATTAACTTGTAGTGAAATGGGGTCAATTTCAGGTGGAAGAAAACTAAATAATTTTTTACTTTAAAAATCGTGAGTCTCCCGCCTAAATCAGGTCTGCTGCCATGTGTATATATATATTACCAAAATGTTACTATTTTAAAATTAGGGAGCTGTTAAGTGACTGAGAAGATGTGCAGGTTCAGAAAACAAATGTGGAAAGGGGATGCTGTACTTATGCAAATGTCTTGCTCATTAATTATTTTTAGCCCCTTTAAAAATACTTTATGCCTCAAACTACTAAAAAACAACACCTCCCCTAACATTTTTAACCATCTGGTTTACTGCCTGTCAAGGGAGCATCAGCACTCCAGGCCCTGTGAGCTGGCGGGCCTGATCCTGTGCCGCTCTGCGATTCCCGAATTTTCCCTGAGCCAGAGCGATCCCTGCCCAGTTGAAGGAATTTTATGAGGCCGTGCGCCATCTCCTTGACCTATTGCAAAATTCTAAACAACTCCCCGGACCCCCTACTGCACCTTAGAGACAAATGGGGGGTGGACCTGAGGCAATTGGATGACGATGAGTGGCAGGAGGCGATGGCTTCTCCTAGAGAAGTGGCCATTCGCTTTGTTTTCCACTGGTACAGTTGAAAATCCTACACCGATTTTACTATTCATGTACGACCATGGTCCAGATGGGAAGGGCTGAGTCGGTGGGGTGCCCTAGAGGGTGTGGTCTGGAGGGTAAATTTTTCCATTTGTTGCGGGAGTGCCCAGTACTCCAGCCCTATTGGAGGGTGGTGGCAACATGTATGATGCACACATGTGGGGGGACATGGAGATTTTGCCAAAATGGTTTTTTAGGTCTCGCCTAGCGTTGCTGCGTACATGCACAGCTCGCTCGGCGAGATTTATTGCAGATGAGTACTTTCTGTAAAGGGCTTGAATCCCCGCCCCTTATTCCCATTGGCTTGCGTCACCGTTTATGTTAAACGGTGCGCTGCCATTGGAAATAAGGTTTCCAGGGTGCCTCCTTTTCCCTTTTTTGGCCGGCCCACCCGGACTGGCTCGCTTGCTTTGCAGCTGTCGTGAAGACTTTTCTTATCTGCTTGTTTATTTTAACAAGCAGATAAGAAAAGTCTTCACAACAGCCGTGAAGCACACGAGCCAATGCTCCGGGCTTCCTGCAACCACTCTGCCTTCACGCCTGGAGCATGAAGGCAGCGTGGTTGCAGTCGGCTCTGTGATTGGTTGGCGGCAGGCAGGCCACCTGGTCAGCACCCAGGACGTGCTAACACGCAGTCCAGCCTCCCGGGACTGCAGCATCATCCCCACGTATCCCCACTGCCTCGCGCCCCTAGAGCCCCCTCCCCCTATATATATATATTGTATTTTTTAAGTTATTGTTTTGAGAGTAAAATTAACGCAGACATGTCCACGGCCTTGATGTCGCCCACCATCTTCGACCTCAGTGAAGTTTTATGCAAGGTAAACAAAACTTTAAATGCACTTTAAGCCCTAAACGTAGGATTTTTGTTTATTCTTAACCTGGACTGAGGGGTTTTACCGTTCTGTTTTTCATGTTAGCAGTGTGGACGTTCCGCCCATGACACGTCTTTAGGAAGTGAAGTGTTTATATATACAACTATATATCGCCTTTCTGTCGTTTCCAAGCACTGTAAATGACTTGGTTGTCTTAACTCCTAATGGTATAGGAGCCGGATTTCTTTGTCATACACAAACCATTTATAAGTATCTTTAAGATGTAGAGACTAATACGGTCTGTCGTACGTGAAAAAATAGGCGCTCTTTAAAATGCTTTAATTTAGTTTTACTAACTTTCCTTGTGTTACTAGTTGGAGCCTAAATTATCACATGGTGTTGTTAAATCTTTCAAACAACCCTCCCCCCCACCCCCAGTACCGATTCTTGTTATGAGTTAGAGAAAGTGTGGTTTTACGTTTTAAAGCATTTTATGCTATATTTGTTAATTTTTTTCCGTTTTGTTGGTGCCGATAGTATCGTTGTTGTAGTACTTATATCATTCTAATTGGAACACGTGAGCTATTTTTCCCTGGTTTGTAGTTTACTTTTTTTTAAACGACAACCCGGCTATGTCGATATTAAAATATGCCAGCTTTATTTGTCTGTCCTAAACGTGGTTTCCCGGTAAACCTCGAGGTTCATTTGTGAGGTTTTTGCATGTTTTTTTTGTTGTGTTTTAATGTAATGTGCCTAACACTTTCTGCAGGTTTTTTTTTACTTCCTATTTGAAATGGCTATCACTTTAGTTGTTGGCACATTTCTAAACTCGTGGCATTAAGTTTTAAATCTTGTAGTGGGGGTGTTGGGTGTGTTATCCCGCAGCAGTACTTCTTTTTTGCTTGCGAATCACCTGACAGGATTCACTTCTTTTTGCAAGTTTTGGAGGGTGTTTGTGAACTTGTATGAGAGAGACAGGAAGAGATTTTGTGTTTGATTTTACCAGCAGCTTCTTGTCTGCTGCTCGGAAACTTAGAGACAAATAATTCATTTAGGCTTGTTTTTTGTGTTTAATGCGGGGTGCACAGTTTCCACAAGAACGCAAATTACACTCTATAAAGGTTCGTTTTTAGGGTGACATTGGAGAGGGGCTTGCCTTTTAACTATGAACAGGAGGAGAGTGAGGGATGTAAATTTACAGAATGGTACACCTTCTCTTAACAAATGCACCCCACCATATCAGTGGCATCCCTTCAATGTCACTGCGTGCAGCCACTCTTACCACCACTCCCATGCAGCACTGCTTTTATGGAGTTTAGTGTAAAATGCCACACGGGCTGCCAACTGGCCCCAGAAAAAAAACCTTTTTCTCGGGGTTCATGCTAGCGAATGCTTTTCTTGACAGATTTGTACTGTTCTCCTTTTTGATAATCGGAACCAGCGTCAACATTTGTTAAACTGTACCACGAGTCCACTCTTGGGGTTTGTGCTTAAAAACAAAACACGTTTTTCAATATTTGGTAGAAATACGTATAGGCTATTCAGAAAGTTTTAAAGGCCAGCTTTCTTCAGCACATTGCTGCTAAATGGGGTTTACGATACCAAACTATTTTGCTGTGGTCTTGGAGGCTGTTGACCATTTGGAGTGGTTGGTCGTTTGTGTGGTGGCCTGCACACAGCAAGCACCCTTCCCCTCGCTTCCAGTGTTACAGTTCACACGCACACACACCGGCATCGCTTCCTACTCTATCACTGGCAGGCCCTTTTTTCTACTTGCACTCTGACTTTATCTCTGTAACGTCTTTAAATGTGAACCTTCGTTCTGGTTGATGGCTGTTGCACAGAGAAGGTATGTCTCTCCCTTTGGATGGGGTGAGGTGGAGAAACCATCTATTATCACGATTTAGGGATGAGAAGAGGATGCTGACCCTAAGAAAGTTGTATGCTTTTGATTTTGTTTAATTGGGATCCATTGTAGATTTTCTTTACATGGCCAGACTACACTTGGTCACACAGTCAAGAAAAGACCCTTTGCCCCGTCCCTTATTCCCATTGGCTTGCGTCACCGTTTATGTTAAACGGTGCGCTGCCATTGGAAATAAGGTTTCCAGGGTGCCTCCTTTTCCCTTTTTTGGCCGGCCCACCCGGACTGGCTCGCCTGCTTTGCAGCTGTCGTGAAGACTTTTCTTATCTGCTTGTTTATTTTAACAAGCAGATAAGAAAAGTCTTCACAACAGCCGTGAAGCACACGAGCCAATGCTCCGGGCTTCCTGCAACCACGCTGCCTTCACGCCTGCAGCATGAAGGCAGCGTGGTTGCAGTCGGCTCTGTGATTGGTTGGCGGCAGGCAGGCCACCTGGTCAGCACCCAGGACGTGCTAACACGCAGTTCAGCCTCCCGGGACTGCAGCATCATCCCCGCGTACCCCCACTGCCTTGCGCCCCTAGAACCCCCTCTCCCCTTTCCTGAAGGTGACCGTCCGCTCCCCAACCACCTGCACAAACTACCTCCCGGCTCCCCTGCATTTCTCCCTGTTTTGCACATTTTTTTTAGATGGGTGGAATGAAAATAACAGCGAGATGGGAAAGAGAAAGGGGTAATTTTCTTCATTAGCACCACAGGATGAGCCTTAATTTATGGCGAGTTACATTTATTGCACAGCCTAAGCCGTCTAGAAAATTAGAATTGCCAAATAATTAGATTTTAGGGCAATGCTTATAAATTACTTTCCCGTTTGTCTGTACTTGTTTATCACGGATTTTCTGCTCGGGGTCATCTTTGACATTTAGCTGTTTTGTGTTTTAATTGCTGATTTCCACTTTGATAGATGAGAGCTGATGTTTCTCTGTAGGGTGGAAGGGGAGAAAGCCCAGGGGATCTCAGAAGTAACCCGAGAGATTTCAGGAAGATCAAGAACACAGAAGCATAAAATCAATCCACAGAAACGAGAACGGAAACCAGAAACTGTGGAAAACAAATCGCAGGCCAAACTTGCATCGGTTGAAGCGCCGACCTAGAATTCGGTTTAAATCCTTCACCCTTACTATAGGGTAACATAAGAGGACTACATCTGAAAGAGACCCATCTATTGGTAAGATTTAGAGCTTGCAAATTACGCAGTTCCATGTGTGAGTAATTAATCCGGGTCATCTTTTTTTGTTGCATACTGGGATTTGTAGTCTTGTCTAAATCATTATAAAAACAGAACTACGTCACCCAGAATGCATATAAAATTCCTTGGCTGGGTGAGCTACTCACGCACGGCCCTTCCCGAGTGCATGTGCATCTGCCTTCATGACGCACCGTGCAGCGTTCACACGGCAGTCTGTCTGTACAGAGCACAGTTAACCGTCTGTAGTCCTGGCGCGTGAAGTGAGGAACCAACCGCAGCCTCTGTCTGGCTGGCCTAAGAGCGTGCTGCAAACAGTGCAGTGCCTACAGCACCTCTGTGTATGTGGCTGTGCCAAGACAAACAGAGGAAGAAACATGCGGTGCTTGCAATTTACTAATCCTTCCATGAAAGATAACGAGAACAACAAAATAAAATTAAAAACGAGTCTACCGTGCTACCAGATAAAGGCCATAGGTGGGCAATGATGTGCCCAAAACTGCAGAACCAACAAACCGGTCCCGCACAGGGCTTGCAATTGGGCGTTGGGTTAAACGCAGGAACGATTCACAGGTAGGGTCCACAGAAGGAAGGACTCTTCACGGCAACTGCACACGCTAACAAGCATTTGCAATGCAATAGGTCTCGCATTTACGCGAGTTTAAGCCATTGGCATTGTAAATGACAATGCCTTTTATTTATGTTTTAAAACCCGAAACATAAATAAAAGGCATTGTCATTTACAATGCCAATAGCTTAAACTCGCGTAAATGCGAGACCTATTGCAAATGTATGGGAGGCAACTGACCTCTCAGCTGCTGATACATTTTGGGTCACCCTTGGCTTCGCTGTAGCTAAACGAAACATAGCAAGATTGTGGAGAGCAACCTCCGCCCCGACACTGCGGAGTGGAAATCTGACATGGACTGGTGCATGCAAGCGGAGAAGGTAGTCTGATGGGAGGGGGTGTCCACATAAATGGACAAAGGTATGGGGATGATGGAATGAGAAAAGGGGGATGTTGTGCAAACCCATTGTGGGAACTGACCAGAGTGACTTGGAGTGTCAGGGGCGATACAGATGGCCTCGCCGAGATGGATGGAAGGCGGTGGTTAATACCTGGGACATTGGACAATTCTTGCAAACTCCCCTTGTCATTGCTGTATCGTAATGTTTTGTGTGCTGATAGATGCTGTCATTGCTGTAATGTGCTTTATAATTGCAATAAAAAGCGTTGTAAAAAATATATATATATTTCTCATTAGCAAGTTGGCAGAGACATTCTGTGTTGTAGTCAACAGTGGACATGATGACAAAGCTGCCCCCGCCCCAGCACAACAGGAGAGATGCGGAAAGTTCACCATCAGATGTGGACATGGTACAACTGAATCACTGGGTAGATCCATTTCATAGTCGGTGACCTTGCGCTGCCACACCTGGCTGAGAACATCTGGGTTGTCAGTGAAAGTTCAGGCTTCCCTCATGGACATGCCCACTGATGGCTGTTGTCTTTTTTGAGACAAGACTGATTTAGCGCTGGAGAGCTTCAAGAACAGCATGTCTACGGCCAGGTCCATGGGTTTCTGTATGGCACCTTATCAACCCCAATCTGCATTCCACCTCTATCGTGGCAGCGAAAGCTGTCTCCAATTGCGCCCATACCCAGCCACCATGGCCAGCAGGCATCCCAGCCTTTTCACAGGCGCAGGTCCCAGAAACCTTGGGGGACAGGTGGCCAGCAGTCAGGTCAGTCCGCCCCCTCCACACCGCCGGCAGACGCTGCCTCCAAACCTCTTAATTCTGCCCTCAGCCCATCATGGGCACCCAGTGGGAGGCAGGATACGCCTTCACCTCCCAATGGTGGTCAGTAACATCAGACTGTTAATAAGTACTCCAGATAGTCCAAAGGGCTACTACCTCCCCTTTGTGACACTCCCTTCTACCATGCCACCCACTTGCAATCGGCGGACGGAGGACCATCTCTCCCTACTCTGTCAAGAAATGCAGGCTCTCTTGGCCAAGGGAACCATAGAGAGGGTGCTTGCATCAGAAGTAGGTTATGGTTGTTATTCACATTACTTTCTGGTACCAAAGAAGGTCGGGGGACTTCGTCCTATCCTAGATCTGCCTCTTCTTGAAAAAGTATAAGTTTAAAATGCTCAGACAAGTACTGTCTGCCCTGGACCCAGGAGACTGGATGTTATTGCTGGACTTACAGGAAGCTTATTTTCACATCCCCGTCCTGCCTGCCCACAGACGTTACCTGCGGTTCATGGTGGGCCAAGATCACTTTCAGTTTGCCGTGCTACCTCGTGCTTACCTGTACCACTGGACTGTTCACCAAGGTGATGGTTGTTGTCACGGCTCATCTGCTGAGTTCGAAGATTTCAGTCTTCCCCTACCTCGACAACTGCCAGTTGAATGCAGGCTCGCCCCAGGCAGTTGTCACCTACCTTCAGACTATGGCGAACCTCCTGCACTCGCTGGGGTTCACTATTGACATGCAGAAGTCAAGCCTGACTCCCTCTCAGACGCTCCTTTTCATTGGAGCTGTTTTAGACTTGGTACAGTTTCGGTCCAATCCTCCTGAGCGGCGATTACAGGATATTAAGGGTATGATACTGATGTTTCAGCCTCTATCCTGGATTTCATTGAGACCGACTCTGAGGCTGTTGGGCCAAAGGGCCTCTTGCATCCTGCTGGTTACACATGCCCGCTGGAATATGTGGGCTCTGCAGTGTGACTTGAAGGCCCAGTGAGCGCAGCATCAGGGGAATCTCTTCAACATGGTCTAGATTTCGGAGGGAACTGCAAAAGACCTGCAGTGGTGGCTAACAAACTGCAATTGGGTCTGTGGTAGACCCCTCTCGCTTCTCGAACCAGATCTAATGGTGGTGACGGATGCATCACTCCTGGGGTGGGGTGGCCATTTGGCAGAGTTGAAGATCAGAGGACTCTCCGGTGGAGTCTGAGCTCCGCATAAACCTGTTGGAGCTTTGGGCACTTCACTTGGCAATAAAAACCACTTCCGTTGATAAAGGGAAGGTTGGTACAGTTGTTCACTGACAACACCACTTTAATATGGTACTGCAAAAAACAAGGTGGGGTGGGGTCATGGATCCTGTGTCAAGAGACTCTGCACCTCTAGACATGGCTGGGACGTCAAGGTATTTCCCTGGTGGTGTAGCATCTGGCGGGATCTCTGAATGCCAGAGCGGACAAACTCAGCCGAAGATACCTAGTAGACCGCAAATGGTGTCACCATTCAGAGGTGATGCAAGATTGCGTTCAGAAGTGGGGAGCGCCTTGGTTAGATCTATTCGCCACTGCTGAGAAAGCGCAATGTCAGCAGTTCCTTGCACCGGAGTTTCCAAGGCGACTCTCGTTCGGAGATGCTTTTTGTCTCGAGTGGAGCTCCAGCCTCCTGTACGCCTTTCTGCCAATACCACTCCTGCCCAGAGTTCTCAAGAAGATCAGGGACGACCGAGCCCAAGACATTCTTGTGGCTCTGGTTTGGGCATGGAGATTCTGGTATCCCGAGTTGTTGAGCATGACCATCGGTCCTCCAGTCAGGCTGCCTCTTCTGGAGGACCTTCTGTCGCAGCAACAGAGAAGGGTCCTGCAACCGAACCTGCGCACTCTCCACCTGCATGCATGGAGATTGAGCGGCGACAGTTGACCGCTTACGACCTTCTTCCCGAAGTCTGTGATGTTATTCTGGCAGCCAGGCGCCCCTTCGCCAAATCGGTATACGCCTGCCATTGGGATAAGTTTGTGTCATGGTGTGCTTCTTACAACGTTGACCCCCTTTCAGCGCCTTTATCCAAAGTTCTCTTGTTTGCTTTATCTGCGCCCTAGCAGGGCTCTGCTCTGGGTACAGTTAAAGGTTACCTCTCTGCCATATTGGCATTTTCGCGGTTTCCGGTCTGACCTTCTCACTTTCAGTCACCTGTTGTGGCTAGGTTCCTTTGAAGGCCTGCAGCATATGTTTCCCCTTATGACATTCATCATGCCTCAGTGGGACCTTAAGATGGTCCTCACCTTTCTCATGTGTGCACTATTCGAGCCTCTACACAATTGCCCTCTAAGGCTCTTGACAGTAAAAACTGCCTACTTAGTGGCCATAACATCGGCCAGGAGGGTCTGAGAATTACAGGCACTCTGTGCACCCTCCTTATACCACCTTCTTCCCGGACAAGCTGGTTCTCCTGACGCATGCCAACTTCCTTCCAAAGGATGTCACTCCCTTCCATGTAGGCCAGAGCATTACCCTGCCTACCTTCTTTGCTCCACCTCATCCCTTCAAAGAGGAGGGGACACTCTACCGTCTGGACCCAAAAAGAGAGTTGTTTTACCTTGACAACACAAAAAAGTTCTAGGTGGATGATCAACTCTTTGTGGGCAATGTCAGAGCCAGAGAAGGGAAGGCTGTGCAGAAGTGAACTATCTCCTGATGGGTCATCCTGTGCATTAAGATCTGCTAATCACTGTCCAAGAAACATCCCCCTGTGGGCTTGCGGGTTCACTCTACCAAAACCACGGCTGCAACCACTGTGTTAACCCTCTGCTTTCCTCACCTGGACATCTGTCCGGCAGCGACGTGAGCATCACTGCACACGTTCACAAGACGCTAGTGCCTGGACAGTCAAGTCTGTTGTTGCATGCCTTTCGCCTGTCCTGTCCTGCAGGACTTTTTCGTGTAATCGAATTTGCAGACCCACCCTCAGGGAAGTATTACTTGGGTATCTATTCAAAAGTAAGGAATCTGTGGCTAGTAGTCTCTATCAGATGATCAAGTTGCTTACTTTTGGTAATGTCTTATCTGGTAGAGACTCCAGCCGCAGATTCCTTACTGACCCTCCTATCCTTCCCACTCTGCGAACCGGTTCAGGTGTAAGGGACACCCTTTTCAGGGCCTTGGTCTTTCCACACCAGTAGTCTGTTCTCATCGTGGCTCTGTGCTCCTGGTGTGGAACGTCATGAAAGCCCGATGTGTCGCCTATATAGGTACCGTGCACGTCACTTTCAGCGCGGACTATGCCAACGACCCCAACTTGGACCGAACAACGCCACCGACTGGTGCACAGGGTTACTACTCGAAAATCTTCCTGATCCATCTGACACCTGGGGATATTCAAAGGTAAGAAGTCTACGGCTAGATAGTCTACCAGCTAAGGTGTTTTGAAGGTAAGTAACTTGTTCGTTTAGTCTACATGTCAGAATGTTTTACTGACCTGGATGAGCAAGATATTTGAGAACTCGTGTGTTGATTTTAGCTTTTTAGAGCATTAGCCATAATTTCTATGACAAAATAAACCCCATAATTTGTTCATTTCTTAAGGGAATGCTTTCAATTTTACAGCTTTGATTTCATCAAGAAGGCTTTGGGAATGCCACAGTTTGCCATAAATACAGAATATTAGCAAACTAGTTGTTCATCACTTGAAGCTGCAGTAGAACTCTGGAGAATTAACTGACTGGCTGCTTCTGCTGTTGGAAGTACGTTTTACTCCTAATATCAGACTTTATTCCCACCTGGATTAGAAAGATTGTGTTAACTTATTGTGTGACATTACTGGGTTTCCCACCAAAACCGTCTTTAAAAGAAGAAGCCAAGCAAGAGGACTTAATTTCCCATCACCACATCTGCACAGGAAGTTACATCATGGCACCCTGCACTCCTCCCCCCTCCTAGGACCTACTTAATGGCAGCTGCAACATGGACGTGCTGCGGATGCGTGCCAGCGGGCGCGCCACTGGCATGCCAAGGCAAGCCTCTGCACCCATCCGCACCCAGTGCCAGGAACCATGGTCCGATCACTGCCCAGCAATACTTCGCAGCACTCCATAGGTCGCCAGACCCCGGATGCTGTTCCCTCAACTGCTGCTGCTCTGTGCCTCACACCAGAGTAGGAGCTTTCACCTGCACCCACTGCCGGTTTTCTAGCAACCAATACTAACAACACTCTCAACACCCCCTCCCAACACACATCGCACACAAGCACCAACAATGCCTACACAACACGCCACAGCAAACCCACACGTCAACATCCACTCACTAACATGCTTCTCAACACACAATCACTCACTAAACACCTAATCGAAATATGGGACCTGCTGAGCAACGAAACACCAAACATCCTCTTCATCTCAGAGACCTGGCTGAACCCCTTATCGGCTCCTGACATCGCCACGGAAATCCCAGTGAGCTACAAGATCGGTCAGTGGCATAGCTAGGGGGCGGCGGCGAGCACAAGATACGTTTTCTCTCCCTCGTCGTCTGTCCCCCTTCCCCGCTCGTCGTCATCTGTCGCCAACTCCGGCCAACCCCCCCCTCCCGCTCTTACCTCCACCGGCCATTTCTGGGCAGCAAACTCTGGGATCGCCCCGGGTGGCAGAAGCACCTGCTACGCCACTGAGATCGCTCGAAAGGACTGCCTTTACAATCCAGAAGGAATACTCGCTATCATTTCCAAAGAATCCATCAAACGCACACCATCCAATGAGAACGCCACCTCTTTCATGGAACAGCTGCACTTCTAGCTGCAAATCTCCAGAAACTTCACCCTGAATGAAACCCTCGCCTTCCGATCACCCGGACCCAAGCTTCATCACCTTCTCTCTCCTTTACCAACCTCCTTACCGACTTTGTCACTCCGCTCACCATCGACTCCAGAGCCTACATTCTCCTCGGTGACCTCAACTTATACTTGGAAGACCGAAACGACACCTGCTCTATAGCACTTCTCTAAAGCTTGAGCAAAGTCGGACTCACCCAGCTTGTCTCAGAACCAACACCAACACCATCTTCACCACAAGCAACAGCATCAAATGCAACTCCACCACATCGCTCGCATGAAAGAACCACTCCATCATCCACTTCCAATCCAACACACCTCAAGTCAACACCCCTACCAGGTTCAGCCTTCCAAGCCACAGCTGGGGCAATATCACAGAAACAGATTGGTTCAGCGCCCTCAGCACGGATCAGCCTAGCCCCACAGACAACCTCGACAAGGACATCAACAACTTCAGCAACTAAATCAAGAACTGTGCGGACTCCCTTGCACCCATCAGACCCAACAAGCTAGTAGATAAACAAGCATGCCAGCTGGTACAGCAGAAGACCTCTGGGACACCAAATGCCACTGTAAACATCTAGAAAGGAAAGGGAGAGCCAGTCACTACACCACCAACAGAACGACCTGCAGGGCTGCACTGAGACACTATCACCAGTAAATAAGGGACACCAAGAAAAAACACTAGTAGACTGCATCGAAGGAAGCTCCAGCAGCTGCAAGGAGATATTCTCCATCGTCAAAGATTTTACCTCATCCTCAGCCACTGTCAACATTGCTGCCTCCCAACAACTCTGCGACAACCTATCCAACTTCATCCACAGGAAATTCACAAACAAGTACAGCAACTAAGCACACCAACCCAACCCCAGATAATTAATCACTAACTCACCCACAAGCAACCAAGACAGCCACCTGACTGGACAACCCTAATTAGAAACGACACAGCTGCAATCATGCGGACCATCCACTCGGGCCACAACAGACTCATGCACCCGCCACACCTACAATCTGGGAACATCACCAATCAGCATCACCCCGAGCTTCGTAATCAACTCCTCCATCACATCCGCAACTTTCCTGGATGAATGGAAACTTGCAGAAATTGACACCGCCCTAAAAAAATACCACAGCTGACCTGAATCAACTGAGCAACTTCCGACCCATCTCCCTGCTCCCCTATCCAGTCAAAGTGATTGAGAAGACCATCAACTCACAACCCACCTTGAACTTCTCCATCTTCTAGGCAACACTCAGTTAGGATTCAGAAAGAATCACGGCACCGAAACAGCACTCCTCGCAGCTACTGATGACCTTCAAATCATCCTAGACCGAGGTGAAACAGCAGCCATCATCCTGCTTGACCTCTCCGCTTCCTTCAACACTGTCTCCCACAACACCCTCATCATAAGACTCAGTGGGATTACCATACAAGTATCCACTCCCAGATGGATCTGTTCCTTCTTCACAGGAAGAATCCAAAGGGTCAGGTTGCTACCTTTCACATCAGGACCAAGAAACTGATATGCGGAGTCCCACAAGGATCATCCCTGCTCTTTTTAAACATACATGAAACCGCTCGCCAACATCATCCAATCACAAGACATCACCGTCCTCTCCTATGCCAATGACACCCAGCTCAACCTCTCCCTGACACCACCTGAACCACCTTCACCAACTGCATGATGATGGTAGCAGACTGGATGCGAACCAGCTTCTTGAAGCTCAACTCCGATAAGCCGGAAGTACTATTCTTCGGCAACAAGACCTTTCCATGGGACCCCATCTGGTGGCCGTCGGAGCTAAGACTATCACCCACACCACCAGCCCATGCAAGAAATCTAGGAACCATCGTAGATTACAAGCTCAACATGACTGCTCAAGTCAACGCAGTGTGAACCTCTACTTGCACTACCTATGCATACTGTGAAATATCTTCAAATGGTTGCCTCCGATCACCAGACAGTCCGTCACTCAAGCACTCATCAACAGCAGGCTGGACTACGGCAATACACTCTACCCCGGAATCTCCAAACAACTCCTACACAGACTTCAGACCCTCCAGAACCATGCCGTAAGGTTCCTACTCTACCTCCCACGCTCCCTCCCTCCTACCCACCCAGACCACATTGCCGCACCTCAGAAAGCTTCACTGCCTCCCCATTCACAAGCGCAGTCAATACAAATGTTTCCTACACACATACAAAGCCCTACACAACGGAGGACCAGGGTACCTGAACAGCTGCATACACTTTCACCAACCCAACAGACACCTATGCTCTGCCTCACTCGCACACACTCCCCGCATCCACAAAAGCAAAACTGGAGGTAGCTCATTCTCCTACATTGCACTCAAGACATGGAATGACCTACCTCACCACATCAGAGCTGCCTCCTCACTTACTGAGTTCCGCAAGAAACTAAAGACTTGGCTCTTCGTATAAGCACTTGAGAACCATAAACCTACACACCTGCCCAAGCCCCTAGACACCCTCTCAGGTGACTAATGCACTGTTCAAATCAACATAGCCTAGAAAATGTGCTCTTATTTTACCTTCTGGAGCACGTTCCATACTCTCTATCAGAATATGATGAAAGAAAACAGTTTTCTCTCACCCTTTATATGTGCTCCTTTTTTGTCACCCTCTTATACAGGCTTTCACTATAAGCATTTCAGTGCAGACCATGTCCCCAAGTGCTGTATTGGCTGCTACAACATGTTGTCTGTGTTGTGGCCATCCAGTCAAGGGAAAGCCCCTTTGGGACACAGACCTTGGGGTCAGGTTGTGCTCACCCTGCACCGTTATATATTTTTTTAATTCATTTTAGGGACGTAGGATCCATTTCCCTGAGCAACAGAGGAGGTGGTGGTGGAGGATTAGGGAGCAACAGAGGTGCTTGAAAGCACTGGATTGCGGAGCGGCCCGGCACCAAATGGCAGTTGCTGGACCATTCAAAAAGGTAAAATTATATGAAAACATTTGTTTCAAGGACCACAAGGGGTAGCAGAGAAACGAAGGAGTGGGTTTAAGGAGGTAAGGAACACATAAGAGAGAGCATGAGACCACATGACCTCTCTTGGAGTGATTAATGAAAAAGAAAAAAGTAGATCCCTAAACTTGAGCAGTGGAAAAATGTAAGTCAGCCATTCAAAAGAGTAATGAATAGTGTGAGAAGCTGGCTTGGTATATGGTGCTCACTTATTTAAGTGTAGCACCCTGCACCAATCCAGACGACCCTTATGGTGATTTTAGTGGTCTTAGACAACCTTAGAAAGCTCTTCAAGCAGTAGCTGTGGAGAGCAGACTTCAGGTGAGTCCAGAAAGAGTGTAAAGTAGCTTGTTGTACCAGTTCATAATCTTATGGTATAGATTAAATGAAAAAAAATCACACAGTGTAGTTATAAAAAGTTATTTTATTACAGACACTCACTAACACAATATATTATCTCCTACCCAGAGATATCAATACATAACACACAATATTCAGGAAATAGAGCACGTAAGTAGCACAAATACACACTGGTCCCCAGGGGGAGACCAAACCATATACTAAATTAGTGGTATGCGAACCACGACTCAAGTCAAGAATGGACCAAGAAGACGTAGAAGAGTCGGGGACCCAAGGAACGACCCAAGGTGAGTATCTAGGAACCCCACGGAGGTCGTGTGCAGAATTGGAACACGACAGCGTGCTCAATGTTAGTCAATCGGTAAGTCGCGGTTGCAGTTTTAAAGAAAAAGGACCATTCCCAGTGGACCCTGAATACACCCAGTGGAAGATGGAAGGTTAGAGAGTTACCACCCCACCCATGGATACCCCAGGGACCAGGATACCACCACCAGGGACGCTGGGTGCATAGGTGTCAAGTGACGTCGGAAACCGCTGTAGACCACAATGAAGGACTTCGAGAAAGATGCCACTGGAGAAGAAGATGGAGTCCCATGGAACCCAAAGGTGGATTCAAGTTGAGCGGTACCTGCAAGCAGAGGGGACAGAGTCTATGCCGCTCAGGAGTGACCAGGAAGACGAATGCCCTCCAATGTCGAGATTGCTAGAGAGGTTGACGGTGGCTTTTAAGTTGCAGCTGTGCGGACCAGGCGAAGCTTTGGGCGACCAGGAGCCTGGTACGAGCTGTCCCACGTCAGATGTCAAGCGCTAAGAGTTCAGTGTCCGGCAGGCGCACTAATAAGCCTTGTCAGCGGCAAACAATGAAGTACACGAAAAAGATGCAGTGTCGGGACCAGCAAGGTCCAAGGGACTCACCAAGCACAGGTGAGTCGGAGCAGGCCCCAAGCAAACAGGGGAACCCACTGTTGCCAAAGAAGACACTCAAGAGGCCCCTGGGCTGAAGGCACAGCAGTCGCAAGACGACCTCAAGCAGCTCACCAAGAATTGCAGGCCCACGGTGCAGAGGATGCAATGCAGGCGAGGATCTTGGTCGAAGAGGATGCTTGCAGTAGGAGCTTCTTTGGGCCCGACGATCTCTAGAGGAGAGAGCCAACAAGCCTTGGCAACAACAAGTCGATGCTGTGCACAAGGGTTCTGTTCCAGTGGTTCCGACGAGGGATACTGGCCTCAACCTTGGTTAAAGAACAGCGCAGGCCTCGAGGGAGTTGCAGAACCACCACCTGTGTTACTGAGCCTTTCGGAGACCTTGGGAGCCCAGGGTCAGCAGACAGGTCAGCTCCGTTGCGGTGCCTGTAGATGCAGGGGAGTGACTCCTTCACTCCAAGGGAGATTCCTTCGGATTCCTTTGGAGTTCTACAGGCCTGGTGAAGAACCTGTATGGAGCACAGACACAGACGTTGCAGAAGACCAGCAGGACGACAAGACCAGGAGTATGCAGGAATCTTCCCCGGTGCAGTCTCAGTCCCTTAAGCGAAGTCCAGCATGTCCAGACAGTTAGTGGTATGTGTCCTGAATCTTGTCGCACGATGAATCTACGGATCCACCCACAGGTAAGCCCTTAAGTACCCTTGGGAAAGGGTTGGGACGATTCAGGGGTCCCTCCCAAAGGAGGGGCTGGACAGTGGGGAGGATACTCCCATGTCCTTTGTCCAGTTTCACGCCAGAGCCTGAACTGGTTTGAACTGGAGTATGCAAGGAGGGCACCAAGTGTGCCTTTCAAGCAGTCTCAGTGGCGCTGGCAAGCACCCCCACCTTGCCCCAATACACTAAACCCTGTCTGGGAGGTGGTCACACCTCCCTGTGACAGGTTAACTTTTGTTCTGCCTCCCCCTGCTCGAGCTTTGCTCAGCAGCAGGAGGGCAGAATCTTGTCTCTGGTCGGCAGCAGCCCTAGCTTGCTGTCCAGTTCGGGAAGACTGGTACCGGGAGCACTGAGGGCCTCCCGGAGGAGCTTTACAGTGCATGGAATCATACCTCCCACACAGTCTACGGTGTGCTGGTATGATTCCAACATGTTTGATACCAAACATGATGGGGTTCTTTACATCCAGTTTAGAGATGGTCATCGCGTAATGACGCATTGCCACTCTATATGTCATAATGGTTGATGCACTTACAACCCGGGAGAATGGACTCTGTAGGTTGTAGGGGTGTCCCACTCATGCAGGGGCACCCTCCCATTTAGAACCGAGCACCCTGCTTTCAGGATTGAAAGGCCTGCCTTAGGGGTGACTTATAGGTTTTAAGTGTAGTGACCTCAGATATAGGGAAGCCTAGATCTGTCGTAAGTGGTGCTAGCACCAGCTTACACAGGCTGCAACGGCAGGCCTGTCGTCACAATTTGAGTGGTCTCTCATGGGTAGCATAATGTGTGCTTCAGCCCATGGGAGACCCCTAGCGTACTTATGCCCTGGGTATCTTGGTACCATATACTATGGACTTACAATGGTACCCCAGTAGCCAATCTGGAGTGTACCTAAGTACTCACCATGTCCAATTTAGGGAGGAAGCACTGAGACTGGGATCCTGATTAGCAGAATCCCAGTCAGACTAGTCAATGACACCAGCAAAAAGTGGGGGTGACCATGAAAGCAGATCCTACTTTCCTACACAAACCCCCCCCCAATGTAAGGAGATGAGACTAACCTTGCCCAGTTGAGTCTTCATTTTCTAAGTGGAAATATCTGGGGAGTCCATCTGTGTTGGCATGGTTACTCCCCTGCCTATGTTCCACTGAAAACTCCATCCCCTGTAGGGAAATGGACAACCTCAAAAGTTTTGGATTTTCACCCTTCATCTGTTTAAGCCATACAAGAGGTTTATGGTCTGTCTGAACAATGAAGTGAGTACCAAACAGGTATGGTATCAACTTCTTCGGGGCCCAGACCACAGCAAGGGCCTCCCTCTCAATAGCTGACCAACGTTTCTCCCTGTGGGTCAACCTTCTGCTTATGAAACCTACTGGTTGGTCTTGGCCCTCTGCATTAAGTTGTGACAGCACAGCTCCTACCCCTATCTCAGATGCATCTGTCTGGACAATGAAGGTTTTGGAATAGTCAGGACTTTGCAGGATGGGAGCAGTGCACATGGCATGCTTCAGGTCACCAAATGCCTTCTGACAGCTAACTGTCCACTGAACTTTCTTTGGCATTTTTTTGGGAGGTGAGGTCATTAAGAGGTGTCACAATGGACCCATATCCCTTAACAAACCTCCTTTAGTGCCCAGTCAGGCCAAAGAAAGCTCTGACCTGAGTCTGGGTAGTGGGAGGAACCCAGTCCATGATGGTCTGGGTTTTGCTCTCCAATGGCTGAACTTGGCCTCCACCTACCAAGTGACCCAAGTATACAACCTTGCTGTGCCCTCTCTGTCCCTTGGTGGCCTTGATAGTGAGGCCTGCCTTTTGCAGGGCATCCAGAACCTTCCTGAGGTGAACCAGGTGATCCTCCCAGGTGGAGCTAAAAACAGCTATATCATGTAGATATGTTGCACTATAGTCTTCCAGGCCTGTGAGAACTTCGTTCACCAACCTCTGAAATGTGGCAGGTGCATTTTTCAGACCAAAGGGCATTACAATGAATTGATAATGCCCACTAAGGGTTGAAAATGCTGCTTTTGGCTTGGCATCCTAAGCTAGTCTGATTTGCCAGTAGTCAGCAGGACAGGTCAAATGTACTCAGAAACTTGTCTGAGGCCAAAGTATCTCATCTGCCCTTGGAATAGGATGGGCATCAGTCCTAGTGACTTCTTTGAGGCCTCTGTAGTCCACACAAAACCTCATCTCTGTTTTTCCACCCTTAGTGTGAGGTTTTGGCACAAGGACTACTGGACTAGCCCAGGGGCTATCTGAAGGCTCATTGACCCCCCAATTCCAGCATCTTTTGGACCTCTGTCCTGATGCAATCTCTGACATGGTGAGGCTGCCTGTACATTTTTCTCTTTACTGGCAGACTGTCACCGGTGTCCACTTCATGGGTACACCAGGTGGTTTGACTGGGTGTCAAATAAAACATATGCTTGTACTGATTGAGGACCTTCCTGCAATCAGCTTGCTGTTAGTCAGTGAGGCTGCCTGCCAAGGCTACTCCATCAACTGACCCTTTAACAGGGTTCTGAGAGAGGAGATCAGGAAGAGGGTCACTCTTTTCCTCATATCCCTCATCAGTTGCCATGAGCAAGCTCATGTCAGCCCTGTCCACAAAAGGTTTTAGGCGGTTCACATGAAGTACCCTGTGGGGACTTCTGGGAGTGCTTGGGTCCACCAAGTAGGTGACCTCGCCTTTCTTTTCGAGGATGGTGTGGGGGCCACTCCACTTCTCTTGGAGAGCTGCTGGGGCCACAGTCTCTAACACCCACACTTTCTGACCTGGCTGGTAAACAGTCAGGACAGCCTTTTGGTCATGCCAGGCTTTCTAAAGCTCTTGGCTGGCCTACAGGTTTTTAGTTGCCTTCTTCATGTACTCAGCCATACGTAAGCGCAGGCCAAGGACATAGTCCACAATATCCTGTTTAGGAGGTTTGAGAGGTTGCTCCCATCCGTCATTAAACAGACACAATGGACCCCTAACTGAATATCCAAACAGAGGTTCAAATGGGCTGTAGCCAAACCCCTTCTGAGGAACCTCTCTGTAGGAAAAGAGAAGGCAGGGTTGTAAGACATCCCATTTTCACCTGAGCTTTTCTGGGAGTCCCATGATCATACCCTTGAGGGTCTTGTTGAAGCTTTCAACAAGCCCATTGCATTGTGGATGGTAGGGTGTGGTAAGCTTATAGTTTACTCCACACTCTTTCCACATAGCAGTGATGTAACTACACATGAAGTTGGTACCTCTGTTTGTTAAGACCTCCTTAGGGAAGCCCACCCTGGAAAAGATTCCTAGGAGGGCCCTGGCCACTACAGGAGCTGTAGTGGTTCTAAAGGGAATGGCTTCTGGGTACCTAGTGGCATGGTCTACCACCACTAGGATGTAACTGTACCCAGATGCAGTTGGAGGGTTCAGGGGACCAACAATGTCAATCCCCACCCTCTCAAAGGGAACCCCAACCACTGGGAGTGGAATTAAGGGGGCCTCTATAGTGCCACCTGACTTACCACTAGCTTGGCAAGTGACACAGGAGCGACAAAACTCTTTGGTGTCTTCTGACATGTGGGGCCAGTGAAAGTGAGGCACAATCCTGTCCCAAGTCTTACTTTGCCCAAGGTGTCCTGCAAGGGTAATGTCATGTGCCAGGAGAGAGAAGAAAACCCCTGAACTTCTGAGGTATTACCAACCTCCTGGTGGCACCAGGCTTGGGGTCTTTACCTTCAGAATACAGAAGCCCATCTTCCCAATAGATCCTATGGGACCCACTGACATTCCCTGCCTCCTCAGCAGCAGTTTGCTGTCTGAGAGGTTCAAGAGAGGGGCAGGATGGCTGCTCCAAACTCAAGTCTGCCTTGGAAGGGCCCCCTGCCCCCAAGAACTCTGCCTGGTCAGGCCCAAGTTTCTCTGGGACAGATCCTTCACGGGGACTGAGATCATCTCCCTCAGGAAACTGATCCTCACTGGGAGTTTGGGAGGAGGATAATTCCTTACCCTTCCTGTTCCTTCTTTTAGGAGCAATCTGGTCCATTTTTCCACGATCTACTGCTCCCTCAGTGCGAAGCTGTTTGGCCTGAGCCCTGGTTACAGCAAAGACACTGGCAGACATGCCCATGATTTCTGCATGAGTCCTGAACTCTACTTCAGACCAGGCTGAAGTTTCTAAATCATTGTCCAACAGACAATCTACAGGTAGGTCTGGAGATACCACAACTTTCTTACGTCCAGTTACCCCTCCCCAGCTGAGATTCACAACTGCCAAGGAATGATCAGTCCTGACATTGCTAGCGTTAGTTAATTGGTACACTTGTTCAAGTATGATTTGTTCAGGGGACACAAGTTTCTCTCTCACCATGGTGACACTGGCCCCTGTGTCCCTGATAGCTATTTCTTCCTTTCCATTTATTACAGGTTGATGTCTGTACTTGCCCAAGTTAGTGGGACTTACTAGTAAGGACGCAGGATCAATGCCACCATCACAGACTAGAACAACCTGAGCTGGAGTTCTGATTAGGCCAGAACCCATCTCAGAACCCAAGGTTAACCCAACTAATCCCTTGGTTGCTGTACTACCACTTGTACTGGTGCTAGGGGGCACAGTTGCCTTAGGGGCAGTGGTAGTAGGTTCCTTGGCCTTTGGACAGTCAGCATCTCTTGTCCAATGGGTCTTTGCTTTGGACAAATAGCACCAAGGTTTCTTTTCACACATCTTGGCATTTTGGGGACTCTTCCCCCCCCCCCCCCCCTCCACCCCCCAGATGCAGGTTTTTGTGGACCTTGTGAAGACTCCTTTTTATCTTTACCCTTGTCCCCACCTTTATCCTGGGATTTAGAAGAATCTTGCTTGTTCTGGTCACCTCCAGTACCATGGTTCTTCTGCTTAACCCTGGTGCGGACCCATTTGTCTGCCTTCTTTTCCAATTCTTGGGGAGCGGTCAGATCAGAGTCCACCAGGTACTGGTGCAAAAGTTGATTCTGACAGTTATTAAGGATGTGCTCCCTCATTATCAAATTGTAGAATCCTTCATAGTCCTGTACCTTGCTTCTATGAAGCCAGCCTTCCAGAGCCTTAATAGCACTATAAATGAAATCTACCCAGTCCTGGGTGTGTACCTTCTGGGTGTCTCTGAATACCTAATATTGTACTGTTCAGTGGTTAACACTCTTCAGAACTGAGCAATTGTCAGCATCCTCTTCTCTAACCGTGAGGAGCTTATCTCTACCTTTGTTAGCAAAGGAGAGCCACAGGATCGCTGCCCACTGCCCTTGCGGGACCTTCTGAACTTTACAGGCCCTCTCTAATGCAGTGATTCATTTCTGGATGTCATCCCCTCCTGGTAAGGAGGGACTATCCTGCTCAGGTTTTTAGTATCAAGAGTTTCCCATGACTCTAGGGACACTAGGGCTTCTACCATGGGACTCTAGACCCAGATTGTGCCTAGCTTTCTGGACTTCCAGAGCTTTCTTGTCAAGGGCCAACTGGTCTCGCCTGAGCTGGAGCCTAACTCTCTCAAGCTTGATCCGTTGGTATTCCCTTTCCACAGAGTACTCTCTCTGACCAGAGACAGAGGTCCTTATGGACTTACCTGAAGCATTGGACTCAACAGAGGGAGACCAAGATCTCTTCTGTCTGCTTTGAACCCTCCCAGGAGGAATAAAAGGGGACCTACTTCTAGGAACACCCTCTATGCCATCTGCACTATTCCCTTAGGCAGAGTTCCCCAGGGTGGACTCCTCAGACTCCTCCTGGTCATGCTCAGTATTAGGGTCACTAGGGGTAACTCCACCTGACCCACCTACTGGAGCATCCCACCCACCTGATCTTGATCTCCTGCCATGTCAGGGTTTTGGATATCATCCAAAATAAGCAGCTCTAAGAGATGCTTGGTGGTTGGATTACTACCTGTCTTCAGTTTTCTAGAAGTACACATTGCTCTCAGTTCCTGGAACTTGAGACCACTGGATCTAGCAGCCTGGGGTGCTCTAGGATCCCACACTAAAGACATGGTTACTAGGTGTAGTGTGGTGTTGCACCTACCTAACCTAGTGTCAACTAAACTCCCTAGGATTGGAGAAAGGGTTGTGCTCTAGACCCTTAACAACCAATCCACAAGTTCAGTAGAACCTACTTAGTCTATCTAAAGTATATGTGCCTAATGCTAGTGATGATTTTTCAATTAATCTACTCCTAGTTTAGCTGGTAAAACAATGCAGACTTGAATCACCGCTGCACACCAATGTGATAAGCTGGCTTGGTATATGGTGCTCACTTATTTAAGTGTAGCACCCTGCACCAATCTAGACGACCCTTATGGTGATTTTAGTAGTCTTAGACAACCTTAGAAAGCTCTCTAAGTGGTAGCTGTGGAGAGCAGCCTTCAGGCTTAGTCCAGAAGCAGTGTAAAGCAGCTTGTTTTACCAGTTCATAATCTTATGGTATAGATTAAATGAAAAAGAATAACGCAGTGTAGTTATAAAAATTGTTATTTTATTACAGACACTCACTAACACAATGTGTTATCTCCTACACCGAGATATCAATACATAACACACAATATTCAAGAAATAGAGCATGTAAGTAGCACAAATACACAGTGGTCGCCAGGGGGAGACCAATCCATATACTAAATTAGTGGAATTTGAACCACAACTCAAGTCAAGAATGGACCCAGAAGACGTAGAAGAGTCGGGGACCCAAGGAACCACCCAAGGTGAGTATCTAAGAACCCTACGGAGGCCGTGTGCAGAGTGGGATCATGACCGCGTGCTCAATGTTAGTCAATGGGTAAGTCGCGGTTGCAGTTTTAAAGAAAAAGGACCCTTCCCTGTGAACCCTGAAGACACCCCATGGAAGATGGAAGGTTGGAGAGTCACCCCACTAGGAACCAGGATACCTACACCAGGGACGCCGGGTGCATAGGTGTCAAATGACGGAAACCGCGGTAAGACCACAATGGAGCACTTCTAGGAACCCAAAGGTGGATTCAAGTTGAGAGGTACCTGCAAGCAGAGGGGACAGAGTATATGCCACTCAGGAGTGACCGGGAGGCACAGAAGACGAATGCCCACCAATGTCGGAATTGCAGGTGAGGTTGACTGTGCCTTTTAAGTTGCAGCTGTGCAGACCAGGTGAGGCTGTGGATGACCAGGAGCCGGGTACGAGCTGTCCCACGTCGGGTGTCTAGCGCCAAGGAATCAGTGTCCGGCAGGGGCACTAACAAGCCTTGGCAGAGGCAAACAACGAAGTAGTCGAAAAAGATGCAGTGTCGGGACCAGCAAGGTCCTTCGGGTGTCTTGGAGTTCCACAGGCCTGGTGAAGAACCTGTATGGAGCATGGACATAGACTTTGGAGAAGACCAGCAGGACAACGTGACCAGGAGGATCAGGTATCTTCCCCGGTGCAGTCTCGGTTCCTTAAGTGAATTCCAGAGCGTCCAGACGGTCGACGTCAAGTGGTATGTGATCTGAATCTTGTCCCACGACGAATCTAGGGATCCACCCACAGGTAACCCTTGAGTACCCTTGGGAAAGGGTTGGGACGATTCAGGGGTTCCTTCCAAAGGAGGGGCTGGACAGTGGGGAGGATACTCCCATGTCCCTTGTCCAGTTTTGTGCCAGAGCCAACGGCTCCCTGAACTGGTTTGAACTGGAGTATGCAAGGAGGGCTCTTCAAGCAGTCTCAGTGGCACTGGCAAGCGCCCCCACTGTGCCTCAATACACTAAACCCTGTGATATCTTTTGTTCTGCCTTCCCCTGCTCAAGCCTGGCTCAGCAGCAGGAGGGCAGAATCTTGTCTCTGGTCGGCAGCAGCCCTAGCTTGCTGTCCGGTTTGGGAAGACTGGTTCCAGGAGCACTGAGGGCCTCCCGGAGGAGCTTTACAGTGCATAGAATCATACCTTCCACACCGTCTACGGTGTGGGGGTATGATTCCAACATGTTTGATACCAAACATGACCGTGTTTGTTACAGCCAGTTTAGAGATGGTCATCGCGTAATGACGAATGGCCACTCTATATGTTATAATGGCTGATACATTTACAACCCGGGAGAATGGACTCTGTAGGTAGTAGGGGTGTCCCACTCATGCAGGGGCACCCTCCCACTTAGAACCGAGCACCCTGCCTTCAGGATTGAAAGGCCTGCCTTAGGGGTGACTTATAGGTTTTAAGTGTAGTGACCTCAGATATAGGGAAACCTATATCTGTCGTAAGTGGTGCTAGCACCAGCTTACACAGGCTGCAGTGGCAGGCCTGTCGTCACATTTTGAGTGGTCTCTCATGGGTGGCATAATACATGCTTCAGCCCATTGGAGACCCCTGGTGTACCTATGCCCTGGGTACCTTGGTACCATATACTAGGGACTTACAAAGGTACCCCAGTAGCCAATCTGGAGTGTACCCAAGTACTCACCATGTCCAATTTAGGGAGTAAGCACAGAGACTGGGGTCCTGATTAGTAGGATCCCAATCAGACTAGTCAGAAAAACATGACACCAGCAAAAAGTGGGGGTGACTGTGAAAGCAGATCCTGCTTTCCTATAAATAGGCTATACTTCAGGGAATGGACAAACACAAGAAGAGAAAGACAATCCATTGAATAAGTAAGCAAATGAGTGACAATAAATTAACCAATGAAAGACAATGGGCGGCACCTCAGCGCACTTTACATTTTTTGTATGTTCCACAAGTGGTCTTTCTCAGGTAACAGCTGTCTGGTAAATGATAGTTAAAAACATTAAGAAAGTTAGGGAGAGATAATATTCACCTCTGTCTATCTAATAACATTTATACCACCTGTTATGTGAGCGAGAGAGATTCTACATGCATTAACAAAATAGGACGCACTTTTGTGACAAGTATAAAGCCTTTAAATCATATTTTGATTTAACCAAGCTCCATGTTTGTAATAAATGATCCTGAAAGTGAACTTGTAATACCAGTCTGCTTCTTTCATATTGTCCTCCCACCTTCTAGAAGCCAAGAATGCTCTCACTGCTATTGCCTGATCAATCATCTTCAAAAGCCAGACCTTTCCATGGAGACAGACGGGCTGGTTTTGAAATTTCATTCAAATTCAGGAAATTGGCTGCCATTTACAACTGTGACTATGAAGCAAATCTTTAATCGGCCTGTACCCCCAGATTGGATTTGATCGAATTTCATTGGTATCTGCTTTGAAACTAAAGCTTGGAATCAGCTCCCTTCATGACTCTATATATAGATCACCTGTGTGGCATGCACACATACTCCTCTTGCATCAGTTAAAAAAACTATTGTCTTTATTTTATGCACTGTTTAAGGCATTAGTATACCCTTGCAACATATGCATGAACACAAATTCCTAAATCATACAACTATAAACAAAATTAAGTATTATATCTCTTATAATTAATATTGCCCCTTACTGAAAGAGTGAAACACTCACAGCCTACAATGTCAGTTTGGAGAATTAAAAATTCACATGAAAAATATGGTAAACACGGGCATGCAATGTTCTTGACCACAAAGGTAAAACCTTCCAAGCCCAGTCTGTAAGGAAAAAACATGTCAACACAGTATATTATTAGCACCATTTTCCTTCTAGCAGCCTTCATCAGGACAGTCAAATTTACATAATTATTTTTGGGCAAGGCCTATACCTGCAGCTTTCCCTAAACAGACACGTTAAAGAAATCTAATTGACTACACTTCATTGATAAATACTATCTCAACATGCCTCATAAATATTCTATGAACTTACACATGCAAAATATTTATATAATATATTCACTGAAAAAAAACAAATGTTGCAGGGACGTTATAGTTAGGTCATAACATTTAAAAAACCTTAGAAATTCACAGAAAAAACCTAAGGTTACAGGGACTTTATAGTTAGGCTCATATTTCATTCTTACAAAACCAGTGAAATTCAGCAGTTATAATTATCTGAGCTAACTATAACTTATGCCCCCGCAATGCACTGCTTATGACCTCTCATATTACATCATTCATGACATGGTCAGTGACATCACTGATGACATCATCCACACAATCACTCACATACCCATTCACAGACCCATACAGGTACTCACACAGCCTTTCACTCATAAGGTTAAAGTAATGTTATAGTTAGGTAAATGTCAGTGACAACATTAACCCCTTTGTTGCTAGGACCCCCTTTGCTGCTAGGACTCCCTCTCCATCCCCCCCTCCCCACTGTGCTAAGCTGTTTTTTGCCTATTTGGGGTAGTTCGCGCGTAGGTCCTCCATAACTTTTCATCCACATAAGGTAGCCATGCCAAATTTGCGTCCTTTTTTTTCCAACATCTTGGGGATTCTAAAGGCACCCAGGGTTGATGGATTCCTCTGGAGGGGTCCAAGAAATCAGCCAAAATACAGCTACATTTGGGTTTTGGGGGGAAAAATGGGGAAAAAGTGCTTCAGAAGAAAGTGTCTGGTTTTTGTTCCTGCAAATTGCATCAACAAAGGGTTTACGGCTCTAAAATCACCATCTTCACAGCTTTCAGGAACAGCCAGACTTGAATCAGAAAACCAAATTGTTCAACACAGCTTTAGCGTTTTACTGGGAGAGAGCCCAGTTTTCCTATTTTTTGTGCTCTCAACCTCTTTTCAGTTAGTCGTGGAAATCGGTGTGAAACCCATGGTGAACCCTGGAGCACTATACATTTCTGAAAAGTAGACAAAATTCTGAATTCAGCAAGTGGTCATTTTTGTAGAGCCTTTAAGGTTTTCTTATCAAAAGTTGAAATAAAAAAATATTGAAATTGAGTTGAAAAAACATCCATTTGACTCTACATATTCATCTGTAACTTGTTGTTACTGTGGCAGATTTTCAAAAGTAGTATACCATTACATCCGCTGGACCCTTCTGGTTGTGGAGATGTATAGCGCCTGTAGGTTCTCTAAGAACCTGAGGTACCCGGAGCCAACAACCAGGCTGCACCTTACAATGGTTTTTTATTGTGTACCGACTCTACAGCAATATATATGGTAAATTATAAAGAATGGTAAAAGGGTATGAAGAAAAACTCTGTATTTCTGAAATGTACACCTGATACTGAGTTTAGGAGCAGTAGTTGTTTGTACATCTATGAAGTAATGGGTACCCTTACAGGCATGTGTTTCAGAGGTCATTTTGTAAAATGTCTTTTGTTACACACTTCCTTACATTTGAAAGGCACAAACGTAGAGATATTCAATTGGTAATAACAAATGTTCTACTATTCTGTATTCCCACATATCTCCTGCTAAAAATGGTACACCACTTGTGTGGCTGGACCTTGCGCCAGTGACACAAAACACCCCAAAACGTGACCTAGACATCATATTTCACCCGGCAGAATGCCTGTTTTGTTTACAAGATGGCTACCTGTGAATTTTGGGCCCTAGCTCTGCCGGCACCTAGGGAAACCTACCAAACCAGCACATTTTTGAAAACTAGACACCCGGGGGAGTAGAGGGTGGGGTGACTTGCATGGCTCTCATCAGGTTTTTTTAATCCAGAATCCTCTGCAAAGCTGAAACTTTGCCTAAAAACACATTTCCTTGCACTTCTGTGAGGAGAACGGCAGGCAGCCACAAATTTCCTACCACCTAGCGTTCCCTCAGGTCTCCCGATAAAAATGGTGCCTCACTTGGGTGGGCCAAGTGCCTGCGACAGGAAAGGTTCCAAAACGTATTATTGAGACATTGAAATTATCCATCACAAAATGGCCTGTTTTTGAAAGGTCGGTGGGGGGGGCACATTGTTTTTTGCTCCCGGGCTCAGCGGCCATCTAGGGAAACCTACCAGATCCAGACACTTCTGAAAACTAAACACGTGGGGGAGTCCAGGGAAGTGGGGCTTGCATGGATCCCCCAATTCTTTCTTACCCAGAATGCCCTGCAAACCTCAAATTTAGCTAAAAAGTCACATTTTCCTCACATTTCTGTGTGGGAAACTCGTGGGATCCTGGGCCAGCCGAAATTTCCTACCACCCAGTGTTCCCCCAGATCTCCCGATAAAAATGATACCCTACTTGTGTGGGTGGGCCAAGTGCCTGCGACAAGGAAGGGCCCAAAACATGTAGTGATTTGCCTTTTGGACCCACTTTGGTTCCCCCTCAGTTTTTAATTTTAGACATTTTGGCACTGACTCTGCTTTGGTGCATGTAGACTCCGCCAGCTAAGTTCCCGCCCACACGCACCACCAGTCCACACACACCACCAGTCTACACACACCACCAGTCTACACACACTGTCAGCCAAGCGCTAGTTCACATGTGCTGCCAGCCAAGCGCAAGTCCGCACGCACCGCCAGCCAAGCGACAGTCCGCACACACCGCCAGCCAAGCGACAGTCCGCACACACCGCCAGCCAAGCACCAGTCTACACACACCACCAGCCAAGCGCCAGTCTGCAAACACCACCAGCCAAGTGCCAGTACATGCAGACTGTCAGCGGAACTCCAGTTCACACACACGCACACACACAGAAACTTTCCCTGGTGTCTAGTGGTTTTCTGTTCCCCTTAGGGGCACATGGACCTAAAAATATGGCCTCTCTCTCCCCAGGAGGGTAAAAACGGCCAAACATTGCGCCAATAAAGGGGAGCGACCCTTGCCCATGGGCTGCTCCCCGACATATAAATATAAAACTCCCTAGTGTCAGAGGCGTGGCCACGACCGCCACCAATATGGCCGCATACTTGTGAGGCTCCGGACCCGGCGGTTTCCTTCTTGCTGTGTACCGCCGCCAAGCCCTCACACTCCGGTATGTGCGACTGGTTGGTGATGCTGTGAACTGGAAGACTGTGGGAGAGGTGTCCGGCTGAAGATCTGATGCCCTCATCCGAATGAGAGAGAGGGGGCGAGTCTGCATGGCCGTCCGCAGCCTTGGAGGCCCCGTGGCGACAGGGGCCGCGGGTGAGGCTGAGATCACCCGATATAGTCGGTCGATGGCGGCCCACCCCTCCTTTCCCACACCGCACTGCAGAGAGTGGGTGGCCCCCTCCCCGCGGGGCTCGCTGACCGTCCTCCTGGGTAGGGAGGCTGTGGGGCTGCAGACTGCTGGAGAGGCGTGGGCCAGGTGATACTGGGGCCTGTGCGGAAGCGGCAGGCTGCCTCACTCCGGCAGGACCGCGCCTGGGGCCGAGGCCCCAGCGGCTACGCCCGGCCCCACAGAAATCCCCATGAAGCTGAGGCAGCACCTTTCAGGAATGCAGTGAGTGCTCTCCTATATGTCGATTTCGGCCCAGCCTACACAACCGCCCAGCGCCATTGAGTGCGGTGAGGGTAGACTTGCTGCGGCCCGCCACTGCCCACCTGGGCCTGCCTATCAAAAGAAGACCCACGGGGACCCAGCAACCACGCTGCAGTAGGGGGTGAGAGCAGCCATCTCAAGGCCCCCTGCTGACACAGACATACTGCGAGGCGCCCTGCCTGGCATACCAACGTTCGGACTACTCTCCACTGAACCTCTCATTCACTCTGGATTGTAGGACTGCTGTGCCACCCGGTGGGATTGCCCATCACCTGTGGCGTACTCCCCTGAACGACTTAGTCTAGGATAGTTGCCTGGACCTTCTCCATTTGTGCAGGCAACAGTGGGGTAAGAGAAGGGAGAAAAGCATGCAACACCCTGGGTATATGGACTATTAGCCATACAGCTAGAACGCCACTTTGCTAAGGCCTCACCATGGGATGCTCGGACCCAAACCAAAGGAGACTCACTTTTGACCACACCGGCCTTTCTGGGAACCGTTGCAACCACTTGGGTACTGAGGAGGCCCCAGGCCGCGGCACTGAGGAGGCCCCCCCATGTGATATCTTCGCCGTAATGACAGAGCTCAGGGCGGGCTTCAGGGCTATGGAGGTGTGGTTCGACATGCTGGCGGGCCACATGGACAAGCCGGGCGAGCGAATGGACGGGCACGGTGCAGATGAAAGAATCTCTAGCCTGGAAGATACCACCACAACAATGCAAAAGCTCCTAGACAAAATGGAGCGTATACTAAAGCAAGTGGCAATAAAGAATGAGGACCTAGAGGCCCGATCCCGAAGGAATAACATCCGCATCTCTGGCATAGCAGAAACTTCCAACATGGGACGGCCTGAAGACTTTGTCGAGCAACTCCTAACGACCATCTTTGAACGCTCCAGCTTCTCAGCTAACTTTGCAGTGGATCGAGCGCCTCGCTCCTTGGGACAGCGTCCACCGGAGGGCGCACCGCCACGATATCTTATATTCAGTCTCCTCAACTACAGTGATACTGTGCTCCGGATGACCCGGGAAATGGGGCCCTTGTAGTACCAGGGTTCGAGCATCTCTGTTCCCAGACTTCACTCCAACTGTACAAGAAGCCAGGGGGAAATTCGACGATGTGAAAAACACACTCCGTAAGCTAGGCTTCGCTACTCCATGCTCTACCCGGCTCGCTTGAGGGTGGATCACAAGGGCCACATTAAGATCTTGGATACATTAGCAGATTCAGAGGCCTTCTTTAAACTTGTCCGTGCAGGATCCCCCGTAACCAACCGACCAGCTCCTGGCCATAATGGACCGGGGGGGGGGGGGGGCGTGAACGCCCACCATCGACCTCTGGAGACGAAGCTACATAAGATGGCCTGATCTGAAGTGGGGCAACTTGTGCAGTTGAAACTGTGACTACGCGTGCCGGACACTGCCGCTCAAGATATTGCATCCAGCCAAAGTTACTGTACCTTAAAATGGTTACTGCACCACACTAGCTTACATAACTGTTCTTTACGGGACTGCCCTTTTCACTTGGAGTTATGTTTCCTTTTTTTCTAACTGGTTAAATGGGATTCACTGGATGTTCTTCATTCTAGTGTGGGTGGGGGGTGAGAAACTGTTGGGGTTTTCTTTCATTGTGGTTGAAATGTTCACTGACGTTGCACATCACACTTTCATATACAGTGCTCACACTGCCAAATGTTGCGTGGGTTTAAATCCTGCTCCATAGTATGGCTAAAACAGTTGACCTATCGGCCATTTCGTGGAACATACGTGGTATTATTAACCCTCAAAAAGGGAAGCAAGTACTGTCTTATCTTAATCGGGACTCCATTAGAATTGCCTTTCTTCAGGAGATGCATCTTTCCCCCCGTGCGCTGAGCATGAGTTCGCGAGGAACTGGGGCACACACTGCTATTTTTCATGTTACAGTTCATGTTCCTGTGGCACCTGTATTCTAATCCATAGAACAGTGCCATTCCTCTGTCATTCCCATTGTTCGGACCCAGAGGGCCGGTATTTTCTCTTGCACAGAACACTCGGGGACAAAAGCATTTGGTTAGTAAACATTTATGCTCCCAACTTAGACGACCCCGATTTTTTCCAAGACCTTTACTCCCGGTTAGATAGTTTTGAGGCGGACCATTTAATAATAGGCAGTGATCTTAACATAAGACTATCAGTCTCAGTATGCAGTTCCTTGAGGAAAAGTAGAGGTAGAGGCCTGGTCGGTATTGCAAAATCTCACAGGGGTGGAGGCAATGTGTCTCCCACTTTGGGAATTAGGGCCCTCACACACCCGGGTGGGTGTCATGCGTCATCATAGGGCATGCTCCTCGTCAGGCCGGCACTGCAATGCCTGATGGGCACCCTATGAGGGGCTCTTTCTCTGAGATCTTTTATTCCCAAGCCCTAAGGGGCTTTGTATTATAGTGGGAAATGTGAGTGAATTGTGAGAGAGAATCTAAAATGGGGCTCAGTGGTGCTCCAAATCAATTTTAATCAGCGAGTCCACTGGTCCCAGTTAAAATGAAAGTTGTGTCACCATTGAGATAATGTACAGTGATGGCTACAATGTGTGGATCAACATGTTTCTTGCCTCGTGTGTCAGGATGATCACATGGCAATTCATCAGGACCAAATATAAGAAATTAAAATCTTCACAGTGGTTGGTTCCATAGTTAGTATACAGTGTAAACCAAGTACGCAGGTTGCCCTAACATTTGTTTTCAGCTAGTCTTTTGATGAAGTTGGCTTGTGGCGTGCGCGCTGACATCATCAGATCGCCTAGAGGGAGGTTGTGGGGCGCAGCGGAAACGCTTAAGCTGCCACTCCCACTGGAGGCATATTACGGGAGGGCCCGTAGGAGGAGCGCCAGCGCTCCCAACACAGGTGGGTGCATGGACGGTTCAGAGCCGTCTTCAGCACATGCCCACCTTGACTGAGGACGGCTCTGAGCCGTCCTCCGCATGGAACGGGTTAACATGTTGAACAAAAAAAAAAAACCTACATAAATTCACCAGTTATAGTTAGCAGAGCTAACTTAAACGTGTGCCCCCAGCCATGCACTTCTTAGGACCTCACATATTACACCACTCATGACATGTTCTGTGACATCATTTATGACATCACTGAGGACCTCTCAAATGACATCACTGATGACATCATCCAAAGTTCTTTTGCACACATTGCTTTATAAACAGATATCGCATTAGATGAATGAACGTAACTGCAAAATAGCTCAGAATAATATGAGGCATTATTAATGCCTTCACAGATACAACTTCCTTGGGTGTAGCAAGCATGCGTTATGTGCAACATTGACCGTTTATCATACACTTCACAGGTATCTTAGTTCACATTAACAATCAGCCATAGATATGAGATACCCTCATTACACACAGTGTCCAATATGTATACAACTGTTCAGAGAAAGCCAGGTTGCTCAAAATACTCAACGTCTGTGGACAGCTTTTATCTGTATCAAACCCATGACAGTCACCGAACCTACATTGAGTAATTAAGTTGATAGAAGTACTGTAAACAATGTTCACTCTATGTAGGGTGTTTACTCTGTACCACACTGTTTGCAGACAGTGAAACTCTTATGAGAAATGCACTTAAATATTCAAAAGTATCTGCTAAGAACAGTGTACACTCTATGCAACACTCGGCAAAAAAGACACTATTCACTTAAAATAACCAAGATCTGAAGGTGGTAAAGATCGTACTACCTGCACCCTTCACAGTGTAGTGAAAACTTTACAGATAACCCTTCTTCTGAAGCAAAAGACACACATGTACATAGGTTAATACCTAGAGCACAGAGTCTTCTATGTTATGTATAAAATTGTCATGCTGAGATGATTCTGTCTAATAACTCAAGGCTGCTTACAATACTTAGTATGTAGTATGGAGAATCTTTGCCCTATTGCCTACTTTTTCTGAAGAGCCAAGAAACTTGTTTGGAACATACTGAACTCAAGTCAGTGTCATAGAACATGTCATGAATGATGTAATATGTGAAGTCCTAAGCAGTGCATGGTGGGGGCGCAAGTTATAGTTAGCTCTGCTAACTATAACTGTGGAATTCCTGTGGGTTTTTTTAGTTTTTTTTTTTTAGTTCAAAACGTTAATGTTGTCTCTGACATATTCACCTAACTATAACGTTACATTAACTTTTGTTAATTCCAGTGAACTTATAAGTTTTTTTAAAAAACAAAAACAGATCTATTTATCAGACCTAACTATAACGTTACTTTAATCTTTGATTTTTTCCATTGAATTTCTAGGTTTTTCTTAGTGGAAAGTAAAATTGTATTACCATACGTAAAACCAACCTCCGCAGCGCACAGCGTTTGGCCATCTGCACTGGGGGCTTGGCCACAGGGCCTGGCCACAAGCCAAGCCCTGTGTCAAACTCCACCCCCACAGGCAGGCAATCCCACGCTGTGCAGGGCCTTCAACCGTGCATATGACGGAGTTGGCCAGGCCAGACCCTGTGGCCAACCCACCCACAGGCAGCCAAACCCTTTCCACAAGCAGCCAACACCACGCTGCCTACAGCCTTTCGCCGTGCTCAGCTTTGGGTTGGCCACCGTGCCTGGCTTGCAGCCAGGCCCTGCGTCCAACTCCCCACAAGCACCCAACTGCACATTGCATAGACCCTTTGGCTGTGTGCTGTGGGGTTTTGGCCACAGGACGTGGCCTGACTCCAGTCCTGTGGCAAACCCACAGCAGGCTGCTAAGCCCGCACCACCTAGCCTTCAGTCCCCGGTGACCGCACCCCCTTCGGCAAAACATATATATTAAGTGGATGGGGCGTGCAGCATCCTCCCGACCCCTAATAGGCCCCTGGGACACCATCCCCGTGGCCAGTACCAATAAAAAGGGGAGCAGGGCCATGTGGTCTCTCTCCCCAAGCCTTAAAAGGCCCCGGGGACACTATCCCCCAAGCAAAATACAATTAAAGAGGGCCTGCAGCCCCTCTCACGAGCCTTATTAGGCCTCGGGGACCCCATCCCCTGGAGCCATTCATTTTTTTAAAAGGGGAGGGGGTCCACAAGGCCCCCTCCACAGGCCTTATCAGGGTCCAACAACCCCATCCCCCGGGGTCGTCCATTTTTAAAAGGGGAGGGCGCCACTTGGCCTCACTCCCCAAGCCTCTTTTAGCTCCAGGAACCCATCGCCCAGGGCTTTCTGTTTTTTAAAATGGGGAGGAGGGCCACATGGCTCCCTCCCCAAGCCTTATTAGGCCCCGGGGACTCATCTCATTATAAAGGGGAGAGGCCGGGGTGCTTTGTGGCCCCCTCCCCGAGCCTTATTAGGCATTGGGGACCCCATCCCCTGGATCCGTATTATATTAAAAAGGATAAGGTGCCAGATTGCCTCCTCTGCAGAGCCTTATTGGTGTCTGGGGACCCCATCCCCTGGGGTCAAGTAATAAATAAAGGACAGGGGGCAGGCAACCCCCCTCCCTGAGCCTTATTAGGCCCCAGCAACCCCATCCTTGGGGCCAACATTTAAGTAAAAGGGGAGTGGTCCTGTGGCCCCTATTCCCAAGCCATATTGGGCCCCGGGGACCCCATCCCACCGGGCCCAAATTTCCTATATGAGGGAGGGAGCGCACCGCTCTCCTCCCTGGGCCATATTCCGCCACGTGAACCTCATCCCCTGGAGCCCAATGTATTTAAAAGGGGAGGGAGCCACGTGGGCCCCCTCTCAAGCTGTTATCAGGCCCGGGGACCCAATTGCTTGGGGCGCAATTTAGTAGTTAGGTGAGAGGGCACACAACCCCCCTCCCTGGGCTATATTTGGCCCCGTTAACCCAAATCCCTGGGGCCCAATGTATTTATAAGGGGAGGGGGTCCACGCAAACCCCCCACCCAAGCCATAATAGGCCCTGGGGAGCCTAGCCCCCGGGGCTGGAACCCCTAAAAAGAGGAGGGGGCCACACAGCCCCCTCAGCCATTTTTGGCGGCCCCGGGAACCCCCTTCTCAGGGGGATTAAATAAATTGCTATAGGGAGGGAGTTGCATGGCCCCCCTCCCCAAGCCATATTCGACCCCTGGAACCCCTTCAACCAGGGCCCAATTTAGTAATTTAGAAGTAGGTCCTGGAAACCCCACCCCCAGGCTGTGCCTTTAAAAAAAAAAAATGGGAGGGCCCCCTGAGCCATTACAGGCCCGGGGGAGCCCACCTTTGGGGCTGAAATTCTTTTTTTTTTAAAAGAGAGAGGGGGCAGCGCGGTCTCCCTCCCCGAACCTTGAAAAGGCCCTGGGGTCCCCATCCCCCAGGGCCGCTACCTTTTTAGGTCTCGCCTGAGCCAGCGCATGCGCTGCTCTGCGAGACATTTAGTAAGTGGGGTTTTCAAAGTGCTACCACACGCTTTTGCTGGCCTAGCGCTGGCGGTAACGCGCGCGTGCACGCGCGCAGCCGCCAGCTTTCAGCGCCCGAGGCACCATCTGGAGCGCGATCACTTTCACTTCTACTGCGCGCGCACCACTCGCGTGCTTTTAAAAAAAAATTCTTTTAGCGCGCGTGCGCGCGCACAACTCCCGGGCTAATTTTATTACTTTATTCATGTGCCGCTTGCGGCGCCCGTTTCTCGAGCGCCGCACTATACTCAGCATATAAGTAAGCTGAAAAAAGCTACTGTAAATTAAAATCCGTTTAAAATTTTAAAAACATATTTTCAGTTTTTCTAGCACACGTTGCCTATCTGTTGATTCAAAGAGCTTTGTGAAGCGAGGGCTGAGCTTTGTATAGGATAACTAATCCTATAGCAAAAAGTTAGGCATCGTGGACAACTGCAGTCCAACACGGATTATCCTTCTGTGAATTAGGAGATTTCAGACTTTTTGTGAATTTCAAATAGTCTCGTTTGAGTCAGACAAACGACATAAGGGAAATACAGTGGAAGCTTTGAACACATAGATTTCCCACCCCAAAATAAGGGCCACGGCAATTATGTGGAAGCTGGAGGACAAAATTCAATGACCGGGTCGACCAATTGTGGCAAAACAGTGAAATTGCGCATTACATTATGAGATTAATGGAAGATTTTGCAAACTATGTGAAACTGTCTAGTGATTTTGACATTTTCACATAGTTGCTAAAAACGCTATTTCTTTGCTATAAAAATGAATGTTTTTTTAAAGAATGGAACTATAAACATTTTCCAGCTCCTATTCAACGTGTTGTCCAACAACAATTATATATTTTGTCTTGCATGGAAGTACAGGAAGGCCACTGCAGTAACTTTGTCCTTTCTGCCTCCCAGAGAAAAACACACACGGTTGGATGCACCATTTAAAACATTGTGCTTAACAGCAAAAAAGTCTAAATGTACAGATTTAATCAGTCTTTGTTTTAAATGATTTATCGATGTAAAACGTTGTTGCTCTGAATTTGAAACCATATTCACATATGCATTAGGCATGTTACTGCTTCAGTGTGGCGTAGCCACAATTGTTCTTACAATTCAATTGTTCTTAGGTTTTTAGTAGTGCATTTCAAACGCACCTATAAAAAGAGTGCTTCTTTCATACACCACGGTGCATCTAGGGAAGGACTTATTCCCTGACTTTACTTTGTTTGAAACATAGCTGAGAACTCAGCTCAAACATGTGCTATGCTTATGAGAAAAATTGTGAGGCTTTGCTTAAAGAGAGACTTTAGGGGTCTTTTGAACAATAGTCGACCCAGCAGGAGAGTTACTTCCCTACTATTTAACTCATTGGCATACGAAACATTCATAGAAGCACTGAATACCGCTTATGGCTGGCTGAAAAGCTAGCCATTTTTTGCACGCAGCACAATTACAACACGGGCCCAGATACAGCTAACATCTAAGAAGCTTCTGGCAGGCGACTGTGAAGGCCATAAAACCCCCCCTTTCAGTGCGAACACAAGGGATTGTAAACATCAAGGGGCCTTCATGCGGAGTTCAAAGACCTCATAAATCAGGTGCTTATCTCCGGGAAGCTCATTCCTTAGCTGCCCTCTAAGCAGGGACAGGAAGGCAGGATTACGGTTCCGGCAACAGACAAGCATTTGCAATGCAATAGGTCTTGCATTTACGTGAGTTTAAGCTATGGGCATTGTAAATGACAATGCCTTTTATTTGTTTTAAAAACAAAAATAAAAGGCATTGTCATTTGCAATGTCAATAGCTCAAACTCGCGTAAATGCAAGACCTATTGCATTGCAAATGCTTGTTAAAAAGGGAGGGGGCCGCACAGCCACCTTCCCCGAGCCGTTATAGGCCCTGGGGAGCCACCCCGGGCTGAAATTCATCATAAAAGGGGAGGGGTGGCCGCGCTGCCCCTCTCCCCTAGCCATTACAGGCTGTGGGGAGCCCAGCTCCGGGACCGAAATTTACCAAAGAGGGGGAGGGAGCTACACATCCCCCCCCCTCTCTGAGCCATTATAGGCCCTAAGTCTTGAAAAGGCCCTGGAGATTCCATCCCCCGGGGCCGCTAACTGTCCATAAAGTGAAGGGTGGCTACAATTTTATGAAAACATCAAAGTATGTGTCAAAAAGGACTATTTTCCCCATATTTATATGGCATAAAACTTAACTTAACCATTTGACGTTCCCACATTCCATACTGATAATGCCGCTTCCCATGTATGAGTAGACCTCTGGGCTAGGTTACTTGCCATGTCCCGGGGAGCCCACCCCCGGGTCACAGCAGTTTCCCTACCCACACCAGCAGGGAAACTTGTGTATGCTTCCGGCGGGCGGGAGCATTTTTAAAACTCCTGCCAAACTGGAGCAAACACGATATTGCTCCCGCCCAGAGAGAGCAGCTATTTATGTTGCTCCCTCCGGGTGGGAGCAATCTCTTGGTCTGTGCGGGCAGGAAAACCGATCAAAATTCTGCTCCAACTTGCGGGAGCATTTTTAAGACTCCCGCCCACTGGGAGCAGACTCAGTGTTTGCTCACGTATGGTGAGAGTATTAAAAATGCCCCTTTCAGGCAAGAGCACATGCAAGTTTCCCATCCCGCACCAGTGCAGGCACGGAAACTGCTGTGCTCTGTGGGTTGGCTCCCTGGGACACAGCAAGTGAGCCGGCCCTGGGGGATGGGGTCCCTGGGGCTAATAAAGGCTCGGGATGGAGGTCACACGGCCCCCTTCCCTTTTGATGACATTTCAGCCCCTGATGATGGGCTCCTCAGGCTTGTGATGGCTCGGATGGGGGGACTGTGTGGCCCCCGACCCTCTTTTGGCTAATTTCGACCTGGGGGTGGGCCTAAAATGGCTCAGGGGCTGTGCTGCCTCCTTCCATTTTTTGCTGATTTAGACCCAGAGAGTGGATTCCCTGGTGCCTATAAGAGCTCGGGAGGGAGGGTACGCCCCTCTCCCCTTAATGAAGGAAAACGGCCCAGCCGCCATTTTTGTTTTTTTTAATTCTGGAATCGCAGCAAAAATGTCCCTTTTTTTGGCCCCATGGGAGTGGGGGACTTGGGAGGGGGTCCCTCTGCATCCCTCACCCATGAATGAGGCCTAGGGAGGCAGGTATCCCTACCCTGCCCCCTTATATTTTTTTAATGAACACTTCAGGACAGGGGACTAAGTCCCTGAGTCCTGTAATGAATGCCAGCAACATTTGCGGACCAAGATCTAGCTTCCTGCCAAATTTGGTATAATTCCGTTCAGCGGGTTTTGCTGTAACCCTGGCTAACGAAGTCTATGGAAAATGCATGGGGATTTTGCATTTTGGTACTCCCCTTCTTTCTCGGTGCCCGCTTGACTGATCGTACTGAAACTTTATATGCGCAAACTAGTTTTGTGGAGATTTGTCAAACAGTGCCAAAGTTAGTCAAAGTATTGCTCCTCAATAGCTACCTGCAACAAAAGACCTGTAGCCGCCCAAACTAACATTTATTTCTTGTTTACAGCACTGGCTTACTTGTCTATTATGCAATTTTTGGTCACTCTATATCTACTATGCTACTGGCTGTTCTTGTTTTCACATTTTGTTTGTTTAACTTCTTATATGTTTAGTATTTTCACCCTGACGGGTCATGTTCGCACTATATAAAACTTTTCAAATAATAATAAACAAAATAAATTAGGATTGCAAAAAACGCATTTCCTATGTTGTGTGTTATGTGCTTTTATGATTTTTTTGTTGTTGCAAAAATCGAATAAAGCTTTGTTGTTGATGATGGCATTTCCTATGGAAATGCTGACTTACCTATAACTATCCAGTTGCCTGGTCTACATCAGGTTGGCACCTCACTTAAGATTATAGTCTATTCTTCTTTCATTAATACAAAGACACACAAATCCATCACTTTTATATCTCTCCTAACTGACAACCCCCTCAGTGGTCGCATTAGTATAAGGCACCATGCACCTAATAAGGAAGTAATACAACAGCTCTAACCAAAAACACCTGGATGAAAGTAAAGATTACTCCATCTTAATTGAGTTTCTGTAATGCTTCAGTAAGACCTGTTCCCAAATATGTTGGGAGTACGAGAGTTAATAAAGGGGTGAGGGTATTCCACAAAGACACCATTGTTTGTTACTGCAGTAACCAGGCTGAGTTGTCCCTCTTAATGGAAAAGAGTAGAAGAATGAAACCTAAAAATGTGGAAGACAATAACAGATTTTCAGTCTTGAGTGATATGCATACAAGGCTGAAACGTACTGAGAGTAAGAATGAACAAAGTGAAGGTGAGGAAGAGACATACTGTAGAAAGCACAGTCCACTGCTCCAACTACCAAGGAATTCATATTTCAGCAAGGGGTAATTTGTGTAGATCTCTCATGGTTTCCCAAAGAAATGAATTGTTGAAATAAAAAAATAATGAAAATAAGTAGGAAAAATACAAGTAGGTGACAGGGATTTCATCTGTAATTTTTTGCCCGATGGACAAATTACAAATTCAGTATAACATTACCTCCATCAGACACTTCTAGTTGTAGGTATAGTGTCTGTTGGCTATTCAAAAACACAACACCCAGAGCCAACAACTAGGCTGCAGCTTGTAATAATTGCATCAATTCATATGATGAAATATAATGAATGAAAAATTTGTATGAGGAAATGTATTGTTTAAATGTGCCCAATATACTTAGTTTAGTAACAGTGGTTATTTGTACAACTTGAAGTTGTGGGTTATCCATACTATCTTGTGATTCAGATTGCTTTTTGCCAAATGTGTTCTTTCTTTTACATTGGTTTACATTTGGAAGCCAAAAGTATAGAGACTTTAAATGGATGATAACAAGTGTTCTACTATGCTGTGTTCTCACACTTCTCCTGATATGAACGTTACCCCACTTGTGTGGGTGGCCATCTCACCTGTAACAGGAAAAGCCCCAAAATGCAGCAAGGAAACTTCAAGATTTTGCCTTTCAAATTGACCCATTCTGGCGATATGGGTAGCTGTGGTGTTTGGGCCAATGCTCAGCCTCCACCCAAGAAACCTACCATGACCACACATTCCTGAAAACTAGACACCCAGGAAAGACAGGGGTGTTTTACTTGAGTGGACCACACTACGTTTCTTACCCAGAATGACATGCAAATTTCAAACTGGCTAAATCACAGATTGTTCTCACATTTCTGTGGAATCTGAAGGAATGCACAAAATTCTTTACCATCCTGTGTTTCCACACTTCTAGTAAGAAAAATGGTGCCCCACGTGTGGCTTGACCTGGCGCCTGCAATACAAACTGGTCAAACTTTGGACTGTGTGAAGTCAATGTGGTGCCAATGAGGTCTTCACATGGTTATAGTTTTAGTCCGTTGCAATGAGATGCATTAGGTCCACCCATACATGGGAAGCGGCATATCAGTATGGAATGTGGGAACGTCAAATGGTTAAGTTTTGTGCCATATAAATATGGGGAAAATAGTCCTTTTTGACACATACTTTATGTTTGCATAAACTTCTGGGATCCACACAAGCTACAGCACCCAGGATTGGCTGCCTCCCGGCCCAGAGCCCAAATAGAGCTGCCATTCACCATGGGAAATCAGAGGAAATTGTGCTCCGTTTGGTCATAGTTCAGCTTAAGGGGCAAGTATCCCAATTCTACATTTAGAATGCATCTTTTACTGCAGGTCCAGCACAATACACATAGAAACCTACAGTGACATACTTGAGAAAGCTAATGGGTAGTCTGTCTGGCTCTCCCATGAGGTTAACACAGGTGGTGAATCATCTTGCGGTGCTAATAATTTCATCCTGAATGACGTAAGCTAAGTGGGTGCTCGCATAGAGGCAGCATCCGTAAGATTGAGTCCACCCCCTCCTGTCCATGGTATCTTAAGCTTTAATACATGGAATATTGCTGGCCCTGAAGGTGAAATGGGATATGAGAACTGAAGTGATTTTATTGAAGGTTTTATTCTTGTTTTATGCTTGGATTGGAGCAAACATGTGGTAAATGAAGGTACTAAAGTTACAAATCCAGCCACATCTACAGCTAGGAGAAAGCAAACTCATTGGCAAGGCTGTTTGGTGGGTTGCTGAAAAGGGCAAATCCAAGATCTTTGAAATTTGTTAGTGGAGGTGCTTGAGTTTTTTTTAAATAAGTCATAGAATGATATTACTCTTTCTTGGAGGGCTGGAGTTCCAAATTTGGGAAACACTTGGAAACAAGGACTATTTCAGCTTTTTTATTTCTTGCTTCATAACTGGCATATTTGAAGAGCGATTTTGAGATCCTCAGATGTCTCTGTACACCTGAGATCCAGAGTTTCCTAATGAGATAGTTCTGTGTACCATCGTGCAGTACCCTAAGAGTAATGCATGCTACTTTGAGTGTATTTCTTAATTTGAAGGGGAGCCAATTCAACAAGATCAGAATGGGAGAACTAGGTTAGCATTTTCTTGATCCTTAGACTACTTTGACAGCTTCATTTAGTGCTGCTTTGAGTGGAGCAAAGTGAACTTTGTGAATCCCTTCTAGTCGGGAGATACCATAATCGACTATTGATATAACTAGTGCCTAAAGATATGTTTGAAATCTATCTCTGGATTACATTTTTTTATACCTTTTCGGAGTCTAAGTTTACTGATGCTTGTAGGTTCCAGTACTTGTTGAATATAATGGCCAAGGTTTTACTGAGTCGGCAGTTACATGAAATCGGCAAACAATTATGCAAAACTACACATAACTGAAGTGCATTTCCAGCCTTTTGTGTAAAAAAAAAAAATTACACATCCTCACGAAGCATCAGTTTATGAAGCCTAGCAGGTGTCCAGTGTAGCATAGCAAAGAATTTCGTCTGGAAAATAGATGGTGCAGTTTTGTCCCTCAAGGCCATTTGTTAATGTTCTGCCATCCTTCGTCTGAGATGTGTCCAATTGTTTCTTTGTCAAAATGATTGGCCCATTTAATGGCAAGGGGAGACTGTTGGGACGGGGGAGGACTAGAGAGTATCCTATATATTTTAGAAGCAATGTGACCAGCCTAAGCCAACTTAATAGGCGACCTGAAAAGGAAGGAAGGTTTGGTTTGCTAAATTTGGATAGTTTGACTTTTAACTTTAAAAAACTGTAGAAGTCTAGTGCCGAAAGATTGTAAGTTTGAGCTAAACTAAAGAAAGGTAAGGGACTATTATTATCATCTAAAAGATCTTTGAATTGTAAAATACCCTTGGATGTCCATGTTTCTGGAGAAAAGTTAGTGTATCAATCCTAGTTTTGGGATGATACCACAGTGCTGCAAGCGTGGAATTTTGTATTGGTATCTGCATATACTTTTCTAATCTTTGAAGAGCCCCTATAGTGTTAGAAAATATCATCTGTGATTGAGGAGGTTTAAATTTAGGCATTGTGATGATGGCTGGGAGAGTAAATGGAGCACACAGAGGTGCTTCTATTTCTACCCATCGTGGAAGGTCTAGTGAATGAGGAGCGAACCAAAGAGCACCTTGAGCAGCTAAAAAAGATGAATGGTATAAACTCCAATTGGGAAGGTTGCAGCCCCCTAAAGAGAGATCCTTTTGGAGGACTTTGTAAGAAATCTGGGCCCTCTTATCTCTCCAAAGAAATTTAGAGATTAATCGATCAATGTTGTGGAAGAATGAGGGTGACAAATTAAAGGGGAGCATGCTTGAAACAAAGTTAACTATTGGTGTGACCATCATCTTGAGGGTTTGGATTCTCCCCCACCACAAGATGAATTTAGGAGACCATGAAGTTAGTAAATCCTTGATTTTGGAGAAAGTCTTTGTTTCATTCAATGCAAGGGTGTCGACTAAGTCTCTACCAAACCAGATTCTCAGATATTTAAGACGATTTTGTTGCAATTTAAGGCTAGAATCACCTAAATGAAAAGAGAAGCGAAGTGGATTAAGTGGGAAGACTTCAGTCTTGTCCTTGTTTAAGGAGTAACCTGAGACTCGCGCGAACTCTTGAATAATGCCAGAGATGCTAGGAATTGCCTTTTCAATATCCTCATTAAAAAATAAAATATCCACATGTGCTGCAATTTTGTACAATTTGGACCCCAATTTTATCTCCGTTATCTCTCGGGATAAATTTAGTAAGTTGAGAAGAGGGTTAATGGCGAGAAGAAACAACAAAGGAGAGAGAGGACCGCCCTGTCACGTGCCTTGATGGAGATTAAAAAATGAGGTGACACCATTTATCCTAATATTAGCTTTGGGATTGGCGTATAGTGCTATAATCATAGTTATAAATGAAATACCCAGATGATGCGATTCAAGCACTGCATGAAGAAAAGGCCAGGATACTTTGTCAAAAGCCTTTTCGGCATCAAGTGCAATAGCAGCAGAAGGAGTAGTGGCGAGACTGGCTTTTTCAATTACATGGCAAAAGGTCTGTATATTATCCTTTGCAAGCCGTCCCTTAACAAACCTCGTTTGTGACTCATGTATTAGGGATGGTATAATAGGCTCCAATCTCTTGGCAAGAATTTTTGCGAAGAATTTTGCCTCAATGTTCAGTGGCGATATGGGGTGAAATTTTTGGGGATCAGAGTGATCCTTATCCTTCTTCGGGATGACCACTATGGTGGCTTCAGTGGTGTACCTGAGACTTCCCCAGTGATCGCAAAGTGATCCAGTACACTTTTCAAATGTACCGCTAAAGTGTGCTGAAAGGTCTTATAAAAATCAATAAAGAACCCGTCAGGACCCCGAAGCTTTGCCTGACTTGATTGCGCTAGTAATCTCATCTAAAGAAATAGGATAATTCAGGCGTTTTCTCTCCAGCTCAGAGACTGAACACATAGGAATAGATTTAAGAAAGTCTAAACAGGCAGATTTATCCATAGGATTCAGAGGCTTATGCAGAGTTTCTTAAAATTTCCTAAAGATCTCTAAAATTTCAGTAGTCCTAAATTTGTATGAACCATCAGTATCTTTAATTGAAGAGATCCGATTGCTACAAGATTTAAATTTCAGATTATTAGCTGTTGTTCTCCCAGCTCTATTTCTGAAGAGGAGATTCCTAGATTTTTGTGCTTGAATTTGAATATAAGCCCTTTTGCGAACAATAGTATTAAACGTATATTTAAGTTGTTTAATTTCATCTAGTAAAGATTTATCTTTAGAGTGTCTGAAATTATTTTCTTTCTGTTTTATTTCGGACCCCAGGGCAAGTAATTGGTCTTTAATATCACGTTTCTGTTTTGGCCATACGTTTGATAATTTGCCCTCTAATCACACATTTAAACGCGTCCCAGAGGATCACTGGAGAGGTAACCGAAGGCTCATTTTCTTTAAAAAATAATTCAATCTCATTTTTATTGTCTGAAACATCAGACTCACTCCCCAGAATCTCCGAATTCATTCGTCATATCCAGGGACCTGTGTTTTCTGATCCAGTTTGAATAGACACAGAGATGGCCGCATGATCCGAGATAAGAATGGAATGAATCTTAGGATCAGCAGTAGATCTGAGTAGAGTCGCATCAACTAGAAGATAATCAATGCGAGAAAAGCTAGTGTGGGGAGGAGAGAAAAAGGTGAACTCGTTACCTTTGGGATTATGAAGTCTCCAAACATCATGTAGGTGGTGTGATATACAAAAATTAATCAATTGCTTGTGAGCTCTAGAGGGTCTGAAGTGAAAAGCAGAGTGCCGATCAAGAATTGGGTCTAGCGGAAGATTAAAATCACCACATAGGATCAATTGAGCACCCTGGGGAACATCAGTAAGTGTTTTATTGAGAGATCCAGAAATTCGGGTCATCTATATTAGGAACATATATGTTCATTACATATAGATCTTTCCCATTAATATTCAGCCTGGATAGAAGCCAACGCCCATTTGAATCGTGCTCCGCTGTGACAATTGAAAGACCCGACTTTCTGGAGATAAGAGTGAGCACACCATTCTTCTTTCCTTGTGCTTCCGAACATGCAACATCAGAAACCCATCCCTTTCTCATAAGGAGGGCTTCCTTAAACCCAATTTTGGTTTCCTGCAAAAGTACAATGTCCCCACTGAGACTTTAACCATAATCCAAAATGTGGGTTCTCTTCACTGGATGATTTAAACCCTTAGTATTAAGGGATATTATATTGAGAGAAGCCATTAGGGAGAGGTATTAGAGACTGGTGTCTGACCCGGATATTGCAGCCACGAGGGAGTGCACCTGCCAATAAACAGAACAAGACAAAAAGGAGTAGCATTATTGTTACTATACATATTAGTGCTGAGCAGAGGTGGAAGAAAGGGCCAAGGGAAGGAATATGGGAGAAGCAAAAAACAAATTGAGATCTCAAGAGTCCCAAGAAAAACCAAGGGTCCCTCAAGACCTCTACCCACCCCAGAAAGTCTGTAGGAGACAAAAGTCATGTGGGAAATTGTGTAGAAGTACGGAGAAGACAGTGCAGGGGCCGGCGGGCCCCACAGCATAAATATAAAAAATATGACCTAACATGTGCAGCCAGCAACTGCCAAGAAAGAGAAAGAACATGACGCAATATATGACATATAAATCTTTGTAAGACAGAGACCAGCTCCTAGTTACACAACCCCAACAAGAGCCAAATGTGACTCAGTGAGCAGGGTAGAAGGAGTCCCTTTTTGTGAAAATAAAATAAAAAGAGATCTCATGCAAGAAGACCCTAGGGAAGAGTAAGATATTGACTGGAATCTTATCTATTTGTAATGGGGTCTTATGTATATGTAATGGACTCTCAACTCAACAGAAGGGTGCGAATGGGAGGTAGTCTGCGCCTATTGGTCCTACATTGAAAAGAAAGATATATTATGGAAACAACCTAGAAGAAACTCCAAACTTGCATAAAGATGATCCAACAAATTTAGAAACAAATGCAGTAAATTGAAGCGACAGCACCCATGAACACAGTGTATGAAGCATCGAAGAGGTCCAAAACACACATCAAGGGTTAAGTTGTTGCCCCATTAAATCACAAGTAACAACTCAACCATAGAACAGTCGGATCTTCGTGACGAGTAAAGAGAAATTATCAAACCTATACCCTTTTGTAAGGGCGAAGAAAGGTATGTCAGCAAAGCAAGTATAGGAAGCGCAATATCGAAAATAAAACATAATCAAATTCTATAATAAAGATGAAACCGAGGTACCAAGAGGATCAAGTAGAGGGTATATGCCCTCAGCGTCTGGAACCTGGAAAAAATTGGCAATTCATCCAAACAAATAAAGGTAAGACACAACTTCCAAAATTACGCCCGCTATACAAGCGGCCAGCAATTAGCGAGCAAACAGCTGACATAGTGTTTAAATTCCGTATGCTAAAAAGTAGGTAGAGAGCCCGAATCCATTAGAGTTTCAGATTTGTTATCCAAAAAAGTAGAAAGATCAGAAGGCTCTGAGAAGATGTGTGGTTGACCCTTGAAGGTGATTCTGAATTTGGAAGGACCTGAAAAGGAATCTGCACCTCTGTAAGAGACTTTGATGAAGCGCCAAAAAACCTTTACGACGAATTACAGTATTTCTTGCAAAGTCCTGTGAGATTGAAATTCTATGACCCCTCCACAAGATGAATCTGATCATCCTCATACGTGCCAGAATTTGTTCAGAATGTTGGTGGATTAGAGGTTTGAAAATGAGAGGACGAGGAACCTTTACGTTCTTGTTTCTGAAAGTTGGTATCCTATGAGCTCTCTCGATCTCAAAATCTTTGACAAAAGATATTTGAAGAACTTCTGGGATCCAGGATATTAGAAAGTCAATAACCGAACTACCAGACTTTTCAGTGTCCTCAGGCAGACCAAAAATGCGCAGATTGCTGCATCTGTTGCGATCCTCCTGATCAGTGAGATCTTTTCTTAACGCTGAGAGAGCGTTCCAGGTAGTGTATCCTCTTATCCTGAGTGTTAGTAAAGCCCTCCACAGTACTAATCCTCGTTTCAGCGTTAGCCAATCTGATGTTTAACTCTTTTAGATCATTGCGTATCCCCGCCACTTCTACCTGAAACATGTCAGTGTTCGTTTTCGTACTCTGCACAATATCATGTACAGAGTTTAGTTTCAATAGTATTGCCTCTAACGTGGAAGAGTCAGGACTACCTGAAGCTTCGTGAGGATGGAAAATGTTGGAACTGTGGAGACGAGACTGGTTCCCACCAACATATGTTTTTTCACTGCCGACTTCTCAAATCCTACTGGGACCAAGTCCAGTCCCAATTGTCGACAATTTTCCACTTCTCGATAGTTTTAGATTACCCTACAGTAATAGAAGAGTCAGGACTACCTGAAGCTTCGTGAGGATGGAAAATGTTGGAACTGTGGAGACGAGACTGGTTCCCACCAACATATGTTTTTTCACTGCCGACTTCTCAAATCCTACTGGGACCAAGTCCAGTCCCAATTGTCGACAATTTTCCACTTCTCGATAGTCTTAGATTACCCTACAGTAATATTAGGACCCAGAGCATCTAAATCTTTGATTACCTTAAGCTGTAATGATATGGCTCTTCTAGACCTACTCCTCTCGGTTGCTGCGATGGTTATTTTATCGGAACGGAAATCTTTCATCCACATTTCGTTTCATACTTGGTGGGCGTGGGTCTTATTTTTAAGAAGTGCCCATATTTCACACTCAAAAAGAAGGTCCTTCCCTCAGATATCCTCTACTATCTGGCGCTCCTTTGACAAATTTGCTTCATTACATGGCTAATGTAAACATTATAGTCTATACACTTGCTGTTATCTTTACTCTATTTATGGTACTTGGCTGTGCATCCCCCCCCCCCCCTTCCCCTTTTGCCTTTTCATTACATTCATTGTTTGCGTGACAAGGTCGGGTGCTACACCTTGCTACATAGTCATGGGATTTTATTAAGCGCACATATCACCCGTGGGTCTCAGAGCGCTGCCCAAAAACCCTAACGCCGGGAGGAGAGATGACGCCGGCCTGAAGGCAAGAGATCAGAACAGCCAGGTTTTTAGATTTCTCAGAAACTGTCTGTGGTCAGTTTCCATACGTAGCTGCAGTGGAAGGGAATTCCACAGAGTGGGGGCAAGGTAAGAGAAAGATCTTCCGCCATTCCTGGTGGTGCAGATCTTGAAGGGGGTAAGGAGGTGTTTGGTTGAGGACCTAAGGATTCTGGTGGGTTGGTACCAGATAAGTTTTTTGGCAAGATAGCGTGGCCCGTTCCCATGAATGGTTTTGTGGACAAGACAGTTGATCTTAAAATGGATACGTTTCCTGATGGGAAGCCAGTGGAGAGCTCTCAGACTTGGTACTGATGGAGACCGTGAAGGTAGATTTAATACAAGTCTGGCGGCAGTGTTCTGTAGCACTTGCAGTTTGGTAAGAAGCTCTTCATTAATGGAAGCCATCAGGGCGTTTCCGTAGTCGAGCCGACTTGTCGTGTAGTTCCTATAGTACCCATGCAGGACCTGCGCGTTTGTGTAACATAAGCTGTGGGCTTGGTGGCAGACTGACTCTGTGCACCCCCACCGCTTATGTTAGATTGTTTTGCATTAGCTAGCTCGCAGTGCCACTAGTGTCTCCTCTTATCGGGGAGAGATTAGTTTCTGGCAACCTTAGAACATGACAACCCTGATTCCCTCAGAATCGTGGAAACAATATTCTACCTTTCGCTCAGTCATTCGTGCTCACTTATTCGGTTTGTCTCAGAGAGTTACACAGAATAAACAGTCGGGCGTTTCAATAAGTATTTATTGAACAGTTGTTATTCTAGTGTAAAATATATGTGCTGCAGAGACCAGCAGGAAACAGCAGAGATATATTATCAGCAGTACGATAAAAGCAAAGGGATAGAACAGTTCTACCATATTGAGATAATCATGAGTACATACATGAATATAAAAGTATTATGCAAGTGTGCGTACTCCTACGATGCCTACCTAGATGTACCTGTGTGTACCTAGCATATGTGTGTAGGTCTTAGAAGCTAAGAGCCAAGAATCCTCCTAGGATTTAATCGAACCCCCATACCTGAATAGAGAGAGTGTGGGACCCCGTCCTGGTCTCAAGTTGGACACCCCGTCCGGGTTGTCAGACCACTGTCAGCTTGAGCAACTGCATGCAGGAGCCTCAGCGTCTCTGGTCAGTGTGTCAGCATGGAAGTCTCGGTTCCCTCTGCTTTACCGGGGCAAGTTGTGGTGTATTTATACCCTAAAGAGTCTCGGTCCTCAGTATGGTTTGTATTGGACATGAGGAAGACGTCAGGGGTGAACTTTGTACATACATAATATGCCGGTGGTGTATTCTTAGAAAGCCATGCATAATTAATGAGTACAGTGTGGGCCTGTGTTTGGAAGAACCCTGCTGCATTGATAGATAACGTTCAGCCCTCAGAGCTCGTTGTGTACTAGCTGGGACCAATGTAGGTGAAAGATCATGCCTATATAAGGAATCATACTATAATAGGACATGTACAGTTGTGACCATAATTGGGCATATGCGGTCATGACCATAATTGGGCAAGTACGAATATGACCATATTAGGGTAAATACGAATACGTCCATTTTTGGGCATGTACGAACGGATCTACATTAGGGCATCTATGCGGGATATAACTCCACTTCCGAACTGGATAATAAATGACCATACTTAAAATCTGGTCGATTTTAAAAACATTTTTAAAAGCAAGTAAAAACATGGTTCTAAAAAATCGTTAAATTTTGGTGTTGAAAAATAAAATGTTCAAATTCAGTTCTAGTTGCCACTTAAAAGTCAATATCGTCTCTCTATAGAAGTTGTATTACCATAAGCAGGAGAAGGCCATACTTTTCCCAAGCGAAAGTGTCAATATAAGAAAATGTTCCAAATTTAGATTGTTTATTTTGAAACGAGTGAAGAAGCCGAATTCTTTCCCAGGACACGATGAGCCAATTCAAGATTACGCGTCCTGGCTGGGAAGCTCAATATTATCGGTGTCAGCTGCTGTGGATGACAAATCCAACGCCTCACAGAGAACGTCAATCGCACATAGATGGAATGTAGTACTGCCAACAGTCGGTGCTGCGGCAGCTGTTACCTGGGTGCCTGTGGAGGAGTCACCTAACCCAGCAGGAGCGAACGGCACCTGTGGATTCTCCAGGAATGCATTCATCATAATTGGAAGCCGCTGAGGACAATGCAGAGCATGGGCATTTATGGGGTCCAGCATTGCATCCGTGTCTGGAGGCGCATCTGATGGAAATGTTAGACAAAGATCCAACGTGCATTCTTCTCCGCAGAACAGGCATCGAAGCACAGGTAAGATGATGTCTATCCAGACTGGTCTAAATGATAGAAACCAGGAGGCACTGAGTTCTCGCAGGCAAGAAATGCCCAGAAGTTGTACCATGCGTTCACGGTATTTCCGCTCCAGGAGCGTGTTCACCATTCCCTTGGGAAGTGGGTCGTCCATTGCGTAGCAGCAATATTACAATCAGGATTCCTGCGATTAGGAACAGGATGAGCGGGAATCCTCCCAATACGCTTCCCAATACGGAGTGTATAAAATTTGGGATTACTCAGAGGACTGTCTGAAAGGTGCTTAACAGTCCTGACCCTATGGTCTTAAATAGGTGTATCTGACATGTTAAAGATACGTCCCACCATTTCTGCGAAATGAATGGGACAGTTTGTACGTATGAGTGCCTGTATCTCGGTCGAGGTCCTTGCAACTTGAAGTTCATAGGTTTCTCGAGCGGAGGTTAAGGGCACGGGTTGCTGTAAAAACATGGCTTTCAATCTGCTCAGAGTATCAAACTGTATAAAAGAAACATTCAGCGAAGGCCCTAACGGCGCCTCCCTGACTGTGTTCAGTGGCGGGAACAATACTTGCATACAGCAAGTAACCCTGGAGTTAACAGTTACTAGATATGCGACGCCTGGATGCATCCCACAACAACCTTGATCATTTAGCATTAAGTAGCTCCCATTCGAGAGCAGCTGGAAAACCGGCGTGATCATGGCCGCTGGGGTCCCTGACATGTGACAAGATAAGTTCGCCACTGAACCACTGCAGGCTCCGTGTAGAGAAATATCCTGACACATGAGAGAACCGCTCAAAGCGTTCTTGCAGTTTGTACCACTCAGATACACTTCTCGATCCCCATTCCGGCATCGGTATCTATATGGTAACTCCCAAGTTTCCTAGATGTATCCCTTACCCATTTTTACATATTTGCCTGCCTGCCTTTGCTCAAGGCAATATTGAAACTGAAACGTAGTGACCGGCAGAGTGATTTGGCCAAGAATTAGCCATTCTGTTGATGGTGATTCGGCTACAGTGAATGGTAACCTTTCCAGTTTCTCAATATGCAGCATTGTATATTTGGCTCCCCTTTGTGCCATTTCTGTCTGTTTATCAGTTAGATTGTATTCTGAAAACAGAGATGTGTTGTTTATAAAACGCCAGGGCACATAGCCTGCACGCAAAGATTGTAGTGTCCAGCTTAACATCATAATAGAACGTAGTTGAGATTGCCCGTGTTGTAAGAAGGCCAGATCTTGTTCTAAAATGTCGATTGCCGAGACACAATGTTGCCTAAGGAGTAAATCCTGGAGGTCAAAGTAGTTAACCCATTATCCACCACTGCTAATGCTTTTTCTAAGTTAATACGGTCAATTTCTCGTATTCTTTCTGCGGCCTCTTGTTGGGATATTTTCCAGTTTTCATTATAGTAGGCATAAAGGCCTGCATATATGAAACGTTTCTGACGTTGTTTCCTGGGTCCTAGTAGAAAATCTCTAAGATCCATGTCAGGTGTGAGTAAGGTCAAGTGGTGCTTTACTTCCGTCAGTGTTGAGGTCTGTAGCCAATCAAGGCACAACTTCCCAACACTATACGATGTCACTACCCCTGGGTGTTGTCTATGTACATAGCGTGGATCTGGCCTATGGATACTAAACCCTCTGGTTGTATTCATAAATCTCTGTTGACATTTGTTTGTGTCAATGGGCCAAACCAGCCATTCTGTCCAATCAGGATCTGATCTGTTGTACTGGAAAATGGCATCTAATCCTACCCCTTGTGTAGTTGAATTCTGCCCCCCACCCATCTGTGATGGTGTTGGAAACCCCGGTGTGTTCATGTCCTTGCCTTTGGCTAATCCAAGACAGGATGTCTGTTGCACAGTTTCGTTCAGAAATAAAATCTGCTGCGGAATGATGCATGCTCTAAAAAGTGCTTCTATTCCCTGGACTTGCCAGTCCCTAGAACCCCAGATTGATTTTGATTCTATTGTATCTTTCCATAGATCGAAACCCTGTTTAGACAACTGGTTCAAAAAGGATGCAGAGTAAATATGTTTGGTGTTTGTTAACATAATTTTCTGAGCTGAAATTTTCTCCATTTTATAATAAAATGACGTCGGGTCGGATGTGTTAAACCCTGAGAAGTATGTGAATTTCTGTGCAAATGCTTGTGAACTACCTTTGGAGGTGTTGGGCAATGATCCCACTGGTGGTATTCAAATACATTTCTAGGTGTTATAGACTTGTGTAAGAAATGATCACCAAAATGTTGGTAACAGTACAATGTATCATAGTCTGAAGTCCCTTCTGACATTTCATTGTTTGGAAATGCTGCAGTTTTTTCTAGATCAGACATCATAGCATTTACAGTTTGTGTCCCAATCATCAGAATATGCACTTGAGGTAATGATATCACTTAAAGAAATTTTAAATACATGTTTTAGCTTTAAAGGTTCAGTCGGACCTAATATATCATAATCAATCTTGTCCCATACTATACCGTCCGGTATAGGAACTGCTGTGATGTTCACTGAAGACAAGTCTCTTGGTTCACGATGTGAAGACTGGTGTGGTTTTAAAATCAAATTGACTCTTTGGGCTGTAGAGCTTGGCTGGAGGTATCGTCCATTAATAAGCATACTAAAAGTTATTATTAAACCTAGCCAGAAAATGAAAAATAAAATCCCAGTGATATACCATAGTTCTATCCAAGGTGACACCAGGTAAGTCTTTCTAAAAAAGTTCAAAAAGTCAATGAGTTTCTGTTGGAGTGAATTTTTGACTGGCGTCGTTTCCGGCTCACTTGGGTCCAGTGAAAACGTATCAAAGTTCATGAAATAGACAGAAGCAGTTCGATCAATTGTTGTAATTGCATCGGGATTTGTTGAAATCGATGTGTTCTCTTGTCGAGGCATATTGACATAGATGTCTGTATTAGGTCTGATTGCAACTTGGTTGTTAAGTTGATTTTCATTTTGAAGATTAATTTCTTGTTGAAGTGGAACAAGTTCCATAGCATTGTTGCTTAGTCCTTCATTCCGTACAGGTGGCTCTTCAAACGTGATGAGTCTTTCTGTTTGAACTTCTTGGATTGTAGCGAGAGGAGGGCGTCTGCTACTGTGGAGTCCATGAGGCCTTCTGTTTAGTATTGGCCACATAGTGTGGTTTGATTGTCAATTGAGACGAATCTTTTCTCCTTTTTTCTGGCAAGAGGTGGCAGAAGTACAGTTCTTGTGCCGTGGATTGCAAGGACCGGTACAGGCTTTCTGTAGGATGGCCCAAATTCTTTCTTGTCAGCAATCTTCTCTCTGTCTAGATTCCCGAGTTTTGGGATCCAGATAGGTCTTGCCGTTACTGCCTTGATTTCCTCAGTGGCGGCCTGTTTCTGGAGCACGTTACTTTGTTGTCTCCTGGATTCATTTAGATCCTGTAAAACAGCCAAACGATCATGGATATCAAATGGTTTTTCATCCGCCACTGTGCCTTCACAATCAAGATCAGGTACCCACATTCTTGTCCCAAATAGGACCTCGTAAGGAGTGACACCTCCTAGAGAGCTTCTTGGCTGATTATTGAGCGTGCGCTGTACCCCATAAAGGTGATCGACCCATCTACCGCCCTTGCCTAATACCCTAGCTGTTAAAGATTGCTTTAAATCTCGGTTTTTCCTCTCCACAACAGAATTTCCCTCAGGATGGTATGGAGAGGAGTACCGCAATGCTACGCCCATTCCTTCCATGGCTTCTTTGTAAGCCCGAGACCTAAACGCCGGACCATTGTCAGAATGTAACGTGCCAGCTGCGTTTGTGCCGATAAAGACTCGCAAATCTTTTATAACAGTTCGAGCGTCAGACGAGCGCTGAGGCCAAGCCCATAGGAATCTAGAGCAGGAATCCACTACAACCATGATATATTTCTTGGACCCATCAGATTGTAAGGGTCCGACGTGGTCCAAATACACACATGCGAGAGGTTTGTCTGATTTCAGTAATGGTGTCTGCGCTGGGCGTGTTACGGTGGATCCTTTTATCTGCTGACAGATGTCGCATTTCAAGACATAGTTTTTAGTCTGCTTCGTTAACCCTGGCCACCAGTAGCGCTGTTTCAATAAAGAAATAGTCGCTGTAACACCTGTATGCGCGGAACCCAAACCCTCGTGTGCCGCTAAAATGAAGCCTAGCCTACGATCCATATTTGGTATTACTCTATCCCCCACTCCAGGAATCTGCGCATATGGAATGTTTTCTGCATCTAACTTGTAGGAGTACTTGAGTGGAAACTTTTTAGGTACTGCTGTGCTGCCTTTGCGTGAAGCATTGACAGCTACCATAATCTCGCCGTCTACCCTCGTCTTTGAACGAGTAACTGCAGCTACGGCGGCTGTGCAAACAGCCCCCTTTGCGGCTTCATCAGCCAATGAATTCCCTTCAGCGTGAACGCCATCACGCTGATGACTCAGTGTATGTATCACGTGAGCCCTTGGTAGTTCAGTTTCTCAACTCCACTACCTGTTCCCATAGCATTTTATGCTTAATTGTGCCACCTTTTGCATCTTTGAACCCGTTTTGTTCCCAATGATGTAGATATTCATTGTACGACTGTACACAGTAAAAGGAATCACACACAATCAGTGTGGGGAATTCGTGATCCGTATTTATAAGTGCCAGTATAAGTGCTTTGAGTTCTGCCAACTGTGCCGTGCAATCTCCTAGAGATTGCGTTTTTGTACAGCTTGGATGGAACTTGCCATCACGCATGCGACCTTTAACGATCGCACACGCTGCGCTGTAAGCTTGCTTACTTCCTGTGGCGGGTTGAGCAGAACCGTCAGTATAGATAATGTATTCGTACTAATCTAAAGGCAAAATTTCATTTGGTAGAGGGTATTCTTGTTCGTATTGCAGGAATGCCTGTGTTTTTAAACTTGGATCAAATCTGTATTCAACGTCTGATGCAGCAAAAGAATTAGCCCTTTGTATCCATTCTGGATGTAAGGCTTTAGCATTAGGAATGCTAGCCATTGTAACAGCTTCTAAAGCCGGTACCGGGATGATGACAATAATGCGTCTCCCATGAGCCAGTGCTCTCTCTTTTGCTACAGCAGTCTGAGTGGCTTTCAGAATTTTTTCTGTTGAAGTAAAACGCATTTCTGCGTTTGTGTACAGATGAGATTTGTATGCGATTGGTACAGTTTCACCTTCATTAAGGGTTAAATAAGTGTACCCGCATTGACTCAAAATGATACGGATTACCAAGTGGTGTAAGTTTACACGTGTGTGTAAGTGTTTGGAAGCAATCATGTCTTCCTGGAGTGAACGAAGAATATTAGTGTGTTCTTGTGTCCAGTGTTTGACTGAAAAGTCAGGTTTGAAAAGGTCGTAGAAAGGTTTTACTCTTTCTGCGAAATCCAAAATGTATGTTCTGCCAAAATCTAGGAATCCCAGTACTGATTGTAAGTTGTTTAATGTCTTTGGAGGCTGGAGCAGCGCACATTTTTCTAAAAAGTTAGCTGCCAGGCTTTTCCCTTCACTTGAAAGCTCGTATCCCAAAAATAGGACACTGAGGCGGGCAATTTTTGATTTCTCAAAATTAAATTTGTAGCCCTCAGAGGCGAATCCCATAATGATGGTGCTCACCCTGGTCAAGTGCCTCTTTAAGTCATCGTCCGTCAGATAAATATCAGCCACATAGGACAATGCTTCTTCATTCAAATTTTGGAGTAACTCTGTTACCCTTGCTGAAAACAACCCCGGGCTATTCTTACACCCTTGGGGGAGTCGGCAGAAGTGCCGTTGGGATCCTAACGCTGATGAATGCGGTCAGATACCTGCTTTCAGGCGCTATATTTTGGCAGAAAAATCCATTTGAGATATCAAGTGTTGTTTTGTATTTTTTCCGCACAATGTTATTCATTAATGCGCCACTGTGTGCATTTTGAACTGCAAATGTTTTTGTGCAAGTGTTTAAATGTCTGTAATCTAAAACTAGACGATATGTATTGTCAGGTTTGGCTATGGGGAACAAAGGATTGTTCATAGGTGAAGTGCAATTTTCTGTCACCCCCTGGTATTCTAGTTGATCTAGAATCTCCCTGATTTGTTTTTTAGCTTCCTGCTTTATTGGGTATTGCATTTGGGGAAACGTTTACCGGGATCATGTGGTGGGTTGACTCCTCATCCCAACCAGCATGATTTTTATACAATGCTGGAGCTAGGGCAACTGCCCACTCCTGCGCATATGCATGTTTTAGGTGAATGGGAACGAGGTTGGAAAAGGCTGGAAAAATTATCGTTTCTCCCCTATGGCACTCCATGACGAATGCAGGCGGCCAGTCTTGTTCTGCTAATAGAATGTCATAACCAGATGACAGATTTTTCCAAAAGAGACCTTTAACTTTTCTGGGCTTGTCCCACTCCATCCGGAGTGTTATCTCATGTAACTTATGTGGGACACTTACCCGAGTATCAGGTGTTTCCACCGTGATATACTCACTCAACTCCGCTGTCACCAGAAATTCCTTCAGGTTCTGGCGAGCTATCGTTACTTCTGCCGCGCTGTCTAGCATCGTCAGAGCCCATTCCCCGTTCAGAAGCTGTCTCCTCAGAATTCTGGGCATGTCTGATCTTGAGACCTGCTACCTTCTTCTTTTTGAACTGAGGTTTTGATTTTTGTTTATCCTTTTTTTTAGGTGCGTAGTCTGCAGCGCGTTGCGTGTCTCTGGACTTTGTACGCTCCTTTGATCGTCCTTCCTCTCGGAGTTTCGTGATGAACCCTGAAAGGAACGAGAGGAACGAGTATCAGTATCCTGATACCTGTCAGGTTTTTTAATGTTATGCCTATTCCTGAGGTTATACCTCTTTTCAGAGGGCTCCTGTTGAGGAGACCTACCTCTGGACTGAGATCTGGTGTCTTTAGACTTTTATTGTTTTTTATTTTCCCACTTCTTTTTAGAAGAAGTAGGTGTCTGCTTTGTAGTGTCCTTTTCAGGACTGCCCACCAGTTGTGGTTTTAATGCTTTCCCACCTAGACTGTCTCTGCCTAGTTCTGCATATGAAGTTTCAATTATTTTGGGTAGTTTGTGTTGTTGATCCTCTGGACCGAACTCCCTTGGGCGTTGGCGGATCGCCACTGAAGCTGCTTCCCCCTTAATGTTAGCTAGTATTATGACTGAGACCTGCTCAAAGTTGTTTAGCAACTTCATCCCTAAGTTAAGGGCAGGCTCTGCTCCGTACTCATTTTGTATCTGTTTCAATACGCAAGGTACTACTGCTAAGGACGGGATACCATGTGTTCTGGTATATATGGCAGCAAAGACTGAACTCCAGGAGGTGCAGTCCTCTACTTGTGGTGTGAGACCCATGGGCAAGCAGATTGTTAGGATTCTGTGTTTATCACTGGTTGTAGTATTCGGGAATACTGCTTCAAGCTGAGTTATTTTCTGAGCTATCCAGAATGGGATTTGTTCGCGTTTTGCTGGCATTTTGCCCATTATCGCGTGTAATGTTTGTGGAGTTATTTTATTAACTGTACTCTGGACTGGAGTGTCTTGTGCTGCAGCTGGTGCAGGCTGAACTGTTAAAGTCCTCATCACAAATTGTGTGAGGTTTCTGTAGATTTTAATTAAATCTCTGTGTTGTACGAGTAAGTCTGGCTGTGGCATTGTGTTAATATCAGGATGCGGTGTGTATGCCGCTAATATGGGCCATGTGGCTCCTGCTCCTCCAAGCGGTCCTAATCTTGCTCTTCCTCGTACGTGGGGTAGGGCGCCTTTAAACCAGTAATTATGCTCCTGGTAAGTGAGCGGGACCTCTACTTCCTCAAAGGGAGTATAGTCTGCTGGTGTTTCACCTTCTAGGTAGTAGTGAAACACATTTGTAATTGCATTTACTGCTTGGAATGTAACCCACGAATAGAACACCTCTGTTTTATTAGATTTGTGTGCCTCAATCACGAAAATTACTGTACCACCCCTGGCTCTTAAGCCATGTTCTAGAAGTTTTATGGTGACTGCCCTTCTGAAATTTGGTGCAATTTGTATTGCATCTTCAGGGTCTTCTGTTCCGAAGAGGGCTGTGTCAACTCTCCTTGATTCGTCTGTGTCTTCCACCATTTTTTAATTGGAAGAAGGGAGATTAAAGAGTTTTTAAGATAAGGTGTAAGTGCACAATTGTAGGAACTAAATATCCTTCAAGCTTGAGTAACCAACAGCCAATAAATAGTATTCTCGTACTACTCAGCTGCGGCGGATTTAGTGCCCACCCACTCCAGACGTCTCTGTGGTTTTGTGAGTAGGTTCTCTGAGAATAGCACGACTGAACTACTCCGATTCTACTGTTAAATAAGTACCAAACCAACGTTGGTGGCGCCATGTCGTGTAGTTCCTATAGTACCCATGCAGGACCTGCGCGTTTGTGTAACATAAGCTGTGGGATGGTGGCAGACTGACTCTGTGCACCCCCACCGCTTATGTTAGATTGTTTTGCATTAGCTTGCTCGCAGTGCCACTAGTGTCTCCTCTTATCGGGGAGAGATTCGTTTCTGGCAACCTTAGAACATGACAACCCTGATTCCCTCAGAATCGTGGAAACAATATACTACCTTTCGCTCAGTCATTCGTGCTCACTTATTCGGTTTGTCTCAGAGAGTTACACAGAATAAACAGTTGGGCGTTTCAATAAGTATTTATTGAACAGTTGTTATTCTAGTGTAAAATATATGTGCTGCAGAGACCAGCAGGCAGTAGCAGAGATATATTATCAGCAGTACGTAAAAGCAAAGGGATAGAACAGTTCTACCATATTGCGATAATCATGAGTACATACATGAATATAAAAGTATTATGCAAGTGCGCGTACTCCTACGATGCCTACCTAGATGTACCTGTGTGTGTGTAGGTCTTAGAAGCTAAGAGCCAAGAATCCTCCTAGGATTTAGTCGAACCCCATACCTGAATAGAGAGAGTGTGGGACCCCGTCCTGGTCTCGAGTTGGACACCCCGTCCGGGTTGTGTCAGACCACTGTCAGCTTGAGCGACTGCATGCAGGAGCCTCAGCGTCTCTGGTCAGTGTGTCAGCATGGAAGTCTCGGTTCCCTCTGCTTTACCGGGGCAAGTTGTGGTGTATTTATACCCTAAAGAGTCTCGGTCCTCAGTATGGTTTGTATTGGACATGAGGAAGACGTCAGGGGTGAACTTTGTACATACATATTATGCCGGTGGTGTATTCTTAGAAAGCCATGCATAATTAATGAGTATAGTGTGGGCCTGTGTTTGGAAGAACCCTGCTGCATTCAAAACCCCAGTATAGGTAGCGTTCAGCCCTCAGTCCTCGTTGTGTACTAGCTGGGACCAATGTAGGTGAAAGATCATGCCTATATAAGGAATCATACCATAATAGGACATGTACAGTTGTGACCATAATTGGGCATATGCGGTCATGACCATAGTTGGGCAAGTACGAATATGACCATATTAGGGTAAATACGAATACGTCCATTTTTGGGCATGTACGAACGGATCTACATTAGGGCATCTATGCGGGATATACCAGACTGATGATTAGGCCTTGGACCAGCGGCATCCTAGATGCAACTGGGATCCATTGGAAGATCTTATGAAGACTTCACATTAGACCATAGCAAATGCCCGTCACATGATTAACATGGTCTTTCATGGACAAGTTGTTGTCGATCTTCACTCCAAGGTTACGGACCATCCGTTTGGGAGAAGGACAGGAGCCGAGATTGGAAGGCCACCAGTCACTGGACGATAGAGCTTGGGCTTTCCCAAAGAGGATGATCTCCGTCTTGCTGGCATTGAGCTGCAGATGATTGGTTAGCATCCAGACATTAATGTCGGTCATGCACTTTATGAATCGGAGTTTGGTGTCAGTTAGATCTGGGCCGAGAGTGATCAGTAGTTGCGTGTCGTCTGCGTACGACACAGTATCGAACCCATGAGATCTGATCACTTTTGATAGGGGTGCCACGTATAAATTGAAGAGTGTAGGACTTAGGATGGAACCCTGGGGGACGCCATTATCTATCAGTTGGCTACAAGGGTGCCAATGTGAACCGTCGATAAACGGTCAGTTAAGTAACTCCTGAGCCAGTTTAAGGCAGTTCTCCTGACTCTCAACTCCCACAGACGATTCACCAGAGTCCTGTTGGAGATGGTGTCAAAAGCAGCCGATCGATCGAGTAGGACCAGCATGGCTGACTGTCCGGTGTCCAGGGTGAGTCTAATGTTATCAACAACCTCTATCAACGAAGTTTCCGTGCTGTGGGCCGCCCGGATCTCCGATTGGGAGGAGTCCAACAATTTGTTACTCTCTAGAAAGGTTGATAGTTGCTTATTGATTAGGGACTCGAGGACCTTACCAAAAAAAGGGAGAAGAGAGATGGGCCGATAGTTGTTTGGTTCCTTAGGGTCTGAGGTGTTTTTTAAAAAAATGGGCTTGACCATAGCTGCTTTCCATTTTGTGGGAACTGTTGCGCGACTTACGGATAAATTGAAAAGGTCAGTGAGGCTTTTCAGAAGAGCTGGTCCGATAATGGACAGAATGTGAGGTGAGACTGGGTCAGTTGGTGAGCCTGATTTGACCTTAGAGAGGGCCGTGCTAACCTCCTCTTGTGTGAATATGGTAAATTCATTTTGAGAAATTAAAGTGGGTATGTGATCGCAATCGGATAGGTGGTAATGATGTTCATATATCTGTTTAGGAAAAAGGCTGTGGATAGTGTTAATGTTTTGCTCGAAGAAGGTGGACAGAGTGTCCACCCAATCCTGTGAAGCAGGGTATTCAGACTGGCAAGAGGCGGGACTGGTAAATTCCTTTAATATTTTATGGAGTTCTTTGTGTGAGTTGGCAGCCTTATTTATTCTGTCACTAATGTTTTTTTTGTGGCTGTTTTAATATTGTCATGGTAGTGTCTATGTACAGATTTATATGCCTGCTTGTCCTCAGTGCTATTTGAATTCCTCCATCGCGTTCGGCTATTCTGCTTGCCCGTTTGTCAGATTTTAAGGTTTCAGTGAACCAAGGTGACATTTTGTGCTTGTGTTTGACTTTGGTCAGGGGGGCGATAATGTCGAGGGCCTGGGTGATTGCCTTCTCAAAGGTTTCAACTGCAAGATTTATGTTGTCGGTGCTGATAGAGGGCGGGGGGCTGAAGTGGGAAGAAAAGGTAGCTAGGCTAACTTTCTTCCAGGGTCTGCTCCATTTCTGTTCTCCGCAGGCATTACTATGAGTGGAGACATACTGTGACGAGAATTTTAATAAGTGATGGTCTGACCAAAGGACTGGGATGGGGGCTCCACTTTGATATGAGGGGTGTTGGTAAACAGGAGGTCAAGGGTATGACCTGCTGAATGGGTGGGCCCTGTTACCAGTTGACAAAGACCCAGAGTATTGAGACTGGAACTCAGTAGACAGGTGTTTGTGTCAGTTAGAAGTTCAGCATGAAAATTGAAATCACCGTTTAAAAGAAAGTTGTTGGCCGCTAATACATGAGGTGCAATAGTCTCCATCAGGTGGTTGGTGAAGTTGGTTTTAGTGCCGGGAGGTCGGTAGACTAAGGCGACTCTCCAGGTTCCCTTGGTAGAGTTCTCTATTCTGAAAATGCAGAGTTGACCCCATTCCAAGAGAAAGGTTTCCAGTATGCTAATCTTAGAGTGGGCCCTGAAAGCAATTGCTAGGCCGCCTCCTCTCTTGTTGTTCCTGTCAAGTCTGATTAGTTGATAGTCAGGGGGGAATGCGATAGCAATATCGGGAGGGGCTGCCTCATGAAGCCAGGTTTCGGTAACGAAGAAGAAGTCAGGCTTTTCAGAGTCTAACAGGCTCCATATTTCCAGAGCACGTTTTGGAATTGAACAGGCGTTACAATATAACCACGTTAATTGTTTAGATTGGTCAGTCAGGTTACAGCCTGCGTGCTTGGTTGGACATGGTTTGGAATGAGGGGCTGGTTGAGTTAGAGCATTTACCGCCTCTTCTTTGGAAGGACATACTGGCGGGGAGGTTATCGTAGACCTCTGAGGGGGACTGACCATGTTTAGTGTCCTGAGTTCTTCACTTGTGAAGCATTGGGTTGCCATTGGTATAGGCCAGAATTAGGGTAAACAGGTAAGGAGGGGAGGGTGCGAGTAGGGATGGAGGCAAGGGAGAAACGAACAAGGGGTCCGGCGGCGGCCAGGCGCGGATGGGCGCAGACGGGCTTGCCTTTGGCGCGCCGCTGCTCGTCCGTGCTGTTTCATGGTTCATAAAGAGAGGGAGGGCGGGAGAAAGGGGCAGCAGCATCTGGAGCACTGACCTACTAAACACTCACTTTCGGTGGAAGTGGGATAGTTATGCAAAGCGGGTCCCTCCGCTCAAGCGGCACAGGCCGTAGCGGAACGGGGACAGCTTGGTAGAAGCTATGAGGTGAGAAATATAGGATAAAGAGACGGCGCATGTTAAAAGTTTAAAAAGAGTTAGACAGGCAAATTAGACACTGTTAAGAAAATAGGTGCACTGAGTTACTTACCGCGCCTCGTCTAACCTTCGGCGGCATCTGCCATCTTTAGACATGTTCTCAGATTCTCTCTTGTCTTACTTCAATTAGCTCTAAGGCACACAACCCTATACCTCATTGTTTTACCAGATTTCTTTATTTATTTTTCTGTGCCACTTATGTCTGTCTTCCATGTTTTCCGCATTATGTTGTCTTTTGGTAAGACGATGTAATATTACACATATTTTATTCTATGTACTGTAATACAATGAATTATTTTGTACTATGACTACATCTTGTTTGACACAAGGCCTCTGCTTCTTTGTACTGTATTTGGTTATTTAAATGGCAATAAAATTATTGAACACTGAAAAAAATGACTCATTTCATGCTAAAAAAAAAAAAAAAGCACATGACCCATGTTAGTGCCCATTTTTGATTAGCGTGTGGTACAGCTCATTCTAGCCTGCCCCTGCCTAGCTGTTCCCTCGTTTTCCCCTAACCATCCTACTCTAGACTGACCCTTTGCCTGTCCCCCTCTCCCATGGCAGATGATGCACTGCTTGGCTGTATTCCTAGAGCAGGAGTGGGACCTGCTGCACCTGCTTGGGATTGAGGTGGCAATCACTAGCTACCTGCCAGAGATAAAAGCCTGTCAGGCCCACATGTATCAGGAGTGGCGTCACCTTAGCTAAGCGTGTGCTAATATTTTGTGAAATATTTTAACATCTATATTTAGCAAAGAGCTGGTTCAACAGGATGTTGAGAGGTGGGTCTTTTTAAGTCTCACAATTAGGGATATTGTGGTCTACGCCATTCGTTTTGTGATACCCACGTGGGCCTGAAGCTACTAAAAACCTCAGCTAGAACGGGAAGAAGCTGGCGGCAAAATGCTTAAATAATGCAGGAGTGAAGCCATCAGGTCCGAGTACTTTGCAAAGTTTGCTATTTATTGCTGCCAAAACGTGTTGCGGTTATGGGGCACTCCAGACGCTTTACAATTCTGGGATTACAGGGAGAAGCACTAAATCTAAATAGGCGGACTTGGCTAACGAGTCTGTGAGCTGCACTGTTATAGAGAGCTTGATAATAGTTTTAAAAAACGTTAACTTATTTCCATCTTGAATTTAAACAACTGTTACCGTTCCTTATCCCTCCAATATATCAGCGCGTTTGTGCAGCCCACAGTTTGTTCTCTGACAACGCACCCAAATTATTGCCCCCTTTCCAATAATGGGATCCTAATTAGGTCAAGAAATAATTGGTGCCATTATTTTCTATTGTACAAAACTGCCCGCTTACTAACTGAGATTAATTGTGTCCGCACTTTTCTAGATGGGTTGACCTTGTGCATGTTTGCAGTGGTTCAACTACCCTAAGGCTACCTGTCTGATATGCTTCAGACAACCTGCTTCCTGTGTGAAAGTTTAATGTATAAGAATTAATAGAAACATGGAAAATGAGAAACCAAATTGGAGGAAACCAAATGATGGAAAACCAATTTTAAGGACATACAAATAAAATGAAAAATTAAAGGAAACTTTTTAAAGGAAAGATAATTTTAAGGAAACATTCAAAATCTCACACGTGGGTGAAGATTAGGGGTAGTTGGGGATTTTTGGGTTCAGGGATGGGTGATGTTTAGGGGAGATGAGGGGATTTTAGAGTTTTTAGGGTTCAGGGATGGGTGGAGTTTAGGGGTAGTGAGCGTTTTTTAGGGTTCAGGGATGGGTGGTGTATAGGGGTGTTGAGGTTTTTGGGGTTTTACGGATGGGTGGAGTATAGGGCTATTGAGTGCTTTTAAGGTTGTTATTGGTAGAGTTTTAGGGTGGTTAAGAGTTTTTAGTGTTCAGAGATGGGTGGAGTTTAGGGTGGTGTGGGGTTTTAAGAGTTCAAAGATAGGTTAAGTTTATATGTAGAAAGGGTTTTTAGGGTTCAAGTATGGGGGAGTTTAGGCGTGATGAGGGTTTTTAGGGGTCATGAATAGGTGGTTTTCAGGAATGGTGAGGGTTTTTTACGGTTCTGGGGTAAGTGGAGTTTAAGCGTGGTGTGGGGTTTTAAGGGATCAGGGATGGGTGGTGTTTAGGCGTAAAAAGGGGTTTTTAGTGTTCAGTAATGGGTGCAGTTAAGGGGTAGTGAGGTGCGTTTTAGATTAGGAGATGGGTGGAGTTTAGAAGTAGAAGGGGCTTTAAGGGTTCAGGGATGGGAGGAATTTAGGGGTCAGATATGGGCGAAGTTTAGGTGTGGTGAGGAATGTTTGAGATTCAAGGATGGGTGGAGTTTAGGGGTCAGGGACGGTAGTAGTTTGTGTAGGGAGGCATTTTAAGGGGGCTCCTAAAAGCTAATCATTTCTTGTTGGGTAATAACTCTTCTAACAAGGTCTTTACATTCTGGAACATCAATTGCCGCTCCCTCTCCAAACATAAGATGGACATATTTGATCTGTTAAATAGCGAACATCCAGATGCCATCTTTCTAACCGAAACGTGGCTACATACTAGTTCAGGTCCTGATGTAGCTTCGGCCTTACCACCTAACTATGCTATAGTTAGAAGAGATAGAGATCTTGGGAAGGGAGGAGGCATTGCCATAATTTATGATAAATCTTATCAATGTAAGTTAGAAGATCTACCTTTTTCAAGTTGTGAGGCAGCTTTATTTAAAATCACAATGACCCTGCAACTTACCTTCTCGGGCATTCTTGTCTATCTGCCCCCTGGACCATCAGGTTCCTGGGCTTCTTCACTTCCAGATTTAGTCACTCCATAATCTTCTTAAAGCGGCGAATTTCACTATTCTGGGTGATTTTAACTTACATCTCGATAAACCTGAATGTACGGTCAGCAGTACACTGATCGCTGATTTTGCAGCACTAAATCTTTTGCTTTGTAACACTGGCCCAACGCATATTGCTGGCCATTTGTTGGATCCCATCTTCTCCAACTTATCTTGCCTTCAGTGCTGTCCCGCTCTTCCTTTATGCTGGTCAGATCACTTTGCAGTTAAGTTTCACTGTACTTTTTTGGTGAATCCAATTGCAGCCGCCGTTGGCACTCCGCAAAGATCTCGGAATTGGGGTAAATTAGATATGGAAGCCTTTAACAAGCTCCTTTCTAATAGTGTCCCTACCATTGATCATATGTCAACTACCTCTTTGGGTACAATACACAATTTGATTTTTAATGCAATTGATCATTGCCTCCCACTATCTACTAAAAAATCTTAGTCACCGTCCTGCAGCCCCTTGGTTCACGGAGAAGCTAAAAATTGAAAAAACCAAGTGTAAAGCTCTGGAAAGACGTTGGAGGAGGAACTACACGCAGGATTCTAAATTGAAATATAAGAAAGCCCTACAACATTATCATGCTCTTTGTAAATCAGCGAGGACGGACTATGTTTCCTCCACCATCTCCAATGCCCAGAACTGTTCACGTACCTTGTTTACTATGGTGAAAAAACTTGCTGGCTCTGATACACAGTCAATACCACCTATTTTAGATGAACAACAATGCGACAGTCTTGCCAAGTACTTTGTGAATAAAGTAGAGCAAATACATTCCACACTGCAAAATACTTAGCCAGTGGTCCCTTCCCTGTCGCTTTTCACTACTGAGCCTGCCCATAGGGATGAGTATACCACCAAACTGGAAACTTGGGCACTTTTTGAAATCAACTCCTTTAAAAGATTTTAAACAGCATTAAGTCCGGCTCTCCTCGCGATCTTATTCCCGCCTCTGTGTTGCAGCAGTTGGATTTATCATCTTTGATGTTAATCATGCAGCTGCTCAATGCCTCTATTCAAGAGGCTATTGTTCAGTCGGATTGGAAACATGCTATGGTCCTTCCCCTCCTGAAGAAGGCCAATGCTGACCCAGCCCAGCCTTCTAATTTTAGGCCTATTTCTCTACTTCCAACCTTTTCTAAGATTCTGGAAAGGCATGTAAACCTGCAACTAACTCAGTTTGTCGAATCTGTTGACTTTCTACACTCCTCTCAATCCGGCTTTAGAGCCGGTTACTCAACTGAGACAACTCTCCTCGGAGTATCAGAAATGTTACGACAGCGTTTGGATTCTGGGGACACCGTGGCTCTAATACTGCTCGATTTGAGCACTGCATTTGACACGGTGTCCCATACTGTGCTAATTAACTCCCTGCAGTCTCTTGGCATTTCTGGCTCAGCACTCGGCTGGCTTTCATCCTTTTTAGCTAAACGGACATTCCAAGTCTTTTCATCTAGAGCCATCTCTAAAATCTACTCTTCTTACGGGGTACCCCAAGGTTCCATCCTAAGTCCTCTTCTGTTCAATGTGTATGTAAAACCTTTGGCGACAATTGCAGAGGAGGCAGGGTTGTCCCTTTTTTCTTACGAGGACGATATCCAAATCATCTTTTCCCTTTCTACGGAAAGGATGTCTGGACCTTCAGTTCTTCAGACTGGTTTGAGTAATATTGCATCTTGGATGCAAGCCAATTTACTTAAGCTAAATGGCAAAAAAACTGAAGTCCTAATTTTGGGTAAAAATAAAAATCTCTGGGGTCCCCAGCATTGGCCGAGTGAAATGGGTGCCTTACCCCAGCCCACTGATCATGTCCGTAATTTGGGAGTCATCATCGATGACAAACTATCTATGAAGCAGCAGGCAGTGAAGGTGGCAGCTACTTGTTTCACCATTTTAAAATGGTTGAAAAAAATCATCTGGATGCTCCCGGCCCCTACTCAAAAGACCGGAGTCCAGGCGCTTGTGACCTCTAGAATGGACTACGGGAACATCCTTTATTTGGGGGCAAACAAGGATGTTACGCGGAGGCTCCAGGTGGTACAAAACTCTGCTGCCAGGCTGCTCTGCCAGACTCCTAAAACATCTCCCACTTCCAGTGTCTTGAGAGATCTACATTGGCTTAAGGTCGAAAACCGTGTTAAGTTTAAAGCCCTGAGTTACATGTATAAAATTAAGGTTGGCTCTGCCCCTAAATACCTGCAAGACCTAGTCCACCCTTACCAACCTTCTCGTCTACTACGATCGACCACTCAGGGAAAATTCTTGGTGCCCAGGATTAAACTTACAAGAATGGGAGGTCGTTCGTTTGCTTACCTTGGCCCATCCATGTGGAATTCTCTTCCCATTGCACTTCGTAATGAAACTTCATATATGAATTTTCGCATACTTTTAAAAACTTGGTTGTTCAACCAATAATTCGTTATCATCTGTATTTTTTTTTTCTTTGACCTTTTCTCCTCCTTCAGGCTTGGCACTGGAAAACCCTTGTTGGGTAGCTGTGCGCCGTACAAAACTAATTTAACATAACATAACAGAGATGGATGGTGTTCAGGGGTGTTGAGGGTTCAGCAGATTAAAAGCATCCAAAGTAATTGTTTGACAATGTAAAATATATAAATCTGAAATAATGTCCCCTGATGTAAAGGATTGAAATAAATACCTTTGACAGAAATGTTTCTGAGAGTAAGACCTGCAACCATTTTATTTACACCTTAAAAAATCAGTATGCAGAAGCCAATTTTGAAAGAAAAAACATTCCATGAATTGGTTTCAATGAAAAGGTAAATGCCATTGATCCTGAAAATTTCCAATAAGCTGTTTAGACTAAATGGTTTCTCAATAATGGTATTCCATAAAATTGTTTTTCAACAAAATCACATACAACCTTGGAAGTCCCTCAAAGTACTGCCTTCAGGGCATTCCACATCACCCTTTCACTCGTTTTGTCTATAATTGTTGAGGGAGCGGTATTCCCTAATCTCATGAAGCACACCTCGGTCCCTCATCAAAGAATCATTTAGACTAAAATCCCCTACCTATGTGGACTGTCCCGGGTACACCAATCGAGGCAAATTGTAATATTGCCAGATCAGGCAATGTCAGGGGCTCCTGGGAAATATCTACCAGTGATGGCACTAGATGTGGGCCAAGCAGGAAGTAATAAAAGCACGCATAACTTTAATGTACAGCTAAAAGAATTTGAATAATTGGTGGACATTGAATGACTGAGTCGCAAAGCATCTACCAGGCTTGCATCTCACAATTGGATTTTCCCGTCTGTGAAAAGCAATGGCGTCCCACCTGCTCTTTGGTTCACTGATAGAATATCGACCCCCAAAATATCCCCATACACAAATATCGAGTTATAAATATAGATGTCAAAAACATCGACATCCTATATTTATAATGGTAAGTACAAAAATATCGAAAAAAAATAACGATGTAAAAAATATAGTTGTACAAAATATCGTTTTTAATATATGTATAAAAAATATTAAATAGATTAAATAATAAAATTAACGTTAAAAAAATTAATTAGATTTAATATACATTTTAACCAATATAACACATTTTATTAAAAAAATGTAAACATCGGTATATAAAAGGTAATATATATATTAACTTTAAAACAATTAATAAACTATTCATTTTAATTTATTTTATAATTGTATATATGAAAATGTACAAATATATATATACATACACCAATAACATAAAATCTAATAAAAAAACATTATATTCTAAATTAAAACATTAAACTATTTAAAAGTCTTTAAACTAAAATTTTCCACTTCAGTGAGTGCAACAGTAGGTAAAGTGTTGGATAGCGGAGGGGTAAAAAATACTATTCCCACTCCAGTGAGTGCAACAGTAGGGAAAGTGTTGGATAGCGGAGAGGTAAAAATTACTATTCCCACTCCAGTGAGTGCAACAGTAGGGAAAGTGTTGGATAGCGGAGTGGTAAAAATTACTATTCCCACTCCAGTGAGTGCAACAGTAGGGAAAGTGTTGGATAGTGGAGGGGTAAAAAATACTATTCCCACTCCAGTGAGTGCAACAGTAGGGAAAGTGTTGGATAGCGGAGGGGTAAAAATGACTATTCCCACTACAGTGAGTGCAACAGTAGGGAAAGTGTTGGATAGCGTAGGGGTAAAAATTACTATTCCCACTACAGTGAGTGCAACAGTAGGGAAAGTGTTGGATAGCGGAGGGGTAAAAATTACTATTCCCACTCCAGTGAGTGCAACAGTAGGGAAAGTGTTAGATAGCGGAGGGGTAGAAAATACTATTCCCACTCCAGTTAGTGCAACACTAGGGAAAGTGTTGGATAGCGGAGGGGTAAAAATACTATTTCCACTCCAGTTAGTGCAACAATAGGGAAAGTGCTGGATAGCAGAGGGGTACAAATTAATTTTCGCACTCCAGTCAGTTCAAAATTAAAAACAACATATCACCAACACAAGATATTAAAAAATTAAATTAAATGAAAAATATATAAAAATATTTAAAAAATCTAAAAAATAGAAACATATAATGTTAAATAGATATGACAAATACCTAGAACTATTATATTAAATACATTTAAAAATAATTTACAAACAAATAACTATTTTTAATTAGAAATTATTTATAAACAAAAACATTACTTATTATATAAATTTTATCTTTTTTATTTCCTACCTTAACACCGCACAATTCACAACACGTCTAAATTTTAAAAAATGTACCTCCATAATTAACATAATTAACTATCATTTAAAGAAATATTATTAATTAAAAAACAAATTAAAACAAATACAAATTAATTTACTACCCAAACGTTACCCCTATAAAACCAAAACTCGTATACTAAGACGGTATACGCCTGCAGATGGAACAAATTTGTGGCATGATGCGCAGCAAAGGCTGTGGATCCCCTTTCTGCCCCTCTTTCTGAGGTTGTCTTGTTTATTTATTTATTTATTTATTCCTCCTTTCTTTGGCCCAGCAGGGCTCTGCTTTGGGCACTCTTAAGGGCGATCTCTCAGCCATTTCAGCCTTCCTTAGGCTTCCTGATCAGCTTTCTCTTTTCAAGTCCCCTGTTGTAAATCGCTTTCTTAAGGGCATTACTCATCTTTTTCCTCCTGTTCCCTTCGTAATGCCTCAGTGGGACTTGAACTTGGTTCTTACTTATCTTATGTGCGCTCCCTTTGAGCCGCTACATAACTGTCCTCTCAGACTTCTCACTTTAAAGACTGCCTTTCTGGTTGCCATCACCTCTGCTCGCAGGATGAGTGAGCTCCAGGCTCTTTCTTCAAAGACTCCTTTTCTGGCGGTTCTTCCGGACAAGGTCGTCCTTCAAATTCAACCCTCTTTTCTTCCCATAGTGGTTACTTCTTTCCACATTGGTCAAACCATCACTTTGCCCACCTTCTTTCCGCCTCCGCATCCTTCTAAGGAGGTAGAGAGGCTCCACCGTCTGGATCCGAAACGTGCGCTTTCCTTTTATTTGGATCGCACCAAGCAATTCCGGGTGGATGACACGCCCTTTGTTGGCTACGTGGGCGCCAAAAAAGGTCAGGCCGGGCACAAACGGACCATCTCTAGGTGGGTCGTTTTGTGCATTAAAGCTTGCTACTCTTTGGCAAAGAAGGAGCCTCCAGTGGGACTGCGCGCCCATTCAACCAGGGCGACGGCAGCTACCACTGCTTTGGGAATGGGAGTCCCCCTTAATGACATTTGTCAGGCAGCTACGTGGGCATCTCTGTACACTTTCACAAAACACTACTGCCTGGACAGCCAAGTCCAGAGAAACGGCTTCTTTGGTCGTTCTGTTCTCCAGGACTTTCTGGTGTGAACTTGGTTCGCAGACCCACCGTCCAGGGTAGGTATTGCTGGGGTATCTATTCTACAGGTAAGGAATCTATAACTAATTGTCTCTCTCAGATGAACAAGTTACTTACCTTCGGTAACGATATATCTGTAAGAGACATAGATTAGTTATAGATTCCTTACCGCCCTGCCCATCCTCCCCGTTCTGCGAACTGACTTCTAGGGTCAGGGAATCCCTTTCAGGGCCCTAGTTTTGTGCACCAGTGGTCAATGTCTTGCATGGCTCTGCGCTTCTGGCGTGGAATGTCGTGTAAAAGAACTGACGACAGCGCGCGAGGGCGGCGTCTAAGTAGCTACCGCGAAGTCATCCCAGCGACCACAACGCCAACGACTAAGGCGGAGCCGACCGACGCCACCTTTCGACGCGCAGGGGTACTGCTGACGAAAAAATTCTCTGGATCCAGTGTGACGCCTGGGGGTAATTCTACAGGTAAGTAATCTATAACTAATCTATGTCTCTTACAGATATATCGTTACCGAAGGTAAGTAACTTGTTCATCAATATCAATTAACTACTACTTAATAATTAATTAAAAATAAATTACTTCCCACCCTTTACCACTATAAACCCCATAACTCACATCTAAAATTAATTACACAATTGCCATATTTACATTTTAATTAATTAGCATTAATTAACAAATAATTATTAATTTATTAAAAATAAATTACTTCCCACCCTTTACCCCTATAAACCACACAACCCGCTCCAAAAAAAATGACACAATTAACATAATTAATTGCCAATTAATTAATATTAATTAGCACCCAATTAATAATTAGTTAATAATTTACTTCCTACAATTAGCACTATAAAATCTAAATTAAATAAATATTAATACATTTAAAAAAAAATTTAATTTATGATAATTAAGTTACTTCCCACCCTTTACCCCTATAAACCCGAGAACACGCTCTTAAAAAATTACACGTTTACCACAATTAATTACCAATTAATTAACAACCAATTAATTAATAATAAATTACTTTCCACAATTAACACTATAAAATCTAAATTAAATATTACTAAATAAAAATTAATCATTAATTTATTATATTTAAATTACTACCCACCCTATTCCCGTATAAACCCACAACTCGCAACGGAACTAAAAAAAACGCAAAATTTAATTCAAATAAAATTGAAACAACTATATTTTTGCAAACGATATTAATGACTTAGATATTTTTAAAAACAATATTTCTTACCCTAAAGTCAATGTTCTTGACCACGATATTCTTGCTGTCGATATTTCTGTGTCACGATATTTCCAACTCGATATTTGTGTAAGTCGACATTTCCAACTCGATATTCTGTCTGCATGCCCTGCTCTTTGCTATGATATATTGTGGGCTGCATTCATTACTAAGTTGAAATCTCTATCCAGCAGTAGCAGACATAGTGTAAATCGACAATCTCCCGAATGGTGTGCCACAAGATCTGTTCTTGTCCCTGATTAGTGCTGTAGAGTACAACTAAGCTGAGACTTGCTGTCCTTCCCACTCACCTCTGACTGCCAGACTCCCCCGCCCAAGTTTTATCTGATTTGGGACTATGGTCTACGAAAATGTGGCTTGAATTAACAAGAATAACCACGTCAGCAGATTTAGAAGGCCCTGAAGCATGATTTTACCTAGAGAAGTGACAGAACTGTAGGAGATACTGGTCAGATTGCAGGAAAAATTGTCTCATGCAGGAAGCAAATATCTGCCTTCAGTTCTCTCAGCTCACTCTAGATGCTCGGGCGTTTTATAGGGTTGTGAAGGCCCCTAACGTAGTATGGTATTAGCTTTAAGTTGGAGGCAATGTGTGTCATCTAGAGGGGGGTATGAAAAGTTTCTAACTTGCCTACCACCTCTAACCAGTGAGCTAGGTGGTGCAAGTCTGCTGGCTCAGTCGGGGTCCACCCACAAGCTCCACCCACAAGCTCCTGCACCCAACTTTCAAACAATTCCATCATGTAATCAAATATGAGAAGTGCCCGAACCTACAAGCACTACAACCTGCAAAGTAGAACCAACTAAAATGTGTCTGGTAATCTGTTGTGATGGGCTTATGAGCCCTGCTTGTGGTCTTCAAAAAACTGGATCCCCAGCTACATGTCTGAATATTCCTGCTGGGAGAGGCCCACAAGCAGGTCTGGAGTTCAAAGCCTGTGGATTCTCCAGATTTGGGTCCTCATATTCAGCCTGAGTGGGTTGGCTCTTATCTAATGAGCCCTTGCTGCATTTGCGGAGATGTTCCAAAACCTTTTCTCTGTCCAGCCAGATCTCTTCAGTGTCAGGGCGAAACTCTTGGGATGTTGGCCACCTGCCCATTGCCATTTATGCCTTGTGGATGTTGTGTAGAGTTGAGGAGGGCTGGGACACCTCCTGAGATTTTTCCAGTCCCAGAAACTTGTGGGCGCCACTCAGTGAGCCAGTGATTTTAGCTGGCCCTTCCATTAGAAGATAACCCTGAAGGTGTGAGCCCAGTGTCAGTTGATACCCTTTGATTTAGGGTGGTCTATGATATGCTTAAATAACGTCTGCTTCGCTAATTGGATCTGGGAAAAGTTTTAGAACAACTGTACTTGCGAGCGATTGAAGTAGATTGGTCCCCCTTGACAAGCTTAAGTCAGTATCGCTATTTAGTCTTCATAGAAGACCACATGAGGTACCAGATCATCCTTTGAGGTGTTCTGTAAAGTCTGATTGGGTCATTTCTTGCTCTTTCGAGAATGGCGTTTCATAGGTCTACCGTTTATCGTTCTGAGTCTTTGTGAGCAACTTTCAGAGGGATTCCTTGGATGCGAATGTTTCACCTGTAGCGATTCTCCAGGTGTTCACATTTCTCCTGGAGAATCACTTGTTCCTCCTCAAGAGCTGACTTGCGTGTCTGCAGCCTCAGTAATCAATTTGCTCATCCAGGTCTGTTTCTAGTAGGTTCACTCTATTGCTAAGTTTGTGGATATAACTCTCTATGCCTTTCAAATCTTGATGTAGAATACTTGTAAAAGGAAGTCTTTGGTTATTGCTTGGTCTGGGTCACCCTGATATTCCATAGACCCTCACCCCATCACCCCCACACTTCAGTAACATTTGTCCCTGCTGCCACAGGTTGTTTTATGAGAAGCTCCTTGGTGAAGGAGCTCCATCACAGAAGCTTCTTGCTGCCCTTCGGTTGCCTGTCGTCTTGTTAGTTTGATGTAGTCTGAAGGGTTGGTCAACCTACAAGAACTTTATCCAGCCTTGGCACAGTGTTGGGATGACGCAGATGTTGCAGTCTATCATTATCCTGGGGACGATAATGAGACTTTAAGAGTCACAAAGCGTGACCACCAGATAAACCTGTGGGTGGAGGGAGACTCCAGTGTGCTTCATCTCTGTCCTGAGGAGGGATGGTGATGTGGAGGGCCTGTGCCCCCCTCCCCACCCCCAAGGCCCTTAAGTAGGCAAATTGAAGCAGGCTTCACTTCAGAGGTTGCTGGGCCCCACAACCAGCAAACAAGCCTGCCACCCCTCAGCCCCACAGATCCACTGTCTGCTATTGAAGACTGGTAGTTCAGTCCTTCAGGGTTTCCACACGCTTTCCTTTGGGCACTGAATGGAGTGTAAACAAGAAAATCCGAGCACTCAACAGGTTTAGAAAGTCAGTCTCAAATTCAGAAACGATAGATCACAGCCCACTATAATCCAATTCCTCTGTTCAGGCCAAAAGGTGTCATCCACAATCTTCATATTGATGTAGTAGAAACTGTAACAGCCTGTATACATTCCAAACAGATAGCGGTAGTGCAGCCAACAATGAACTTTACATCCACATAGAGCTTTACAGCCATCACGTGTTTCGGTGATAGGTAGGTAACACCTCGACTTCTTCAGGGCTGATACACAGGTAGATTCCTATTCCTCCAAATGTCAAGGATCAGGAAAAAATGGCACATAAGTGCCAGAACCAAAGCAATTGTACAACGTAACTGTATACAAACAAAGTATCCGTTCGAAACAAGGTGTCACGGCAAGGAGAGTATTCCGCCTGTGCGTGGTGGCGTGGAACCTTATTTCGAAAGGATACTTTGTTTGTATACAGTTACGTTGTACAATTGCTTTGTTTCTGGCGCTTATGTGCCATTATTTCCTGATCCATGACATTTGGAGGATTGGCAATCTACCTGCGTATCAGCCCTGAAGAAGTCAAGGTGTTACCATCCTATCGACGAAACACGTGTTGGCTGTAAAGACTGTAAAGTTCTATGTGGATGTAGAGTTCGTTGTTGGCTGCACTACCGCTATCTGTTTGGAATGTATACTGGCTGTAACAGTTTCTACTAGACCAATATGAAGATTGTGGATGACACCTTTTTGGCCCAAACAGAGGAATTGGATTAAAGTGGACTGTGATCTATCATTTCTGAATTTGAGACTGACTTTCTAAACCTGTTGAGTGATAGGATTTGCTTGTTTACATACATGTCCTCCTCTTTTGGTGGACTTGTCAGGGTTGTATGGTAACCAACCCTCTTTTCCTTGGAGCACCACCCATAGACAGTTGTGATTTTTAATTCCCCATATACACTGCTGAGTGCCTCTTTGTTGCCTTCTATGTCCTGGTTAGTGTTCATTAACTGAATGGAGTGTGCTTGGGTGGAGTATCTGGGCTTTACAGCCTGTCCGCTGCTCCAGGGGCCACCATCTTGCACAGATGCTGAGAACGGCACTTGCCTCGCGGGGCATGCCAGTGACTGCTCCAGTAGATGCATCAGGGCATCCTCCCTGATGGATTTCTGGGGATGTGGGAGCGGAGTCCGTGAATCAGGCATCTGCCATCTTGGGCTTTCAGCCATACCCATCTTACCAGTCCTCTTTTTAGGAGCTGTCTGGTTTGCTAAAGACATCTTGGGTACATTCAGAAAGTTGACCTATGAATGCATTCTGCCCGTTGCTTACCAATGGCTTTGTGGTTTGTAACTCACATTTTCTGGCTTCTATTTGCTGGCTTTATTTGCTTTAGGCTGTCCAGCACATGTTTGTCCCTCTCATTGCCCAAACCTTGTTTACTGTATTCTTCCATGAACTCGCTTACTGTAATTCTTGTTCTTATCCTGTCACATTTGCTGTGCATTCAAAGACTGAGGTCAAATGTCAGGCTGTGTCTTCATGGGAGCTTGGTGTTTATTTTTCTTTCTCTGATTTCAAAGTGAGAGGATTAATGTGACAATTGTGCTGGCTATTGGAGGCTGCTTGAGGAAGGCTGTATGACGTTATTTTTTTTTCTAACACACAACAAAATTTAAATGTCTGTAAATGCACTTTGCTGACAATCAAATCTATGCATTGACTGATGACTTTTCCACGCATTATCATTTGTGCACTGTATATGTTTATCAGTAAAATGATATGAGTGCAAATGTAATGATCATTTCAATTGAAGATGTAATGGCAATACGCTACCATACAATGCATACTCCACATTACCCCACTCCGCTCTACTACACTCTGCACCACTCCACACTGCGTCACTGCACTCTTATCTGAACCACTGCACTCTTATCTGAACCACTACACTCTACGCCAATGCACTCTACTTCACACTGCTCTACTATCCACCACTGCACTCTACACCATTCCATTCTGACTCCCTACTCTGCAACACTGCACTCTATGGCACTGCACTCTAAGCAAAGGCATTCTACTCTGTATCACTCCACTGTACTCCAGTGCGCTCTATGCTAATCCCCGCTGTGCCACTCTAATCTACTCTGCACCATTGCAGTCTGCTCTGAAACAATCTACTCCATGTAGACTCTGCACTGCCACTGCACTCAGCGCCACTCCACTTTTCACCACGCTACGCAACTACACTCTATGCCAATGCACTCGACCCACTTTACTCAAAACCAATGCATTCTATGCCAGTCTACTCTGCTCCACTGCATTCTACGCCACTATACTGTGCACCACTGCACCCTACACCATTGTACTCTGTCACTGCACTCTACACTACCCTGTTCTACTCTGCATCATTGGACTGTACGCCACTGCTCTCTACGCCATTCTACTCTGCGCCACTGCACTCTACGCCAATGCACTACATGCCATTCTACTACACACCACTGCACTCTACAACGGTATACTCTGCTACACTGCACTCTGCCACTCTACTTTATGCCACTCTATGCCACTGTGCTTTAAGTCACTGAGTTCTATGTCACTCGACTCTGCATTGCTCCACTCTGTCAGAACTGGTAAATATCGTTGGGTTCTTCAGGAGCAGTACCCTCAAGAAGCCCACCTTCCAGCAGCTTCGACTCAAGCTTAATTGCACTGAGGATCAAAGTGGGTAGACGGGGGGGAAGGGATTTGGGAAGGGTACTGAGGGGAGGGAGACCTGGAACGAGACGTTGTCCTCAGTTAGCTTTCCTGATATACCGTGTGAACTCTTGAACTAAATCAGCATGGTTAAATAACAACATACCTGTAAAGAAAAGCAGGTTACTTATGAAACAGTCGTCACTCTAATACCTTCTTCACAAGGAATGGAATTGCTGTTCCTATAATCCTCAAAACAAAATATAACAATATAGATTCTATGATTAATCTAGTGCTTGCATAAACACTATGCTCCAGAGCGAGTCACACTTTCATATAAGAGACTATTAGTTTTTGTTACACTGTCTCTTTCTTAAATTATGATTTGCATGTAACACTGCTAAGAATCACAGCGCTAATTCCAACAAGCGTTTTTATAATGCACAACAGGTTTCAAATGCAAGTTTCGTTTCAACTAGTAATGTGAATATTATCTATGCACATGCCCCAGAAAGCGCTTCAGCGCGATGTGCTACGTTCAATATACAAATGTTCAAGAAAGCACGTCAGCGCGTTGTGCCAAAGTCAATAAGCAAATGCCCAATAAGCGCTCCAGCGCGATGTGCCATGTTCAATATGCAAATGTCCAAAAACGCGCTTCAGCGCGATGTGTCACATTCAAAGGTGCAAATCCCCAAAAAGCGCTGCAGCGCGATGTGCCAATGTTCATTAAACAAATGCCCAATAAATTGCTTCGACAAAGAGAGCTCGAGTCAATATGCAAATATCAACAGGTTGCTCCTTTAAACAAAATGGAACGATCCTACCTGATGGTGATCAAGGGAAGGATCTACAACCTGCATTAAGTCGTCAGAGATCTTCTCACTGAAACCGGAGATCTGCTGCTGCTGCTCACGCTCAGAGTTCTCAATAACCATCAAAGAGAACAGGGTGTGGCTCCTATTTAAAGGCTTTCTCAAGAAGTTTCCAGATGACAGCTCTCAGGTAAACTACTGGAGCTGAGAAGGGCCAATAGACCTTGGGCAGCAGACTATAACAAGCATTGGTACAAACAAGTGACAGTGCAAACAATAAGCACTGGCAAAAACAATAAACAAACACTGGTAAAAGCAATAGGAAGTACAACAGTCTGTAACAAGCATTGGTACAAACAAGTGACAGTGCAAACAATAAGCACTGGCAAAACCAATAAACAAGCACTGGTAAAAGCAATAGAAAATACAACAGTCTGTAACAAGCATTGGTACAAACAAGTGACAGTGCAAACAATAAGCACTGGCAAAACCAATAAACAAGCACTGGTAAAAGCAATAAAAATACTAAAGGACACGTGATTGGCAGAATCATGACACTCTATGCCAATCCACTCTAAGCCACTTTAGTCTAATCTACACCACTGCTCTCTGACACTTCACTCTACTCTGAAACAATCTACTCTATGCCACTGCAGTCTACGCCACTCAATTCCACTCTGCCCCACTCCACTCCTCGCCACACTATTGTATTGTATTGTTTTGTAATTGCATTTATATAGCGCTTACTACCCCTGACGAGGCGTCGAAGCGCTTTTTCGGCGAGTAGCACGCTACTCCGGGACCCATAGAGGATTAGTGTTGAATTAGTATAGTGAAACATGCAAGTACATTTTAAGTGATGGATAGGTTAGGCAGTTATTTGGATTTGGAATGATAGCAGAAGGATAGAGGAGGAAAAAAAGGTTTGTATTTATATAGCGCTGGTTACCCCTGATGGGGTGTTGAAGCATGCTACTCTGGAAGCCCATCAAGGATTAGTGGTGAATTAATATGGTGAAAATATGAAAGTAGTTTCAGTGGTGGATATTAGTCAGTTATTTGGAGTGAGAAGGATAGCGGAGGGATAAAAGGGAAGAAAGGTTTGCATTCATATAGCACTTGTTACCCCTGATGAGTGTTGAAGCGCTTTTCTGGCGAGTAGCACGCCACTCCGGAACCCATTAAGGATTAGTGTTGAACATTAGTCTAGTAAAAAATGAAGTAACTTTGATTAGTGGACATGTTATTCAGTTATTTGGGTAGAGAAGGGTAGGTGGCGGGATAGAAGAGGGAAAGAGGTTTGTATTTATATAGCGCTTGCTACCCCTGATGGGGTTTTGAAGCGCAAGTAGCACGCTACTCTGGAACCCAGAAGTATTAGTGTTGAATTATTATGGTGAAACATGAAAGTAATTTTAGTGGTGGATATGTTAGTCAGTTATTTGGATTGAGAAGGGTTGGGGAGGGTAGAAAGGGAAAAAGGTTTGCATTTATATAGCGCTTGTAACCCTGATGGGGTGTTGAGACGCTTTATTCTACACCGCTGCACTCTACACCAATTCTCACTACACACTTTACTCAAAACCTATACAGTCTACACCACTGCACTATATGCCCATCTACGCTTAGAGGGGGTGAATGTTTGACAATGTTAAGCATTCCGTTCGTCATCTTTTTGTATTGCTATAGTCGACCTAAGTGGGAAGGGTATGCCCAGTCGTGGGTCCTGTGCTCACTATGCCATTGAATTCAAGCTAGCCTGGCTAATGAAGGGTGATACCCCGAAACTGGTCCCAGGATGCTTGTTTCCGTTACAGGTAGGACCAGGCCTGGCAGTTCGGGCTGGTCTGTTCCCATGGCGCGCAGGGTCAAGACTAATGTGCATATGGCTGGGTCCAAACTGGAATGCCGCAGTGAGCAAAAAAATGCTGGATTTAGAATCTCTTTACTGGGGGTGAATGTTTGACTATTTTCAGTATTCTGTTCATGATCTTTTGTGTTGCTATAGTCACCCTATGTCGGAAGCCCAGACTTGAGCTACATGCTCACTATGCCATTGGATTCAAGCTAGCCTGGCTGAAACCGGTCCCAGGATGCTTGTTTCCTGTCCAGAGAGCACCTGGCCTGATTCCATGGGGAGCAGGGTCAAGATTGATTTGCTTATGGCAGGGTCCAAACTGGAATTGCATGGTGAGCAAAATAACTATGGATTCAGGACAGATCTCTGTATTAGGGGTGAATGTTTGACAATGTTCAGCATTCCATCCATTATCTGTTTTTTAATCTTTTTGTGTTGCTACACTGCACTCTCTGCCACTCTACTTTATGCCAGTGCACCTCTACACCACTGAACTCTATGCCACTCTATTTGTATTTGTGTTTGTGGTATTTCTAAAACACATTAGACCAAAAGGCATCAAAGCGCTAAACAAGAGGAAAGACAGACTGTACCGTGGACCCTCGAAAAACAAACCGCCTCAAAAGAGTCCCCAGCTAACCTAGTCCGCAAACAGCCAGGTTTTGATTTGCTTGCAGATTATCAAGAGTAAACTTTGGCTCCTGATGAGTTCAGGACGAGAGATCCACAGCCTAGCAGCTGGCACGTCCCCCCCCCCCACCTGGCTTTCTTGCATCATGGAGCCGCTACCATATGGCGTCCCACAGATCTCAAAGATCTTCTGGGAACATACCTCTTTAGGGTTGTCCTAAGATAGCTCAAACTCCTAGAATAAAGGGCTTTGTGGGTTAACATAATGCTTTAAAAGGCACCCATTTCTTTATTGGCAGCCAATGAAGAGATCACATGCCTTCCCTGATTGAGGCATGTTTGGGTACTCCCAAGACCAAGCGTGCAGCTGCATTCTGGGTGACTTGGAGCTTGTACAACGAAAGTTGGTCAATGTTTAAAGACAGGACATTACAGTAGTCTAGGCGCGAGATAAGTGCAATTACCACTGATGTCCTGAGCTCCTTTGAAAGCAAAGGCAGAATCTTCTTTAAGATCCTGATCATCAAAAAACATGAACTCACTGTTCTATTAACCTGGGAGTCAAAGGTTAAGGTAATATCACACAGCACGCCCAGGTTTTTGGCCACCGCCACTGGAATAGGTAGGGTACCACAGGTATCTGTCCACCAGTGTTCATTCCAGATAGAACTGTCTGCTCTGAACACCACAATCTGTTTTCTCCCTGTTCATTTTTAGCCAGTTGTCCTTCATCCATCTGCTAGTCTCCTGCACACATGCCCTAAACCTGCCGGCTACTGCTTCCCAGTCATCAGAGATGGAAGCAATGAACTGGGTGTCGTCCACATAGGATGACACCTGGAAACCGAAAGATCGTACTAGTTTCGGGAGAGGGGAAACATACAGGTTGAATGGAGTTGGGCTTAAGGATGACCCTTGTGGAACTCCACGTGGAATCTGAAAGGGGTCTGCTCTGCAGTGGCCACAACTAACTGATCGATCTATTACACACAAAAGACTCCAATAACTTGAGGGCCAGATCCTTCAGCCCTGCCTGCCTCAGTCTTTGCAGCAACAAAGATGGTGCCACTCTACTCAGCATCATTCCACTCTACTCCAGTCCACTGTAAGCCACTCTAATCTAATCTGCATCACTGCACTCTACAACACTATACTCTATACCACTGCACTCTACGCCACTTCACTCTACTCTGAAACAATCTACTCTCTGCCACTGCAGTCTACGCCACTCTATTCCACTCTGCGCCGCCCCACACTATGCGCCGCCCCACACTATGCCACTCTGTTCTACACTGCTGCACTCTACGCCACCACACTCTACAACAATGTGTACTACACCACTTCATTCAAAACCAATACACTCTATGCCACTGCACTCTATGCTAATCTAGTCTGCCCCACTGCACTGTATGCCACTCTACGCCACTGCACTCTACACCTTTGCAATCTACGTCACTTTACTCTGCACCACTCTATGCCACTGTACTCTACACCAGTGCACTCTAAGATACTCTACCCTACAGCACTGCACGCTCTGCCATTGAACTTTGTGCCACTGAACTCTATGGCACTTTACTCTATGCCACTGCACTCTACTCTGCACACCTTTACTGCTACTCCAATTTACTGTGCAGCACTGCACTTTACTCCACTTCCCTCTACGCCTCTCTACTCTGCAACACTCTACTCTATGCACCACTGCACTTTTCGCTACTGCATTCTACACCACTCCCGTCTAGGCCACTCCACTCTGCACTGCTCCACTCCACAACAGTGCACTCTGTGCCACTACTCTATACCACTCCACTCTACCCTCACCACTCCAGTCTACGCCACTTCACTCTACTCTGAAACAATCTACTCTATGCCATGCACTCTATGCCGCTGCACTGTACGCCACTCTACTCCACGCTACTGCACTGTATGCTGCGCCACTCTATGCCACTGCACTCTATGCCACCCCAACTCTACTCTAAACCTCTGCACTCTACGCCGATTCACTCTGCACCACTTTACTCAAAATCAATGCACCCTATGCCACTGCACCCACGCTAGCTACTTTGCACCACTACACTTTACGCCGCTATACTCTAAGGTATTCTACTCATCGCCACTGCACTCTACGGCACTGCATGCTACTTCACTCTACATCATTGCGTTCTATGTCGCTGCGCTCTACGCTACTCTATTCTGCTCTGCACCACTGTACTCTACGTCACTGCTCTCTGCAGTACTCTACTTTGCACCACTATTCACCAGTGCACTCTACCCTGCTGCACTGTATACCACTGCACTGTATGCCACTACACTCCATGCCACTACACTCTACAACACTACACTGACACTCGACTCTTCATGACTTTACTCTGTGACAATGCACTCTGTCACTGCTCTCTACTCTGCACCACTCAACTCTATGCCACTCTACTGCAGTTTACGTCACTGCACTCTATGCCACTGCACTCTACTCTGCACCACTCCACTCTATGCCAGTGCACTCTACGCCACTCTACTCTGCAACACTGCTCTCTCCGCTACTGTACTCTGCATCGCTCCACTCTACGCCACTTTACTATATCCCAATCCACTCTAAGCCCTTCTTATCTGCTCGGCACCACTGCACTCTACGACGCTCTACTCTATGCGATGCACTCTATTCTATGACACACAACTCCACTCTATGCCACTTCACTCTGACCCTCTATGCCAATCCGCTCTGACACTGTATGCCACTCCACTCAACAATACTCTACTCCACTCTGTGCCTCTCCACTCTGACAATTTATTCCACTCTATGCCATTCTACTCTGCCATTCTACTCTACAGCACTCTATTCCACTCTACGCAACACTCTCTACACCACTCCACTCCACACTGTCACTCTACTCTACGACAAACAACTGTACACCCTTCCACAATACGACACTCTACTCCCTCCTCAACACTCCACAGCACTGTATGCTACTCCACTTCACTCCTCGCCACGCAACTCTACCTTACGCCACTCCACACTGCTCTACACCACTCCATAACACTCCATAACACTCCACTCTACTCCACTTTACAACACTCCACAACACTCTCCTTTACCCCACTAACATTTAGGCATGCTGAACAGCAGCCACTCTGGTGTACAACATTGCTAAAACATATTGGCAAAACCCGTAGTTCTTGCATAGGTGAGACCTATTGGCTTTGTCAATGCTTGGTTATTAAATCATGAGTCTCGACGTCAGCTCAACATCCTGTGATTCTGGGCAAACCACTTAATTTTCCGATGCCTTAAAAAAAATGACTGTGACCCCGTGTAATGGAAGTCATGACATTTGGCAAATACGTAGATTAAAGACTATATAGACATCTGCTACAAAATTGTTCATATTTAAAACTTAATAACAAAGATGAAAATATGCATGCATACTGTCTTTTAAATGAAGGGCCTGCTGTGCCAAAGTCAGTTCCCAAATTAGTCTGCTTTTTTGCACAGTCAGATATGCGACCTAACCTTCATTTTCCCCTCCAACTAATGAATTAATCAGTTGTATTTGTATTTTTATAAATTGCGCTGTTACCCCGAGGAGCATCCTGGCGCTAGCCTAATCACTCCAGATACAGAAGAGAGCTGCAGTTCTTTAATCAGCTATGAGAAAAGTTTTCACCAATTTCTCAAAAGAAAGATGTTATACAATGAGACACATCGAAAGAGGAAGAGAATTCCATAGCATGGGATGCTGCATTGAAAAATGCCCGTCCGCTGACCCTAGATTTACGAATCATGGATGCGGCTAATAATCCCTTAGACGTTGATCGTAAAATACAATAGGAATGGTACGGTATGATCATATGGCTAATAAATGGACTATTGCCATTTATTGCTTTATGACAAATGCATCAACTTTTGAATTTAGCTCGTTTGTCAATGGACAACCAGTGTGTTGCTTCAAATAATCAGAAGGGGTGTCAATTGCATCAAGCAGGTAATTGGAACACTCCGCTGGACCACTGTCTGTCTGCCCCGATGCCAGAAGCCTCTTTTCACACGGTAGAACTGTCCGGGGACAGCTTCCACTTTCTTAATGAGATACCACTCCATGTCTGGCACAGTATCTGCTCAATGTTTTGCAACCACATTACAGATCCAAAACATTGCTACTTAACCCCTTCGATGCTCATGACGGAATGGTTCCGTCATGAGCATCGGTGCCCCTGTGCTCATGACGGAACCATTCCGTCATGAGGCCAGGGGCACGAAATCCCTCTGCTGCAGACAGCAGAGGGATTTCTATTTCTCCCCTGTGACCTTGGGAGCTGGGGAAGAGCTTCCCAGCTCCCGAGGCCCCCTCCTGGTTTCTGTGCCATGACGATCAGCGCGCACGTCGCGCTGTCGTCATTGCACAGAAACCGAAACTGAAATGAGCCTTTAGGCTCATTTCAGTTTCACTTTCTATGTGCTCAGGGGCTATCTCAGCCCCCGGGCACGTAGAAAGACGGGAGAGGTATCATTGGAAAGGGAGAATCTCCCTTTCCAATGCTACCCCTCCCCAGTGGATCCCTGCTTGGGGATCGCCCCAGGAGGGCGATCCCCAAGCAGGGATCCACCCACTAGACACCAGGGAGGGGGGAGCGGCCCCTTGGGCAAGGGCCTTCGCTCCCCCATAACGAAGTACCCGCGACAGGTAAAGGCCCAAAACATTTTGAGGAGACATCAAAATTACCTATCACAAAACAACCTTGTTTTGCAAGGGGAGTCACCTAGGTTTTTGGCCCTGGGCTCGGCGGCCATCTTAGGAAACCTACCAAACCCACACATTTCTGAAAACTAGACACTCGGGGGAGTCCAGCCAGGTATGGCTTGCGTGGGTCCCCCAACATTTTCCTACCCAGAATCCCCTGCAAACCTAAAATTTAGCTGAAAAAATCACTTTTTTCTCAAATTTCTGTGTGGGAAAGTTCTGGAATCTGCGTGGATCCACAAATTTCCTCCCACCCAGCGTTCCCCCAGGTCTCCCGATAAAAATGGTACCTCACTTGTGTGGGTAGGCAAAGTGACTGAAACAGGAAATGGCCCAAATCGTATTGTGGAGACTTCAAAATTACCTATAACAAAACTACCTGGTTTTGGGTGGCGGGGGGGCACCTGGTTTTTTGGGCCCGGGCTTGCCGCCATCTAGGGAAACCTACCAAACCCACATGTTTCTGAAAACTAGACACTCTGGGGAGTCCAATGAGGTATGGCTTGCGTGGGTCCCCCAACGTTTCCCTACCCAGAATCCCTGCAAACTTCAAATTTAGCTGAAAAAAACATATTTTCCACATATTTTTGCGTGGAATCACCGTGCTGGCACAAATGTCCTACCACCCAGCGTTCCCCTTGTTCTCCCGAGTAAAATGATACCTCACTTGTGTGGGTGTCCAAAGCAGAATTGGCTAAAAACGTATTTTAAAAAAAATGTAGCGCTTAGAATTCTTGGTGCTATACTCTAAATCCCTATGTTTTGGGCTCTTCCTAGTCACAGGCCTTTGGCCCACCCACACAAGTGAGGTATCATTTTAATCGGGAGAACAAGGGGAACGCTGGGTGATAGGACATTTGTGCCGGCACGGTGATCCCACGCAAAAACGTATGGAAAAAGTGATTTATTTCAGCTAAATTTGAGGTTTGCAGGGGATTCTGGGTAGGAAAACGTTAGGGGACCCTCGCAAGCCATACCTCTCTGGACTCCCCCGGGTGTCTAGTTTTCAGAAATGTGTGGGTTTGGTAGGTTTCCCTAGATGGCCGCCGAGCCTGGGGCCAAAAACTCATGGGACCCCCCTTGCAAAACCAGGTTGTTTTGTGATAGGTAATTTTGATGTCGCCTCAAAAGGTTTTGGGCCCTTGCCTGTCGCGGGTACTTGACCCACCCATGCAAGTGAGGTACCATTTTTCTCAGAAGAGTTTGGGGAACGCGGGGTGAGTGGAAATTTGTGGACCCACGCAAATTCCAGAACTTTTCACCACAGAAATGTGAGGAAAATGTGCTTTTTTTGACAATTTTTTAGGTTTGCAAGGGATTCTGGGTAACAGAACCTGGTGAGAGGCAGTCAAGTCACCCCATCCTGTATTCCCCAGGGTGTCTAGTTTTCAAAAATGTATAGGTTTGCTAAGTTTCCCTAGGTGCCGGCAGAGCTAGGGTTCAAAAACTACAGCTGGGCACTTTGGCAAAAAAGGGTCATTTTTCACTGTGAAATTGTGGTGTGTCCACGTTGCGTTTTGCGCTGTTTCCTGTTGCGGGCACTAGGCCTACCCACACAAGTGAGGTACCGTTTTTCTCGGAAGACTTTGGGGAACGCGGGGTGGGTGGAAATTTGTAGATCCATGCAGATTCCAGAACTTTCCACCACAGAAATGTGAGGAAAATGTGTTTTTTGGGATAATTTTTTAGGTTTGCAAGGGATTCTGGGTAACAGAACCTGGTGAGAGGCAGTCAAGTCACCCCATCCTGGATTCCCCTGGGTGTCTAGTTTTCAAAAATGTATAGGTTTGCTAGGTTTCCCTAGGTGCCGGCAGAGCTAGGGTTAAAAAACTACAGCTAGGCACTTTGCCAAAAAAGGGTCATTTTTAGGTCTCGCCTGAGCCGGCGCATGCGTTGCTCTGGTGAGACATTTAGTGAGTGGGCTTTAAAAAGCCGACCACAGCTTTTTGGGTGGCATAGAGCGTGCGGTTACGCGCACAGTTATGAGCAGAGGCGCCATCTGGCTTTCCCCTCGCTCTCCCAAGCGCGCGCGCGCCTCGCTCCGCCTCTCTCTTGCATGCGCGCGCCTCTCTCCTCGCCCACTCACTCGCTCCGCCCTCTCCGTCTCCTTTTTGCCTGCTGTTACAGCCACCAGCAGCTTGCAGCGTGAGAAGTGTTACTTGCCCGAATATACATTCTGTGCAGAGTGCGCATTGGTTATAGTTAATGTGCATTTATTTGTTTGATCTTATATTTGTAATTTTGAAAGTATATACTTTAAGCTCCGTTACGTGTTTTTCTTTTAGTTAAGCAAATGTGGTTTCTTCATTAACTGCCACTAGTCATTGTATTCATAGAGCTTGTGAATCCTGCTGGGCCATCTGTCAGCCGCTGCTTGTTATCTGAGTCATGCAGGGACTCCCCTGCGAATCTCCGGGGAATTCTGCTGCTCGCGCGCGTGGGATGCAGCTCAGCACAGACTGCCCGCTCTGTCCCTCAGATGCTCGGCAAAAGAGCTGCTTCCGAAGACTATACCAATTCATACTACAGGGATGCGCTTATGTGTACTTGAGGCGGAGAAAGGGTTTAGCAGCCAGTTTGCTTACCTTTGTGTTACGATTGTGGAGGGCATGAGGCGGAGGCGCCAAGAAGCAATAGATTTGTGCACATTTACTGTATTGTTCCGCGGTGAAGCATTGGTGTCAGCTGCCACATGGTCGTTGTCTCTTGGGAATGCAAAAGTATAAAGTATAATTCTTTGTAGTCCTTGTGAATAAAGCAGTTCAGTGTATACGTTTTGTCCAATTATCAGCATGCTGAGGAAGGGACGCATTGTGGAATTTTACAGCATTGTGTGCATTACCCAGCTTGGTATTTGTTCAGTATAATGCCTCGTGGTTTTATTTAATTGTCTACCCAGAGTCGTTTTTAATATGCCTGTAGCACTCGAGTTTTTATTCTTTCGAAGAGGATTGCAGAATTAAATTGACAAATAAGCATCTATGGTACTCGGTTGTTTATGTGAGTGCCTATACTGCCCTTTACAAATAGTGCCTATTTTACAACATAGTTTCGATAAGTGGCGTTTTCGGTAGTGTGTGTGTGTGGGGGGTGGGGCACCAGATGCTGTGCACTGTTGAAATAAAGGCATCTTTGTGTACATTTTAACACGTACTATTGTACCTTGAAAAATGTGTGCTATCACCCCAAAAAAGAGATAGGTCACATTGTTTTTTTATCTTTCGGGTTAGCTTGTGATATGTTCGATTGAATGATAAATGCAGGGGCGATAGTTACAGATTTCGCTTTCTGTATTCGAATGGAAAGTGGGTGCGGTCTTTAAGAGAGACTTTTAGTCCGTGTATTTTTCCAACCCTGCATTGCAGATATGTATATATGAACCAGATAAAACCATAAGTTGATCTGATCTGGTTGTCATTTATCGAATGATATGACACAACTACACATGCTGTTTGTGCTTTTCTTAAAATGGAAAATGATTTTGCCGTACGTATGAACACATGCAATGTGTGTGGTAATGTGATAGCTCTGCCTTTTTTCCTGAAATGGGGCATTTTTCTCTTTTGATGCACAATCCGACGAGTCTTTATAACCCGCGTTCTTTCTGTTTAATACGTTTTATATTTTCTTTATTCCTTCTTAGCTCTGTTTGTTTAATTAAAGAGGTCTTAATGCCAGCAATCCGCATTTAAACAAAAGCTGCAACTCGATGTTAACCATAGTGGTTTTAATGCGTGCCAAAGGTGTGGATTTGTGCATCGAAAACGTAAGAAATTGAAAGAATTAGGACAGATCCTTGGTATTGAGCACATTGGTTTGCTATGTCTGTGCTTGAAGAATTTCTTGCAGGCATTTTTAAAAATCACATCTTTTTATATTTATTTCTGTTTCACTGCATACAGATGCAAACAGACACAACACTGCATTGGAAATATGCTGATCCTTTCAGCAGGTATTTGCACCTAAGTAATATATATTTTTTTTAATTTGGAAAACCAAAATGGATATCTTAGTCTAGAATAGCAAATTTCGAAGTGGTTTTAGCTCATTTTCTGTGCCTCTGACTGAGCGTGTTTGAGCTCAACATCTTCGTATTTTACGATACACATACGATTCTATATCCACCAGCTGGTTAACTGTGTGTATGCAAATATATTTACATATAAAACCATCATGCATGATGACATATAAGTATTTCTATTTCTAGATTATTGAGAAATGCCATTAGAATCCTGAATTATGAGCAGTGAGCGTTCCGTGCTATGTGTTCACTTTGTATGTAAAATCTGAGATTCTAAAAGAAGCTGCTGTCTTTCTTTATCAGTACACTGCTAAAACTCATATCTACTTAGGGGAGGTTCAGTGGGTAGCATAAGTGCCCTGAAAACCCACAGCACAAAAATGTATCTTGGATGGGCAAAACATAAATAAATCACTAAATACCCACATTACAGAATTATACATTTCTTATGCTCTCCTCAGTGGGAAAGGATCACGTGAGAGTGAATTGTCCACCTCTCCGTGGGGATTGGGAAAGCCCTAAAATAGTCATCTTCAGTAACTGCCTTCACTTAGATTTGAACATTAACGCCATTGCTACATCTGCAATGCAGCTACTTAGAAAAATCAAGCCATTTTACACAGACTCTGGCCTCTAGATGTGAGCACCTGCAATGGCACATACCGTCTGACTTTTCTTTCCTCAGCGGCCTTCCTAGAACCACAGGGTATTTAAGGGACCATGGGTATCAGTATTTTAAGGAACAGTGGTCCCTTACTATAAAATCTCTTAAACCATATTACATAGAGCTACAATGAAACCTATGTTAGTTTTACGAATGGAATAGCAAATGCTTTTATTAATGCATATAGCATAATATTGAAGTAGGAAACACAACAGAAAAAAGGTCAACAACCTTTAGAACTCAGACATTTTACATGTGACTATAATGAAGACAAGCAAAAATATTGCAGAAAGTTCCAATGCTCGCATATCAAATTATATATCAATGTTAGGAGTCATGATAGTGTTTGTCGATGATGTTTCAATCCCATTATAGAGTATTGGCACCATCATCAGGGCATAAGGAATTATGGCTAAAACGCAAAATGCCAATAGGTCTCGCCTTTGGGACCTTATAAGTGTTTAGCCATGCAACAGTTAAAGTTGTTGCACCAAGGATATTGTGCTGCATAACTAAATACCTATAAGGTCCCAACAGCGAGACCTAGTGGCTATGCCAATGCTTGTTCACTGTGAAATTGTGGTGTGTCCACGTTGCGTTTTGCGCCATTTCCTGTCGCGGGCACTAGGCCTACCCTCACAAGTGAGGTACCGTTTTTCTCGGAAGACTTTGGGGAACGCGGGGTGGGTGGAAATTTGTGGATCCACGCAGATTCCAGAACTTTCCACCACAGAAATGTAAGGAAAATGTGTTTTTTTGGACAATTTTTTAGGTTTGCAAGGGATTCTGGGTAACAGAACCTGGTGAGAGGCAGTCAAGTCACCCCATCCTGGATTCCCCTGGGTGTCTAGTTTTCAAAAATGTATAGGTTTGCTAGGTTTCCCTATGTGCCGGCAGAGCTACGGTTCAATAACTACAGCTAGTTTACTGACTGTTCAGCTCCGGAATTTGTGTAAGTTTAAAATTACCGTCCTTTTTATGCACATGATTTTTCTTTTAACTAATAAAAACATTTAAATAAAAAAAATAACTACAGCTAGGCACTTTGCCAAAAAAGGGTCATTTTTCACTGTGAAATTGTGGTGTGTCCACATTGCATTTTGCGCCGTTTCCTGTCGTGGGCACTAAGCCTATCCACACAAGTGAGGTACCGTTTTTCTCGGAAGACTTTGGGGAACGCGGGGTGGGTGGAAATTTGTGGATCCATGCAGATTCCAGAACTTTCCACCACAGAAATGTGAGGAAAATGTGTTTTTTTTGACAATTTTTTCGGTTTGCAAGGGATTCTGGGTAACAGAACCTGGTGAGAGCCAGTCAAGTCACCCCAACCTGGATTCCCCTGGGTGTCTAGTTTTCAAAAATGTATAGGTTTGCTAGGTTTCACTAGGTGCCGGCAGAGCTAGGGTTCAAAAACTACAGCTAGGCACCTTGCAAAAATATGGTAATTTTTCATTGTGAAATTGTGGTGTGTTCACGTTGCGTTTTGAGCCGTTTCCTGTCGTGGGCACTATGCCTACCCACACAAGTGAGGTACCATTTTTATCGGGAGACTTAAAGTAATTCAGATTTGTAAAGCAAATGTTATTACCTATTGACTTTTGATGCATTTCTGCCTTCCAAATGAAAGACAATGTGTAAAAATGAAGTCATTTTGAAAAATGACCGATAATTCTCATGCTAGTATGAGTATTCCCAATTTCGGAAATGTGCAAATATCTACTGTTTCTAAACTCTATATTTTGTTCCCATTTCAGAAATACATAGGTGTCTTTTATACCGATTTTTCCATGTATACATTTTCCCAGAATAATTGCTATATACCCGGTACATAATAAAAAACCATTGCAAGTCGCTGCTCAGTTTTTGGCTCTGGGTTCGTCGGGTTCTTGGTGAACCTACAAGTCCTATATATCCCCACAACCAGTAAGGTCCAGCGGATTTAACGGTATATTGCTTTCAAAGAGCTGTCATAATTAGAAGAAGTTACAGATGAAAACGTTGACACAAAAGGCTGTTTTTTTCAACTAATTTTCAATTTTTCCTATATTTAACTGTTAGATTCTATAAAGAAACCTTGAAGGATCTACACAAATGACCCCTTGCTGAATTCAGAATGTTGTCTACTTTTCAAAAATGTATAGCTTTCCAGGATCCATTATTGCTTTTATACCCATTTCTACCATTAACTGGAAGGAGGTTGAAAGCACAAAAAATAGCAAAAGTAGGCTATGTCCCAGAAAAATGCCAAAACTGTATAAAATTTTTGGTTTTCTGACAAAAGTTTTCTGACCATTTTCCCTAAAAGCTGGGAAAATGGTGATTTCAACCCCACAAACCCTTTTTGATACCATTTGCAGGAAAAAACCAGACGCTTTCATTTGCAGCAGTTTTTCCCATTTTTCCCCCAAAAACCAAAATTTAGCTGTATTTTGTCTAATTTCTGGGTCCCCTCCTGGGGAATCCACAAACCCTGGGTACCTTTAGAATCCCCATGATGTTGGAAGAAAAGGACTCAAATTTGGCGTGGATACCTTATGTGGTCAAAAAGTTACAGGTGCCTAAGCGCGAACTCCCCCAAATAGCCAAAAAAAGGCTTAGCACAGGGGGGGAAAAGGCCTAGCAGCGAAGGGGTTAATTGTGAGTTACAATGAGAAGGTAAACACCCGTTTTCATGCCCCTTTTTAAAAAAAATTAGGAACGGTTGTGCAAACACTTCGCAAATTGTAAAGACTTTGCTCACTCACAAAGTACGTTTAATATATTGCAAATTATATTTTTGCATCTGGAAAGGCTACTTCCACAGGGCAAGTGCTGCAGTACTTTACACCCAGTGGTTTTTAGTTCCAAAGCTGATTCATGTTGATGGGTTCATTTCACTGGAGCGAATGCCACGAGTCGTGAACCCATAGCAAGGTCTGGACTCTGAGGCCAAGTTGATGGATGGCTCTGTAGTTATGGTGTGACATTTGGATGCAAGTACAGCAGAATTTATGGGAACCTGAGTGTTTTTGAAGGATTTCATTGAGTTGCTACTGGGTGAATATTTTGTGGATCTTTTCCCCTACTATCTGTTGTGGATGGTGTATTGATAAATGATTGAATCCTACCTTTGGTCATATGTGATGTTTCCGCATATTCACATAGGCAGGTCAACAAAATTGTTTGGGCTTCTGAATTGTATGCTGCGAAGATGCCTAGAACGATCACAGCTTCTGGGGGATCCCTTATCAAGCAAGGAAAGGTTTGAAGTATTATTCTTTGCCCAAAGTTTCCTCTATCATTGTTGCTAGCCTTACTGACGATTCTGGAGTAGGTCACATGTTTTCATATGATTAAAGAGTTCTTTTGCGTCTTTACATAACATGTGTATTTGTAAAGCACAGGTTCACCCGGAGGCATCTTGGCCCTTAATAACAGATGTTTTATTGTTACCCAACTCAATGGTACTCATTTTATCGACCTCAGATGGATGAATGGCTGAGTGGCCAGCCGGGATTTGAACCTGTGACCATGAGGTCGAACACAGGCCCCTGCAGTGGACGCATTAGTCCTCTGAGCCACCAGACCTGACTTTACCATCCAGGAGCATTAATTTAATTATTGACCTATTATATATGGCTTCCTGGGATCTGCATATTTTTTTCGGGCCTTGTTTAATCGTCGAAAATTGTATTGTGTCCAGAAAAACTGTGATGGCTCATAATTGCTGGTGATGGTGGCCCACCTATTTGATATTTTGGTTTTCATGAAACTGAAGAGGTTTTAGCAGAATTGGACATAGTTCTATGATCTTTTTTTTTAGATCTTGCTATAGAATTATAAAGAAAAAATGCGGAAGCACACAATTGAGTCCCAAAAATACTGATATACAAAAAGTCCAACGACATATCAGATACCGAAGTGAAGAGAAGAGAGGCTTTTTATTCATCACGTTTTTTCTCCAAATCTTCGTATTATGTTACAAAAAAAATCGATGGAACCGCAGCGCCCCATGTTTCATCTACTAGACTTTTTATAGGCTGCAAATGGTATACATAAAAAGGCTCACGTTACTGTGAGCTTGGATGACAACTATGAAGAACTAAGATATCCTCTATAGAGGAGTAATAAAGTGGAAAGGCCAAAGAAATATGGCTCACCCATGAGAGACGACCAAAAAAAAAACATGTATGTGAAATAGAAGTCATGTCAAAGGCCTATCCGAAAGAAGGAGCATGCAACAAGAAACTCACACTGTGTCCGCGATGTGAGAATTGTATCAAGGTGCCATTGTAGACCAACTTGGCATAGTGCTTCTGATATTGCTCCAAGAGAATTGTGAAAGGAGCTCAAAAGCCAAAGAGCCACAGGTGATTGTGAAAGCCAAGAACCTGGGTGTATCCCCGAGATAGCACCAAACCATCTTGTGTTATATGTGTAGTGTTCGAATACCTGTAAATCAATGTAAAACCGTAAGTCTGTGCGGTACTCCGTTCCAAAGTGAGAAGCAAAAGTCTGCAGAAAAATAACCAATAGAACATCAAGGAAGGGTACAAGTGCGCTAAATCACCAATCAGCCAGTTATAGTAGTGAACGGTCTAGTGTTCGACCAGAAAAACCCAGAACTGGTATGCTCACTGTATCAATAATGGAACACTCTAAACATATCCTCACTTGTAGTATTAAAATATATACATCCTATTGTGCATCAGTCCAACGTATTCATGTAGAATAAACTCGCCCCCATACCAGTATCTCGTGAACATGTGGAAGTTCCACTGTCTGTCACTAGGAACCCCCAAACGTGTTAACCCTGGAATAAAGTGATGCAAGGCCCAGTTAAGTATGGTATACATAAACCGTGACCACAATGTAACATAACAAATATGGTACCATGTGAAAACCACAGCAGTCCTACCTTAAGCATAGTGACGTTGGAAAATAAGCGTGGCAACGGAGGCCATAATAAGCCTACAAATAAAGTAATGCTTAAGATTATAACAGTCCGTATTATCTCTGAAAACGAATGTCATTGAGTGTTATGGTGTCAGCAGCAAAATACAGAAGCTGTCTTCCCCTGAGTGTAGAGTTTACCTCCAAACACAGTGAGGAGTACACGCCGAGTACAGCAAAAGTAACAGCGTGGCTATGGAAGCTGTGATACACCTATAAATAAAGTTGTGCTTAAAATTACAACAGCTAATTTTATCTCTGAAAATTAGTGCCATTATGTATCATGGTGCCAGCAGCAAAATACAGAAGCCATCTTAACTTTAGCATAGTCTGCCTCCAGACACAGTGAAGCACGCACACCGACTCCGGCGTGTGATTAAATAGCCTCAGGCATGTCGGCATAGAAGTGACTGCTGTGTAACCTGTATCGCAGTAAAACGTTCATCCTTGCCAGAAAGCCAAAACGGTAATGTAGATATCGGTTTGAGAGCTCAGTCCCAAGTTACTGTGTAAAGCTTAAGTTATGGAATGAGAATAACAAAAATCGAGTGCGAATAACCTATTAATCATCACCATAAACAGCAGGTGGTGATGTTGTACCAGTTACTAAGAGAGGGGTGTCTATTTAGTCCTGTGACCTTTAACCCGACATGGTCTCGTAGAGAGAACAATGACTTTATAAAGTGTGCAAATCTAGTGTACTTATGACCCCAGAGAGTGAGATCACGGGGCCATGCCACACCGATAGTGATTGTGGTGCTATGTTCAGTTCTGTAGCATCGTGCTCAAGCCCCCAAAGAGTATGAGGTAGAGAACATAGTTATACAGGTGAGGTAGAGAACTACAGAAAGGTTGCGTATTCCAATATTCATATGTTAACATCATATTTTGCAGCCCAAACATACCATCTCCATGTTGTGATGCTATGCAAGTGCATTACAGTTATAGTAATATTTAATTATATTCTGTAAAGTGGCCACGGACCAACATCTTATTTGGAATGCAATATACTTGTGTACATAAATACCTTATGCAGATACATAATTAATAAAACAGTCAATCCTTCAGAAACACGTAATTCTTCATCCATATTCAGACCGGTCAACTGTCTCGAGCTGAATGATCCATCAGCTCTTTAACTGTCTTAAGTGCCAGCATTCTATTACCGCTCCTGTTCATGGGACCTGTGGTATCTATACCATGAAACCTGATGTTAATCATTTTGCATTGTTTTGGCTCTTTGTTGTAGTACACTGCAAGTGGATAGCTGGTGGTGTTGTTCCTAATTGCCCTAAAGTGCGCCTGAATTTGTTCCTTCAGGGTTCGGATGGTACTACCAATATAAATGAGACCGCATTCACATACAATGCAATATACAACATAGCTTGTGTTGCAATTAATTAATTTTGTAATTCTGTGCAATCTGTTAGTGTTGTATTGAAAAGTCAGTTTTGTCTTTAGCGAATCAACAGACATTACACAGCCCACATTTATGAAAACCTGGAGGGCAAAGGCAACCATGTGCTCTGGATGGGAGGTGTCCGGTAACTGGGGCACAGTGACTCCCTTAGTATCCTCCCTATGCCATGTGTAAATCTCAGTTTGGCAGAGATCGCTCCTCTTAGGGTGTTATCCATTAATAGGAAGTTTCGGTGTCTATTGAGGATTTGGTATACCTCTGAGCTCCGTGCACTTTAGGGAGTGGTGAATGTGAGCCTCTTGTGTCTCTTGTTCTTTCTAGCTTTAGAGTTAGTAAGCAAGTCATTCAGCTTAGTCTTCATGATCTTCTCCTGGCTACACTCAAGAGTCTCATTTGGATATCCCCTGGTCTTAAACCTGGTCTCCATTCGCTGGAATTCTAATGGAAACCAGGAGTCGTTGCTGCAATTTCATCTGATCCTGACCATCTCCCCGTATGGTATCGCTTTGACCTGTGATGCCGGGTGTGAGCTTGCTGCATGTAACACAGCATTGCATGCAGTTGGTTTCCTGAATAGCTCAGAACTTACGTGTTGGCCCTCCACATAGAGTGACATCAAGGTAGTCGATTTTGTGTGTACTATATGGGTAAGTGAACGTAATGTAGTTGGTATTGTTATTCAGGTGTTGTAAGAAAAGATTTAGTGCATACTTACTACCTGACCAAAACATAGGCACATCATCTATGTACCTCCCCCAATAGATACTGCTTTCCATGAGATTGGTGGGGCATGCAGTCCAGATATGCAGTTTCTCAAATAGTCCCATGTACAGGTTTGCAAAAGAAGGGGAAGATTTGGCCCCCATTGCTACACCCTGTATTTGTCGGTACCACTCCCCATTATGTGCAAACACATTGCTGTCCAAAACAACCTTAATGAAGTATGACCTCCTTGCAAACTAGACAATGGCCTGAAGTGTTCTCTGTCTATACCGCTAAGAAAAACCTCAGTACCCCCATTTCTATACCTGTAAGTGAAAGGTAGGACCCATGCATCATTACAAATCTGTCCCCTAGCGCTTCATAGCTGCCTACTTAATAGTGTTATAAGCAGTTCTTAAAGTGAAAGGTTGAAATTGGCGGAGAAATAAACCCATGCATTATCTCATCAGCTGACTGTCTCTGCTACAGCAAATGGTAATTTCTTTAGCTTTTCTATGTGTAACATTGTGTATGTTGCGTCTTTACGTGCCATGGTTTTCTGTTCTTTTGTCTAATTGTATGGTGAAAATAGATTTGTAAACATGCAAAAATATTGTAGCATGCACTCCAGTTCTTCAAAGTTTATAAGCTGCTCAAAGGCAAGTATGTATGGTGTGCTATCCTGGATCGCGCTCCATCCATGTGCGAGAATAAATGCAATAACGCTCAAACATCGTCAGGCTCCTCAAGTTCCAGGATGCACAGAAATAAATTGACCGTCAATAAAATTCAAGCTGTTTTTTTTTTTTAATCTTTAATCCATAAGTGTTCTAGTTTCATCCATGAATTGTTCATTAAGTTAAACAACAGTTTCAACGGGTGCTGGTACGCTTTCCTCTAAACACACACAAGTTCACTATTATTAACAGCGCAGAATTGGAAAATAAACCCAATGCATTTCAGGCAAAATTGCCCTTCCTCAGGGGTAACTATGATAAAAAACATCCCATCAATATATACGGTAACAAACTTCAATCTCAACATTATACCTTTTGATGTAATTTATGTCTAGTTCAGTCAAAGCTTAAGTGCTTACTATTCAACCGCTTGCCTTATACAAATAAAAAACATGCAAGATTTGCCATCCGCCCCTCGGTTAAGAAAAAAGTCTCCTGACAAATTGATACCGACTCGTAATCAAACAAATTCTGTGCCTGGAAGGTTTCCCTGATAAGTGCTCCAATTACATAGACCCATACTTTGTGCAAACAAAACCTCCTAGTCAGTCTAACGAAACAAAAACAGTAAATCTTTAATGTGGCCAAGTTTTAACTGCGTTACCTGCATAAGTCGAACACACCATGACTTTCCTTTCCCGACTTTCCATTCCCAGTTCAATGCTCAAATGAAATATGCTCAAATAGAACAGGTGTGATGAATTTAAACCCAGTGACGCATGCATACCATGCGAACCGAAACACCATGGAACTGAACAAAATACCTAGCCGACCCAATTGCTCAAAATGTGAAAACCAATTACCAAATGAAACCCCTACAATATTTTTAAAATAATCCATGTACACAGAAAAAATTAATTAAAAACATATGGAATCTGTAAAGTTTGTTGGTCCAAATATATCATAGGGTACCTTATCCCAAACGATTCCATTAATTACGGGAACCGCTGAAATGTTAACAAGGGACAGATCCATTTGCAGTTTGTGCTGAAGAATAAGGCTTCAATACCTCAGTTACCAGTTCAACAGCAGAGAGTTCTGGCAGATAGTGTCCATTCAGAAGCATAAAGAAGACCGTCAGAAAACCAATCCAAAGGAAAAGCAACAAAATGGAAATTCAAATGTAGATCCAAGGTGTGATAGTGTATGTCTTTTTGAGACAAATTGTAACTGCACGAATCCCAGGCTGTGGAGGTGGGTCTGACGAATCCGAAGAAAGGTCATCAATGTCGATAAAATAGCCTAATGCAGTTTGTGCAAACATAGAGGGCTCGTTAAGCTGTATAGAACTGGTCGTCAACTACAGCGCCAGTGTATAATAAACAATTTCGCTCTGTGCTAGGGTCCTGGAAATCTGTGAATTAGCACATGGTGACTGTGTTGTATTGTTAGTGGTGACTGGAAGTAGCAAAACTTCAGTGTCAGATGTCCACTGCCGGGGAGAAGCAACTTCAGTGTTGGTTAAAGCTTGTGATGGGATTTCCTGTAAGGTAGTAAGAGGGGCAGGCAACTACCCAGGAGACCTCTTGGCCTACTATGTAGAACCGGCCACATGGTGTGGTTTTATGAGTTCTATAGACACATCTCTTGTGTTTACTACCAGCCAGTGGTGGTAAAAGTACAGTTCTGGTAACTTCAACAGCCAGGACAGGCACAGGCGCTCTGTAGGATGGCCCAAATTCCTTTTTGTCCTCAATCGTCTCCTGCACTGGATCGCCGATTTTCAGAATCCAGCCAGGAGCTGCTGGTACTGCCTGCACTTTGCCAGTGGCAGAATGTTTCTGTAGCTTGTTGCTTTGCTTGTCTCTGAAGTTGTTCAGTTTCTGTAAGACATCCAAACGTTCACTGATATCAAAAGGCGTTTCCACCTCTATACTAGGACTGTCAAGGTCTGGAACTTACATCTTAACCCCAAACAGGACTTCATAGGGAGTCCGACCACTCAAGGAACTTCCTAGCATATTGTTTAAGACTCTCTGTACCCATATAGGTGGTGGACCCAACTGCGACCTGAGCCTAATGCTCTAGCTGTTAAAGACTGATTTAAGTCACGTTTTTTCCTCTCCACTACCACGTTTCCCTCGGGATGATATGGCGAGGAATAGTGAACAGTCACCCTCTGTCACGAAGTGACCCGTGCACCCAGTGCGCGGTCACGCAAGCACTCATCAGCAGCAGACTCGACTACGGCAACTCACTCTACGCCGGCGTCACCCAGGAACTCCTCAGGAAACTACAGAACGTTCAAAATGAAGCAGCCAGACTGATCCTCGACATCCCCCGCCGCAGCCATATCACCGAACACCTCAGAGAACTCCACTGCCTCCCAGTCAACAAAAGAATCACTTTCAAGCTCCTCGCACACGCCTTCAAAGCCCTCCACGATGCAGGACCAGCGTACCTGAACCACCGCCTCTCATTCCACGTACCCACCAGACACCTCCGCTCTTCCAGCTGGCCCTTGCCACCGTCCCGCGAATCCACAAGACTAGAACCGGAGGAAGATCCTTCTCCTACCTCGCCGCCAAAACTTGGAGCACCCTTTCTCTCCACCTCCGACTATCCAAGCCGCTGACCCAATTCAGGAAGGATCTTAAGACCTGGCTCTTCAACTAACGCCCAGCGCTCACACGGATCAGCAGTGCCCTAACCGCCTCCCCCGTTCGCTCCTTGAGACCCTGCTTGATTGATACTCAATGTTCCCATGGTGTCTCAGTAAGCCCTAGAGGCAAATGCTGGACCCTGGTCCGAGCAGAAAGCAGCTACTGCATATGTGTCGATGAAGACTTGCAGATCTTTTATAAAAGTTTACGTGTCAGCTGATTGCTGTGGCCATACCCGTAAGAATCGAGAGCAGGAATTCACTGCTAACATGATGTATTTAAAAGAGCCATCAGAGTGTAGGGTCGTGCAGTGGTTTAAATCAACACAATCCAGAGGCTTGTTTGAGATCAAGAGGGGTGTCTGTGGTGGGTGTGCTTTGGTGGAAACCCTTGTTTGCTGATAAATATCACATTTAAGGAAATAGTTTATATAGACCTGGCCACCAGTAACATTGCTACAATAGAGAAATTGAAGTCGCCACCCGTGCACGAGCAGATGCTAGGTCCTTCTTCGGTTTCACATATTCCTCCGACCTGCGCTCTGATCATCCTCCTCTCTCTGAGCTTTTTTTAGATGATTCCTGTAAGGAACGAGAAGGACGTGTATCAGTATCCTGGTACCTATCAGGCTGTTTAATTGTTTCACAGTCATGCAAGTTGTAGCACTTCTGAGAGGATTCCTGTTGAGGAGATCCAACCCATGGTTTAGTCTTTTCTTTATTTTTATTTTTATCCCAGCTTTTTTTTTTTTTTTTAGAAGACTCTGGTCCCTGTTTCGAGTTATCCTTATCAGAATTGCCCTTTAGTTGTGGTTTATTGGGTCTGCCTCCCAGATTATCCTGACCGATTGAGGGATAGGTTTCTGCAATAATTTTAGGTAGTTGGATGTGGCACAGTCTTCTACTGGGGAAACCATCCCCAAAGGAAGGCACATTGTGAGAGTTCTATGTTTTTCTTGAGATCCCGTATGGAGAAGCGCTGCTTCAAGCTGGTTTGGTTTTTGTGCAGTTCATAACGAAATCTCGTCCCGTCTGACAGGAACCTTACCAATAATTGCATTAATAGTTACTGGACTAATTCCTGGCCTCGCCAATTATGGTTGTGCAGCTTGAACAGCCCATGCTGGGATTGCTGTTATTGTTCGCATGTCGAATTGTATTAGTCGTTTGTATAGTGTAAGTATATCTGTGTATAGTATTACAAGTTCTGCTGCTGTGAGAACTCATGGTTGCGGATATGGTGTATAGCCAGCTTAGACTGGCCATGTTGCTCCCTCATAACAGAGGGGGACCCAGTCTGACATTTGCTAATGTTCATGTGTTCCTGATATGTTTATTGAATTTCTAAATCCTCATATGGTCTGTAGTTGTTTGGCACTGCTGCTTCAGTGTGTTTGTGTGAAACTTCCCTGTGTTGGCATTCACTGCCGGGAATGTGACCCATGAATAGAATGCCTCTGTTCTATTTGCTTTGTGGGCCTGTACCACGAAAGTAACATCTCCTCCCACTTGTGGGAGCCCATGTTGTATTAACATTTATGTTAAAGCATGTCTGCAGTTTAGTGGTAAAACCACCTGTCCTGGATTAGCCATTTCAATATATGGGATTCAGAGAGGGTAACTGTTGTGGGGTCATCCTTTTCTAAAGGTTCAATCTTGAACAACCTACAGCTAGTAATGGGGGTTCCCTATTTTGCTGAGGAAGAGTTATCCCTAATACTACATACGTCTCTGGTTATTTAGTGATTAGGGCTTTGGGCACATGAAAGAAAAACTACTCAGGAGTCCCATTAAATAAGTACCCAAGCTAGAACATTGGTGGTGCTATGTCGTATGGTTCATGCTATTTCAGTAAGAATTTGCGTTTGGACAACATAAACGTCAAAACTATGCTGGACTGAGCCCATGCACATCATCGTGATATGTTGGCCTTAGTCCAGACTAGCTCACAGTACACCATCTGAACCTCTAAACCTTACAAGGTACCAGATGGTATGTGAACGCAAAAAAGAGGTACGCAGTTCCTCAGTATGCAGGTAGTGTCCCAGGCACCCAAAAAAGGAGGGGAATTCCTCCTTTTGGAACTGAGGCCCTCACACACACAGCAAGCTAGGTGTCATGCTTCATCATATGGGTCTGCTCCTCGTCGGGTCGGCGCTGCAATACCCGACGGGCACCCATAGAGGGGCTCTTTGCCGGAGATCTTTTGTTCCTGCCGTAAGGGTGCCGTGGGTGTAAGGGACCTAGTGTGAGTGTAGATGTGCTGGAAGTAAATATAAAACAAGAGGATTCCTATGAGAGCAAATTTTATTCTAAATGGATCCCTACTTGATTAAAAATAGTGAGGAGAGGCGACTAACAAGCTACCAGGGTTCAAGAGGCGCTCTACTCCTTGATGGTCGACATGTTTCACGCCTGTGGCGTTTCTTCAGGACCGTGAGAAATGACTATCTACAGTGAAATGGGGTGTGCAACATGCCCCATAGCTAAAAATAAAACTTGTAATAGTGTGAGGATATTGCCTACTACTATAAGGATAAACAGGGTACTACCTGTTAGTACTGGGACAAACCTGCATTTAAGGATAATGGAAAACAACACTTGGTTATAAATCTAAAGGTAGATTGCCCAACAAGGTGCAAACCGCATTGTGAAACAAGGAAAACAGGGGGAGGGAGTTGCCCCCTGTAATTGTTCAGTAAAAGGCACAATGTGAGCGGTAACAAGAATGATAATTCATAAACCGCGAGTTAAAATTACAAATTACTTGAGTAGCAACATACAGATGAAAATAAATTAAGACAGCAATGAACAAGTATCCAGGTAATGAAGTGATATCTGGTGTATATCGTAATTGGTGCTTAAGTGGGGAGTGGTGAAGTAAACAATCTCCAACTCACCTAATAAGTATCAGAATGACGCCCCATCTGTTACAGCACTAAATACAGACATCTGTAGTAGGATGTCTAGTCATGGTGTAAAAACACAACAAAAACAGAAGGAAGGGGTTAAACCTCAAGGAAGGTTTATATATATCTAAAAATGTATTGACCAAACACACTTAGTCAGCCCATCTCGTTGCAACAGTAGCGGGTAAGGCTAGCGAGCTGGCAGTACGTAGGGCTGGTCACAGAACATGCCACTGGCCAGTTTCCCAAGATCCGACACAAGGTGCGGGGAATGATGCGGGTCCAAGAGGGGCAGGCACAGTAACCATGCATCCATTTGGAGCATAAGAAGGGAGCTCTTCTGACCGTTCAGCACCATCCCGGTTGCAGCACGAAGGGGTAGGTGTTTAGCGCGGCTTCTAGTGGAAGCGGGTGAGTATTATCTAAACTCTACAAGTTGCCTGCACTCTACAGCGACTGAGTACAGGTAAGCGACTGGATTGTTGACAGTGGGGTTTGTGGATGCATGGTTACTGTGCCTGCCCCTCTTGGACCCGTTATGGACTCTTATCTTTGTGGGCCCCGCATGGGGGCGTGGATGTGTGCGGTTGTCTGTCACACACAAGATCAGGGACAGCACCGCAGCACTTACTTCGGTTTTCTCGGTGGGACTTTTGCCCGCATCATTCCCCGCACCTTGTGTCGGATCTTGGGAAACTGGCCAGTGGCATGTTCTGTGACCAGCCCTACGTACTGCCAGCTCGCTAGCCTTACCCGCTACTGTTGCAACGAGATGGGCTGACTAAGTGCGTTTGGTCAATACATTTTTAGATATATATAAACCTTCCTTGAGGTTTAACCCCTTCCTTCTGTTTTTGTTGTGTTTTTTACACCATGTCTAGACATCCTACTACAGATGTCTGTATTTAGTGCTGTAACAGATGGGGCGTCATTCTGATACTTATTAGGTGAGTTGGAGATTGTTTACTTCACCACTCCCCACTTAAGCACCAATTACGATATACACCAGATATCACTTCATTACCTGGATACTTGTTCATTGCTGTCTTAATTTATTTTCATCTGTATGTTGCTACTCAAGTAATTTGTAATTTTAACTCGCGGTTTATGAATTATCATTCTTGTTACCGCTCACATTGTGCCTTTTACTGAACAATTACAGGGGCACCTCCTCCCCCCCTGTTTTCCTTGTTTCACAATGCGGTTTGGACCTTGTTGGGCAATCTACCTTTAGATTTATAACCAAGTGTTGTTTTCCATTATCCTTAAATGCAGGTTTGTCCCAGTACTAACAGGTAGTAGCCTGTTTATCCTTATAGTAGTAGGCAATATCCTCACACTATTACAAGTTTTATTTTTAGCTATGGGGCATGTTGCACACCCCATTTCACTGTAGATAGTCATTTCTCACAGTCCTGAAGAAACGCCACAGGCGTGAAACATGTCGACCATCAAGGAGTAGAGCGCCTCTTGAACCCTGGTAGCTTGTTAGTCGCCTCTCCTCACTATTTTTAATCAAGTAGGGATCCATTTAGAATAAAATTTGCTCTCATAGGAATCCCCTCTTGTTTTATATTCACTTCCAGCACATCTACACTCACACTAGGTCCCTTACACCCACGGCACCCTTACGGCAGGAACAAAAGATCTCCGGCAAAGAGCCCCTCTATGGGTGCCCGTCGGGTATTGCAGCGCCGACCCGACGAGGAGCAGACCCATATGATGAAGCATGACACCTAGCTTGCTGGGTGTGTGAGGGCCTCAGTTCCAAAAGGAGGAATTCCCTCCTTTTGGGTGCCTGGGACACTACCTGCATACTGAGGAACTGCGTACCTCTTTTTTGCGTTCACTCTGATAGGGCAAGTACGCTGGACCTCTTGATTAAGCCCTCTGTCCCCCCCTTTTTGATAAACACCAGATGGTATGTGCAACCTTCGAACATAACAACCCTGACTCGCGAAGGAAATCCTGGAAACAGATTCGACCCTTTCATTAATGACATAGGCATGCCCAAAGGGAAACACCAGAAATACTCAAATTGGCATTTCAGACATTTATTGAAGCAATACGATTCTTGTGTAAAATACTTGTGCTGCAATGATTAATAATGGAAACAAAACAGAGTAATCAGCATTACGAGAATGGTTAAGAAAATGAACAGTTCAGCCGTTGTGCTGTTACGTTGATTATATGAATACATATAACTGCATTTACACTCCTACTTAGCGCTTCCTATCCTAATAAGCATAGGGTGTGCAGATCTGCCAGAATTCCCCAGAGTGGTCTAACCCCCCATTACCTGAGGCTATGTATCATCTGGGAGCCGGTCTCTGGCATAAAACAGGCCAGCGTCCTTCTTAGGATGGTAACAGGATTCAGCTCGGCTGGAATTCCGGCATGGGGTGACATTGACAGTGCCAGCGAAATGTTCCTCTCCCATACAAAGGGCAGGAAGTGTTTTCATAATAAGCTTCACCCATACTCTCTATGCCTGAGTCCTAGTCTGGCTGTTATTGTTTATTGTACTCTTGCAGAGCTGTCACTGAACAGACAACAAACAACAAAAGTTTGCGCAGTGAGCTTAGGCTTTGTACAGAATGTTCAAGGGCCTGATAATATGCCTACGAATTAGTTTAAGTGTAAGCAAACCTCTTTCTGAGAACATTATCCCATATGGGTGCGCAAGCAAATATGTTTTAAAGGTCATTGTTGAAAAAAGGATGTCAACTTTAAATGTGAACATGTAAAAAGGGTGGTGTTCAGTACTCGGAGCCTATGTAACCTCACGACACAGGTAGCATGTCAATGATATCATGGTTTAGCAAAGTCTCAATTTCTTTTTCAACAGCCTCTTGTAGATAAAATGCAATTCGACAATGTAATTGAGCAACAGGACGAAAGTCCTCCTTAATGTGGAGCTGCACTTTCATTGTCTTAAGCTTTCCTAAACCATGAAACAATGACGGAAACTGATTCACTATGTGGTGATGAGCATCAGTATCGTAATTCACAGAAATTAGTCCCATGTCAGCAGCAGTGCTGAAGCTGAGCAAGCATGCACTCGACGAAGTACACTGTAGGACATGGATTGGGGCTTGCACCTTTGTCTTTTTGTTTCATAGTCTTCTTAAATGAACCTTGACCTTGCAATGGTGCAGAGGCTGCCCATGTACATACTTTGGTTTTCGATGGTTCGAGACGGGCACCGGAGACAGTTTGTGGTCCTTTTCAGCTGGCATGATATTTATCGACGCACCAATGTCTATGATAAACGGTATATAGCAGCCATTAACCTACAATTTTATTTTGGGACAAAGTCCAAATGAATGTCGTGATTTCAGTAGTCTATTCTTTTCCGACTTGTATTCTTTCTTGCAAGAAATCAGACCTGCATGCGCAGATCTTTCAGTAGTCAGCATTGACATCGCACACTCATCTTCTTCACTGTTGCTCGAAGAACCTTTCAATGAGGAATTAGATTACAATCGGCCTCTGCTTGCCTCAACTGATGTTGCCGTTTACTTTGGTGGGCGTGACTGGAATGCTTTTGGAACTTACTGGCAACCATTTTGTATTCATGACATGACACATTGGCCGTCATTTTGTCTTCACAACGTGCCACTCTCACTTTTTCTCTCACTTTGCAAACTGTTACAAAGTGGTTCTCTTTACCACAGCCTTTACATATCTACCCAATGATGGGACATTTACCTTCATGTGGTAAGGAAAGTCCACATTGAGAACACTGCTTCTTATTCTTCGGAGACAACACTTTGCGGCCTTCCACCATATTTTTTTTCTTGCTTTTCATTTTCCATACCGATTCACTCTGGGCTCCTCTGACCTCCATGTCAGCGGCTTGTTTGTCGGCACGTTCTTCTGCTCTGGCAACCATGAGCACACACTCCAGACTGAATGTTTCTCTCAGCATTCGGCATCTGAAGGAATCGGACAGGCAACTATCTATGACTCTGAGACAAATGGCTTCCTCGCCATTAAATTAGTTGAACTTATAGTGTTTGATGAACATTTTCTCTGTCTCTCCTGGTTGATTGTTCCTTTAATAGTCATCGTTCGGCATCGGATTGAACTTGAGGTTCAATGCCACCTTGACATCCTGGTAAGATACTCTGTCCACCTGCAATATTTTCTTTATCACTTCTTTCACTCCTTCTCCTGCTATGTTTTTAAGCTAATTGATGTTCTTTTTGTCATCGGTTATTTCTAGCGCATCAATAAAATAATCAAAGATTTCGATCTAAGTAGTCCATCAGGAGCCAAGACTCTGCTTTTTGGTGGTTTCAAATAACGAAGCCTATTTTAAGAAAATGGCGGCTTCATACTTTGTGCTGTTTTCGGCAGCTGCTGCCAGGATTATATGCTGTTCAGGGCGCCCTTGATCTACATAGTCTTCTGGCTCGGTGTCGCCACTGCACACATTAGCCCACTGACTAGTGTTTGGACTGTCATCCCCAACTGAAGGTGGTGAGGCACCATCTTCTTTGATGGTGAGTAGCGGTTTCGTCTCTTGCTCTTGTTCTTCACCACTCTCAACCTTCTGCAATGTGCCTACTTTTTTCCGCCTTTAGCCTTCCTTTGCGTTTCTCTGCTACCCCTCACAGCGTTTTCCTGCACCTGGCTGTCGCCGCTTGTTGCACTTTCTGTATCTGGCGGTCACTGCCTTTAGCATTACCGTGCTGTATGAATGACAGCTCTGTGTTGCGGCATCGCACTTCTTATCTTGATCGCATAAGCACTTTTCTGACTGACAGTAAATGGGGCTTCACTGTCTTCTAAGGTGTCGTACGGGCTGGATTTGCGCTTTGACGCCACATACGCCAACCGCCGATTCTTCACTTCGACTGAGGCGCACATGGCACCCACAAGCAGTTTGCTGGACCTCAACAAACTCTCCAAGAGAACACTCTTGACTCTTCGGATTCCGGGGTTTATGTATCCCCTATCTCGTCGCCAGTTGTAGCGTTCTCCTCAGCCCGGTAGCATGTATATGAATCGAACCACACGGAGCTTGGTATTACACGTCTCTATTCTCTAGTGTGTAAGCATTAACTGAAACGTACTGTCATGAATTTTATTAACCACACCCAATCACTTATGTCTCTAGACTACGGAGACCGTTAGGGAACATAAGGGTCCTGTGCTCTGTAATACACAAGACACTACAGAGGCCATGTCAGATTAAACGTTCACAGGGCTGAATAGACACCCCTCTCTTAACATATGGTGATGATTAATATGGTATTCTCACTCCATTTTTGTTATTCTCATTCCATAATTTAAGCTTTACACAGTAACTTGGGACTGAGCTTTCAAACCGATATGCATATCACGGTTATCGCCTTACCTGACTGAAATAGCAACCATGTTACTGTGCTACGGGCTACACAGTAGTCCTACTTCTATTCTGACGCCAGCTGACACGCCGGGAGCTATTTAATCACGTGCCGGACTCTGAGTACACTCTTTACTGTGTTTGGAGGCAAACTCTATGCTAAAGGGAAGACTGCTTCTGTATTTTCCTGCTGGCACCATCACACTTAATGACATTAGTTTTCAGAGATAAAACTGGCTGTTGTAAGTATAAACACGGCTTTATTTATAGGTGTATCACGTCTTCCATTGCAACACTGTTAATTTTACGGGACTGGGCGTGCACTCCTTAATGTGTTTGGAGGCAAACTACGCCTGAGGTAAGACAGCTTCTGTATTTTGCTGCTGGCACCAGAACATTTTAGAGATAAAACGGGCTGTTGTAATCTTAATCATAACTTTATTTGTAGGCTTATCACAGCCTCCGTTGCCACACTGTTTCTTCCCAACGTCACTACGCTTAAGGTAGGACCGCCGTGGTTTTCACACAGTACCATATTTGTGATGTAACATTGGGGTTAACTGTTTATGTATACCATACTTAACTTGGTCTCACATCGCTTTATTCCAGGCTTAGCACGTTTGGGGGTTCCTAGTGACAGACACTGGAACTTCCGCATGTCCACGGGATGGGAATGGGAAGAGGATGTGGCCTAGGATATGGCTAGGGCGGTCGACCTAGAAGCTGGGGAACCGGGTTCGAGTCTCGGCAGGGAAGCTTAACATCCTGTGATTCTGATCAAATCACTTAATCTCCCTGTGCCTAACAAAAATGAATGTGACCGTCTGCAACGCAACTGGTGCTCATGTAAATCGCTCTGATACCTTCGGGTCTAGTTCGCGCTATATAAAACTCCCCCCAAAAATATATATTAGGGCGGCGGCGAGTTTATTCTACATGAATACGATGAACTGATGCACAATAGGACTTATATATTTTAATAGCACAGGTGAGGACATGTTTAGAGTGTTCCATTATTAACACAATGAGCATACCCGTTCTGGTTATTTCTGGTCGAACACGAGGCCGTTCACTACTATGACTGGCAGATTGGTGATTTAGCTCACTTGTACCCTTCCTTGACAGACTATTGGTTATTTTTCCGGCAGACTTTTGCATCTCACTTTGGAACTGAGTAACATACCGGCTAACAGTTTTACATTAATTTACAGGTATTCAAACACTTCACATATAACACAAGATGGTTTGGTGATATCTCTGGGATACACACAGGTTCTTGGCTTTCACAATCACATGTGGCACTCTGGCTTTGGGTATCCTTTCAAAAGTCTCTTGGAGCAGTATCAGAGGCACCATACGAAGTTGGTTTACAATGGCACCTTGATACAATCCTCACATCGCACACATTGTGGACACAGTGTGAGTTACTTGTTGCATGCTCCTTCTTTCGGATAGGCCTTTGAGAGGACTTATATTTCCCATACATGTTTTTTCTTGGTCGTCTCTCATGGATGAGCCATATTCCTTTGGCCTTTCGACTTTATTACTCCTCTATAAAGGATCTCTTAGTTCTTCCTAGTTGTCATCCAGACTCACTGTAATGTTAGCCTTTTTATGTATACCATTTGCAGTCTTGTAGACAAAACGTGTTGGATGCCGTTCCACTGATGTGTTGTAATATAATGCGAAGATTTGGAGAAAAACATGAAGAATAAGATATCTCTGTTCACTTCAACTTCTGATATGTCGTTGGACTTTTTGTATATCAGAATTTTCGGGACTCAATTGTGTACTTCAGTACTTTTTCTTTATAAGTTTACTGTGCTTGGACTCTACTCCAGAACGGACAGTTCACCCTTGGTGTCAAGGTGACTGTACCAGGAGAGCACCACTACAGGGTCAGGTTTTGGAACAATGTGATATGACATCCCTTCACTTTGACCTCCTTTGAATGTGCAAACTTCATAGCATAGCCATCTTCTTGCATTTGTGAATCTTGCTATAGACTTTGAAGTGCTTGATGTTGTGATTAAGGTACTTTATTCTTTTGATTGCATTGTTGTAGTTGCTCTTAAAGATGTCTTCCTCAGGCAACTGCCACTCTCACCCCCTAATATAGGTTTTTCGTTTTTTTTTAATAGAGTTTTGTCAGGATGCCCACTTGAATGGCAAGGATATCAAAATGTTCCAATATACCCTCATCATGCGGTGTTGTTTCCTGATACTACAGATTTTAACAGTTGAACTCTGTTTCGCCGCCACTCTACTAGGACTGTCAAAGGTCTGGAACCCACATCTTAACCCTGAACAGGTCGCCAGTCACTGCCAAGGTTTTTTCTATTGTTAGGTTATACTTTTAATTTCATTATTCTTTTAACTTTCACAGGATGATACTATGACAAATATTGTTGCACGTACTGATCCACTATACTAGATATGGGGAGGGGATTATATACGGTGTACATATTCATAATGTACCCCAAGGCAGACCTATAAAGTGGGCCTACAGACACATTAAGGGGTCGCCAAAGCTATAATTGTGAATTATGATCCATTTGTGACATACTGTATCCTGTATATGGCGAATGCGTAGTATGATTCCTGTGCAATGTTATGAATAAAGACAAGTTAAAAAAAAAAAAATACCCTGAACAGGACTTTATAGGGTGTCCGACCACTCAAGGATCTTGGCAGATTGTTTAAGGCTCCAGATTGTTTAAGGCTCTCTGTACCCAATAGAGGTAGCGGACCCAACTGTGACCTGAACCTAATACTCTAGCTGATAAAAAGACTGCTTTAAGTCACGGTTTTTCCGCTCCACTACCCTGTTTCCTTCTGGATGGTATGGCGAGGAATAGTGCACAGTCACACCCAATGTTCCGATGGTGTCTCGGTAAGCCCTAGAGGCAAACGTTGTACCCTGGCCTGAATGGAATGCGGCTACTGCATATGTGCCAATGAAGATTTGCTAATTTTTTATAACAGTTCAAGTGTCAGCTGATCACTGTGGCCATACCCATAAGAATCGAGAGCAGGAATCCACTGCTAACATGATGTATTTAAAAGAACCATCAGAGTGTAGGAGCCTGCAGTGGTCCAAGTAAACAAAAGCCAGAGGCTTGTTTGAGATCAAGAGAGGTGTCTGTGGTGGGCGTGCTTTGGTGGAAACCTTTATTTTCTGGCAAATGTCACATTTAAATGCATAGTCCTTTGTCTGTTTATATAGACCTGGCCACCAGTAGCGTTCTGCAATAGGGAAATTGGAGCCCTGTGTGAGCAGATGCTAAACACTCATGTGCTGCTAGAATTTATTCTAACCTGTGGTCTGAATTTGAAAGTACTCTATCCCCCACCCTGGGAAGATGAGCAAACAGAATGTTTTGCACACTTAACTGGTAGGAGTATTTTGCTGGAACACCTTTCGGTAAGGGGGTGTCACAGCGCGAAGCTGTGACAACCTTCATAATGTCTACTTCTATCCCCGTGCTAGAACGAGTTTCTGCAGCTATAGCAGCAGTTTGCAATTGCTGTGGCGGCTTCATCAGCCAGTGAATTCCCTGCAATGTGTATTCCTACACGTTGGTGGCTCAGCATGTAAATAACATGAGCCTGTGGCAAACTTTTTTAAAGTTTTGCCACCTGTCCTAAAAGCGTTTTATGCTTGATAGGCTTGGCTTCCCTTTAGAATCTCTGAATCCATTCTGGCTCCAATAGTGTAGGTACTCATTTTAAAACTGGACACAATAATACAAATCACACACTACAAATGTGGGGAATTCTGGATCAGTATTCTCAAGTGCCAGAATCGGAGCTTTCAGTTCAGCGAGCTTTGCTGTGTAATGACATAGTGACTGCATGAATGTTTTAAAAGGTTGGAATTCTTTGTTCCTCATTTTACCCTTCACTGCTGCACGAGCTGCAGAGCATTGGTATCTTGTTCCAACTGCAGGCTAGGAGAACCATCAGTATCAATTGATAAGTCATACTGATCTAGGGGCATTATTTTATTGGGCAGAGTATGCTTGTGTTTGTAGTGTAGAGTCAATGCCATAATCTACATCTGTTGCTGTAAGTGAGGTGGCCCCCTGTATCCGTCTAGCCTGCAAGGCTTTTGTGTTGGGAATGCTGGACTTTGTAACATCCTCTAAGGCTGGAATCGGGGTTACCACAAATATGCGTTTTCCCTGAGCCAATGTTCCTTCTTTCACTACTGCTGTCTGTACTGTAGTCAGTATCTTTTCTTTTGGTGCAAAACGCATTTCCTCATTGGAATATACGTGCGATTTATATGCAACTGGTACAGTGTCACCCTCGTTGAATGTGACTTGAACCCTGTGGTCCTCGCAACTACGCGGATTACCAAGTTTGTTGTGTTTATACGTCTGTGTAAGTGTTTTTCAGCTAGCATGTCAGCTTGTACTGAATGCAAGATTTGTGTTCTGGTGTCCAGTATGTATGTGAGAAGCCTGGACGGATCAGTTCATAAAATGGTTTAACCCATTGTGCATAATCTGGTATATATGTTCTACCAAAGTTCAGAAAACCTAAAAGCATTTGTAGCCTTTTTATTGTGGTTGGTGGTTGTAAAAGTGTGCACTTCTCTAGGAAATATGTCACTAAGCTCTTGCCTTCATTTGCCAACTTGTATCTCAAGACCGAACAGGACACTGAGATAGGAAATTTTTGATTTTTTGAAGTTAAATTTGTAACCTAGTTGAAACAAATCCCAGGTTTATGCGATCTACTCTTTCCAAGTGTGTTTCTAAGTCATCATTGGTTAAGTATATGTCATCGATATAGGACAATGCTTCGCCACCAAAAGCTTTTAACAGTTCTGTTACATGGGCTGAGAACAGCCTGGGGCTATTCTTATTGTGGCGAAAGACAAAATTATACTTGGGAGCCTAAGACGGTAAAGATACTTGCTTTCGGTCGCTATATTTTGGCAGAAAAACCTGTTTGAGATGTCTAACGTGGTTCTATATTTTTTGCGCACTGTGTGGTTCATTAGTGCTGCGCCATGCATGTATTGTACTGCAAATGTGCGAGTGGCACTGTTTAATTGTCTATAGTCTAAGACTGAGCAATATGAATGATCTTGGTTCATCACTGGAACAAAGGATTATTCATTGGTGAGGTGCAACTTTCTATTACATCCTGATATTCAAGTCTGAGTATTTCTCTAACCTGTTGTTTAGCTTCACGTTTAATGGGTTATTGTGGCTGCACTTGTGGTTTGGACCTTATGGGTATTATATGGTAAGGTGAATCTTCATCCCAACCCACGTGGTTGCGGAATAATGCTGAGGCTTGTACAAGGCCCACTCCTTGGCGTATGTAGGTTTAACAGATTCTGGAAAGAGGTCAGAGAAGGCTGGTAGTATTACACCCTGTCTCCGTGGAACTTCTCTAACGAACTCAGGTGGCCAATCTTTTTCAGCCAAGAGAATGTCATAACCATATGATAAGTTTTCCCAAAAGAGCATGTTAATAGTGCATGGTATATCACCCTCCATTTGAAGTTGTAATTCATGCAATTGACTTGGGACACTTAGGGGCCGATTCCGATTCCGGCCGGAAATCTCTCCGACCGAGCCGGACCCGGAGAGAATTCCGACCGAATCGGACCCTAGCAGTCCGACCGGACGAGTACGATGCATTCGCATGCTCTCGGACTCGATTCGGTCGGACTCCCATTGAAGTCAATGGGAGCCGGTCGTACAACGCGTACGCGGGCTCCCATTGACTGAATGGGTGCGAGGCGAACAAGGGCGCCCCTACAGCGGGTACGCGTCCATGCGCATCGCGGCGTGCATGCACAGGTAGGGGGACCCATGGATCCCCCTGTGTGCGACTCGCACGCCTACGCGCGTACAGGGGGTCCGACGCGGACCCCCAAAGTCCGGCTCCGACAGCTCTTTTGAGCCGGACGGCGCGAGTCGGTCGGACTGCTCGCGGCGCGCATCGTACTTACCCGGCCGGGAAACGACTCCATAGCGCGGTGCGGGTCGTGTCCGTGCGAGTTGGTCGGAGCGTGTTGAAGCCGCGTACGAGTCGGTCGGCGATTTCGCGGGCGCTTGCATCGTACTCGCTCGGCCGGACCCGCGTACGATTCGGTCGGGAAACAGGGCTCCGAATCGGACCCGGTAAATCCGAATCCGATTCGGAGCACTACCGGCCGAGATCGGAATCGGCCCCTTAGTCTCCAGTCCGGTGTTTCTACTTGGACGTAAACACTCGGTGCTATTGCCGCCAGACACTCCATAAGATTCTGGCGAACTACATGACTTCTGCCGGGCTATCCAGCAGACTAAGAGCCCAATCCCCGTTCAGAAGCAGAATCCTCATTATTTGTGGCATGTTTGACTTTTATCCTAGCAACCTTCTTCTTTTTAAATTGATGCTTTTGCTGTGAAGATTTTTCTTCCTTTTTCATTATGAAGTCAGAAGAGCGTAGGGAGTCCTTCTTCGGTTTTAAGTATTCCTGTGACCTGCGCTCTCTCCGAGCGTTTTACGAATGATTCCTTAAAGGAACAAAAAGGACGTGTATCAGTATCTTGGTACCTATCAGACTGTTTAATTGTTTCATGGTTATGCAAGTTGTAGCGCTTCTCAGAGGATTCCTGTTGAGGAGATCCACCCCGTAGTTTAGTCTTTTCTTTATTTTTCTTATTATCCCAGCATGTTTTAGAAGACGCTGGTGCCTTTTTCGAGTTATCCTTATCGGAATGACCCTTTAGTTGTGATTTATTGACCTGTTGATGAATAGGTTTCTGCAATAATTTTAGGTTGTTCATGCTTTCTGCCTGCCGGAGCAATCTGCTCGAGGCGTTGGCATATTGCCAATACTGCTGCTTCCCCTTTTATATTACTTAATATCATTGAGGATACTTGAGCAAAATTGTCCATTAATTTCCTTCCCAATTCCAGGGCTGGGGCTGCTCCATATTTATTTTGAATCTGTTTAAGCACTTCTGGCAAAACAGCCAATGATGGTGTGCTATGCGTTTTGGTATAAATCGCAGCAAATGCTGTGCCCCATGTAGCACAGTCCTCTACCGGGGGAACCATCCCCAAAGGAAGGTAAATTGTGGGAATTCTTTGTTTTTCTTGAGGTCCTATATAGAGAAACCCTGCTTCAAACTGTTTTTTTTTTTTGTGCAATCTAGAATGGAATCTCGTCCCATCTGACGGGAACCTTACCCATAATTACATTAATAGTTACTGGACTAATTCCTGGCATCGTCAATTGTGGTTGTGCAATCTGAACAGACCCTGCTGGGATTGCTGTTATTGTTTGCATGGCGAATTGTATTAGTCACCTGTATAGTGTAACTATTTCTTTGTATAATATAACAAGTTCTGCTGCTGTGAGAACTTCTGGTTATGGATATAGTGTATAGCTGGCTAGGACTAGTCATGTTGCTCCCTCATTATTGAGGAGACCCAGTCTGAAATTTTTAATGTATGTGGGAGGGCACCTAGGAACCAGTTCATGTGTTCCTGATATGTTAATGGAATTTCTAAATCCTCATATGGGCTATAGTGGTTTAGTACTGCTGCTTCAGTGTATGTGTGAATATTCCTTATGTTGGTATTTACTTCCGGGAATGTGACCCTTAAATAGAATAGCTCAGTTCTGTATGCTTTTTGGGCCTGTACCACAAAGGTAACTTCTTCCACTTGTGGGTGCCTATGTTGTATTAACATTTGTGTTAAAGCATGTCTGCAGTTTAGTGGTAAAACCACCTGTCCTTAGCCATATGAATAAATGGGATTCAGAGAGGGTAAATAATGTGGGGTTAGCCTTTTTTAAAGTTTCAAGCTTGAACGACCAACAGCTAGAAATGAGGGTTCTCTATTTTGCTGAGGAGGATTTATCCCTAACACCACAGACTTCTCCGTTTAATTGTTGACTAGGGCTTTGGGCACTCAAAAGAAATACTACGCAGGAGTCCCATTAAATGCATGGGCCCTCAAGAAAAGTAGTCTGCAGGGTTTTGATCTTTTCCCGGCTGGTGCTCAATGGTGTAGTCATACTCTTACAGTCTCAGACCCCACCTCTGAATGTGAGTGGGCATCTTGGCCTATGGATTGCGAAAGATAGTGAGCAATGTTTGGTGATCAGTAACAAGCAGAAAATGTTTACCATACAGAAACACAAGAAAGTGTTTGCAAGCCCACACAACAGCTAGGCTTTATTTGTCAGTTTGTGAGTAAGCTCATTCAGTCTGTGACACACTTCGGCTAGCATTAGGTATAATACGCCTTTTTGCATTTGCATGTCCACTATGTTGGGCCAGAATCAAGCCCAAGCTCACTGGGCTGGCATCCACAACAATCTCTGTTACAATTTTGGATCAAAGTAAGTCATTTCAGTAGCATTTTCACTTGCATGCTTAATCACCTTGAAACTGTGATCACACTCCTGTGACCACTGAAATGAAACATTCCATTTTGTTAACTCTCTCAATGGGTCACTCACAGTAGAAAAAGTCACTGATATACCTGGAACAGTAGCTGGCCATACCAAGAAAAGAAAGCAGCATGGTTACATCTTGTGGAGGGGAGGTCGATGACAAAGCCTGAACCTTGGCTGGATCTGGAGTCATTCCCCTTTCCGAAAAAATGTGCCCAAAGAATTTTTTTGTTTTGTGAAATTCACTCTTTTCAGCATTCAATGTAAGACCTGCATCAGCAAGTAGACCACAAACTTGTGTAAGGGCTCTATCATATTCCTTTCGAATGGCCCCAAATACTAGTATATCAGCGCTGTAATTGAAAGCATGCGTGACTGGCTGTATGATGCGACGAATTACAAATTGAATAAGTTTGGCAGCTAAAGACACTCCAAAACTCAATCTTTTGTATCCGAATAAACCAACCTGAGTTGAAAAGGTAGTAATGTAATTTTCTTCCAGTTTGAGCTGATGATGTCTTTTGTTCAGATCCAGGGGTGAAAAGGCTTTGGTACCACTCAACTGGCTAATCATATCGGCAATGTGCATACCTGGGTGTCGTTCTCTTTCGATTGCCTTGTTTCCTTTACACATGTCAATACATATTCACACAGACCCTTCACTGTCCTTTTTAGGTATCACCACTATCGGCACACTGATGGCTTTGAACCATTAGAGCGCTCAATGATATAATGGTTTAGCAAAGTCTCAATTTCTTTTTCAACAGCCTCTTGTAGATGAAATGCATTTTGACGATGTTGTTGAACAGGACGAATGTCCTCATTAATGTGGAGCTGCACTTTCATTGTCTTAAGCTTTCCTAATCCCTGAAACAATGACGGAAACTGATTCACTGTTGTGATGGCTATCGATATTGTAATTCAAAGAAATTAGTTCCATGTCAGTAGTAGTGCTGAAGCTGAGCAAACGTGCACTTGATGAAGTGCCCTGAAGGATATGGGTTGGGGCTTGTACCTTCGTCATTTTATGTTTCATAGTCGCCATAAATAAACCTTGACTTTGTAATGGTGTCGAGGCTGCCCACATGTATACTTTGGTTTCTGATGGTGTGAGATGGGGCACCGGAGAGAGTTCATGGTATTCTTTAGCTGCATGATCTTTATCGACGCACCACTGTCTATGATAAATGGTTTATAGCAGTCATTAACCTTCAATTTTATTTTGGGACAGTATCCAAATGAATGTCATGATTTCACTGGTCAATTCTTTTCCGAATTGTATTCTTTCTTGCAAGAAATCAGACCTACATGCTCTTATCTTTCAGAAGTCAGCATTGACATTGCACACCCATCTTCTTCACTGTTGCTCGACAGTGACATCCAAGAACCTTTCAACCAGGAATTAATGACAATCAGCCTCTTTTGGTTTCTGCTTGCCTCAACTGATGTTGCCGTTTACTTCGGTGGGCATGACTGGAACGCTTCTGGAACTTTCTGGCAGCTATTTTGTCTTCACGATGTGACGCGCTGGCAGCCATTTTGTCTTCATGTGACGTACTCACCTTCTCTCACTTTGTAAACTGTTACAAAATAGTTCCCTTTACCCCAGCTTTTACGTATCTGCCCAATGTTGTGACATTTACCTTCATGTGGTAAAGAAAATCCACATCGAAAACACAGCTTCCTTTATCTTCTGAGACAAGACTTTGCGGCCTTCCAGCTTGTGTTTTTTCTTGCTTTTCATACTCCACGCTGATTCACTCTGGGCTCCTCCGGCCTCTGTCAGCGGCTTGTTTGTCAGCACGTTTCATCTCTGGCCGCCATGAGCACACGCTCCAGACTGAACGTTTCTCTTAGCATTCGGCATCTGAATGAATCAGACAGGCAACCATCTATAACTGAGAGACGAATGGCTTCTTTGTCATTGAAGTCATTGAACTTAGTGTTTGATGACCATTTCAAGTCTTTTAACAAATTCATCCATTGTTTCACCATCTCTCTGTCTCTCCTGATTGAAGATGTACCTTTCATGGTCAGCGTTTGGCATCAGATTGAACTTGAGGTTCAATGCCAACTTGACATCCTGGTAAGATACACCCACCTATGGTATTTTCTTTATCACTTCTTTTACTTTCTGCTTCCCCTAGCAGCGTTCTCTTGCACCTGGCTGTTGCTGTTTGTTGCGCTTTCTGTACCTTTAGCATTACCGTACTGCATGAATGACGACTCTCTGTTAAGTTGTGGCGTCGCGCTGCTTATGTCAGTCGTATTAGCAATTTTCTCTCTGACAGCAAATTATACTTTCCATGGGGCCTTCACTGCCTTCGAAGGTCTGGTACTGGCTGGATTTACGCTTTGACGCAAATATAAACTAACAGTCGATTCTTCACTTCGACTGAGAAGCACTTGGCACGCACAAGCAATTTTTTGGACCTCGACAAACTCTCTGGGAGAGCACTCTCGACTCTTCGGGTTGCAGGGTCTACATATCCCCATCTCATCACCAGTTGTCGTGTGCTCCCCAACCTGGTAGCATGTAAATGAATCACAGCACCCGCAGAGCTTGGTATTACACGTCTTTATTCTCTAGAGTGCATTAACTGAAACGTACTGCATCATGAATTTTATTAACCACACCCAATCACTTATATCACTGGACTACGGAGTCAGTTAGGGAACATATTTAAAAAAAAACAACATTTTACTGGGTTTTCCATTCAGTAGTTGCATTCAACATCAGTATCATATTAAAGTTTCATGCGTTATATTGCTTTACATCTCAAGAGATTTTTAAGAAGGGATTTACAGGTATGTTAGGGTAAACCATTGATTGTATAGTAAGAGTTGAGGTGTTCTGGAGAGAAGCATGTTTTCCCCTCTAAGGAGGTGGCCACTACCTGTGGTATTGTTGATGGGCGGAAAGTTGGGGGGGTAACTGTCTAACCTGGGATTGAACTAGGGACAAGTGGTTGGGAGCGAGAATGGGGGTATGCATGTGTGGTTTTATCATTGATGGCTGTGGCGAGGAGTGTGTGTGTTTTTGTCACTGTGTAGGGTGAATTTGTTTAGTCAGGGTGGGTGTACCGGGGCTTCGTATGTGTAGCACTGGGGCGGGTCTGCAGAGGTGGGTGCTCATTTGTGCCCTCGATTGTGAGTCCCGGGACTGGCGTCCCAGTTGAGGTTGGTGATGTTGTGGGTGGATGGGTTAGTATCGTCTGCTGTCGGAAGCTTTGGAGGAGTGTGGCCCATTCTGTGGAGATATGGTGACGTATACCTCGTACCTCCTCATATCTTATTGCGTCCTCCGCCATGCCCCATTTGTTTACCGCCCCTATCCAGGCCGCTAACGGGGGCCCCATGGGTGCGCGCAGTGCATCACAATGCTTTGCTAGTAGGAGGGCTAGTGATGCGGTCTTTCTGGTGTCTGGTCACTCCCATCGCCCTTGTTTCCCATGTGGCCAAGCCGGTGAGGCCTGTAATCTCTCGCAATGTGTACCCCAATAGGGTAGGGCAATTCCAGAACATATGCTGGAATGTTGCGTTGGGGAGCTGGCACCGTGGGCGGAGAAACTGTGTGTCGGGGTAGAAACGTTGGAGTTGTGCTGGCGTTAAGTATGCACAGCACAATCAGAGACAATTTGTCTGTTTAGGGGGAACGGTCCGTGTGGGAGTCTGCTTTCCTCCGCAATGCGGTCAAACGTGAGGAGTTGGCTGTCTCCGAACAGGGACTCCGTCTCAAGGAGTAAGTGTTCTGTCCATACCCGCATAAACTGAGCGGTGTAGTGACCGCCGCCCCGGGGCAAGCCCACCAGCGGCAGCAAGGGGATATGTAGCGGTGTCTCATGGGATAGGGGGTGGATCCGTAGCATACAGGATCTGGCTACAGCTACCTGGAATGTGTCGATGCTGGTCTGGTACCGGGTAGGAGTAGGCAGTGTAGCGCTGGTATCGACAGAGGTCCTATGTCTGAGCCTGTCTCTTCCAGATGGCGTCCCGCTGTCCAGCCCGATAGCCACTGGAGTTGTGCTGCGAGAAAGTATGCTTCGAAGGATGGGGCTCCTGGTCCTCCCTGGATCGTTGGTAGCTGCAGCGTTGTTAGGGCTACCCTCCGATGACCTTTGCCCCATATCAGGGAGATTAGTAGGGAGTTGAGTTCCCGGAAGAAACGTCGTGGGGGGATAACTGGCACATTTGCGAAATGGTAAAGGAGACGGGGTACTATGACTTTTTTCACCAGGGCTAATCTGACAATGGGGGCTAGATGTAGTGTCAGCCAAAAGCCGACTTGGGCACGTATGCCTGCCAGCGTACTGTGAAGGTTGCCTTCATAAAGGTCCTTTGGGGAGTGGTAGAGTCTGATCCCAAAATAAGAAGGGGCCCTCTCACTCCAGATGAGCCTGGCAGTGCCGACACATATCTCCCTCGGGGAAGATCAGGGTGAAGGGGGTATATTGTGGATTTTGCCCAGTTGACTTTCAGCCCGGCTGTGGCAGCGAAATTGGCGAGTGTGGTCCACAGGGGTGTGAGATTCATTGTGATGTCCCGTACGTATATCAGTAGGTCATCGGCATATAGGGACATGCTGTGGGTGGTGCTGCCAGTGGGATATCCCACTCCTTTCCCTCCTCTCGGAGGTGAATCGCTAGGGGCTCCATTGCTAGGGCAAAGAGGAGGGGGGAGAGCGGGCATCCCTGGTGCGTGCCACGTGCCACCTGAAAGGGGGTCAAAATGTGGCCGCCGAGGCGGATCCGAGATGTGAGTTTCGTATACAGTAGTCTTGCGTGGGCATAGGCCCCACACTTATGGCATACACGTCAGAGCACCGCAAACCGATCTGGCCATGGCAGGGTATCAAATGCCTTCTCCAGGATCAGGCAAGCCGCTTTGGGAAATCGGTCCTGTATCCCATCCTGGATGTGGAAGAGCCTGCAGATGTTTTGGGAGGTGTTTCTGCCGGGCACGAACCCACATTGATCAGGGTGTACCACTGCTGGGAGGATCCTGGTGTATCGATCCTCTAGGATCTTTCCGAGGATCTTGCAATCAGCCGATAGCAGTGTGAGTAGCCGATATGATGTAATAGTAAGGGATCACGGTCCGGCTTTAAGAACGACACTAGAATATATTTGCGCATTGAGTTGGGAAGCTCTCCGGCCTTCATTGCTGCATTGTATACCGTTTCTAGTCTGGGGGCCAATTGTGTGGAAAATGTATTGTAATATTCTTGTGGTAGGCCATCCTGGCCCGGTGCTTTATTTCACGCTAGGGTTTGGATCGCGTTTTTCATGTCTGTTGATGCGATTTGTGCATCGAGAGGGGTTCTATCGGAAGGGGTGATTTGTGGTATTTTTAGAGGATTGAAGAATTTATTTGCAGATTCCGGTCTGTCTTGTCCCGGGGCATCGTATACCCTGGCGTAATAGTCATGAAAGATTTGTAGGATCTCTGTGTGTGGACTATAGTTCCTGTAGGGTCGGCTATTTTTGTGATTGGTTGTGATCTGTGTCTTGGCGGATTAGCCAGGCTAATCGTGCTCCGGCTCGGTCCCCTTCCCGGTGCATCTTAGCTTTGAAATTGTATCTATGTAGGTCCGTTTGAGCCTCTGCGTACGCGGTCTTTGCTTCCGCCATCTGTGTTAGGGTTTCCGTGCCGTCATCCTAAGCCTTGGTCAGAGTCGCCGGCTTGTTCTCTGTCACCCATATAGTGCGATCTAATGTCATGCAGACCCCTGCTATTTGTCAAATGCTTGCCCCCTGATGACTACCTTGAAGGCGTCCTATTCTAGCATCCTGCAGGATGCCATATGTGCATTTTCTGCTAAATAGTTTCATATGCTATTTCCTTGTTTGTGGTGAAATGCTGGGTCCTCGAGGCAGTCTCGGGGTAAACGCCATGTGGGAATCGAAGGTAGGGGTGGGCGCTATTTGAGAGTCATGGCGTGTGCATCGTGAGATCGCCTTAGATAGTCTGTACTATGGATCATATAAATAATTGCTGGTGTGCATAAAAATCGATCGAGTCGTACCCGCAGGGTGTAGGGGATAGAGTGGAAGGAGTAGAGCTTTGTCGTCTGGTGTTCGTGTCTCCAGGCATCCAGGAGTGACCAGTGGTTCACCCATGTACGATAGCGTGCAGTCTGTGTCCTTGCCAGGGAGGTGGGGAGGATAAGATTTGTCCATGGAAAGGTCCAGTGCGCAATTGTAGTCTCCTCCTAACACTCATGGCGAGGTTGTGAATTGGGCTAGGACACAAGACGGGGAGTCCTAGAATTTCCCTTGCTCAGTGTTTGGTGTGTATATGCTTCCTATTAGTATCTGTTTGTCCTCTAGAAGCCCTTCTAAGAGTGTATATCGCCCCTCCGTGTCTACCAACCTGTGGGTTTCCTGGAAGGGGACCCCTAGTCTGAGCCATATTGGTGCCCCTCGCCCGTACGCTGAATATGTGGTAGCTCAAAATGTGCCCCGCCAGCGCCTACGGAGCCGGTCTAGTTCTGCGGCGGTGAGGTGGGTTTCCTGAAGCATTTCTATCTGCGCTTGCTGGCGTTTGATATATGAGTAGAGGGGACGCGCCTGCACTTTTGTCTTTATCTTTGCCCACATAACGGACTCCTGCTGCCCTTAACACCCTGGTGGGACTTGGAGAGACCCAGGGTGCAACGTTGGTAACCAGCCTCAGCTGCCGAGGGGGAGGTGTGATCATTGCGCTATAAAGCTCTGCCTCGACTCCCGCGGCGCGGGACGCGCCCGGGCAAAGCCCGGGCCAAGGTCAGGCCCGCCTGCGCCCGTTGGCGACAGGAGGAGGCGGGGTGGGGTCACCCCCCTTGAGTTTATCGTTTGGGATTAGCTGAGTTTGTAAAGTGGGAAGCGATAGAATCGGAGGACCATCGTTCGGGTTGCGTTACAACAAGAGGATCTCTAAACTGTACGTTGAACTTATCGGGAAAGTTAAAGCATCCACCTTTACAAAACAAGGTACTGTTTTTTTAGACCCAAAAGACTAAGTTTGTTTTCCGCCTCCTTTTTGCTTGCAACTGGGACTTAGTGTGTACACGTTATTAGAAATATTTTAATACGAGGCCTGGTTTGCGAGAATAATTTACTCCTTTTGTGTGGAACGGGTGACCGTGGACTTTGAAGTATTTGCTAACTGTTAAACTGCGACGAAGGCCGGACCCTATACCCGGCAATAATTGATAACAACTAAGTACATAATAGTTGTTGTGCTGTGAATTGTTAACCCAAGATTTGTTCTATACCCTCCCTTTATTTTTTTTATTACTTGCAACCTCTACAGCATAAATTATCTATTGGAAATAGGTAAGAGAAAGCACACAGCCACTGTCGGCAAGAACTGCACCCCAGATAAGTCCCAAATTACGCTCCTGAAGTATATCACAGGGGACATGGGGGCTATCGAAAAGCAAATATCAACGGTTGAGGAGGCATTACATACAAACAATGATCGCGACCCTGCCTTGACAACCGTTCTTCATGAGGACCACGACCCCCAAGCCCCTGATCATACATCTGAGTAATACACTAGCTGCCCCGATAATACTAGTAAAGACTTGGGTCTTAGAAAGGAACACAACAAAAGTAGTAATAACAAGGGTAATGGCTGTATTCAAATTCTCCCTGAAATTATCTCGCCATCAAAGTCCAATTCCCATGTCCCACGCCGAAACTGGTTAGAAAGCCACAAACTAATCCCTCTGGGACCCGTATAACACGAGAGACAGCACGACTCAAGCAAGCAATTAGTCAACCTCAGGCTAAAGAACAATCGGTCCCCATTTCGGCATACACAAATATAGATTCAGGTGCGCTAATAATTGATAAGCTAGATAACTTAGCTGATTCCCTTAAATTATTAGACCAACATGTTAATAATATCCTGGGCTCCATACAAACCCGTCTAGCGAAGGTAGAAATCAGAACCAATTCATGCTTGGAGCTATTGAACATTGTTGCTACCACTCACACACCCAAAGCCCGGGATAGTACGACATGTCTAGCTTCGCTTGATGTTCCAACACAATCCGAAGCAAACAATACACTGTCAAACGGGCCAGGTTTACATCTCCCTAACCATGTAGGTACACTAACTGACAGAACAGTGGGTAAGGTGACCACAACTAGATATACATCTCAACCTGAAGATAGAGGAGGATGCAATAGCGACACTGGTGTAACGATTCCAGTTTTAATGGCCCAACAAAATGATTACATATTGCACATATCTGATCATTTGGATTTACCACCTGCAGTTACACCATACATGGTAGTATTAACGAACGTCCCTCCATTACCCTCAGATAGCAGAGAAAATTGGATTTCATTAGAAATAAGTCATTGAACTGGCTAAGTGTCAGAACAGGATTAACTAAGCATTTATTTAACTAATTCAAAATGGCAAGAAGGGTTATATGGATGGGGAGTGGGCAAAAAACTCTACCTGGCGATTGTATCGTATTAACGTTTAAGACACCTTTGCTAGTTGAAACCGTGCTGAATAGAACTAGAATTAACAACATTTTTGGAGATATGATTGCTACTGTTCCGCTAGGATATTTCGATCAACCAAAATCCTATGTTAACGATATCAGATCAATGGCAACATCCGTACAGAGACCGATGAAGGACCATAGGATTTCGGTTCAAACCTCCAAACGTTTCCACTGCTTATCTTCCCTTTGGATTGACTTGATGATCATCGTACTTTAGGTAGCATAGATTGGTCCACAAGACTAGACTCCACAGATAAGGCCATCAAGGCTAAAAGTTCACAACTGGCAACTAAGGAAGTCAGATTGATCACAGAAAGCATGGTAGACACAGCTGGCAGTAACAAGTATATAGAGGATAAGCGTGAACTATTAGGATTCCTAAGCTGGAATGTGGCTGGACTGAAGAGGTTGAGATTTAACTCGGAATGGATAGAGTTTGTGACAGATTACCAAAATATTTCATTGCAGGAGACATGGCTCACCGAGCCCGTGCATATTAATGGCTTTAGGACGTACTTTACATCGGCCATTCAATCAACCCACGGTCGGGCGAAAGGGGGATTGTGTATCTTTGTCTCAAATAGTGTCCAATTTACCAACATTAAAATGTTAGCCACAACCCACACTATCAACTACTATTATGTGAGTCTCATGGGGCAACAAGATTGGTATTAATCAACTTCTATAATAATACAACAATAAGGGAAATTAGTGACACCTTAAATAGTTTCAGTACGGAAGTGGAACATATTATCTCAGGCAGCAGCAGTCAAACCATCATTTGCTGGAGTGGCGACTTTAACCTGCAACAATGACCTACTCAGATGGATAAAATCTGTGGTATGGCAGAACAAGAGGGTGATGATCAGCCCCACTTTTGTCATGGGTGTTATGGGGATAAGCACAATAACACAATGTCTAAATTTGATTTGGCCTTTGCAAATGAAATTGCTTCCCCGTATGTGTCTCGTAAAACAACTTTTTACAGAAGGAATATCCACATCCTACTCTCATATAGGTGTTTGGGCTATCTTTTTAATTTTTCCACTCATTTAATCCCACTTAGTAATCATTATCCACTGAGCACACAATTGAACACAGCATTATTTTTTAAGCAGAGAAGCGGGAAAATATATAAACAGATAAATGAAGTTGAGTTAGCTAGGAACAATGGTTATTCTCTGCGCTGGACCCAGCTTAATCCGGAAGGCTTCCTCTCCAAGTTGATTAATAACAAGAGGAGCGATTTTGAGTGCTGTTTAGATGATGCTACTTTAAATACCTAAATCATTACAGCTTTCTTATCAATTACAGAGGGTATTCAAGAGGGCCTCTTTGCCGCGGGTGAGAAGGCTAAACAGAAGGAACATGGATGGTTTGACTCATCGTGCTCTAAAGCACTTAAGAGATTAAAGGAGGAGCTACATAAAATACCCAGAAATTCTTCAGAAGTACGTAAATGTAGTTTTGAATATAAGCAAGCAGTAAATTTACGGAAATCAACCTTAAGAGAGAAGGCATGGGAGCACTTACAGGAAGCAAGCGTAAGTAATGATTTAAGAGCATTTTGGCGGGTCATTAACTCTACACCCTTTGCTAATCCTGACGCTCCCAGAGTGGAGCTTGTCATTCTGGAGGGAGAATGGATTAGTCATTTCTCCAAGATCTATGCCTTACCTAACTCACTGCTAGCTCGTGAGCCTGGCTTTTGCCACGCTTAAAATACCACCCTATCTTTAACTTCTTCAGTTACACCATTTACACTGGAAGAAGTTAAAAATGCTATCCTAGAGAGTAAGAGTGGCAAGGCTACGGGACCGGATGCAATACCGGTTGATTTATATAAAGTCAACATTGACCTCTGGGGGCCCGTGTTAACCCTGGTACTAAGGGCCTGCTGTCTAAAAGGGAAGCTGCCCACATGGGGAGAGTCCATCATTGTCCCGATCTTTAAAAAAGGAGACCGTCTCAATCCCGCCTGTTACAGACCTATTTCACTCCTCGAATCTCTTGTTAAGATAGCGGGGCGTGTAATCTTAAAAAGGCTGCAGGACTGTGCGGAATCACAAAACATCTTGTCAATCTTACAATATGGCTTTCGCCCAGGAATCGGTACGATTGAGCAGAGGCTGAATTTGAATTTGTTTATTGGAAAGTATGTCCATGTCAAGAAAGGGAACTCTTATCTAGCCTTTGTCAATTTATCCTCGGCATTTGACTGTCAAACAATCCAAGATTTGGCAAAAACTGATCAACGTGGGAGTGGAGGCACCAATCAGTTTATTAAGCGACCTGTACTCGGACTGCAAAACCAGGGTTAGATATGGCAGTAGGGGTGAATGCACTGAAGCATTCAGCGTCGAGAGAGGGGTCAGGCAGGGATGCGTCCTGGCCCCCTTCCTGTTTTCACAATACATCTACGGCGTAGGGGAGGTACTTGCAACATCAACCAAAGATTTACCACAATTAGGAAGGCGTCCTGACCCGGCCCTCCTCTACGCTGATGATGCTGTTCTTATGGCTCGCACACCCCTAGCTTTACAGTCCCTGCTGTCTAACTTCTCCCAATATATGAAAGATCTTAACCTCCTGATCAACATAGGGAAAAGATTTATTATGAAATGTGGCAGGACAAGCAAAAAATGTAGAGACATAAGAATTGATGACACTCCCATTGGCTTTACCAATACATTCTCTTACCTGGGAGTTTTATTTGACAGAGATTGTTCGTGGAATTAAGCTATTGCCAACAGGAAGTTACTATTTAGTAAAACCTGTATGGCCCTCAGGTGTTTTGCAAAATGCCAGGGTACAAATCCCCCCGAGGTAATGATGAAAATGTATAAAGCCAAGTGCCTAACTATAGCTACATATGGGGCAAGATTGTGGGGGTATAGAAATCTTACAGACTTGCAAACGGTGGAAAACAACTTTTTTAGATATTTACTTGCCATCCCTAAAAGCACATCAACCTATGTCACCCACGCGGAATTGGGGGCTCAACACGTCACAGACTTGATGAAGCTGCAACCAATACTCCTTTGGCACAAAATTTGGACCTCTGAGTATACAGCACTTAATCAAACAATTATTGGGGATTGTCTAAAACTTAGTTTGCATACAAGAATTTTATGGTTTGCATATGTACAACGTTTCTTTCACGATATGGGCTGTCGCGAGTATTTTGAAAGACCAGATACCCTTCGCACCATTAGTAAAAAAAAACCCTGAAAGAGAAAGGTTTGATGCACCTAGAGAACCTTAGATGGACACTTGAAGCACCTAAACGAGTGTATTAAAGAACCAATTAATTTCAACTACTTTTAATATACAACCCTATCTCAAATCAGTTTTGCATGGTAGACACAGATTTGTTTTAACTCGCCTAAGACTTGACATTTTCCATCGATTAGTCAGTTTTCCAAAAATGAATGATTGGGCAGAAAGTCTGACTCATTGTCCTTGTGACAAACTGCTGCCCCAGGATACTATGTATGTGGTCCTTTTCTGCAAGTTTTACACTCGCTACGAAAAAGATAGATCTTACCAATATTAAAACAGCATAGTTTTACCCAATGGCGCCCTGCATACGTATACCTGCAAACATTACCTACTTTAGAAATATGTTGTAGATTGGGGTCTTTTTTATGGTCGGCCTTTTATATTAGAAAGAATATGGTTTTAACATCATGATTGGGCTAAATTGTACAGTATTAAATACTCAAATGTTCTAGAAACATTAAAATGAACACCTGCCGGAATTAAGGGCTGCGCAGTATAATAATTCTTTGTCACAATTTTTAACAGTTTTTAATCTTAGTATATAGGCACTTTATAAAACTTTGAATAGGCATGTTTGTTCTTGGAGCGCCACCTATAGTGGATTAGATTTTGCACATAAGTACAAAATGCCAACATAAATGGTCTTTCTTAAGTCTTTTGTCAGGGGAGAGGAGGTGGCCTAACGGCTAGGGCGGTCGTCCTCGAATCTGGGGAACTAGGTTCGAGTCTCAGCAACGACGCTGACAATCCTGTGATTCTGGGCAAATAACTTAATCTCCCTGTGCCTAACAAAAAATGAATGTGTCCTCATGTAACGCAACTGGTGCTGTGTAAAGCGCTCTGATACCCGATTCGGGTCAAGTTCGCGCTATATAAAACTCCGTAAAAAAAAAAAAAAATTATCTGTGTATTTTACCTTGATTGTCTGTTCTTTTTTTTCTGTTAGATAAGTACTGTATAATGCTGCATCGATGTTTGATATGCTTTTATGGATGTTTTTATGCATTCGACTAAAGATAAACATTGAGTAGACTGTATACCGCTTGCGTGCAGTGTGCATTCCCTGGATGTTTAGGGTGAGGAACTTAATATCCGTTGGGAGGGTCATGGGAGGGTGTTAATGGAATTGGGGGGGGCTTGGTTGGAGGTGCCGTGTGGATGTTGCCCCTGCAACCGCGAGTAGCCGAGAGGATTTATCAGTTGTGGTTGCCCATTGCTTGATACTAGGTATGGAATTGGGATAGGGCTGGGGGAAAGGTCAAAACTGTAACAGGACAGAATCCCAATACTGGGGACCTGCTGCAATAGGCAGCACATCCAAACATCTCATGGTGCGAACGCATTAGAGTACTATGGGGGTGGCGTACATATGAGACTGGGGCCTATATTGTGTGCGGCCCGTAAGAACAACCTGGGTGCCCGGTGAGGGTCTTGATTGTGAGATTGAGATGTTTGTGTGCAGTTTGGATCTTATACATTGGGGTGTCGTAGTATGTGGAGGCGCGGTGAAAGAGATAAAAGTCCATGCAAATGTCTTTCAGATAAGTGTGTCCGCTGTTTGTGGGGTGACCAGAGTTGGGGTCACTGAGTCCACACACGAGGTGCTCGAGGTCTAACTCGGGTGTGAAGTTATGAGGACCCCCTCCTCGTCTGAGACCATCAGGGCTGGCCCCAGCTCTGCTGCTGCAGCTCTGCAATGATTTGTTCCAGATCTGGGGACCTCATAATAGTTCCGCGTGGTTGGGACCTGGGGTGTTGTTAAGAGTTCTTTCCGCGGTGGCATTTGTTCCGGGCTTCTCGTGTCTGAGTTTTCCGGTCATTCTCCGAGTTTGTGGCGATCTGTAAGTGTAGTTCCATCCAGTCAAGTGCCTCTTTCGGGTCTGTGAAGAAGGCTGTGGTCTCTTCGTGTATTATATTGAAGCATGCCGAAAATAGCAGGGAGTATTGTATTCCCTTATGGCAGAGGTGTCGTTTTATCTCCAGAAAGGACGACCGTCGGCGTTGCACTGCCCAAGAGTAGTCTGGGATGAGCGTGCCATGTTTGTCTTCCACTAGGACGGACCGGTCAATCTTCCGGCTCGTAGTATCGCATCCCTGTCCCGGAAGTGGAGGAGTTTTGCTAATAATGGCATATGGGGAGATCCTGGAGGTGGTCCTCGCGCAAGTACTCAGTGCGCTCTCTCCACAGAGAAGAAGGTGGTCAGTTCTGAGGCCGGTGTGAACGATTTGAGATAGGTTTCTACATATATGATTAGGTCTGACCCGTCCAACCCTTCTGGCAGATTCAGCACTCGGATGTTTTCCTTCTGGAGCGCCCTTCCAGGTCATCTGCTCTCCCTTCCAGTTGTAAGACTCTAGTTTGGAGGTCTCGTAGGGTGTCCTGTTGCGCTTTTGCCAGGGGCTGTAGTGTGGAGAGAGCTTTCTCCCCATCTGCAACTTTGCTGGCAAGTTTGCGAAGGTCGTCCCTTAAGAGGTTGAGGCCTGTGGCTAAAGCTCCGAAGCGATCTTCCATGGTGACCTCGAGTGTTCAATTGAGGCTAGTACCTGTCTAGCTTGTCGGACATGGAGGCAGTAGTGGAGAATTCCGTTACCGTGTGGTGGTTTTCGGCAGTTGGTGATGGATTCTGTGTTGGACTTGGTGTCTGTGGCCCCACATTGGATCGCAGTCTCCCCATGTTTTGCACAGGGTAGGGAGGAAAGTTATTCGCCGGTGCTCTATTGTTTTACTCAGTATGCTTTCCCCTCCCGGGACCGGCCCGGTCTCTTATGTTACTATTATGAATGTCTGATGCCCAGTCCGTGCGCTGGTCTCAGTTCGTGGGAGAAGTGGTTTTTCTCTGTGTCTCTTCTCTGCGCTGGTTGGCGGGTGTCTAGTCCTTCAGGGTCCGAGCTGTGTGTGTTCAGCGTTTTGTGGTATTAATGGGAATGCGCCGTCTCTAGGTGCCAGATTTATTGGTATGCGCGTGGTGTAGTGTATGTCCTCAGGTGTGAAGGGCCGAATCCAGTTCTTCTCGTGGGCCGGTCCAGGGGAGGGCTTATGAGGGCCCCGGCCTCTGTGCAGGGTTCTGCTGGGAGCCACACATGTCGGCAGGTGTTTTCGTTTAGACTTTTCCTGTTGCACATGGGGGAAAGAGGGGGAGGCTTGTCGGCCCCCTGTTAAAAAAAATGTTAAACTTCTTTTTATTACAGTTGTGAAATGTTGCATTGCACCACTCATTTGTCATATAATTTTGTATGGACATACCATACCATCACATCGCATCAACTCTTCTATATTCCCTTTAACACATTGTGTGATTTTCTTTCCTCCCCTAGGCCCCTTTTTATTAATTTCCGTCCTCCAATTCCTCTCTTCTCACTTGGGCCGTGAGTGCAGTGCATGGGAAGCCTCTGTACTCATTCCATTTATTCCAGACCCTCCCCCACTTCTGAGGACAGCTTCTATCTTGTTAAATAGTTTTTTTGGCCACCGTGCATCAGTCCATGTCTTTTTTCCAATTGCCCAGTGACTGTGCTTCCTCCACGCCCCAACTGCGTGCTATGTTTTTTTTTTTTTTTTTTTTTTTATTGAACTTTTCAACAATGACATACAATCAAGATTTCAGCAGTTGCGGTGAATATACAGCCGTATCGTGAACAGTAATAAAATATCATGAATCGAAAGACATCTGTAGCAATAAGAGCAAATGACCGCAATCAGTGAGGACAAATACACATTACCAAAGATCAGTAAGGAGGCATATGGAAGAGTAAAGAAGCAGTTCACAGAATCGCCATAACGAACGCCATCATATGCGGGATGTCAGGGGGGTCGAACATAGGTTACCTAGGATAGGGGAAAAGAGGGCGTATCCCACAGGGCCATTACAAGCAGGGGCCACAGTGTGACCAATTTGAGTAGGCCCAGGGGGCAATGTGAGCAGGTCTCATGACCCGTCCGTAGCATTGATAGGATGTTCCAGCAGGTATGCCTGCAGTGGGCCCCAAATGTCGCAGGGACGTGAGGAGTGGGGAAGTAACTTAAGCATAGGTGCAGAGTTGGTCCTGCCAAAGAATCATGTCTCCCAGCCAGTCCTTAAATTTAGGTGCCCGGCCCCGGCCCCATCTGCAGGCCACTCGCCGCTTAGCCAGCACAAGACAAAAGGACACAAACTTCCGATGTTTGGCAGGGATGTGTTCAGTGTACCCAAGGAGAGTTATAAGTGGTGATCGGGAGATAGGTGCGGACCTCATAGAGTCCAGGGCCGTGAGGACCTGTCGCCAATAGGTAAATACCTCAGGACATCCCCAAGCAAGGTGCAGGAAATCAGCATGTTCTGCTTTACATCTATCGCATCTTTTTGTGTCTCGTAAACCAAAATTGTGGAGTCTGACCGGAGTGTAGTAGCTGCGGTGTAGGAATCGATAATGGATGATTCGGAGCCTGCTATTGGAGGAGACCTGTTCCGTCTGTTTGCAGCAGAATGACCACTGTTTGTCAGTGAGGTCGTGACCTAGTTCCACCGCCCATTTAGCATGGGCTGCGCACGGGGGATAGACAGTGTCCATATATAAAGTATGATAGAGTGTGGACACCAAGTGCGAGGCAGAGGACGCACGTAAGATTTGGTGCAGTGGGGCCAATGTCACTGGCTCAGAGGGGTATGTGGGGTGACATGCTTGGATGCCATGACGAAGGCGGGCATATAGAAAGGTTTCCATGGAAGATGGTGGGGGTCATGACACAGTTGTTGAAGAGTGCGGAATTTGCCACCTACATATAGGTCTCCCCAGCAGCAAATATTTCGTGTTCGCGCAACTTCCTTAAATATACCTTTTTGTAATAATGACACCTCTGGATGATAGGTGAGTGGTAAAAGGGGGGGGAGTAGAGGCAAAACTCAGGTGTGCGATCTAAGATGCGGGACCAAGCTTTGATCGTGCAGTCTACAGAAGTGGGGCATCGCCCACGGGGTTCAACTCTAGAGAGGAGGATGCCATCCAGTGGGAGTGGATCTGCGAGCCAATGTTCAGTGGCGACGTGTCGAGTATAGCGGGGCGAGTTAAACCAGAAATGAGCAAAGTGTGCCTGCGCGCTTATATAATATAATTCAAAGTTAGGCACGTCAAAGCCTCCGTGCGCATAAGGCCGCATAAGCGTGTCCCACTGAATACGCGGCTGTTTTCCGCCCCATACTAATCTAATCAGTTCCGATCGGAGGGTAGCGAAAAAGTGCCGTCCGGGGTCATAGGGAATATTAAGGAATAAATATAAGAATTTGGGAAGTAGGACCATTTTGATGAGGGATATACGACCAGCCATAGTTAAGGGGAGTGCTATCCATCGGTTGATGCAGCCTGTGACATGTTCCATTGCACACCCATAGTTGAGTCGCATCAGCTCCTCTCGATCCGCCGTGACGCGGATCCCCAGGTATCTAACATCTTCAGCACACCACACAATGGGATAGTCTGGTTCGAAAGGAGTGGCAGAGCTGGTCAACGGGAATATTTGTGATTTGGACCAGTTGATATGAATACCTGATTGGCCGCCGAATTTAACAAATTCGCGCAGCAGTGGGTTTAGATTTTGGCGAGGGTCTTTGATGTAGAGGGTAACATCATCCGCGTATAGAGAGATGAGAATTGGGCGAAGGAAGCAGCGTAGGCCTACGTGGTTATAGTGTTGCCTAATCTTGGCTGCCAGTGGCTCCATTACTAAGGCAAAGAGGATGGGGGAGAGCGGACACCCCTGGTGAGTGCCGCGGGATAGAGAGATAGAGGGTGATGTGTGTCCGTTGATCAAAACCTTCGCCGTTGGTGAGGTGTACAGAAGTCGGACCCATAATAAAAAGCTTGTGGGGAGTCCCATGGATTGTAAAATGGTGAAAAGATAATCCCACTCCACTGAATCAAAAGCCTTAGAGGCATCCAGAAATACAGCCACCAGCGCTAGCTTGGGATCTACCGCTTGTAAGATGGAAAACAGCGTCCTAAGGTTGTGAGATGTCGCCCTTCCAGGAATAAACCCTGCCTGGTCTGGGAGGACCAACTTGTCCATTAGTAGGCTGAGGCGATTCGCTATTAATTTAGCAAGTATTTTTGCATCTGTGTTTATGAGAGAGAGGGGCCTGTAGGATTCACAGCGGTCTGCGGGTTTACCTGATTTTAATAATGACGTGATGAGGGCTTCTCTCATCGAGGCAGGCAGGATTTGTGCCTCCCAGGCTTCGAGAAAAACCTCTTTCAACACTGGGAGCAACTGATCAATGTAGGTCTTGTAAAACTCAATGGGGAGGCCATCGGCTCCTGGTGCTTTCCCCGACTTCATCTGCATGATGGCTTCCCGCAGCTCATCATCTTCAAATGGCGCTGCTAAGAAGTCGCGCTGTGAGTCGCCCAACCATCCAAGAGCTGTGTCTTCTAAATAAGGACCAAAGTCAGGAGGAGAGGTGCGTTGTGAGCTATATAAATCTGCATAGTAAGCGGCAAATGTGTTTAGTATATCGAGACTATCTCTATGGCGTATCCCTGCATTATCGATTACATCCAACACATAGTTGGAGAAGCGAGGTTGTTTAATAGTAGTTGCCAAGGCACGACCAGGTCTCTCGCCCACCCCATAGCAACGAGCAACAAAATATTTGCCTCTAAACTTCACTTCACGGTCTGCAGTAGCAGTATAGTCTGTAAGCTTTTCGCGAAGCGTGGCTCGTTGGGTGCCAGAATCCGTAGTCCACATGCCAGCTTCTAGCTGTTTGATCTCAGTCTCTAAACGGTGCAAGTTTCTTCTAATGTCACGGACCACCCCAAAGCTCTTGGACATACCTATGCCTCGGACAGTGACCTTAAAGGCCTCCCACAGCGTGCCCACCTGATCAACAGAGCCTTTATTCCTGGTAAAGAAATCCGCAATCTCTTCCCCCAGTTCGGTTTGAAAGACGGTGTCTAATAGTGCTTCGGGCACGAGTCTCCAGCAGCGTGGGGTGGCGATTGAGTTAGGGGGAATTATTTCTAGGTAAACCGGCGCGTGATCGGAGTATGTGCGGGCCAAGTGTTTGACAGAGCGAATCCAGGGAGCCATTCCTCGTGAGCAGATCCAATAATCTAACCGGGACCACGCGACATGCCCTGCTGTATAAAATGTGCCTTCCCTGTCAGTGGGGTGGGCATAGCGCCATGCATCCACTAGGCCTTGCTCCGCAATTATCCCCGATAGGGCCTCCCGAGTGTTGGTATAGTGATGAGGAAGGGGGTTAGAACGGTCTAGGGTAGGGCATAGAGCTGTGTTAAAATCGCCCCCCCCGCCCCCCCACATAACATGCGTGGAGCCGATTTTAAGTACTTGTCCCCAGAGCGAGGTGAAATAGTCGGGATCGTCCAAGTTAGGACCATAACTACAGAGAAGTGTGACCGATTGCGTACCCAATGTACCCCAGAGTATGCAGCTGCGACCAGCGTGTCACTGTATGTGCCACCTAATACGAATGGTGTGTTCCTTTTAACTAGTATGAGGGCGCCTCGTGAGTATGTCGAATAAGAGGAGAACGCGCGTGCAGAAGCCCATTTACTACCATAGCAGGAAGGGCGACGAGGGTCCATATGGGTTTCTTGGAGCATAGCGATTTGTATATGGTGTCTGTCTAGATACGCTAGTATTTGCCTCCGTTTACGCGGGTCCCTGAGACCCCTGACATTCCATGTGAGCATTTTGATGCATGAGTGATCAGGTTGTGCTGTCATAGTAAAAGGTGGAATTGTATTTGGCGAATGTGTCGGTGTTGAAAGGTATTATGGCCATTCACGTGTGGTTGGGTATGTTGAGCAACAGCTGTCAGATGTGCAACAGAGCAATAAGAAACATTCCCATCCCTTCCCACCCCCCCCATAAAAAGAAAACTCTATCAAGCTAACATCAGAACGCTTGTCTAGCTTCGAAGCCTCCCCACCAACAAAGGTACCCAAAACGTGCCGGCATTTTTCTGCCCACCCAATGTCTCCCAATAGGTCAACAGGCTTCCCTGAGACTGCTAAGGCCAGCGAAGCAAAAGGAAAGACCAACAAAAAACAGTCCAATGATAAAAAAAGGCAAAGGGGATCTCCCATAGAAGGGGGGGGGGGGCGCCAAGAGGGCACTAATCCCTTCCCATGTCCCAACTCTAACTGCGATGCAGTCCCCTGGGTATTATCCCATTAAGGGGACTAGAGTGATGTGGGGGGGGGAGGGGTGCTCGGCGATGCATTAGTTAAATCTACCAATTCTATACTAAGGCGAGTGTAAACATGCATGGATAACACAGTCAATGGTCAAAGCCACTAGGGCACTTATCTGTCCATGACAGTTCTGCAGGAGTGTAGGACCATCCGGTAGAGGTTTACAAGGGAACTTCAAGAGGCGATGGGTGTTGCATAGGATGTCAGCATCTCGTAACAAATTGGCGCAGGTTCAGTAAGGATGAGTGGACTGCGCAGCAGACGCCACTGCATGTGTCTTTCTGTTACCCCTCAGCCCCTGGGTGGCGAAGGGGATCTGGAGGTGCGGTCCCGGCGTGGTGAGCGTCTCGAAACAGTTTTTAGGAAGTCTTCCACTTGTTGCGGGTTCGTGCAAAAAATATGTTTGCCCTCATGCATGATCCGGAGCCTTGCTGGATAGAGGATGGCATATTCCAGCTGGGCTTTGCGCAGTTTCTGCATGACTGCAAGGAATTTTCGGCGTGCCTCCTGAACCGCCAGAGTGAAATCTGGGTAAATGGTGAACGTGTTCCCTTCAAATTGTAGTGGCTTGAGTTCACGGGCCTTCTGAAGTGCGGCGTCACGGTCCCGATAATTAAGAAGTCTGGCAATGATGGGTCTTGGGGTTTCGCCCGGCGGAGGTCGTGGCCCCAGGGAGCGGTGTGCACGTTCAACCACTAGATGGGGCGAGAAAGATTCTGCACCGAGGGAGCTTCTCAGGAGACGCTCGACGTAGTCCTCCATGCGTCCTGTATTTGTGCTCTCCGGTATGCCTATTAAACGGATGTTGTTGCGGCGTCTTCTGGCTTCAATGTCTTCGTTTTTAGCCGCAATGACTTTCAGGAGCTTGTCCATTTGCGTTACCTGGGTTTGCAGCTGAGAAGTGGTGTCTTCATTCTCGGATATACGGCGTTCAGCCTCCTTCAATTGCCCATCATGCTTGTCCACCTTTTGTACGAGGAAGGCAGAAGACGATTATTCATTGTGTCCATCTTCCCCGACAGGTCCGATAGACTATGCTGTACAGCCAAGAGCAGTGTCTTAACGTCCTCCTCAGCAGAGTGGGAGGGTGCTTGCGCTTGCTCCATAGTAGTGAGTTCAGTGTCCACAGACGATGAGCGTGTTGCGGCCTTTTTGGCATCAAAGGTCAGTCTAGGTTGGCGGCTGTCCGGCTTCCTCATTGCACAGCTCTGCGCGTCCAGACTATGTAGCAGAGCGTGTTGGCAGTTATCCCCCAATCTCCCACGCGCGCGTCGTGGAGGTGCGGCAAGTCTAAGCAGGAGTGCAATAGGCCTAGGGGAGAGGGGGTTTCTCCAGGAGGTCTGGGGCCGTAGAACAACCCAACGGCAGGAAGGCACGAAAAGGAGGAGAGGGGGGGGAGGCTTCACCACCTGGCGGTCAGCGGCGGCGTGCAGTGTCCCGCCCAATCAACGTGTTGAAAATAGAGCCTCAGCGTGGGTTTCTGCTGATTAAAAGGTGTGAATGCAGCTGCCTCAGACGGTATTGTGGGATCAGGAGTTGCGGGCCTATGCCCAGAAGCAGGCCATGCGAGAACATACACAGTAGAAGGCAGTCGTGCTGTGGCGGACAGCGCCTGCCCGCCGATATCTGGAGATAGGCAGGGGTTAATTCGGGCTCCGTGGGGGCAGCAGCGCCAGCGGTTCCCCGCAGCAGAAGGATAGCTATCCGCAGTGTCCCTGGAAAAGTTTGAATGGGGTATGCTGCCAGGACGTGAACTTCAGAGCTGGATAGGGGCTGTAGGGGGCCAGTTATGCCAGACACGTGTACAGAAAGTCAGTTTTTGGGCAAAGTCCGGCTTTGAGGTCCCACAAGATGGTGCAGTGCGTGATAGGCCCCCGATGCGCTATGCGGCGCTGACCTTGGGGGGGGGGTGGGGGGGGGGTGGGCCCAGCGCAGCTGTGTGAGTCAGACAAATGGCGCGCTTCGCGCCAAGGAGAAGCGGTCTCGGCTGCCGGGGATCTCACCTCTGTCACGGCGGATGCAGGATTCAGGCGTCCGTATTAAAATGCGCAAACAGCATGGCAAGGCGCACGGCGATGTAACAGGAGTCGGCGCGTAGCGGGGGATCCTCAGCCCAAGTCCGGTAAATGTCCGGCCTAGCCCCACGTGGGATCCTCAGGACTCGAGTGGAGGCAGCGGCCAACCAGGTCTCCAGCAGCGGCACCCGCCTCCGTACCCGCAGCGCGAAAAGTCCTACCGCCGAGCGCCGGAGTGTGTGGGAGCCGTGATTTTTCGCCCAGCGCGGCCGGAAGGTCTGAGTAGCAGGTAGGCAGGTTTAATTTCCAAAAATCGCTGGTAGATGTGCGGAGAAATAACGGATTATACCGCCGAGGTTCCTGAGCCTCACTGGTGTGCGGCCATCTCGGATGTGCGCCACCTAGTGCCCCCAACTGCGTGCTATGTTTCTTTATGCAATTATCAGGGCCAATGACTCTCCTATTTTCTCCCCCCTCCCCATATCTGTTGCCTCCCATACGTTAAGCAGGCATAGCTTGGCAGACATAGGGAACTCGACTCCGTATAGACTACTTAGACACTGTGTTATCATAGTCTAGTAGGACTGAATTTTGGGGCAGGCCAATATTATGTGGAAAAACGTTCCCTCATGACGCACCCTCTACGACAGAGTGTATTTGGTCGCCTACCCATCTTTACCAATGCAGTGAGATATAGGTTCTGTGCAGCACTTTAAGCTGTATGAGGCGGGAAGCGGGACCTAATGGCTACCTCTCTAGGGTAAGATAGGGCTTCGGGCCAGTCGTAGTCTTGCATGTCTGCAATGTCTCTTTTCCATTTCTCCTGCAGCTTTGTTAATATATCGGGGTCATTATTTACTAGCTTTCTGTATGTCACCGAGATCTCTTTTTGGGTTATGTGTTCCTCAAGTAGTCTATTCTCTAAGGGTGAAGATTCTGGCAACATTTCTTCTTGGGTATTACAGCGTGTAGGGTGTGGCTAAGTTGTAGGTATCGGAATGTCTGTGGGTGCCAGGTTATACGTTTTTTGTAGGTCTGCAACTGGTCTTATTCCTGCTTTTGAGTAAACATCCCCCACTCTCGAGTCCCAGTAGATCCCACTTGTCGAATCCCAGCCTCTTCCCCATATCCCGCAGGAGGTATGAGTCCCATAAAGACGTAGCTAGTGTGATCTTATTCTTCCATCCCAGCTTTTGGTGTGTCGAGTGCCAGACCTGAACTGTCAGCGCCATCGGCCCGGTCAGGGAGGTTTTCTTTGGTGTAGTACATAGCGCATGTAGGTACCCCCTTGGTTGTAGTATTAGTCTGTCCATACGGTAGGCTGGCTCCGTCATTGGTTGGTGGGCCCATTGGTTAATCACTATCAATTGCGCTGCCCTTTAGTACGTCTGGATGACAGGAGGTGCTTATGAATCATGTCGCAAGGCGCTGGTATCTTGGTAGAGTGCCAGTTCCCCTGCTTTCTTCGTACATCTTGAGCAGGTAAGGCACTGTAAATGTAGCCGTTATTTTATATAGTTCAATTGGGATCCCGTTGGGACCCATTGCCTTTCCTGATCTGATTCCTGTGATTGCTTGTTTTACCTTCTCACACGTCAGGTCGCTATTAAAGACTTGGATGTCTTCCGGTGTTGTTTTAGGGAGGGGTCAATCTGTGAGGAGATCCAACGCATCTTGTGTAGTGCTTTTCGTCTCCGAGGTGTAGACGCACTCATAATGGGTCGCAAACGCCTCGGCTATCTCCTGAGGGTCAATGAGCCTCTCACCATTCGGCAGTTGGATGGTGGGTACCCACCGACTGGCTTTTTCTCGCTTGTCGAGCCAGGCGAGAAGCTTCCCCGCCCTATCCCCTTGCTCATATATTCAATGTTAAGCCATCTTAATGATGGCTCTGGATGTTTCAGTCGTTAGATCTCTAATCTCTTGCTGTTTGAGGCCTGAAAAATGTCTTGTGTCTTCATCGTTAAGGCATACCACTTGTGCTTCGAGGTCTAGAATTCTGCGTTCTAGTCTCTCTACCTCTTTCCTCTCTTGTGTCCGACCATGAGAGAGAGGGCCTGTCCCCTGATTACTGTTTTATACACTTCCCAAAGTGTCTCTTGTGATGTCATGGACTGCTCATTTTCTTTAAAGTAGAGATCCTTTGCTTTTTGCAAGCCCTCTCTAATCTTCGGGATTTTTAGGTAGGAGGGGTTAATGATTACTGTGTTATTAGTTCGCTGCTTGTAAACTCTGTAGCGTGCCCAAATGGGGGAGTGGTCTGATATTCCCCGGGGTAAGTGTCTCACATCCCCAAAGCTGGGCAGCTGCGATGGGAGCGCGTCCAGGAGGTCAATTGGTGAAAGGCTACCATGCACGCCTGAGTGGAAAGTGAACTCCCGAGTGACTGGGTTCAGCGTTCTCCCGATATCAATCAGACCCATGGCACCCATGAACTCCATCGGTCGTGTTTGTGTTTCGTGTGTCTTCCTCGCTGGCAGTCGGTCTGTTGTGTCATTCAGTGTCAAATTAAAGTCACCGCCTAAAAGGAGATGACCCACCGGCAATTCCAGTATGAGTGTTCCTAGGTCTGGAAGAGTAGTGTTATGGAGGGTCGGTGGGATATATAACGAAATTATGTTTATCGTTTCCCCTTCCCATCTTCCCGTGAGCGCTGCATATCTACTTCCCTTGTCGACCCATGGTCTTTCTACTATAAGTGGGAGTTCCTTCTTGAGGAGTATCCCTGTACCTCTGGATCCCGAGGTGAACCCAGAGTGGGCCATCATTTTATAGCCCCACCTGTGCAGCTCCTTGCAGGTTTTGCCCAAGAGATGGGTCTCCTGCATGAGAACTACGTCTAGGGAGTGCCGCTTTAGGAATTGAAGGTCTATACCTCGTTTAATTTTATCCCCCAAGCCATTCACGTTCCAAGACACTAGGCGAATCTCAGGGATATTTATGTTGGCCATGGGGAGTGAGGGTTGTGAGCTAGGTTTCTTGTTCTAGAATAGGGAGTTCTCCTCCCGGTAGGGGAAGTGGTGTAAGAGCTGAATAGAACCGATGCGTTTGGCATGTGGTGATGGGTTTTTGTAATGGTGGTGCAAGCAGGCAAAACTTGAGTGGCGTAGTATACACATCATGTGAGTAAACAAAAACCCCCTTTAACCCCTTACCCCTTAAACAACCCCCCCACCCTGCATCCCTGCCCGGCGGACCCACAACTGCCCGCCTCCCCCAACTTAGCAGAGTGCCTGTTACCCCTCCCCGTTTGTGAATAATGTAGGGGGCCGTGTACCTGCGCAGTCCCAGCCCTCCACCCCATGAGCAAGTTTTCTTATCTCCCCAACTATTATATTTATAGATCAGAGTGTTGGTTAGGCGGGTCCATCTAGCAGTAGAGGAAAAAATTGTTACTTGACTAATAGGCTCGAGTCAGATTTGCAGCCTCAGTCTCATCGGAGGCCTGTCAGGGGGCCCCCCTGCATAGGTTCCGCTGCAGCATGTCCGGATAGGGCCGATGTTTCTCTCTCTTGCTTCCCTCAGTGGAACTTTGATGAAGAACCTCCAACCATACGCCATCTCTCCAGCCATGCCCATCCTTCCTCTGGTGAGTCGAAAAACCAAGTCTTGCCCTCGTCTTCCACATGCAATCTCGCTGGGAAAATCATGGAGCATTTCACTCCTTTTTCTCTCAGTGCTTGTTTAACCGCCAGCGAGCATCATCTTTGTTTTTGTACCTTTAGGGTAAAATCCGGAAAGAAGGTTATTGGGGCATTTTCATATTGGACTGGTGGGGCAGCGCATGCCGACTGGAACACCACATTGCGATCTTTGAAGTTAGAGACCAGCGAGGATAGGTCTGGGTGGTGCGCCGGGCCGGAGCCTGCCTACTGGCACTCTGTGCGCTCTCTCTACTGAAAAGAATTTTGAGAGGCCCCTTGGCTGGAGGTGATTGAGGATGAGATCTTCAACAAATAAATCTGTAGCAGGGCCTTCTGCCCTCTCCGGGACCCACAAAATGCGTATGTTGTTGCGCCGTGATTTGCCCTCATAATCTTCAATTCTCACTTTGAGGTGTAGATGGTTGTTTAAAGTTCTGTGGCTTGGGCCCTGAGAGTCTTGGTGTCTTGTAGCAGGTTTGTCGTTGTGACCTCTACTTCTTGGATCCTAGAGCTCATGTTCTGGATATCTGCGCTATCAGGGAGACTTCTGTAATGACATTGTCTATACTCCCTCCAGGGCTGTTCGGACCCCCTGGATTGCTGCCATTATATCGTTTAGAGATATAGTACCAGTATCCGTTTATTGAGGGGGCGTAGCGGATGCACAGTCTCTGGTGTTCTCTGGACCCTCCTGCCCCTTGGGGAGGGCAAATTTGTCAAGCTTTGTTTGATGTGTGCTTTTCATTCCTCTTCCCCTGGTCATATCTGCTCGTTGGTGGGGAAGGACGGACTCCAGGCTACTTCCTGCCGCCTGCCACCGGAAAGTATTGATTCCTGTGCGGCCTGTCAGGTTTCTCCCGGTTTCACAAATCCTCCCCATTCTCCACGCTGTATGGGCGGGCCTGATTATTTGCGGGTGCTTCTTTTCCCCTCAGCAGCACCTTAGGCAGGATATTAGGTGTGAGAAGTTGGCCTGGTATATGCTGTCCACTAATTAAAGTGGGCACCTTGCACAAGTCCAAACGACCTTTATGATGTATGAGGTCAAAGATAACCTTTAGAAAGCTATCCTAGTGGTAGCTGTGGAGAGCAGCCTTAATCTTGAAGGAATGTAAAGCAGCTTGTTTTACCAGAATATCACCTTTAGTATCAATCAAATGAAAGGAGAACCACACAGTATGTATTTATTTATATAACACTCCCTAGTATCCTCCACATGAGGATACAACACAAAGCACACAATATTTTAGCAAAGAAACAGTTGTAAGTAGCACAATACACAGTGGGCTCCAGGGGGAGACCAAACCATATACTAAAATAGTGGTATAAGAACCAGGACTGGAGTCGAGACAGTGTCTAGAACACGTAGAATCGCTGGGACCCCAAGGAACCACCCAAGGTGAGTAGAAAGGGACCCCACGGAGGATGGGTGCAGTGTGCTAACACGACTGCGGGATCTGTACAATTCTATGGGGAAGCCGCGGTTACAATTATAAAGTTTAAGGACCCTTATAGGTGGACTTCGAGGAAACCCTTTGGAACTTAGGAGGTTGGAGAGCCACCCCACCCGTGGATACCGGAGTACCCAAGTTACCTATCCCAGAGGAGCCGGGTGCATAGGTCTGGATTGGTGTCGGAAACCGCCGTCGATCTCAATGGAGGGCTTCAAAGAAGAGCTGCTGTCGGGAAGGAGAAAGTGTCCGTAGGAATCCAAGGGTGGATTCGTGATGGAAGGAACCTGAAAGCAGAGAGGACAGAGACTGGGTCACTTCAGGGTGACCCGGGGCACAGTAGACGAATACCTACTGATGTCGGGTGCTTCAGGTGCGAAGAAGGAATGCTGGACTCTACAGCCGCGAGCTCCAGGAAACGTTGAGGACGACCAGTAGCTGGATACGAGCTGTCCCACGAAGGATGTAGAGTGCTGAGGGGTCAGTGTCCGGCTGGAGTACCAACAAACCTTGGCATCTGCAACCCACGCAGGAAAGTAAAGCAGGTTACGGTGTGGACCAGCAAGGTCCAGGGGACTCACCAAGCAATGGGGAGTCAGGGCACGCCTGGAGCAACCAGGGAAGCCCAATAGAAATCAAGATGACCCTCAAGAGGACCCACAGGTCGAATGACCAGGAGTCTCGAGGGGACCTCGAGCAAGATCACAAAGTACCAGCCCACGGAGCACTCGGTGCGAGGAGGCCGGAGTTCTTTGGTGGAAATACTGCTCAGGGTCAGGACTACATGGAGTCCAATGCACAAGCTCGGGAATCGCCAACAAGCATATGCACTTGCAAAAGTACTCTGTGCACAGGGGTTCGGGTTATGCGGTCGCCACAAGGGATACTGGCCTCAAACTCGGTGAGAGGGTAGCTTGACCTCAAGGAACCTCGGAACCCACCTCCTGTATTGCTGGAGCCTTTGGAGTCCGCAGGAGCTCAGGATCAGCAGACCGGTCAGTTGCGTTACGGTGCTTGCGAATGCAGGGGAGTGACTCCTTCACTCCAAGGGAGATTCTTCAGTTGTCCTTAGTGCTCCACAGGTCCTGCACGGAGCCTGTATGGTGCAAGGGCACAGACGATGCTTTGGACGGAGAGGGAGACTAAGTCGGGCCCAGTCGAAGTCCAGCGAAGTACAGAGTGTCCAGACGGTCGAAGGTCAGTGGTTTCTTATTCCAGAATCTTGTCCACATAAAATCTAAAGTCCTACAGCCAGGTAAGCCCTTATGTACCCACGAGAGAGGGTTGGACAGATTCAGGGGACCCTCCTAGGGGAGGGTCAGGACAGAGGGGAGGTTACTCCCATGTCTTTTGTCCAGTTTCGCGCCAGAGCAGGAGCCAACGGCTCCCAGAACTGGTTTGAGCTGGACTATGCACATGGACACCAAATGTGCCCCAGGTGCAGACTTTCAGGCACTTTGGAATTGCACCCACCCAGCCCCAATACACAAAATCCTGTCTGGGAGGTGGTCACACCTCCCCGTGACAGGATGCCTATTGTGCTGCCTTCCTCTGCTTGAGCTTGGCTCAGCTGCAGGAGGGCAGAAATGTGTCTCTGGTCGGCAGCATCCATTTTGTGCTGTCCGGGTTGAGAAGGCTGGCACCGGAAAGACCAGTGACCCCACAAAGCTCGCTTTAGAAGGGTGGAATCATACCTCCCACACCGGTTACCGGTGTGGAGGTATGATTCCAAGGTGTTTGATACCAAACACGACATGTTTTGTTTCAGCCGTTTTCGAGATAGCATTTACAGTGAGGTTATAATGCACCTCTACCTATATGTCCGGCTGAGTCACAGACAACCCGGGAGAATGGTCTCCGAAGGCTGCAGAGGGGCTCTGCTCATGCAGGGCCACCCTCTCACGTAAAACCCAGCACCCTGCCTTTAGGATTGTCAAGGCCTGCTATAGGGGTGACTTATAAGTTTTAAGGGTAGTGACCTATAGATATAGTGAACCTATATCTAAAGTAAGTGGTGCAAGCACCAGCTTACACAGGCTGCAGTGGCAGACCTGTAGTTCCATTTTGCATGGCCTCTCATGGGTGGCATAATACGTGCTTCAGCCCATGGGAGGCCTCTGGGGTACCTATGCCCTGGGTACATGTGTACCATATACTAGGGACTTATAAGGGTACCCCAGTATCCAATCTGGAGTGTACCAAAGTACATGGTATAACATTTCAAGGAGAAAGCAGATAGACTGGGGTCCTGATTATCAGGATCCCAGTCAGACTAGTCAAAACAGTAACATCAAGCAAATAGTGGGAGTAACCATAAGAAGCAGATCCTACTTTCCTACATTAGGGCTTTACTTTGCCGATATAGGGGCCTGCAGTTACTGATCCCAAGTGTAGTAGGCCTATTCTGGTGTTTGCCTGGGCCCTATTGTGGTAATCCAGCCCCTTGCAGTTCGGGGCTACTAAGTGTGATAAAGAGCCTCTATTTGACGTTGTTGGCCCCAGTGCCTTCCCTTATCATGCTCAGAGGTAGGGGCGGGGGGCAGTGCGGCACTCACTTACCCCTCCCCGCACGATCAGTGTCCTCGATCTCAGGCCTTCCCCCTTGTCAGGCAGACGCATTTATTTCCTGCTGTACTGGGATTCCTCCTGTTTCTTCCGCCCCACTTCGAGCAGAACCGGCATCGTGGGGCCGTTGCAGCGCTAGGATCGTTGGTTGCTTCCAGGACCGGCCGTCTCGCCTCTCGCTGTTCCTTGCACAGTCCTCCGGATAAGTCGCTGCCGCGGTGCACTCTGGGTCGGTGCTCTGGTGGCGTTCTGAGGTTGCACCTCCTTCGCCTCGATAGGGGCTTGATTTTTGCCGCAATTAAGGGCCCGTCGGCAGCCTCCTAGCACCCACCAGCGCTTGGAGCTCGCCAGTAGGGGTCGGGTGCACGGATAATGGTGCGGATATTTCTGGGGAAGAGCGCTAGGTCACGGAGCCGCTTCACCAAGCGGCCATGTTCTTCGGCGGTTGGCCTGTCGGCCGTCTTTGGATTTCCTTCTGCTTCAGGGGTCACTGTCCTCCCCGTCTCAGTGTATGGTCTGTGAGTTGTGGTGCTTTACGGGAGGGGGTCCTCTCGTCGTACCCGGTCCGTCTTGCGCCTCGGTGATGGCGCCGATCGATTCCTCCCTGCGCACTCTCGAGGCCTTCTGCTTCAGCGGTTCGGGGATTTTCCTAGCATATGGGGGTGGAAAGAGTAGGAGACCGTGGATCTAATGCCTTGTTTCCTGGGTCTCTGGATAGGGCTGGTGATGTCTCTCTGCCGGGAGGGGTTGTATTCTCTCCTGTTTCGCACCCCCCGGCTTCTGTCTTAGCTGCAAACCCAATTGGACATCTGGAAAGGGGGGTGGGGGGGTGGGGGAGAGAGTCCTTTGTCTGGGAGTGCCTGGGCTCCCCTCCTCTGCTTGAGGCAGGATCGTTGGTAGCGGGCAGTAGGTTTTTCCCTCCTGGGGCCCCCTGGTCCTGTCTTCCTCTGGGCCTTATGTTCCAGCTCCAGTCTCTGGTGAGGGAGTCCTGCGGTCTCTCTCCCTGGTGTGTCTTGTGGCCCGGTACCCTGCTTTGGGGTTACGGGTGTTTGGCTCACCGTTCACTGTTGGTCTTGGTGCCTCTTCGGTGATGGCAGTTCCACATTCAGGTTCTCCAGGTGGGGAACCTGCTGCTTTTCATCCCCGGGCTGTGTCCTCCCGGTGGTGGCCTCTCCTCCAGGACGGGCTCACATTGGAGGAAGGTGGTGTCGGCGGCAGGGCGCCCCGCTCTGTCCTCCCAAACACGCCGCTCTGCTCTGGATGGTGTCTTTTTTGCATCTGCTGTTGGGATGTTGTTGCCGTGCCTCTGCCGCCGCTCTGGGCCCGGGCTGCGCGTTCCTGGTGTTCCTCTTCTTGGGGCTGTACGGAGCCTCGCTCCGGTCCCGGTTTCATCTGCGCTGTTTCGCCGGGGGTTCCCCTTCGCTTCGGCGGCCCTTTGGCCTGATGGTGGGGGTGACCCGGGTTACAACTGTGCCGTGGGTGGGGGAGCGTAGTTGCCGGGGGCCACCATGTTTTGAGCGGCTGCATTACTTTCTGTCAACGCTTACTGTCGTGGTATGGCATTTGTATCTCGCTCCGACGGTGCTGATGTGGCGTTGGGTGTGCTGATAATGCTCTATGGCCTCCTGTCATTTTTGCCGAGCCTCACCGGGGTGAATGGATGGCGATTGTCGGCCCGACACACGGAGCATCAGGCAAACGTGACTGCCATTGCGGCTGGCTTAGCCACGCCCCATCCGTTCGGGAACATAAGGGTCCCATGCTCTGTAATACACAAGACACTACAGAGACCATGTTGAGTTAAATATTCACAGGACTCAATAGACACCTCTCTCTTAGTAAATGGTACCACATCGCCACCTGCTGTTTTACGTGACTAACATGTTATTGCGCTACGGGCTACAAGGTAGTACTACTTCTATGCCGACGCCTGCCGACATGCCAGGGGCTATTTAATCACACGCCGGACTCGGCGTGCAATCTTCACTGTGTTTGGAGGCAAAATCTGTGCTAAAGGTAAGACGGCTTCTGTGTTTTGCTGCTGGCACAATGACACCTAATGACATTAGTTTTCAGAGATAAACGGGCTGTTGTAATTTTAAGCATGACTTTATTTATAGGCGTATCACGTCCTCCATTGCCACAGTGTTACTTTTGCGGGACTCAGCTTGCACTCCTTACTGTGTTTGGAGATAAACTCTATGCTCGAGGTAAGCCGGGCTTCTGTATTTTGCTGCTAGCACCATATCACGCAATGACATTTGCTTTCAGAGATAAAACGGGCTGTGATGATCTTACGCATGAATTTATTTGTAGGCTTATTGCGGCCTCCGTTGCCACACTGTTACTTTCCAATGTCACTATGCTTAAGGTAGGACCGCCGTGGTTTACACACAGTACCATATTTGTTATGTTACATTGTGGTCACTGTTTATGTATAAAGCAAACACAAGGAGATGGTGGACAGAGCGCTGAAACTTTTCAGACACTCACCCCCAGTCACAGATCTGGGTTGAATCCATCATCGTTCTTTAGCTCACTTCGCCACCCCAGTTCAGACACAGCTATATGCAAATCAGTCTTGACCCTGTGCCTCATGGGAACAGTCCAGCCCCCACTACCAAGCCATGTCTTCCCTGGACCGGAAACGAGCATAAAACAAGCATCCTGGGAACGGTTTCGGGCTAACAGCCCTCATCAGTCGGGCTAGCTTGAATCCAGTGGCAAATTGAGCAAGGGACCCACGTCTGGGCATACCCTGCCAACTTAGGGCGAACAAAGCAAACACGAGGAGATGATGGACGGAGCGCTGAAACTTTTCAGACACTCATCCCTAGTCACAGATCTGGGTTGAATCTATCATCGTTCTTTAGCTCACTTCGCCACCCCAGTTCAGACACAGCTGTATGCAAATCAGTCTTGACCCTGTGCCTCATGGGAACAGTCCAGCCCGAACTGCCAAGCTATATAGCTGGTCTGAACTGGGGTGGTGAAGTGAGCTTAAGAACGATGATGGATTCAACCCAGATCTGTGACTGGGGGTGAGTGTCTGAAAAGTTTCAGCGATCTGTCCATTATCTCCTCGTGTTTGCTTTGTTTGCCCTTAGTTGGCAGGGTATGCTCAGACGTGGGTCCCTTGCTCACTTTGCCACTGGATTCAAGCTAGCCTGGCTGATGAGGGCTGTTAGCCCGAAACCGGTCCCAGGATGCTTGTTTCTGGTCCAGTGAAGACATGGCTTGGCAGTTCGGGCTGGACTGTTCCGATGAGGCACAGGGTCAAGAGTGATTTGCATATAGCTGGGTCTGAACTGGGGTGGTGATGTGAGCTAAAGAACGATGATCTGTGACTGGGGATGAGTGTCTGAAAAGTTTCAGTGCTCCGTACATTATCTCCTTGTGTTTGCACTGTTTATGGATACCATACTTAACTGGGTCTCGCATCACTTTATTCCAGGCTTAACACGTTTGGGGGTTCCTAGTGACAGACACTGGAACTTCCGCATGTCAACCGGATATTGGGGTGGTGACGAGTTTATTCTACGTGTATACGTCGGTCTGGTGTACAGTAGGACTAATATATTTTAATTGCACAGGTGAGGACATGTTTAAAGTGTTCCATTATTGGCACAGTGAGCATACCCGTTCTGGTTATTTCTGGTTGAACACGAGACCGTTCACTACTATGACTGGCAGATTGGTGATTTAGCACACTTGTACCCTTCCTTGACGGACTATTGGTTATTCTTCTGCCCACTTTTGCTTCTCACTTTGGAACCGAGTACCTCACAGGTTCACAGTTTTACATTGATTTACAAGTATTCGAACACTTCACCTATAACACAATGGTTTGGTGATATCTCGGGGATACACCCAGGCTCTCTGCTTTGACAGTCACATGTGGCACTCTGTCTTGTGGGTTTATTTCACAAGTCTCTTGGAGCAATATCAGAGGAACCATGGGAAGTTGGTTTACAATGACACCTTGATACAATCCTCGCATCATGGACACAGTGTGAGTATCTTGTTGCATGCTTCTTCTTTTGGATAGGCCTTTGAGAGGACTTCTATTTCACATACATGTTTTTTCTTGGTCGTGTCTCATGAGTGAGCCATATTTCTTTGGCCTTTCGACTTTATTACTCCTCTATAGAAGATATCTTAGTTCTTTCTAGTTGTCATCCAAACTTACAGTAATGTGAGCCTTTTTATATATACCATTTGCAGCCTTGAAAAGGTCTTGTAGAGAAAACACGAGCCATCTGTCTTTCTTTTGATGTGTTGTAACATAATACGAAGATTTGGAGAAAAACGTGAAGAATAAAAAATCTAGGTTCACTTCTACTGCTGATATGTTGTTGGACTTTTTGTGTATCAGAATTTTCAGGACTCAGTTGGGTGCTTCGGTACTTTTTCTTTATAAGTTTACTGTGCTGGGACTCTGCTCCAGAACGGACAGTTCACCCTTGGTGGCAGGGTGACTGTACCAGGAGAGCACCACTACAGGGGCAGTTTTTGGAATAACTGGATACGACGTCCTCTCACTTGGACCGCCTTTGGATGTGAGAACTTCACAGCATAGCTATCTTCTTGCATTTGTGTGTCTTGCTATAGACCTTGAAGTGCCTACTGTTGTAATTAAGGTACTTTATTCTTTTGATTGTATTGTTGTAGTTGCTCTTGAAGTTGTCTTCCTCAGCCTACTGCCACTCTCAACCACTAAGACAGTTTTTTTGTTTGTTTTCTGAATAGAGGGGGTGGTTTGGCACGATGTCCAGTTGATGGACAAGGATATAAAAATGTCACAATGTACCCTCATCATGGGATATCTTTCCCTGATGCTACATATTCTAATAGTTAAACTCTGTTGTTGGCGTGATGTCCTTTTCTCCTATAGCATGTTGCCTGAAAAGTTAAAGGGTGCTATTTCTTCATTCTCCTTTGTTATTCCTTTGATTTGACAGATTCTGAGAACATGATGCTGCTGTTCTTGTTTTGCTTTTGGCTTTGCTTCCCACTGTAATCCTCCTCAATCTCCTTTTTAGGTACTTCAGTAGTTCCAGCATCTGGTGGCCCTCCACTGCCACCAGGCCCTCCTCCTGCACCTGGGCCTCCACCACCCCCATGTCCACCACCTCTTTCTGGGGGTCCTCCTGCCCCCCCTCCGCCTCCCCCGGGGGGCCCACCACCACCAGCCAGTGGATTTCCTCCTCCTGCTCCCCCTCTTCCGGTTGTGCAGGGATCTGGAGAGGGGGCGAGTGCCGGAGGCCTTGCTGCAGCCCTTGCAGGAGCAAAACTAAGGAAAGTCGTGAAGGTGAGTTTGTAAATTAAGGGGGTAGGGAGTTGGGTAGAGTTAAAATAAAGTAATGGATACTTAATTATTGAAAAAACAGGCTAAATATAGCTAAACAGTTATGTCACCTGTGGAGTGAAAGGTGGTCTTGGTTCACCCTAGAGTTAAAAGTGAACCCAATTATTGTGTTGCAAATTGGTACGCGGCTAGGATTTCCTGCTGTTTTTTAAATGCTGCTGTTTGTCCCTCTTGATAGATGAAAGAGACTTCTAGCCACAGATCCCTTACCTTAGAATATTCCCCAAGCGTCAGACAGGAAACAGAAAAATGTCGAGCAGTATCCCTGCGTGCTGGTAGATGGCGTCATTGAGCTCTGCTTCGGCATCGTCTGTGTGGAAGTGACTAGCGTGATTCCTATATAAGCACCACCCCAGTGCTCTGACATCAGTTCCGCGCCAGTCAGAGCAGATTCAGAGATCGCTACCCAGTCATTTTTTGCCTGACTTTTTCCATGATTCTTTGTCAAAGCTTTTATGAGATTTTCATCTTCTAGTGTATTAGGGTTGTCCCCTGAAAAGAACAACAGGCTTTAAACCATGTGGTACCTGTCACAGGCAGATGTCTGTGACAGACCCGCATTTGGTTTGCTTATGGTGCTTGGAGAGGGTCCACGACTCCAAGACCTGCTAGATCTGCCACGCAGTGAATCCAAAGGCACTGAGTGAATGGTCCCTGAAGCTCTTCTCCACCAGAGGCCCGACGACCCTGTGGCACTTTTGATCCTGGTAGCAAAGAATGTCCGGGGATCCTTTTGGGCTGACACCCCCACACTGTGTGGGATTCGGTTGTGCAAGTACTGCCTTTGGTCTTGGATGAGCCTTGAGCCATACTCTTCCAAGCAATTGCTGATGGGCGAGATGCAGCAAAGGTCACAATCAGATGTGGGCTTCACACAAGTTGGTGCATGGTGTGCACACAAGGATATTAATCCTTTTTCTGCACCTTTATCCCAGGTTTTATTGTTTGTTCTTTCTCTGCCCCAGCAGTGCTCTTCTCTGGGCACTGTTAAAAGTTACTTGTCTGCCATTTTGGCATTTTTGCAGTTGCCAGGCTAACAATCTTTGTTCAAGTCACCTGTTGTGACTAGATTCCTCAAAGGTCTCCAACACGTTTCCTCCCAGGCCATTCATCATACCCCAATGGGATCCCGACCTGGTCTTGACTTTTCTTATTTGCTAGCCTGTCAAGCCGCTGGACAACGGCCCACTTCACCTGATTACCATCAACACAGCTTTTCTAGTAGCCATAACATCGGTTAGGAGTGTCGGCGAACTGTAGACGCTCTCTGTACACCCTCCGTATACCACCTTTTACCCAGATGAGTTGGTTTTCAGGACCCATACTTCCTCTCTTCAGAAGTTTGTGACTCCTTTTCATGTAGGTCAGAACATCACCTTGCCTACCTTCTTTGATCCCCCTCACCCTTCTACAGAATAGAAGAGACTCCATTGCCTGGACCCAAAAAGTGCATTGTTGTTCTCCCTAGATCGCATAAGGGAGTTCTGGGTGGACGATCGACTCTTTGTAGAGTATGTCTGGGCTAAGGAAGGGAAGGCTGTGCAAAAAAGGACCATCTCATGATGGATAGTTCTCTGCTTAGAGATCTGCTATGCATTGGCCAAAAAGCAACCCTCTGAGGGCTTGCATGCTAATTCTACCAGAGCCAAGGCTGTTACCACTGCGTTAGCATGTGGAGTTCTTGTCCTGGACATCTTTCAGGCTGCAACGTGGGCGTCCTTGCACACGTTCTCCAAATATTACTGCTAGGATGATCTGGTCCCTCGTGGCAGGCACTTTGCCCGTTCAGTCCTGCAAGACTTCTTGATTTAATCTGTTTCGCAGTCTCACCTCCAGGGAGGTATTGCTTGGGTATCTATTCTAAGGGAAGGACTCTACGTCTAGAAGTCTCCATCAGATGAACAAGTTATTTACTTTAGATAATGCCTTATCTGGTAGAGACTCTAACTGCAGATTCCTTATTGACCCTCCCATCTGCCTCGCTCGGCAAACTGATTTCATAGCATGACCCTTCTTAGGGCCTTAGCAATAGACACCAGTGTGTCATCATTCTTCATGGCTCCTTGCTTCTGGCGTTTAAAGTTGCAAAAAGAAACTGACATTACAACGCTGGGGAGGCGCCTACATAAGCACCTTGCATGTCACTTCTGGCGCAGTTGACACAGAGCTGAAAGGCTCCACCTACCGGCAATCAGGGGTACTGTTTGAAACTTTCCAGATCCATACTGACACCTGAGGAATATTCCAAGGTAAGGAATCTGCGGCTTTCTAGAGTCTCTACCAGATAAGGCGTTAACGAAGGCATGTAACTTGTTTGTTAATGTTAAGTTACAATCAGTTGTATTGCATGCTTATGCTTATCCTCATAGTGGATGGCCTTTTTGTATGTTTCTGGAATTTCTCATTAACTAAAATCCTAGTGGTGTGGTGTCAGTGTATTTGGTTGCTGAGTATAGGTCTGTTGAATGTATTGTTTAGACAAGTCCACTTGTTTGAATATGATTTGTACATCCTCTGTGTAGCTTCGGTTATCTAAAAGTGTGATGTATCGTTCCACTGTATCTGACCCCTGATTTTTTTTTCTATTCCTCCTTCTCTCACTATAGCAAGAAGAGAATGCCTCAGCATTGATCAGTCCTGTCACAGCTGCCAAAGCTGATGGCAGTCGAACCAGCAGTGCAGGTGGGGGTGGGGGCCTAATGCAAGAAATGAATGCAATGTTGGCAAGAAGGTAAAGATCAATTTTTCGTTCAACTTCCTATCCCCATCACAGACTGACAGCCTTGAGCATACATACTCATGCACCGCTCTCTCAACCCGAGAACGTTAGTCAGAAAAGCATAGTACAGTAAATAGGTCCAATGTATAGTGTTGTACTTTCTCATTCCTGCATTGAACTCCTTAATCACTTTCTTATACCTTACACTCACAACCCCATATTCGCAACCTTGCCAACACTGTCCCGTATTGAAGACTCAAAGCCCCAGAATCACAACACTATGGCAGATACTTGTAGTCACTCTTAAAAACACCCGCTCATAGCCTCATGCTTACAGCATCACATACTCAGCCATCAACCCCAGTCTCCCCTGAGCCTCCTTCATTTTCTTTCCTATTTTTGTCACCACCAAATACCCTCTCTCCTCCCTCCATTAGCATTTCTCACCCATTCTTGCATACATCCCTTGTCTTTTGCAACCATTTATTTGCCTTACTGTTGCTTGTCCTGCATTACCGTTTGTCCCTGTCCTCCTCTTTCTCGTCACACCTTAGCCATAGCCATGTTTCTCATTCACTTCTGCCTCCTTTCATCTATTGTATAATAACTTCATGATCATCTAAGTTTCCTACCCTATTCTCATTGCTGTTCTCCCTCACAACATCTGTAGTATTTTGTTTGTTGCACTGTGTGATCAGGATGATTTCAGAATCAGTGTCCTGCATTTTACAGGAAGAAGCTGACCCAACTTGGTGACAAACCTGCCCCAAAAAAAGAAAAAGAGGAGCCGATTGGCAATGTGAGTTTTTACTTGTAATTATTGCCACACACTTCCACCCTGACTCATATTTTTATCATTGCCTCTAAATAGCTTTGTGACAATGGCTGCTTGATATACTAAAGACATAAGAATCAACCCTCACTCACCAACCCCATGCAGTGGTATATTCAGGATATACATACATTTTCTAAATTTGAGACAAGCTCACTTGTATTTCACTCATTCATACATCTTTAAAATGACGTTGTCATAGCTGTACCTTAAAGATTTTCAAAGTTGTGAAAGAATGCCATATACCTTATATGTGCATAAAGGAATCTGCTCTGTTACAATGATATCAACTAGTTTCTCATAAAGTTAATATGAAACCGTGTCCACCAGTCAAACTATTTAAATTACAAAAAAAGGTAAAATGGTCTTGTCACAGGAATGTGTCAATTCACAGATCACTGCTCCCAAGTTTCAGTTAAAACTATCAAGTCTAATTCTGTAACCAAACTCCTGTCATATTATGTGGAGTTGGTGGCCCTTGCGCTGCATTAAAGTGGTGAGTAGGGAATGAAGAAAGAAGTAATGTCAGGTTGAAATCCAGAATGTGTTTTTTGCATACCCTCTGGTTTCCATCCTGACCTTCAGTTTGCGCTGCAACTGATATACTGATCAGTCTCAGCGCAAAATAACTTACAGAAGGTTTCATAAACCCGTGTCTCATTCATATGCATGAGGCAGGAACCCGTTTGGCAACCTCTGCAAATGCAGGCATCAAGTCCTGTGAGGTACAGAATACCTCCATCCCTGCATTTCCTGAATGGCAAAAATACCAAAGGTTTAAAAAATAAAAGGTAGCATTCAGGGAATGGCATTGGGGCAACATGCATTAACTGCCCCCACCCCTTGCTATTCTCCCCAATATTGGCACCCACCAGTCACAAAGTGAAGGCTCTCACAAAAGGACAGTTAGACTTTGCGAATCTCTTAATGTCCTAGAATTGCAGTTCTAAGCAATTAATGTATTGCATACAGACTCGCAAACTAAATGAGGATGCCCATTGCAAGTCTCCTTTCCTTTGCAAGTTGGTATGGAATCACAAAAAGCTCTCAGCAAGTCGGAAAAACTTTTCAGACTTGGAAAGTGTCTTTAGTACATTGCAGCACATTGCTTTGTGGTTGCGAAACATTAGCTTTTGCGAATTGTCAGCTTTGCGACTGCAAAGGACATACTGCATCAGGCCAAAGGGACATGAACAAGTGGCAAGGAGTAAGCTCTAAGAAGCAAGAGATTGAGGGGGGGTGCGGGTGGGAGGACGGGGGCAGGCATGATTGTCAGTTCGAACTTGTCCTGTCAGATAGCGGTTAGCTTAGGTCACAAAGGTGTGAGTCAGACCTGCAACTTAAAAACAAACTCCCTCCTCTCAAAAAAAAAAAAAAATCTTGCTAAGGCTGGTGCAGATGTTCTGGGATGTGTTTAGACTTGGTAATGGACATCGGCTGTTCAAAGCTTCGAAAGATAAGTTTTGCAGTGGTTTCCAGCTCATTTTCCCTGCCACCATGTGATACTAGCTCCTCACCATATGATATACCACTGCTGGTGTACTGGTATTAATCCACGCGATTTCAGAAACCTGACATTAGGGAATTCTAGCTTGAGAATTTCAGAGGTGGAATTTCAATTCCAATTTGCATCCTATTTGCCAATGAACTGTCAGGCTCTAACCATCCTCTACTACCAGAATATGTCCGTGCTTTCTACTAACAAAGAGCGGATAGGACTAATCCGGCCATGTGAGTCCCAAAGAAAAAGGGTCCTAGGCAAATAAAGGAAAAACTACCCAAGAAAACCCACACAGGGCAAGATTCAAAGTCCAAACCATGAAGGTGTATTTAAAAATTAAGAATCATTAGAGAATACAAAAAGATTAGCTAGTCAAATCAAATCAGCACCGATATATCACAAGTTAAGAGAAATCATCACTAAACACTACAGTGCTCTACCAGAAATCATTTGTGCATTTTTGTTTCTTCATTTCTTCCAAGATCTTTAGCTCATCAAACATCTTGGTTTTGATGTTATCCATCTCAATTTCTTAACTTTCTCTTCCTTTTTTTCCATTTCTGTTCACACCCACGTTTTAAATTTCTATAAGCAAACAACTTCAGAAAGTTTAAATTAAAGTTTTAAGTTTAAATTAAAGAAATAGACCAATTATACTAAGAAGAATTATGATTTTCTGGATTAGTATTCGTCTAATCATACTTCCACCGACAGAACCATGTCTTTATTCCTTTTTCAATCTTATTAAACCAATGACCAATTGCTTCCTAAACACCAAAATCTCCCAGAATTTTAGCTTCATGCGAAACATTTATTCTGTTATTAATATAATTTTTAATAAGCATGCTATTATCAGGCACAGACATACAACACAGTTGGACCTTCTAGGCACGGCACACACCTCCTTCTTTCATGAGCAAAATATCCTGTGCAAGCTGATTCTGTATTTCCATTGCACGGGTGGCAATCATCTCTTCATTAATTTTAGTTAATGCACCTGCAGCATTAGCAGTCAGTCGATCTACAAAAGTAGACAACTTTCCAATCTTCACATCATTCAAAGCTAACCCAGGAGGAGGGATCAACACACCAAATCTATCCATTAACACTTGACCAAAACCTCATTTCCCTTGTTTCACTCAACCCATTCACTTCACTCACATAATAATCTCTCAGAAAGACTAAAGCCAGGTAGCAATAGCCAGCCCAGTTACTTGGAATGTAAAAATATTCTGTTTCGCCTCAGACATCATACATGCCTCTAAATATGGGATCACAACCCAGCATGTAATGTCTATCTACTTTATAAGTATAATTAAACTTACTCATTCCAGTAAATTCTGAGGTTTCCCGGTCATCGTGTTTCTCACACATCATACAAATAACCTTTCTTTGCTTGATTAATTCTGTTATGTAGAGTACACTATCCAACTGCAAGGCTATCCTGGTGCTGAGTAGGTGTGCCTATGTCTAGGGCCTAGTGGGACTACTCCAAAAGCCAGGTCTTATGCTTCTAGCAAAAATCAAGAAGTGAGGGGGAGGTTCTTATGTGTAGTGGCAGGTCGTTCCACGCGAAGTAGGAGAAGGCTCGATCACCAGATCTGGTTTTCCGAATGCGTGTGATTTGTACAAGTAGGAGTCCGGACGAGCAGAGGTTTCTGAAAGCTTTGTGAAAGCAGATGCAACTGTTGAGGTATGCTGGGCCAGTGTTATGTAGTGCCTTGAAAGTATGGGTGAGGAGTTTGAATTCTGCTTGTTTGTGAATGGAAAGCCAGTGGAGCTCCTTCAGGTGTGATGCGAGTGTGGCGTAGGAGGTTTAGAGTGACTGTGGCTGCCGAGTTCTGAATGGTCTTCAGCCTTCTGGTGAGTCTTTTGTTGATCCTGGCACAGAGGGTATTGCCAAAGTCCAAGTTGCTTGTGACCACGGGCATGTATGACCTTTTCCAGGTGCTGATTGGGAGCCATTTGAAAATCTTCCTTAGCATCTTCAGGTATGGAAGCACTAGGCGGTGACAGCATTGACTTGGGAGGTCATGTTGAGTTTGTAGTCTATGATGATCCAGTGATTCTTGGTGTGAGTGGTGGGTATTGGTTCTAGTTCTGTTGGCCACCAGGTGGAGTCCCACAGTGATGTACTCTTCCCAAAGATGACAATTTTGGTCTTGTCGGTGTTCAGCTTTAGACATTTGCTCTTCACCCAGTGGGCGATTTCAGTCATGCAGGCATTGAACTTGATCCAGGTACTGGGTGTCTTGTCTGTGAGGGAGAGAATGAGTTGCCTGTCGTCGATATAAGCGAGGATGTTGATGTTGTGAGAGCAGATAATGCTAGCTAGAGGGATCATGTATGTGTTGAAGAGGGTCAGGCTCAGGAGGGTTCTTACAGAACTCCGTAAATGAGCTCGCAGGCGTCTGAAGTGTACGGTGCCAGGCTTATTGACTGGGTCTTTCCAGTCAGAAAGATGCGGCGGAATCATCGGAGTGTGTGTCCTTTGATTCTGATGTTGTGTAGGCATTGGATGGGTTGGGAGACTGTGTCAAACGCTGCAAAGAGGTCCAGAAAGAATTGGGTCCCTGTTTCTCCTCTGCCCATAATCATGCGGATGTCATCCTTCGAGTGAGGGGGGTGGCTGTGGCAATTCCAGGTGCTGATGCAGGGTTCAGCCAGGTTTCTTTGAGTAAAAGTAGGTCGGGGTATTGTAATGCAACAGGTCCTAGATCTCTGTGTGTTTGGCGAGCGGGTGTTGAGGAGCATATATGCGCATGTGGAGTGTTGGATGATGAGAATTCATCATCAATCGATAGCCTGTCAGATCAATGGCTCTCTCTTCTAATGCGATTTTACTCCTATATGGCCATTCAAGTGCTGTTTACTTCTTGTTTGGCAATCTTACTCTTGCTGATCTTCTGATCTCTGACTTCCAAGGATCTTCATCACTCAGATCTATTACTGTTTTCAACTCTCTTCTTCAGACCAATCAGTGCGATTGAAGATTTTATCTTCAGTGAGATTTGTTTCATTTTCATTTTTACTTTTCTCATGATTTATACAACTTGCAACTGGAACACCTTGAACTGTTCTTGGGGTTTTAGGGGTTTGAGTTTTTTAGACTTGATTTTCTTGTTGTTCTCTTTGTACTCTCTGTTCTCCCCGTTCTGGATCGCATAGAGAACTCGAGCATGAGTCTGTGAATTAGTGGTTGGTGTCACCACTTGGGCATCTACAGTCATCACTCTCTGCATATACTTCACTGCTTCACTGTGGCAATCCTTTACATTTAACAGCAGTGTTAGTTACCAGAATTACCTAGTAGGGCCCCTTGCATCTGGGCTCCAGACGGGACTTACGATCATGCTGCTTCACCACAACCCTATCTGTCGTGCTAGGGTTCTTAACTTGCTGAAAGTAATGCCAAATTCACCTGGTGAGAGATAGAGTGTAACAGATCAGCCTCTGCAGTAATCCAGAGCCAGATCATCAGCAATATTTACAAGTGCAGCTGATGGAATGTCAGGAATTCTCATAACTCTGCCTATGAGCACTTTGTGAGGAGACAATCCTGTAGTTTTACTGGGGGTACTCCTCATGTTTAACAACACCAGTGGAAGAGCATCTGGGCACACTTTTGCTAGCTTTGCTTTCAGAGTACCATTTGTTCTCTCCACAGTTCCTGTTGCCTCTGGGTGATATCCAGAATGGAATCTCTGCCCCACCTTAAGTGTCATTCAAACAATCCTTAATCTTTGTTTTTTAAAGTGTATACCCTTTTATGAGTCTAAAGGGAATGGCAAACCAAATCTGGGAATTAGGCCCCTCAATAAGAGCTGAGCTACTGTGAAGGCATCACACTTTCTGGGTAGACTTCTACCGACTTGCTGAACAAGCAGACAATTACAAAAAAATACTTTAGATTGTTACAGGGCATTTGTGTAAAGTCTATCTGTAATCTTGTAAAAGGTCCCTCTGACTTATGTATGTGACTCATAGTGAGATTTGTATTCTTACCTACATTTAACTGTTGGCAAGTTTACATCTTTGTCACAAATTCTCTGCAATTGTTCTAAAATGAGGATTAAACCAATACTTCTTAAATGTTGTAACTAATGCATCTCTCTCAACATGTGTGGGTCTATGAAGATATCTTGCCATGTTCTGCAATGTGCAATCAGTTAAAACAAACGCCCCATCTGAAGACAACTACACCTCATTTGCATCTTTTGAATGACTTGCTTTTTCCCATCCTCTTCATCATCTGGTACCTCGTTTTGCAACTCTCTCAATTCTGCAAGTGACTTAACTGACATAGATAAAAATCTATTAACTCTTTTGTTTCACATTCCATTCCATTTATTTCCAATGCACCAGACGCAAGACTGCAGTATTTTGGAACTTAGTCTGTAAAATTATTTCCTGCTGAGACATGCCATCTCCACTCTTGTGGGCAGCACATTTTACAATTGTGACTTCCTTTGGAATCTGTAGGGCTTGTAAAAAATCCAGAATTGTGAACCATTTCCTATCGGGTACCAGAGAATATCGAGAAGCCCCTTTCTGACCATAATTGACCTAAGTCCTGGACCACAGCACAACCATACTGGGTATCAGTATAGATTGTAACATTCAAAACATTGGCAATGTAGCATGCTCTTATAGTTACAATCAATTCTAACACTTGTGCTGAAGTTACATTACACAAGTAGGATGCTTCTAAAATCTATGCTATTGTGCAGACTGCATATGCTCCTCAAAGAACTCAATAATGGTCTCTCAGACAAGAACATCAACAACTAAAATCATATCAACATAACTCAGTCACATCACTACAATCATGGTCCGTTTTATCTGTTTCATAATAAGCTTCTTCTCTAGACAATGGCATAATTGTTGCAGGATTCAAAGAATTGCAGCATTTGATCGAAAAAATTTCTGCTGCAAGTATAATTTACTCATATTTGGTGAATCAACTGCTTCTAGGATGCTGAGTTTGAGTATGAGTTAGCAATGCCTCAACTAAATGAGGAACCAGCACAATTAGTGTCTGTCCCATCACACTTGTCTCACTATAAGAAATTGCAAGAGAATTGGCAGCAACACTTCTCATGTTTCCTGTAAGCGAAGTGACCACTGCATCTAATGCAGCTGTAAGAAAAGCACCTGGCCACTCCCAACCCTCCCCAACACCCATTATTCGGTATAAGAACTGAAAATGCACACCCTTCTTTCTCATGGAATGTTAAATACAAATCGGTTGTGTAATTTGGTGTTCCTAGAACAGGGGCGCTATACAAGCTATGTTTGAGCCCCAGGAAGATCTGCAAATATTCATTGGCACTGATCGCTCATATCACTGTGAGTTAGCCTTTGTAAAGATTTTGCAATCAGGGAAACGTTTGGAATCCCTTGACCGTAGCCAACTATCCCATCCTCACTTTTCTCAGTATTGTTTGTGGGTTCATTTTCAGAATCACAGAAATGAGTTCTTTGGACACCTTCCTCACTCCCTTCTCAATCTGAAGTCCCAAATAAACTACTTCTTCCTGACAGTACTTCAATTTAGCAGGGGATACTTTATGCCCATTTTCAGCTAAGTGGTTCAGCAATGCAATTGTGTGAAGTCTATAGCCCTCTATAGTTTTAGCAGTGACCAGCAGGTCCTCAATAGACTGAACTAGTACTGAATCACAGGGTTGAATTTGACTTTCCAGACTTTAGGATTTGAGAGAAGATTGAATGACTTTCCGGATAGCCCTGTGGGATTCTACACCACACCATAACTCTATTGCAGAATCTGAATGCAAAGAGATACTGACTATCTTCATGAAGAAGAATTGAGAAAATGCTTGACATAAATCAGTGAATGTAAACTACTAGGCATCTACCGGAATTCTGGATCAATATTACAGCAGGAGTTGGTACCACAGGACAACAAGGAGTCACAGTATTGTAATTTATTTTTCTCAGGTCTTGTACTACCTCCATTTTCCGCTAGGTTTCTTTAATCCCATGATCGGAGAGTTACATAGGCTCCCCAACACTGTTATAACTCACTGCTCAATCTTTTTATCAATGACAGGGTGCGATCCCCTCCTCTGCTTCTCAAGTATGCTTGTACTAAGGAGTACGGGGATACATTACCTTCAGTTTCACTGTAATCTTTACTGGATCTGCAATTCTAAATCACCCAATTTCTTTTCCTAAAACATCTCAAGCCTCCTTGATCACAGTATGTTTAAAATCTGGAGGCAAGTCTTCTGTGAAAATTGGGAACATTTTATCTTGACTCGTGTGATTTTATTTTAAAAACAGAGTCCTCATCATTTGTCTGAATTGCAGCACCATCCACTGTACACTAAATCATGCAATTAAAGAAGTGAATCATGTCCTAACAAATCAACTAGACTTGTTTCACTGATTATGAACTTATGATGATCTGAGATTGGACACCTTTTTACTGGAACGTTAGCTGACAACTAATTAGTTGTTGGTCCAAGATACCTACTACTTCGACTTCTTTTCCTGAAAGGGGTAGGTTGGGAACCTCCAACGGTCTAGCTATGGAGTGGGTTTCACCAGTATCAGTTAAAATTATACTGGATGGCCATTCACCTGTCCTTCCACAAAAAAGTTTTTCTTGTGTACCTCTAGGTCTGCAACAAGCATGCAGTCCTCCAGTCCTTCTCCCACCTCCGGTACTGCCATTGTGCCCGACTCTGCCCTACATTAACTTTGTGTGAACCTGAAATTTGTGAAGAATTCCCATTGATCACTGAAATGTAAAATTTTTGTTGAAGAACTTGCATATTATTCTGCCGTTGCATAAAAGGAGCCGCTGGTATATTCCCATTGAATTGTATTGGATTCCACATATTCCGCACACAATCTGGTAGGGCTGGAGAAGTTGACTGCATCACCCCATTTTGGGAACCATTTGCCACTCATTTTGAAACCTACAATACGATAGAGACTTCTAGCCGCAGGTTCCTTACCTTTAAATTTTCCCTGGTGTCGGACTGGAAGCAGAGTGAGTAGGACCACTGCACGCCTGTAGGTAGCGTCTATCGACTCCACATGTCTTGGCGGCAGCATCTGCGCTGAAAGTGACGTCACGGTACCTATATAGGCGCCACCCAGGCACGCTGACGTCAGTTCTTTTTTTTTCACGCCAGCCAGCGCTGATCCATACAAGATCCATCCCTCTGTTATTATTTGACTGGATTTTTTTCTACGTTTTGTCAAGAGTTTTTGAGGTTTTCCTCCTAGTATGTTAGATATGTCATCTAGAAAGACAGGATTCAAGCCCTGTGGAGCCTGTCATCGTCCGATGTCGGTGATGGACCAGTATCTTGTCTGCCTGTGGTGCTTGGAGCATGACCATGACCCAAAGTCATGCTCTGACTGCCGCACCATGAATCAGAAAGCTATAAGGGAGTGGTCCCTAAAGCTTATGGCGGCCCGGCATGCGACTCCACACAAATCGAGGTCCCAGTCGAGAGGAAGGTTCCAGGACTGGTCAATGAGCCCGAAGTCGTCATCGTCCTACTCCACGTTCTCAGGACACTCAGTTAAGTCGAGACACAAGAAAAAGAGCAAGAAGTTGAAGCGGTCTTTGACTTCTCCGACGAGGCCTGCTTCCTCGGAGCCTGTGTCGACTCAGTACCACCCCAGACGTTCTGGTAGCTGGAGGGACCCCACCCAGCTGAAAGAATTCTATGAGGCCATGTGCCTCATCATTAGGCGGCCCGACCCCTCCAGCGTGCCTTTTGGCCCCACTAGGTCAGAGGGGGCCCCATCTGGTTCCATGCTGGTAGCTCCAGTGGACCCTCAGGGATCCATTCCTGGATCCGGCCGGCACCGGTCGTACTATCTCGACCTTCCCCGGCGCCTGCCCCGATGCCTATGCTCCCAGCGATATCCACATTATGATCCCCGACTCCAACACGGAGCTGGATGGGCGACGCCGACTCCAGTGCCGGTAGGAGCTTTGCCTCCTAGATTGGACCCTAAGCCCTATTCCCTTGGGCTAGGCCTCTGTAAAGAATGGAAGGGGTCGCTGGACCCTGCAGAATACCAGCCCTATGAAGAAGGCCCAAATAAGGACTGGTGTGAGGGACTGGGTGAAGCCAGTGGACTGGATACTTCTCCAGTTACTGGTATGTTTTCTCCCCCTAATTGACTACGGAGGAGGGAGCCTCATATGCAATGGTGGTGCAGAGGGCGGCTGAGGTCCTTGACCTTCAGTTGCCCTTGGTGGCAGATTTTTTCTTCCGCCAGCACAGCATTGCGGTCTGTGAACACTGTATGCCTTTTGGGCTGTTAATCCCACACTCTGTGGGACACGGTTGCGCAAGTGCTGCCACAGGTCCCAGAGGAGGCCTGGGCTGTACTCTCTCAGGTTGTTGCCCATATGAGAGACGCAGCAAAGTTCATAATACGATGTAGACTCAACACGACCGACTCACTGGCGAGAGCGGTTTCATCTACTGTGGCCCTAAGGCGCCATGCCTGCTTGCGGACGATGGGCTTTTCAGGGGATGTCCAGGCTTCCCTTATGGACATGCCCTTCAATGGAACCTATCTCTTCGGAAACGAGGCAGATTCAGCTCTTGAGAGCTTTAAGGACTCTCGGGCTACGGCCAAGTCCTTGGGCCTTTCTGCTGCTTCACGTCACCTCCAATCTGCCTTTCGCGGCTAAGGGAGGGGCTTCCAGCCGCGCCTGTACCCTCCCAGCCACCGAGCTGCGCATGCTCCCCAGCCTCTGTGTGGCCGAGGGCACTGTAACCATAGACCTCGTGGTTTGGGTAGCCAGTGGTTTGGTCTGTCCATCACCCCCCTGCAGCCTCCAAACCTTCCTAATCTGCCCCTTTACCACCATGGGCATCTAGTTGGCGGCAGGATTTGCTATCACCTGTCCCACTGGCAGTCCATAACATTGGACAGGTAGGTTTTGCAGTTCGTCCGAAGGGGCTACACCCTCACCTTCGAGACTACCCCTCTCTCCATGTCACCATCTCACGACTGGCTGACAGAGGATCATCTGTCCCTTTCCGCGAGGAAGTCATGGCTCTCTTGGCCAAAAGAGCCAAAGAGATGGTTCAGGTGCCAGACGTAGGCTGTGATTTCTATTCCTGCTACTTTCTGGTATTCAAAAAGGCAAAGGCCTTCGGCCTATTCTAGATCTCAGTGCCATCAATTTCTTCCCCAAGAAGAAGAAATTCAAAATGCTCGCGATGGCTCAGGTCTTGTCTGCCCTGGTCCCAGAAGACTGGATTGTAGCGTTGGACTTGCACAACACCTATTTTCACATCCCCGTCCTGCCTGCCTATCTGCGGTTTACTGTAGGCCATGAGCATTTTCAGTTCACCTTGCTCCCTTTTGACCTTACCAGTGCCCCTCAGGTGTTCACCAAGGTGATGTTGGTGGTTGCAGCTCATCTGCGAGAATCAGGGGTGCCAGACTTCCCAATATCTCGACGACTCGCTGTTGAAGGCGGGCTCGCCCGAGGCTGTCTTCTCCCACCTCTAGACTAATATGAACCTCCTGCACTGGCTGGGGTTCACTATCAACATGCCGAAGTCACACCTGAGTCCCTCTCAGACGCTCTCTTTCATCGGAGCTGATCTGGACACAGTGCAGTTTCGGGTTTATCCCCTGGAGCGGCGGCGAGTCCAGGATATTTAGGCTATGATACCCATGTTTCGGCCTTTATCCTGGGTTTCGGTGAGACTGACTCTGAGGCTTCTGGGCCTCATGGCCTCCTACATCCTGCTAGTGACACATGCCCGATGGCATGTGCGCGCTTTGCAGTGGTACCTGAAGTTCCAGTGGGTGCAACATCAGGGGAATCTCTCCAACATGGTTTAAATCTAGGAGGGAACTGCAAAAGATCTGCAGTGGAGGCTTAGTAACCGCGACTGAGTGAGAGACAGACCCCTCTCCTTTCCCCAACCAGATCTGCCAGTAGTGAAGAGATGCGTCAATCCTGGGATGAAGCAGCAATCTGGGAGAGGTGGAGATCAGAGGACTCTGGTAGCCGGTGGAATCCGGACTCCACATCAACATGCTGGAGCTCGGAGCAATCTGACTAGCATTGAAAGCCTTTTTACTCTCCATCAAGGGACGGCGAGTGCAAGTGTTCATGGACAACACCACTGCCATGTGGTACTGTAACAAGCAAGGGGTGGGGTCGTGGAGCCTTTGTCAAGAGGCCCTGTGCCTCCGAACATGGCTGAAACAGCAGTGCATATTCCTGGTGGTTCAACACCTGGCGGGCTCTCTGAACGCCAGGGGAGACAAACTCAGCCATCAGTGCCTAGAGGATCACAAATGGCGTCTTCAGCTGGAGGTGGCACAGGGTCTCTTTCAGCAGTAGGGAGAGCCTTGGTTAGATCTGTTCGCCTCCGCCGAGAACCCACAATGTCAGCAGTTTTGCGTGCTGGTGTTTCCACAACGGCTCTCGCTCGAAAGCTCTTTTTTCATCTAAAGTAGTGCTCAGGCCTCCTGTGCGCCTTTCCGCCCATACCACATCTGCCCAGAGTTCTCAAGATCAGGAATGCCTGGGCCCAAGTCATCCTTGTGGCTCTGGACTGGGCACGGAGAGTCTGGTATCTTGAGCTACTGAGCATGGCCATTAATTCTCCGATCAGGTTTCCCCTTGGAAGGATCTTCTGTCGCAGCAGCAGGGGAGGGTTCGCCACCCAAACCTGTCTACTCTGTCTTCTTGCGTGGAGATTGAGTGGCGGCAGTTGACAGCTTTTGACCTTCCTCCCCTTAATCTGTCATGGCATTCTGGCAGCCAGGCGTCCCTCCACCAAGACAGTATACGCCGGCTGTAGGAAAGGATTTGTGGCATGGTGTGCAGAAAAACATATTAATCTTCTTTCTGTCCTCTTTCTGAAGTCTTGCTCTTCATTCTTTGCCTTGCCCAGCAGGGCTCTGACTCTAGGCACTCTGAAGGGCTATCTGTAGGAGAGTAGGGTCTTATTTCATGGTTACCCCCAGTATTTTTGCATGGTGTTAGTATGTTTAACCAGGACCCCATCATATGTGCTCTCTTTCTCAAAATGACTTTGGTAAGTACTTTGGTACCTCCACAATTGGCTACTGGTGTACCCTTATAAGTCCCTGGTATATGGTACTAGGGTACCCAGTGCATAGGTACACCAGGGGTCTCCCGTGGGCTGCAGCATATATTATGCCACTCACGGGAGTCCACTTAACTCTGACTACAGGCCTGCCATTGCAGCCTGTGTGAGATGGTGCTTGCACTTCTCATGACAGATATAAGTTTCCTTATATCCGAGATCACTGCAAGTAAAATGTATACATCACCCCTATTGTAGGCCCTTCAGTCCTTAGGTCAGGTGCTTGGTTATAAATGTGAGGGTGCCCCTGCATGAGCAGGAAACCCCTACAAACTCCGGAGTCAATTCTCCAGGCTTTGTAAGTGCGGTCAGTCATTTTAACACATATAGTGGACATCAGTTATTACGAGATGTCTAACTTTCTGTATACTGTGCAGAACCTGGTCATGTTTGGTATCAAACATGTTGGAATCATACCCCAACACTCATTCCAGTGTTGGAGGTATGATCCCATATACTGGGGGGCCCTTAGAGGAGCCCCCTGTACTCCCGGTTACAGCTTTTCAGGGTCTGCCAGCAAGCTAGTGCTGCTGTCCTCTTGCTTCTGAGCTGAGCTTGAGCAGGGGAATGTAGTACAATAGGTTTCTGGTCACAGGGAGGTGTGACCATCTCCCAGACAAGACTTAGTGTATTGGGCTGGGGTGGGGGCGCTTTCCAGCGCCACCAGACTGCATTGAAGGGCACATTTGGCCTACAGCTAGGTGCAACATTAGTGGTGGCTTTAAACTACGTGCCAAGAGACCTGCTGGTTTATGTGCGCTTTATAAATTTCCCATAACATAACATTTGGTGCCCTCCTTGCACACATCGGTTTGAGCCACTTCAGGAACCCTTGATTCCTGCTGTGGCGCGAAACAGGACAAAGGACATGGGAGTATCCTCCCCTCTGTCCAGATCCTCTTCTGGGAGGGACCACTGCGTCGTCCTAACCCCTTTTCTAGGGTATTTAAGGGCTTAACTGTGGGTGGGTCCTCAGATTAGCCATGGGACAAGACTCAAGCCTGAAACCATGTCACTCTTCGACAGTCTGGACACTTGGACTTCGCCTGGAACCGAGACTGCATCAAGGAAGACTCCTGCTGCTCCTGTTCTCGCTGTTCTGCAAGTTTTCTTCATTGTCTGTGCTTCTTCCAGGATCTTTAACAGATCTGTGGGCATCAGTGACACCCGAAGTAATCTTCCTTGGAGTGAGGGAGCCACTCCCCTGCATCTGCAGGCACCGCAACGAAGCTGCACAGTCTACTGCTCCTGACGTGCCACAGACTTTGAAAGGCTCAGCAACACAGGTAGTGGTTCTGCAACTCCCTCGTGGCCTGACCTGTCCTTTCAGCAATTTTGAGACCCGTATCCCTCGTCAGAACCGCTGGGACCAATTCACCTGTGCACCGCGTCGACTTGCTGTTGCCAAGGCTTGTTGGCTCTACACTCCAGGGATCTTTGGGCTACAGGAAGCCTCAGCCTCCAGCATCTCTTCCTGCCAAGTACATCGTCCTCACTGCATCCTCTGCATCATGGGCCTTCATCTTTGGCAAGCTGCTCGAGCTCTTCTTGTGACTCCTGTGCCTTTTGCCTTGGGTTCTCCTGAGGGTCATCTTCTGCTTCAGTAGGTTCTCCTGCTTGCTCGAGGCCTGCTCTGACTCTCCTGCTTGTGGTGAGTCCCTTTGACCTTGCTGGTCCCAACGTTGCTCCTTCTTCGCTTTCCTCACGTGTTGCAGCTGCCAAGGATTGATGCTGCTCCCGTCGGACACCGACCCCCTGGTTCCCGACTTCGACGTGGGACAGCTCGTGCATGACTCCTGGTCATCCTCAAAAACAACAATTGATGGACAGAATGCAGAACAATATCATACATTCACCCCAGTACAGAGATCTGGGCCTAAATCGATCGTTTTTTTTGCTCAACATGCCATTCCAGTTTGAACCCAGCCATATGCAAATCAGTCTTGACCCTGTGCCCAATGGGAACAGTCCAGCCCGAACTGCCAGGCCAGGTCCTCCCTGGACTGGAAACAAGCATCCTAGGACCGGTTTCGGGGTTTCACCCCTCTTCAGCCAGGATAGCTTGACTCCAGTGGCATGGAGAGCACGGGACCCACGTCTGGGCATACCCGTCCCACTCGGGGTGACAAATGCAAAAACAACAATTGATGGACAGAATGCAGAACAATGTCATACATTCACCCCAGTACAGAGATCTGGGCCTAAATCCATCGTTTTTTTGCTCACCGTCCATCAATTGTGTGTCTTTTGCTTCCTGGTCATCCTCGGTATCGCCTGGTCCCCACAGCTGCAGCGACAAGGTCACCGCCAACTCTTCTGAACCGTCCGACATTGGTGGGCATTGCACAGTCTTCTCCAGCAGCATCTTTCCTGAAGTCCTCCATTGTGATCTACAGCGGTTTTCGACGTTTCTTCGCACCTATGCACCCGGCTTCCCTGGTGTAGGTATCCTGGTTCCTGGGGTATGCACGGGTGAGGTGACTCTCCAACATTCTGTTGTCCATGGGGATTCTTCAGGGTCCTTCTTCTCCAAAACTGCAACCGCGACCTTCCCGTTGACTTCTGTTGGACAAGCGGCTGTGTTTCGACTCTGCACACAGCCTCCATGGGGTGGTTCCTTGTGTCCTTGGCTCCTCTGAGTCTCCTGGTCCAAGTCCCGACTTCGGTCGCAGTTCACTTTCCATTTTTTTAGTATATGGTTTGGTCTCCCCCTGGAGACCCCTGTATTTTGTGCTACCAACCTGTTTACAATTGAAGTAGTATTCTGTATTTGTGTTTATATCACCGAGTAGGAGATATACCAATGTGTTAGTGAGTGTTGTATAATAAATATACATGTTTTTATATATACACTGTGTGGTTCTTTTTAGTATAACCTACACTACAGGATTATATCTGGTAAAATAAGCTGCTTAACACTCCTTCAAGATAAGCCTGAAGGCTGCTCTCCACAGCTACCACTTTGAGAGCTTTCTATGGTTCGCAAGACCACTAAAATCACCATTAGGGTTGCCTGGATTAGTGCAAGGTGCTTCACTTAGATAAGTGTGCACCATATACTAAGCCAGCCTCCTACACTCCCTGTGTAAATGGTAATTATAATTGGTTATCCATGATCGGCATATTTACTGACAAGTCCCTAGTAAAGTGCACAGTGTGTGCCCGAGGCCTTTAAATCAAATGCTACTAGTGGGTTTGCAGCACTGATTGTGCAACCCACACCACTGGCCATTCAAATGTGTCAGACACTGCGGTGTCTGCACGCACAGTTTTTAACAGCCATGTCGACCTGGCAAGTGCAACCACTTGCCAGGCCCTAACCTTCCCTTTTCTTACATGTAAGTCACCCCTAAGGTAGGCCCAAAGTACCCCCATGGGCAGGGTGCAGTGTATGTGGAAGGTAGGACATGTAGGGGTGTGTTTTACATGTCTTGATAGTGAAATACTGTGTATTTCGTTTTTCACTATTGCAAGGACTAGCTCTCCTATAGACTATCATGGGAGATGCCTTGTAACATTTTACAAGGGTAACTTTCAACTGGGAACAGCTTGAGATTTGGAGTTTGTTGCTCCCATAGCTCAGAAAATAATAACACATCTTTCAGTAAAGTTGGTTTTTAAATTGTGGGGTTGGAAATGCCACTTTTAGAAAGTGAATCAAAAAAGGGGGTGCCTCCCGGACGATCAATCAAATTTTTGTTTAGGAGAAGAAACCAAAGTGCTGTTCCTTCCGTTGTCTTTGATTTGACCTGTTGTTATTTGATTTTTCAGCAAGGGTGTACACTTGGGTATATCACGCCGATGTATATTGTTTTTAGTAATTTTCCATAGAATAAATCAGTAATCCTCTTTCTTAAATCATAGCATTTTTTGTTTGCTTTTTTTATAAAATATTTTTGAAGAGAACATAGTATACACTTTCGGACATACTGACAAGGGACAAGACTTGTGCAAAGCAAAAATTACATGACAACACTTCTTGAATACATGAAACGGTGTAATCCGGGACAAGACTTATACAAAGCAAAAATTACATGACAACACTTCTTAAATACATGTAAAGAATTAATCCAAAAGCATATAACAAAACACATGGAGTTGCATGTCTAGTGTCCTACATCCTACGCGTGTCCCTCGTGGCTTTCACTGCGGAGTGCCCCGCAGGACGAGGGACACGCGAGTAGATAAAGAAGAAGGCTCCTGGCCTATAGAATCACCTTTGCGAGAACAGACCCTCCGAGGAGGCGGCCCGTGCCCTGACTTAAGCAGGACTCCAGAACAAAACAGTTGGATGGTCTCCGCCAAATAGACTCCAAGGTCCAACCTTCACGCAGGACCCCACGTCAAAACAACAGTCTGCAACAAGAAACCAGTCAGACGCTCCCAATAAGGCATTTATGAAGCAGCTGGCCCAACATGGCCATAAAGTTTAAAACCCTGAAGAAGACCTTCCCCGAAATACACTACAGGCCCAACCTGAAGGGTCAAAACGCATCGGCGCAATGACAAACGGGGCCAAGAGCTACCATAAACTGGTTCGTTCTACGCACAAAGCTATGCACTATGAGAGATAGAATCTAGGATATCATCCTGTTATTAACTCATACTCTGACCCCTACCACAATAGGGCCAGGTAGCACTGTCTAGCACTACATACAAGAGGACTGAAGTGGCAAAGGTCCCAATGATGATATAATGTAGGACACTAGACATGCAACTCCATGTGTTTTGTTGTATGCTTTTGGATTAATTCTTTACATGTATTTAAGAAGTGTTGTCATGTAATGTTTGCTTTGCACAACTCTTGTCCGTAAGTGTATACTATGTTCTCTTAAAAAATCTTTTATAAAAAAAGCAAAGACAAAATGCTATGATTTAAGAAGGAGGATTACTGATTTATTCTATGGAAAATTACTAAAAACAATACACAACAGCGTGATATACCTGAATGTACACCCTTGCTGAAAAATCAAATAACAGGTCAAATCAAAGACAACAGAAGGAACAACACTTTAGTTTCTTCTCCTAAAGAAAAATTTGATTGATGGTCTGGGAGGCACCCCCTGTGAGAAGTTGGCCTGGTATATGCTGTCCACTAATTAAAGTGGGCACCTTGCACCAGTCCAAACGACCTTTATTGATGATTAGGTTAAAGACAACCTTTATTGAAAGCTATCCTAGTGGTAGCTATGGAGAGCAGCCTTCAGGCTAAGTCTCGAAGGAATGTAAAGCAGCTTGTTTTACCAGTATATAACCTCCTGAATGACCAAATGAAAGGAGAACCACACCAGGTATATATAAAATATATGCATTTATTACTAAACACTCTCTACTAACCTCTTTATGAGATTAGGGAACAAGGCACACAATATTAAATCACTAGAACAGTAAATAGCACAATACACAGTGGGCTCCAGGGGGAGACCAAACCATATACTAAGAAAGTGGTATAACAACCACGACTTGACTAGACACAGTGCCTAGAGCACGTAGAATCGCTGGGACCCCAAGGTAGTGACACAGGGGACCCACGGAGGACGGGTGCAGTGTGTGAACACAGGCGCAAGCTCCGTACAACTCTATGGGAAAGTTGTGGTTGGAAATTTAAAGATTAAGCAAACCCAGCTAAACATAGAAGGTTCTAAGGCCAGCACCCTTGAGAGTACCGAGGTACCCGTGTTGCCTATCCCAGAGGAGCCGGGTGCATAGGCGTCATGTGGTGTCGGAAACCCTCGTCGTTTTCAATGGCGTGATGCGAAAAAGTACTGCTGCCGTGGAGAAGAAAAGTGTCCGGTGTGATCCAAGCCTGGATCGGAGATGAGAAGAACCTAAAAGCAGAGGGGACAAAGTCTGGGTCACTTCACGTGACCAGGAGCGGAGCAATCGAATGCCCACCGATGTCGGGTGCTTCAGGTGAGAAGAGGTGAAGCTTGACTCTGCAGCCTCGGGGACCAGGAGACGTCGACGATGACCACAGTCCGGAGGCGAGCTGTCCCACGAAGGATGTCGAGTGCTGGGGGGGTCAGTGTCCGGATGGAACACCAACAAGCCTTGGAAACTGCAACCCACGCGGTCAGAGGAAAGATGCTTCTGTGAGGACCAGCAAGGTCCTGGGGACTCTCCAAGCTATGGAGAGTCAGGGCACGTCTGGAGCAACCAGGAAAGCCCACTGAAAGTCAAAGTTACCTTCACAGGGACCCACAGGCCAACGGACCAGGGATCGCGAAGGGACCTCAAGCTGAATCACTAAATACCAGCCCACGGAACACTCGTGGAGTGTAGGCCGGAAATCTTCGGTGGAATTACTGCTCGGGGTCAGGACTACAAGTAGCCCAGAGCACAGCTTCAGGGATCGCCGAAAAGCATATGCTGCTGCAAATGAAATATGGTGCACAGGGGTACGGGTTACACGGTCCCCACGAGGGATACGGGCTCAGAATTGCTGAGAGCGCAGATCAACCTCAGAGACCTTGGGAACCCACCTCCTGTGTTGCAGAAATCTTCGGAGTCCTTCAGGAGCTTCGTAGATGCAAACCGGTCAGATGCGTTTAGGTGCCTGCTCAGCAGGGGAGTAACTCCTTCACTCCAAGGGAGATTCTTCAGTCATCCAGCGTCGTGCAGATAGTCGAAGTACTTGGTTTCTGTAGCAGAGTTTAGTCCAGGTAAATCCAAAGTCCTGTAGTCAGGTGTTCCTATTTTATACCCAAGGAAGGGGTGGGACAAACTCTGGGGACCCACCTATGGGAGGGTCAGGACAGAGGGGTGGCTACACCCATGTCCTTTGTCCAGTTTCACGCCAGAGCAGGAGCAAATGGCTCCTGCAACCGGTTTGAGCTGGACTATGCACAGGGACACCAAATGTGCCCCCAGTGCAGACATCAAAGCACTCTGAGAGTGCACCCACCCAGCCCCAATACACTAAAGCCTGTCTGGGAGGTGGTCACACCTCCCTGTGACAGGAAAGCTTTGTCAAACCTTCCCCTGCCGGAGTTTCATCCAGCAGCAGGAGGGCAGACTTGTGTCTGTGGCTGGCAGCATCCATTTTGTGATGCCAGGGTCAAGAAAGCTGGTACCGGGTGTACCGGTGTTGTGATATCTCTCCCTCTAGGAGGGTGGAATCATACCTCCCACACCAGTTACTGGTGTGGAGGTATGATTCCAAGGTGTTTGACACCAAACACATGTTTCCATGCAGCCGTTTTAAAGTTAGCATTTACCACGAGGTTATAATGCACTTAAGTATATATTGTTGGCTGCATCACAAACATCCCCGGAATATAGGTTCCGAAGGCTGCAGAGGGGCTCTGCTCATGCATGGGCACCCTTTCACACAAAACCCAGCACCCTGCCTTCAGGATTTATAAGGCCTGCTATAGGGGTGACTGATAGGTTTATATGTGCAGTGATTAGGATAGATATAGTGAACCTATATCTAAGTAAGGGGTGCATGCACCACCTTACACAGGCTGCTGTAGCAGACCTGTTGTGTCATTTTAAATGGTCTCTCAGGGGTGGCATAATACATGCTGCAGCCCCTGAGAGGTCTCTGGGGTACCTATGCCCTGGGTACATAGTATACCATATACTAGGGACTTATAAGGGTACCCCAGAATCCAATCTGGAGTGTACCTAAAGTACATGAACAACCAATTTAGGGAGAAAGCAGATAGACTGGGGTCCTGATTAGCAGGATCCCAGTCGGACTAAGTCGAAAACCAGCAAAACACCAGGAAAAAAATGGGGGTAACCATGCAGTCAGATTCCACCTTCCTACACCCCCTTTTTTGATTCTCTATATATTGATTCCAGCCTCCACAGTCCACAACTGAATCACTCACCTGTAAGATATACACACTTTTAGAAAGTGGGCATTTCCTTGTTTAACCACCCTGTGCCTCTGCCTGTGGAATAAACACCTGGTTTTAGACTGACAGGGGCTGTTTGTGCATTCACTCCAGACACTCGCACAAAGGGAGCTGAAGTGGGCCTTGCATATGCTGAAGAGTCATCCTGGGCTAGAGTGGTGGGAGGAGTTGTCACTAACACCTGAATAGTCTGTGACTGCCCTGCACAATGCTGTCTCCACCCCCTGCAGTGTGGCTGGACCAGGGAGGACAGAACTAGTTTTACTGACTTCAAAGGGAAAAAGGGGTATAAGTATCAGACCTTAAACCCGAGAACTTTAGATTACTTCTGAATCAAGAGGATCCTGCCAAGAAGAGCTGCCAGGAGGAGTACTGCCCCTTTGCTGTGTGTTGCTTTGTTGGGTTGGCCTGCAGTTCCTGCTTCTGTCTGTGAACAGTGGAAAAGACTGGATTTTTACGTTGTTGTATCCTGCTTGAGAAGATCTCCAAGGGCTTGAAGTAGAGCTTGCCTCATGTTAAGAAGTCTCAGGGGGACACAGACTTCATCTGCGGCTTCCTCGAACTCCACTGCTGGGAGTTCTGACCTGCCTTGTGGTGCCAAATCCAGTTCTGGACGCTTGGAGGTTGTTCCTGCTGCAAAGAAATACAAAGAACTAAAGAAACCTGCAAAATCGACCCTTCGCCCTTCTTGCGGCTGGATTTTCCAACTCCGCACCGCCGTGCGGGAGAAAATCCCGACGCACAGCCACGTGTGGCTGAAGAAATTGACACAGTGTCTGCCTGACGCCCGAAGAATCCCCGCATGTCAAGTTCAGCACACCGGTCTCCAAAGTCCATGACCACCGCACTGACTCCGACGCATGCCCTGCTGTGTGGCTAAAAGAAACAAGGCATCGTTAGACTGTGGCTGAAAAAATTGAAGGAGCTCCTGTTTGCTGCCGCCACCTCGACCTCTAGCATGTTCCGTATTTCCATGCATTGTGTCTGTGCACCGCGCATCTCCGATGCAGCACACGCAGACTAGAACCATCTTGGAATCAGTGCATCACTTCCCCCTGGAGTCCAGATTCGATGCATCACTCTCCTACATGCAGCAAAACTGTTGCATCGCCTCCCCAAGGACTCAGGAACTGACGCATCGCTGTGTTTTCTGACGCTTCCCTCCTCTGCGGCTGTTTTGCTTTGTTGATTTTGACGCATTTGAGATACGTTGTGTAAAGATCACGCATCCATCGTTTTCTATGGACAGATTTGATTGAAAACGTTTAAAAGTCATATTTTGAGTTGTGTATGTTGAAGCTTTATTTTTCTAAACTGGTGTGGTGTCCATTTGCAGTGTTTTCACTGTGTAACTGTGTGTGTTATGTACAAATACTTTACACATTGCTTCTGATATGGGCCTGAATGCTTGTGCCAAGCTACCAAGCGGGTGAGCAGGGATTATTTTAGGTGTGTAATCCCCTTATCCTGACTAGAAGGAAGGGTCCCTACTTAGGCAGGGTGCATACCGCTGCCAACTACAGACCCCCATTTCTAACACTTCCTGTCTCCATCCTTTCTTCTTCTGAAGCAATCTCACATCCTTTCAGTGGCTGAGTCTTTCCAGCCTGACCTTTCAGCATTCTTATCCACTATGTTATTGGCCACATAATTCCACTCATTCAAAGCCTCAAGCTGCACAGGTTTAGGTTGCGGCTGCATCTCAAACATTGCTCGCATCAAATACTTAATCTTTTTCATTTCATATAAACCATACATAGAAAACTTTAACTTCTTATGGTCAGCAGTAATTGTATTCCATTCTTTCAGCCATAGACATGTATGTAATCCAAAATCCGACAGCATCTCATGTGCCAGTGTACCAATCGGCAGTAGAGCATCTCCTCCATTAGCAGAAACATTGGCTTATTCAAAGCCGCACCCATCGTAAGCTCAATCTAGCTCACAGTACATAAAATTAAGTCAGCCAATCACAAAACTTTTTAAAAACAAAGCTTGAAACGCAATGCCTAAACAAATTAAATACCTTGCCTATCTACCAGGATATGTGCTGGAAAATCAAACTCCACACCCATCACCCTGAGATAGATTTAAGACTAGCAGCAATCCACTTTTGAGTCAGTAAGTCTATTTCTCATGCACAAAGAAATGAATGACACAACCGTGATTAGTTCATACACAACTAGACCAGGATTTCATACAACCTCACTTGATGCCACACTTCTCTTCAGGAGACATGTTCAAAATGTATTTTGAGATCTTGGATTTCATTGAATCCGCTAACCTGATACATGAATCCAGAAAACCTTTGCACTTAAATTTGCAATATATTCATCAAAGCACAATTTAAACAACTTCTGCAATTTGTGCTAACTATAACAATGCAATGAAAATGTAGACACTAGCAACATGAAACACAAAAGACCATTGATATAACACCTGCTGTAATGAGATCTGCACCATGCCGAAGAAAAATTTCTCCCTCCAAATAACACACTTTGCGACTGTAATAATTCACATAACTCAACTCACCTTGCACCATACATACAAGGCCCTATTTATACTCACGTGATGTGACTTTTGACAACTTGCACCAGACCAGTACATTTGATGTACTACTGCTGGTGTATTAATCCATGCAATTTCAGACACCTAGCATTGGGGAATCCTAACTCTTTCAATTTTCATCCCATTTGCAAATAAACCATCAGCCAGTGACCATCCTTTGCTACCAAATTCTGTTAGCACTTTCTACTAAAAAAAAAAAAGGGCCGATAAGAAGGATCAGGCCGTGTGAGTCCCAAAGGACAAGAGCCCTAGGCAAATAAATTAAAATCTTCACAGGAAAACCCACACAGAACAAGATTCAAAGTCCAAACCATGAAGGTTTATCGAAAAATTAAGAATCATTACAGGAAGCAAAAAGATTAGTTAGTCAATTCAGCATCAACATTATATATATCAGCATCAATATATCAGAAGTTAAGAGAAAAAAATCTAAGCATGGAGTGAATAAGAGAACCGACATGAAGGCTGCCTCTAGTGAGAGTAAAGAAAAGTCTGGCAAACATCCCAAAAACAGCACATTTTTTAATTTCATAGGAGTTGAGAATTATTCCCTCCACATAACGTGAGGTGGTAAAATGGGCTACGCTAATAAAAATACATTGACAAAAACCACTCATGATCTGGAAGATACATTACTTAAAACAGTCTTACTCTAGAAACATTCCTAAGATGTATAGTCTTGAGTCCCTCCGCCTTACATACAAGTGTAAATGACATTGCATTCCTAAATGTTAGCTGTTTGAGAAAGTCAATAAAGTATAGTGCAACTAGCTGTTGCTTGTTAGTCTTGAGCAGTGAAACGTGTGTTGCGTGTCAGTCTTGAACATTGAAACAGTATGTGTGTTCCTCCGTCAGGCAAGGCTCCTCCGAAGCACATTAGTTATTACACCAAAAATAAACAGTACCGTGAAAATAGCACAATTTAGCCTATTTTAGAAAGAATTAATGAAACCATGCATGTGGTGCAGCCTTTAAAAGCTACATTTCTTTAGCTGCAAGTGTCCCCCTTCCATCAGGCCCTCTAAATCAGTTTTCGGTCTACTTATGCTAACTTAAACACACAAAAATGAACATTAATCTTTCAGGCGTCAAAAAAACTACTCACCCACTCACTATGGTGAGTTGGATATTATCAGGGAGAGCTACTTTTGGACCTACTGGCCCGTTTTGGTGAGAATTTGAGCTGGCACAGAACAGGCGTTGTAGGAAAGTAGAATCTGCTGTTATGGTTACCCCCCACTTTTTGCCTGGTGCTATGCTGTTTCTGACTAGTCTGACTGGGATCCTGCTAACCAGGACCCCAGTCTCTGTGCTTTCTCCCTTAAATTGACATGGTGAGTACTTGGGTACATCCCAGATTGGCTACTGGTGTACCATTATAAGTCCCTAGTATATGGTACTCAGGTACCCAGGGCATAAGTACACCAGGGGTCTCCCATGGGCTGCAGCATGTATTATGCCACCCATGAGAGACCACTTAAATTATGACTACGGGCCTGTCATTGCAGCCTGTGTAAGCTGGTGCTAGCGCTACTTACGACAGATATAGGTTTCCCTATATCTGAGGTCACTGCACTTAAAACCCATAAGTCACCCCTAAGGCAGGTCTTTCAATCCTGAAGGCAGGGTGCTTGGTTCTAAGTGTGAGGGTGCCCCTGCATGAGCAGGACACCCCTACAACCTTCGGAGTCCATTCTCCTGGGTTGTAAGGGCATCAGCCATTAAGATACATAGAGTGGCCATGCGTCATTACGCGATGACAATCTCTAAACTGGCTTTAACGAACATTCTCATGTTTGGTATCAAACATGTTGGAATCATACCCCCATACCGTCCATGCACTGTAAAGCTCCTCCGGGAGGCCCTCAGTGCTCCCGGTACCAGTCTTGTAGACTCGGACAGCACAACATGGCTGCTGCCGACCAGAGACACGATTCTGCCCTCCTGCTGCTGAGCCAAGCTCGAGAGGGGAAGGCAAAACAATAAGTGTCCTGTCACAGGGAGGTGTGACCACCTCCCAGCCAGGGTTTAGTGTATTGGGGCCAGGTGGGAGCCCTTGCCAGCGCCACTCAGTCTGCTTGAGGGGCACATTTGCTGCCCTCCTTGCATAGTCCAGTTCAGAACCAGCTCAGGGAGCCGTTGGCTCCCGCTCTGAAGCTAAACTGGACAAAGGACAAGGGAGTATCCTCCCCACTTTCCGACCCCTCCCCTGGGAAGGAACCCTGAATCGTCCTACCCTTTCCAAAGGGTACTTAAGGGCTTACCTGTAGGTGGGTCCCTAGATTCGTCGTGGGACAAGATTCATATCAAGACACCACTTCTTCTTCGACCGTCTGAGCATTCTGGACTTCGCTGGACTTCGCTCTGGGTATCGAGGCTGCAACTGGGAAGACTCCTGCTGCTCCTGGTCTCGCCGCCCTGCTCGTCTGCTGCAACGTCCGTGCCTGTGCTCCATACAGGAACCTTCCAAGACATGTGAGCATCCAAGACACCTGAAGGAATCTTCCTTGAAGCGAAGGAGTCACTTCCCTGCATCTGCAGGCACCACAACGAAGCTGACCGGTCTGCTGATCCTGGGCTCCCATGGACTCCGAAAGGCTCAGCAACACAGGTGGTGGTTCCTCACATCCCTTCAGGCCTGCCCTGTCCTCTCACCAAGTTTGAGGCTAGTATTCCTCGTCGGAGCCGCAAGAACCGAACCCCTGTGCACTGTGTCGACTTGCCTTTACAAAGGCTTGCTGGCTCTCTTCCTCAGAGATCTTCGGTCTCCAAGTAGCCTCCACCTCAAGCATTTCCTGTGACCAAGATCTTCGTCCTTATCATATCCCTTGCACCGTGGGCCTGCATCTTTGGTGAGGTGCTCGAGGTCCTCTCGCGACTCCAGTGCCTCCGGCCTGTGGGTCCATTTGAGGGTCTTCTTTGATTTCAGTGGGCTCCCCTGATTGCTCGGGGCCTGCTCTGACTCCCCTGCTTGTGGTGAGTGAACTGCACCTTGCTGGTCCCGACACTGCACCTTCTTCGCTTTCCACGTTGTTTGCGGTTGCCAAGTCTTGTTGGTGCTCCCGACAGACACCAAACCCTCAGCTCTCGACATTCGACGTGGAACAGCTCTTGAACTGCTCCTGGTCTTCAACAGCATCGCCGGGTCCTCACAGCTGCAGCTCCAAGGTCACCGTCAACTCTCCTGAAACATCCAACATTGGTGGGTATTAGTCTTCCATGCCTCCTGGTCACTCCTGAGTGGCATAGACTCTGTCCCCTCTGCTTGCAGGTACTTCTCATCTTGAATCCACCTTTGGGTTCCACCGGACACTTTCACCTTCTCCAGCAGCGGCATCTTCCTGAAGTCCTCCATTGAGTTCGATGGCGGTTTCTGACGCCACTTTGCACCTATGCACCCGGCTTCCATGGTGTAGGTATCCTAGTTCCTAGGGTATCCACATGTGGGGTGGCTCTCCAACCTTCTGTTTTCCATGGGGTTTCTTCAGGGTCCACTGGGAAGGGTCCTTCTTTAAAATTGCAACCGCGACTTACCCATTGACTTGAATTGAGCACGCAGTCGTATTCCCACTCTGCACACAGCCTCCAAGGGGTTCCTGGTTACTTACCTCGAGTGGTTCCTGGGGTCCCCAGCACTTCTACGTCTTCTGGGTATAGTCTTGACTTGGGTCGTGGTTCGCATCGCACTATTTTAGTATATGGTTTGGTCCGTCCCCCCCCGGTGACCATTGTGTATCTGTGCTACTTACCTTTTTTCTTTGCAAAGTATTGTGTGCATTTCGTATATGCCAGGGTAGGAGATATTTGTATGCGTCAGTGAGTGTCTTATAATAAATACATATTTTTATAAATACACTGTGTGGTTCTTTTTCACTTGATCTGTACCAATAAGATTATGCTCTGGTAAAACAAGCTGCTTTACACTCCTTCTGGACTAAGCCTGAAGGCTGCTCTCCCCAGCTACCACTTAGAGAGCTTTCTAAGGTTCTCTAAGACCACTAAAATCACCATAAGGGTTGTCTGGATTAGTGCATGGTGCCCACTTACATAAGTGTGCACCATATACTAAGCCAGCTTCTCACAGGTGTTCCATTCATTCAGAAAGTGAATGAACAATAAAGATGCCTTTAAATCTTGTTTTTATCTTGTCACATTTTTTGTGCTGTTAAAGACAGAAGCTAAATGTAGGGCTGGACTGGCCGTACCGGGCGTGGAGCGTTTCCCAGGGAGTCTGGAAGGTTGGAGGCCGGTTTTGCTACTGGGGGCCGGTTTTACAGCAGTGCTGCAATATCTGCCTCCAGTCACAAAAGCAGCAAGCAAGCGTTTCTAGCCTCCCAGGGCCAGGCAGTGCTTCACCAGGGGCTGGTCTGAGAAAATTGCCAGGGCTGCTTTGGTTTCCCAGTCCGGCCCTGGCTAAATGTCAGCTTATAGCTTCTTACAAATTGCTGCTTACTTTATCTTGGAGATTGGGGTTTACTTTTCTTTCTTTGACTGGAAAGTTAGAGTATTTTGTAAAGTGAATTGCCTGAAAGTTGTGTTTGGGTGCAGAGAGAGTGAAATGAAGACCTGTAGAATATCAGCTTTTTTATCCTAACACACAACATTTAAATAGCTGGTAAATGAATGTTCGAGGCATATGAGCTGTAGATTGTATACTTTAGCATAGATCACCATCTGGTGTTGGGCTCGGATGTTTGCACTTTGTTTTTGTCGAAGAAGTCTTTGTAGTCACGGAATAGGTGACTCCTCCTTATGATGATAGTGCGCATGGGCATCGACTCCATCTTCAGATTGTTTTTTTCCGCCATCGGGTTCGGATGTAAATGGCTGCGCTCCGGGTCAGTATCGTATTCGATACCCCTTCGACGCGCAATCCTTCACCAGTCAACGGTATTGTTTTCGATCGCGCTCCTCGACGCGGATCCAACACAAAATCTCAACACCCTCGATTCCAGTCGTCGACGCGGGCCGTTGGGCCTATCCGTGCCACCAGGCCCTACAGCTAATGGAAAGAACTCCATTCAAAAAATGCCCTCTGTGTGGTGCCAAATTCTCACACGAGGTCTGTAACCTTTGCCTCTCTCCAGAACACGAGGTCAAAGATTGCCCGGTCTGTGCTTCATTCCGATCGAAGAAAACCATACGTGATCGCCGGGCTCGACGCCACGTAATGTCTCGATCCACTACCTCGGTGCCGGACGACATCTTCGATGCAGGCCCCAATGCCCCCGAGGAACAACAACCGGACAATGAAGACATCAGCGTCTCCGAGGCCGACGAATCAGAGGCCGAAGATCAGACGGTTACCCCAGGTCAACGAACCGTGAGTACCGACACCCCTACCTCTTCTCAAAAACATAAGGCTCCGGTAACACCTTCGCCTTCCGGCTCAGGTCGACACCGTGACAGAACTTCTCACGCCCCGCCTTTGGGCTCGGCTCCGAAGTCCAAAGACAAGCCTTCAAGCGACTCGGGACCGAGTCAGCAACGCATCGGTACCGAACTACCATCCCCGGTACCTAAACCCAAACATTTGGCACCGAAACACCATCACGATAAACCCTTGGAGCCGAAACCAGGCCACAAATCTTCGGAGCCGAAAAAGAACAAAACTTCGGAACCGAATAAATCCTCGGAGTCGAGAAAAGACAACAAATCCTCGGAGCCGAAAAAGTCCTCGGACTCCACAGTACCTCCTAAGCAAAAGGACACTAAAATCCCCCCTAAAGCTTCGGAATCAAGGCCAAAGCAACCAAAATCATCGGTGCCAAACAAGGATACTGGATTAGAAAACCTATTTCAACCAGATCCAGTGGATCCTAAACAAAAAACTCTGCACATTGACCCTAACACTGGTCATATCAAGACTATTCTATCCAAAAAGAGACCTTTGGACTCCTCAGATGAACCCAAAGTACCCTTAAAGAAGAGAGACATGGGAACTTCTCCAGTCAGACCCTTTTCTCCTCTAAATATCCCCACAACACCACTTTCTCCAGCACACTCTCCAGTGCTTCCATATTCACCCACACCACAAGATGATGATCACCTTGGGGGCGGGGGAGGGGATGAAAACCCACAAGAGGATAATGATGATGACACTACTCTCCCACCACCTGATCCTTGGGAGGATTATGATAATCCACCAGATGTCCCAGATCTCCCTGATCCAGACTCCTACCCATCTAGGCCATCCCCCCCAGACGACAACATAGGTTTTGCACAGCTCATAAACAGAGCTGCACAATATCATGGGGTAGAGTTACACTCAGACCCACAGGAAGAAGATTTTTTGTTAGAGACTTTCACACAGTTACAAAAATAAACAAGCATTCTACCTATGTTAAAGGGTATCATCAAACATGCACCTGACGTTTTTAAAGATCCTGTCAAAGCTAGAGTTCTCAACCCCAGGATCGAGAAAAAATATAAGCCGGCTCCCAACGATCCAGCTTATATTAAAGCACAGCTCCCTCTAGATTCATTGGTGGTGTCAAATGCACGTAAACGGGCAAATTCCCAAGCATCAGGGGATGCCCCACCTCCAGATAAGGAGTGTAAATTACTAGACGCATCTGGCAAACGCATTGCCTCAGAAGCAGCAAATCACTGGTGCATTGCCAATACCCAAGCTTTACTGGCCAGGTATGACAGGGATCATTACGATGAGCTTGAAAAACTAATACAACATCTTCCCGATCAGTATAAGGCTAAGGATAATGACCTCATACAAGAGGGAAAATTAATCACAAACACTTCTATAAAGTGCGCTCTTGATGCAGCAGACACAGCGTCTCGTGCAGTTAACACAAGCGTCTTACTACGCAGACACGCATGGCTACGCATATCTGGGTTTAAACAGGATGTGCAGTCCACAATTCTTAATCAACCTTTTGATCAAGAACACTTATTTGGACCCACTGTGGACATATCTTTAGAAAAAATTAAGAAGGACTCAGAAACTGCTAAGTCCATGGGACCCCTACAGGCAACAACTAGTAGAGGTTCTTTTGGTCGCTCCTTTTATAGGGGCGCCTCTAAAAATATTGGGACAGACAACACCTCATCCTCCTACAAAACCACTACTCAAACCTCTCCTAACAGAGGCTATTTCAGAGGAGGTTATAGAGGCAACAACAACAAGGGTAGAGGCCGCGGTAATAACACCCGCACCTCTCCTACTACAAAACAGTGACTTCCCTCCACTTCCCCCCGACCATTCCACTCCAGTCGGAGGAAGACTATCACAGTTCCTACCTGTCTGGAATTCCATCACCACAGACAAGTGGGTAAGACAAATTATCCAGTATGGTTACTGCCTAGAACTCACTTCAACTCCCCCATTCATACCCCCCAAACAACGTCCAATGTCCACAGAACATCTGACACTGTTAAAACAGGAGGTTCTCTCCTTATTACAAAAACACGCAATAGAACCAGTTCCCTTACCTCATTAAGGAACAGGGGTTTACTCCCTTTACTTTCTAATCCCAAAGAAAGACGGTACTCTCAGACCAATACTAGATCTCCGACCGTTAAATCTCTACATACAGTCGGACCACTTCCACATGATCACTCTCCAACAGGTTCTCCCCCTGCTCCAACAAGGAGATTTCCTTGCCACTCTAGACCTCAAGGACGCCTACTTTCATATTCCCATTCACCGCACTCACAGAAAATATCTACGGTTTGTAGTGGACGGACAGCACTATCAATTCAAAGTCCTCCCATTCGGAGTAACTACAGCACCCCGAGTCTTCACAAAATGTCTGGCAGTAGTCGCAGCTCATTTGCTCAGACAACACATTCACGTGTTTCCTTATCTCGCCGACTGGCTCATAAAAGCCAACTCACACACATACTGTGTGCACAATACACACAAAACAATCCAGCTGCTCCACAACTTGGGATTCACAATAAACCTACCCAAGTCACACCTTCAACCGTCCCACCTACTTCAATATCTAGGTGCCACAATAGATACCTCAAAAGCCCTTGCATACCCCAATCCAGTCAGGATAGCCAGCATGCAAGCTCTCATATCAAGATTTCAACCGCAACACTCCCTTCCAGCTCGAGTGTTCATGCAGCTAATAGGGATGATGGCCTCTTGCATCCTCATCGTTGCTTATGCAAGACTTCAAATGCGTCCCTTACAAGAATGTTTAGCACATCAGTGGAACAAAGCTCAAGGTCAGTTAGCAGATCTGGTCTTGGTAGACAGCCGCACGCATCGCTCTCTGCTGTGGTGGAACACACAAAACCTTTCCCAAGGGCGGCCGTTCCTCGACACAGTTCCACAGATAGTGCTAACCACAGACGCATCGCTCACCGGCTGGGGAGCTCATCTCCAAAACCAAACCGTTCAAGGTATATGGACCCATCAACAAAAACAACTCCACATAAATCAACTGGAGTTACTGGCAATCTTTCTAGCACTAAAGTCTTTTCAACTCTTGCTAGTAGACAAAGCTGTCTTGATCCGTACAGACAACATGACGGCAATGTATTACATACAAAAACAGGGGGGGACACACTCTCTTCAGCTTTCACAACTAGCGCAAAGCATATGGAGATGGGCCATTCCTCAAAACATTTACCTCCTCGCAGAACATCTACCAGAAGTACACAATCAGATCGCGGATCTGCTCAGTCGTCAAACACAGCAGATCCACGAATGGGAACTTCATCCTCAAGTTCTTCTTCCATTCTTTCGCATGTGGGGTCATCCAGACATAGATCTGTTCGCCACACACCAAAACGCAAAATGCCCAAGCTTCGCCTCCAGATATCCACACCCATTGTCCAAAGGCAATGCGCTATGGATGAACTAGTCAGGCAGATTTGCATACGCTTTTCCGCCTCTCCCGCTCATTCCATTACTGGTTCGGAAGCTCAAACAATACTCCCTCACAATGATCCTAGTTGCTCAAACATGGGCACGCCAACCATGGTTCACAACCCTGTTGGAACTTTCAGTAGTGCCTCATCAAAAGCTCCACCTCTCCCCCAAGTCCTCACTCAGAACCATGGAGAGATAAGGCATCCAGATCCCAATCAACTCAATCTTGCGATCTGGCTCCTGAAGTCCTAGAGTTTGGCTACCTTAATCTCCCGCCAGACTGCATGAACATCATTAAAGAGGCTAGACGTCCTACTACTAGAGCATCCTATGCAGCAAAGTGGAAGCGATTTGTCATTTATTGTACAAATAACAAAATCGATCCACTAGATGCTTCCATCCAAAATATTATCTGTTATCTTTTGCATCTACAACAATGTAACCTAGCATTTACATCTATAAGGCTACATCTTGCTGCAATTGCTGCTTACCTCCAAAACAGACAACATTTGTCGTTGTTTCGAGTACCCGCTATTGAAGCGTTTATGGAAGGACTTAAAAGAATAATTCCACCTAGAGTTCCACCTTCTCCTGTATGGAATCTCAATATAGTACTCACCAGACTCATGGGTCCCCCATTTGAACCTCTGCACAAATGCGAAATACAGTTCCTTACTTGGAAAGTAGCCTTCCTGGTAGCTATCACATCACTTAGGAGAGTTAGTGAACTCCAGGCATTAACCATACAAGAACCATTTCTACAAATACGCCATAGTAAAGTGGTTCTTAGGCCTAATCCAAAATTTCTGCCCAAAGTGGTATCTACTTTTCACCTTAACCAGTCGGTTGAACTTCCAGTTTTTTTTTTCCCTCAACCAGACTCAGTGGCAGAACACGCTCTCCACACGCTAGACGTTAAAAGAGCAATACTCTACTACATTGAAAGAACTTAAAGTTTTAGAAAAACAAAACAACTTTTTGTAGCCTTCTCCCCACCTCACAAAGGCAATTCCATTTCAAAAACAGGAATTGCAAGGTGGATTGTTAAATGCATCCAAATATGCTATCTCAAAGCTAAACGCACACTAACTATTCCCCCTAGAGCTCATTCCACACGCAAACTAGGGGCTTCTATGGCATTTTTGGGAAACATTCCCCTAGATGACATCTGCAAAGCAGCAACTTGGTCTACACCGCATACTTTCACTAAACACTATTGTGTAGATGTGCAAGCAAAGCAACAGGCTACTGTAGGCCAGGCTGTATTTAGAACACTTTTTCAAACTACTGCAACGGATACAGGTTGCCACCGCTAGGGAGGAAGAACTGCTTTATAGTCTATGCTAAAGTATACAATCTACAGCTCATATGCCTCAAACGAAAAATGCTACTTACCAGTATGCATCTGTTCTTGGCATGTAGAGCTGTAGAGTTGTATACGCCCACCCACCTCCCCGGGTACCTTTATCTGTTGCAGTATTATCTTATTTAGATACATCACATGGACATCCCTTTCTAACGCTTACTAACTCCATCATCACCCTTCATGGCGAAAAACAATCTGAAGATGGAGTCGATGCCCATGCGCACTATCATCATAAGGAGGAGTCACCTATCCCGTGACTACAAAGACTTCTTCGACAAAAACAAAGTGCAAACATCCGAGTCCAACACCAGATGGCGATCTATACTAAAGTATACAACTCTACAGCTCTACATGCCAAGAACAGATGCATACTGGTAAGTAGCATTTTCCTTTTCAAATATTTCAAAATATATCAGCAGTTAGGAAACCACAATTCTTTTGTAATTCTGAAGTGCGATGGAAGCAAAGATTTTAATAGGGTCAAAACAAATCAGAACACTTTACTTGGTAATGTGCAAATGATAGATATTTGCTGAAACCCAATTTCCACATATTATCGTTTGTACGCTGTATAGTTTTATCAGTAAAACTGCTTGTCAGTTGGAAAGTTTGTAGCCATTTCAATGGAAAATGTGGTGTCTGTAAATGACAATGCACTACCACATCATGCTTTAGTTATATATTTATAAAATGTGAGGTTTTTAAACTGAAAAACATTCCTGCCCCCGCCGTGATGACGATGCCATTAATGAATTAAGAGGCAGGTCAGGGATCATGTGAACCCTATATGTGGACTAGATTGTTATTATACATTGAGCAAATGTTTAGTCTATTAATTCAAACAAATTTTTTTGTACAGCAGACGTCCTGAACTCACATATATAAAATTGCTCTCATAGGTCATAATGAAGAAAGAGACAACTCTGTGAAATAAAATATTTGCCTAGGATCACACAATTTGAGACCAGTTTAAGGGTCAAGCGCATTACATTTAGGTCAAGACGATTATTCAAGTCACTAGACCTGCAAGTCTGGTAACATTTTTATGATTTTTCCAGCCCTGTCTTTATTTTTAAATCTATGCTCGGAGTGGCACCGTGTGAGTTGGCACATCTGGTATGAGTTTACATCTGTCGTGTCGCAGGATAAAGCTAGAAAGTGTCCAGACACACAGATGTTAATTGAACCCTGTTCTGTTACACTGGTGTCAGTTCAAAGCTTTTTCGTTCCTTGCTCTCCTCAAGGAAGCAGGGGTGTGGAATTTAATAAAATATCTACTTGTCCATGGGGCAGGTTGCTTCATAAATCTACTTGTCCTGTAACAAAATCCACTCGACCCTTTGGAGCCATATAGTGCAGCGACAAATTATGGCAGCAATCTCATTATATAAGAGCTCTGTTATAGCCTCTCTGATTATGCCAGGGCTCATACCATAGTAGTGTTTGAATACTTGCAATTCTCTTATGTTGCCAAGTTCCGCAGATCTACATACTGGGGCTGAGGGTAGTGGTAATTATCGTTCCAGGGTTAGAATGCCCTTTTGAGTCTGTGCAAACCTACTAACTTGCATGTTTTAAGGGTTTTCAACAACTCTTCTCTAATCTTTTCCCATACTGAGAAATGTTGGAAATTTACTCCTGACAATGGCAGACGTAAAACTTCTTCCAGAGTTGGGGGAAAAAAGTGGTTGAAGGGAAAGTGAACCTGCAAAATACTCAGATTTTCGCATGAGCAAATCTACACATTCATATGTGCTCATGCAAAAATACAGTTCACAGATATTTTCTAGGAGTACTATTTCTTATCCCACTTCTTTAAATTCTTGGTAATTAACAAAAGCCGTATAGCTGCACCTAATGCAAGGACATATTCCATGGGTGCACTTTTGTGACTTTCTTTAATAATTGGGCCCCTAATTTGGTCTGGTGTATTAAAAATCTGTCTCTCTCTCTTTCGGCTGGCTTCACTGTGAGTGACTGCATTCTGCTCTTTCATAAGGAGCATATCGGCACACAAAGACTCCCAGGTTCTTGACCACAGATTTGGGGTGCGGGGGAGTTTCAAGGGCCACGGGCCACATTGACTGCCCCACAGATGGGTGTCTCGGCCTACCAAAAGCACCTCTGACTTGGTGGAATTTAGTTGTAAAAAGTTGTTCGCCATCCATTCAGAGATGGCAATAAGGTCTTCTTGGAATTGCACCATTAACTTTAATTTTAGCTTGAGGCTCAGCGTACAACAATCTCTCCCTATCACCCCTGTTCTTTCTAGTACCGCCAATTAGAATGGCCATTCTACGGAGTCAATGGCTTTGCCTGCGTATAGAAAAGTAGCTACTGCCTCTAACCAGATCAAGTTTATTTATATGCTTCAGCCCTATGACCATACAACAGCCTGATATCAACGGAGACCAGGGGCTCAAACGGAGGTCCCATCAATGTCTCCAAAACCAAAGACTAATCCCAAGAAGGAAAAGCTTCCTAGGAGAAGGAAGAACAATCTTCAAACCCTTGAACAAATGACCCACCAAATCTTCCATATCTGACAGTGTTCCAAGGACCTCTAAAAGCCTCAATAGCAGCCCTTTGAAGCCTAAGGGTGGCTACCGTCAACTCCAATGAAGCACCAGCTTGCAGAAACACCATCACAGCTAAGAAAGCAGAAGAAGCAGGGTCCAAACTGTTACCCGGAAACCACTTTCCAAAAGAATGCCAGGGCCGCAATTAAGATTATGTAGTAGACGAGCATCTAGAAGTGCGCAGAGTCGGAGTCAAACTAACCGGCACCCCCTAATGCAGCAAGGCGAGCCCGTACAGCGAGTGACACAACCATCAAGCAGAGCAGCCTCGTCTGCCCCGATCGCTGCCAGTTTCAGTATGCCTTCTAAAAGAAGCCACCCTGGGGGGAGGAGGGAATGAAGGAGGGCCTGCTGAATCGCCTCCAGCTGATAACCCCCAGGCCACGGATCCAGAGAAACCCCCGCCCCCCCCCCCCGACCAGGCCCCCATCCACACACGCTGGTATCCTGAAGCGAGCAACACCGGGACTGGAGGGAACAAGAACCCCCACAGGAAGTAGGAAGGCAGCAGCTACCAGCCCAGTACCCTTCATATCTCCCCTGCCACAGGTATATGGCACGACCAATCCTGTGCAAATGTAACCCAGAGATTCAGAAATATCCTTATGAGCACAGTACAGTGAGGGGCCACCAAACCACAGGGGACCAAGGACACCGTGGCAGCCAGAACGCCTGCACTGCCATCCAGAGAGAGACCGCCGAACAGGCGCGGACAACAGACCTATGATGCGACTGACACTAAAACAGCCTCGAGTCTGAAAATGAAAAATGGCCAGAACCAGAGCCACAAAGACAACATAAACCTGAAGATCAATCAAAACCATGAAGACTACTGGCGACTCCAGTGGAATATGCCCGCTGCAACCACAATGCAGTCCCAAAGAAGCCCTGAGACGATATGCCAGTACCTAGGAATACCCAGAGAAAGGCCCCAGAGACCGATAGGGCAGACAACACAGCACAGTCGGACACCGGAGCCCACATCCCAAAAGGACAGGGAGCAAGGCACCAAAGACTGATAGGGTGGACTGCACAGCAGGCCATCAAAGCCCCCCTTCAATGCCTCCCATTGATACCAATGGATAAAAAACCACAGAAAGGTCCGCATCCTGAAAGGCATGCACTCCACCGAGTAGTTGAGGTGCTGCAGAACCAACTCTGGCGGAAAGTACTTAAATGCAATCCGAGCCACAGAAAGCCTTGAAGTACAGAAAACTTAGCCAATAGACAAAAGCATAATAGTAGTAGTGCATAATTGGAGCCCATTAACAACAAAAAGGGGCCCAAATAGCCCTCAGCGCAGGTAGGCCCGAGCCTTCAACTACCATAATCCGTAGGGGGAGCATGCAAGGCCAAAATCATTTGGAAAGCAGGACTTGAACCATAAACCATCAGAGTGAGAGTCCAAGACCTAACCCACTAGGCCAGAAGTGACTCTCACTAGGCCCAAAGAAACAACCTTAACACTCAACACAGTAACTATGGAGAAGGAAGACACCAGCCAACTTCCTATAGGCATGACCAGAATCACAAAGTGACTGCGGGCACAAATTGGAGAAAAGCCATAGAAATGGCATAGGCCCCCCATTTCACAAGCAACAATCAGAAGAAGAATACAGGAAAACATGTCACAGACGAAAGCCACAGAAACGAAGACACATGACTGTTAAAGAAAAGATTGTGATGCCTTAAACTCAAGCTGTAACTGAACAAACGTCCTGTATAACGTCTTGAAAAACCAGAGGACATAATCCATCATAGGTGCAAGGAGCCGCTTGAAGTCCAATCCATAATCCAAAAAGAGAAACGCTGACAAAGATCAACACTTATAAAACCGCTGAAAGATCCTAGGTGAAGATGAGTGAAGAAGTAAAATTCCCAAAATAACTCACAACCCACAGAGAGGCTGCCATCCCGTAAGTCAAACTACTAGTCAGGGACATACAGAGCTTTCTAAGGTTCCAGTGGCTCTGTTCGCCTAATGCAGACACAGGAAACATACTATTACCCCTCTGTGAACTGCCCAAAAAGGCTCATGTAACTGTTAAGTCATAATACAGTGCCAGGAACCATGACCCTCCAACGCTGTGAAGCTATCTACGTGGCAGGAAGTATGCCGTAGTAACACCGGCAACTTCAAGTAATGCAGCAAATTGTAGCCAGCGTGCGCCTACGGGAAGTGAAAAATGAGACCATGACCTATGGCCTGCTACACTTGTGCCTCTTTACAACAAAAGAGAAACACCAAACATTTGCAAAAACAACCGGGTAGTCTGTGTATACCAAAAAAACTCCATCAGCCCCCAGACAAGCTGCCTCAATCAGGAGACCCGCAATGGCCTACCCAGAGAGCCTCGCAGGCCAATCAGCTGGGCACCAAGGAGACACCGCAACCCCGGCATCCCAGACACACCCATCCCATCCAGCCGAAGGCACAGCAGACCGTGGGCCGGGCAGCATAGCTGAATCCCTGCCCTCGACGAGTCTACTGTAAGCAGATGCCAAACAGCACACGCGCCCCGGGGAATCTAACAGCACTCACCATAGCGGTCCACAGCTCCCAGATGCCATGAAGCTTGCAAGATAAATCAGCAACTTAACACCTATAACACTCAACGGAGGAGCACTGAAGACGCCACGTAGAAGCAGCAGTACAGCCAGCGCCAATGAGTCACCCGGCCAGGATGCACAAGAAAGGCGAAGGGAAGAGACTCAGGTTGCCATACTGCAGGCAGACACCTCCTCCCTCAAGCACTCACCATACTCTCTGCTGGCTCCCACAATCTTCTCAGTCCGGCTGTACTCCCCAATACGGCAGCACTCATCATTACAGCTGCACCGCAGGCCACGAGGATCCAGTAAGCCCAAAAGGGCCTGCACTCGGAAGGACAGACCCAGCGAGCCGGTAAACACTTTCTTATCCACATGCACCGAACACGCCGCGAGGTCTGCACCGCGGCATCCTCTGCAGCAGCGCATCTTGGCTGACAAGCTGATCAGGCCGGCACTGCAGTGCCCGACCAGCACATAAGCAAATTCACAACTGCTTGAACAACGAAGAAACAGCTGCAGCACCGCACACGGCTGGCGCGGTTTCGTGCCGTCGAGTAAGACCAAATAAACCAGGAGGATTGGAGGGTGAAGGGTCTTTTTATTTAATGAAAACTCATGTGGTATGGGTGTCTGGTGAGGCAGGATTGCCTCAATGCCGTAATGAAGGGAAGCGACGAGATATTGGATATTAGCACCTGCCTTCAGAGCGACCTTACACACCTGCCATCTTGTTTGGAGCTCTCTGGCGCCCCATTGTTACAAACCTATACTGCTAAAAAGATGAGTTTTCCTGTACAAGCATGCACGTGCCTCTGCCTCAAATCTTAAATGTAAATTTAGAATTGGGATTGAGCGCAGTAGTGTACTGGGATATCTACCCATGTGACTTAAAAGTAAGTGCAGGGTTTGACTAATGTGACATGCCCTCGCCCCTTTTCTGGCTTAACACATTAACCTCCATAACCTCCTCACTGATGCAACATAAAAGACATTACAGGAAGTGACTTCTTAGGCAGTGACACAACAGAGTAATGTGAGCAGTGCCCTTTACTTCATTAACCCACAGGGTTAAACGTCACCTGCCCATAATCACATCCCACAATTCAACCCACAGGAAGTGACAAATATAGGAACTGCCATGATAGGAAGTAACCTAACTGATGAATCCCAAAATCCAGGTTCCACAAGGTCAAACTACACCTACACCACCACCTTTACCACCATATACTGTGCAGGGATTTACATTTTAGGCAGTGATTTAACAGGATCTAAGGTAGGCAGCTGACCTCACTATTGGGACCCATAGTTTCAAATCTTACATAAACCCTTGAACAGTTCCCACCAGGCAGTGCACTGGAAGTGACATCATAGGAGGTGGCATACAGGAATATATGAAGAAGATCACCATAGTCCTACATAGTGTAACCAATCCTTCACAATATAATCTCACAAATCCTTTATGGTAAGGGTGAACATGCTCAAACATGCTTTGTGTGCTACATGCAGTTTAAGAAATAGCTTGACTTTATAATCCGTTTTGAAGAACTAATGAAAGCAAACTAAAAAGTTGAAATTATTTTTTAAAGTTTCTTAAATACACCAGTTTATAAATTGTTTCATTACAGATAGGCAAACATGATGTAAAAAACAATTGTGTATAAAAACAAAATATAGTTACATAACACATTATAAAAAGAAACTGTATATTAGACTGACACTCATTAACATTTTGTGTAGTTTTCTGTTTGTAGCGGTTGCTAGGTTAAGCGAGTAACGTAGCCCAGACGGCCCATTTGCAGAAAAAATTGAGACATGATTGAATGAAGGTGCAAAACAGATAGAAGGATCTAGAATGGTGCGAGTGTTTGATCCTTTAAATGTTCAAAAGGTGTACAGCAGTAGAAAGAATGTTTTGCAGCATGAAACCTTTTCTGGATTCACATGCTGTGCATTATTCCGCCATCTAGTGGTTGGGTCCGGAATTGTCTTTGTTTTTTTGGTCGCTGTGGACCACTATTTGGTGCCTGGTACGTCCCCTGTGTGACGTCAGACGGTATCTTGGAGGTCAACGTGCGTGGTAGCCATCTTCAGATTCTTTTTTCCGCCGTTGGGTCTGGAAGCAAGATGGGAAGCTCCGAAGAAATTTTAGATTTTTCCCCCAAAAATTCCAAAAAGAAGATTGCCGAGAAATATCATCGACGTAACCGGAGACAGGAGCAGAGCTTAGGTGTTAACACCACAGAGGACCACTTCGGTCCACAAATGGCGAGGTAGGGGTCATGGAGAATACCCCCTTCAAGTTCTGCCCCAAGTGCCACCACAAGTACGCTCAACGTGACCCACACGACGTCTGCAACCTCTGCCTGCCCGAAAATCATCAGGACAAGGACTGTGATGCCTGCGCGGCGTTCCTGTCGAAGACACTGAGAACACGCCGAAAGCTAAGACAGGCCCACTACGCCACAATGTCGCAGACAACAAAGAAAACTTCTCTCAGATACCTGGGTTTCTCTAGCGACGAGGAAGAACATGGAGCACCAGCGGAGTCAACGCACGAGGGATCGGACGTCGAGATCCAAGAAGGGAACTCCGAAAAAATCCACGCCGAGAAGAAGGCGAGTGATCTGAAAAAGAAGACGGAAAAGGTAAGACACCATAAAAATCCGTTGGAACCGAAGGGCCACGAACATAAGGCGCCCAAGGCAACCCCGACGCCGAGCAAAAAGGCAATTGATGGTCAGCCGCGATTGAAAGAACCCCACGGAACCCAACCAAAGGTTACAGAGGAGGGAAAATCGCAGAAAACGCCAAAAACAAAGGTCGAGCACAAACCAGCGAAAAAGGGCACAACACCGTCGAAGACTAACGCCGACGCCGGGAAAAAGAGAAAAGCTCAGGTCTCCGACGCCGAGAGGGCCCTCAAAGTCAAAAGGAAAAGGAAGAGACTCTAGGAAGAAATGGCGACGCTCCTACGGAAGAAAAAGGAGTTCGATGCCTCGCTGAAAGATTTGCACATCCCAAAGGCACCGGTTGCCGAACAGGAGAACGTCGGCGCCGAAGAGGCAGAAGACGCTGAGGGAGAAGAAGATATCTTCGACTCCCCTCCAACCCCTGAACCTCGAGACGAAGAACCAGAGGAATACGGAAACGTACCTAAAGAAGAGGAAAACTCAGAAAATGTCAAGGATACGTGGAACGATCTTGACACCGAAAGCCCGGAAGAAGAGATCTGCAGCTACCCTTCGAAAGCTTCGCCTCCAGATGACATAGCTCTCTACAATGACCTTGTTAAAAGGGCAGCAAATCAATTTGGAGTAGCCCTAGAGGAAGAAAAAGGGGACACGTTTCTTTCTAGAAACCTTAGCACCAGCTACAAAAGGAACTCAATACCTTCCTATGCTGCCCAGTAGGATACTCGAGATGGGAATCCTGGATAACTCAATCCCTGGACTTAGTAGCCCCTAAGGTCGCCCATAAATCCAAACCCACAACCAGAGTAGAAGGATGGTTCAATTCCCAGCAGCTGGCGCTAAACAAAAATTGTAAAAAGATCGAAAGGGAGTGGAGAAAAAATTATGATCCCCAACTCAAAATGGAGTATAAAGCAGCCATTAGAAACTACCATAATAATATCAAAATGACCCAGGCTAAGTTCTTTGAGGAAAAAATCAATAGGGGTCAGAACTCCTCAAGGGAACTGTTCACAGTAATCAAGACCCTGACTAACCCACCCATTGACACCGGTCCATCCGAAACTACAGAGGAGCGATGCAATGACCTAGCCGCCTACTTCCTCTCTAAAGTAATGGACATTTATAGTTGCTTTAAAACGAATGGAGACCTCACTGCAGAGTGGGAAGAAGATCAGGAAATAGTTCCCTCACAACAAGCTATCACCAACTTCCCGCTTATGGAACAGAAGGGTGTAGAAGCCTTGATGGAAAAGGTGAAGTCCGGCTCGCCTCTGGACCCAGCTCCTCCGCAAATTCTCAGAACAGTAACATCTATCATTGTACCGACTCTAATGAGGATCATGAACCAGTCCCTAGAAACGGGCATAGTCCCAGTTGCTTGGAAACACGCTGTGATAAAGCCTCTACTGAAAAAAGCTAATGCAGATAGATCGCAACTGGGTAACTTTCGCCCCATCGCCTTGCTACCATTTGTTGGCAAGCTACTAGAAAAACATGTAAACAGAACTCTGTCAGAATTTCTAGAGACCAACCAGTGCCTTCACCCCACTCAGATGGGCTTCAGGGCACAACACAGCACAGAATCTGCCCTGTTAGTAGTGGTGGAGGATCGAAGACGATCATTAGACCAGGGGAAATCAGCCGCTTTTCTCCTATTGGATTTGAGCGCCGCTTTTGATACGGTAGACCATCATATATTACGTAGAAGGCTCTCAGACATTGGGATACAGGGCATGGCGCTTAAATGGTTGTCATCGTTCTTGAATGATAGAACATTTCAAGTACAGGAGAACACCACTCTCTCCAAAACCATGTCTCTGAGGTGTGGCGTCCCACAGGGCTCATCATTGAGCCCAACGCTTTTTAATGTCTACATTGAGCCACTTGCTAAGATCGTGCTGGAATTCGACATATCCATGACTTCTTACGCTGACGATACACAGTTGGTTATCTCCTTGGACCCAAAAATTAGCAGGGACGGTGAGAGATTATCTTCCTGCTTGATAAGAGTCAAAGAGTGGATGACGACAAGCAGTCTAAAGTTAAATTGGGACAAAACTGAGTTACTACTTCTCGGAAATAAAGCAATACCTAGGCCCATTATAGATTGGCCTGCCTGTCTAGGCAACCCACCCACCCCCACAGAAATAATAAAAAATCTAGGATTTTGGTTAGAAACGGATCTCTCCATGGTGACACAGGCTAAGAAGGTCGCAGCAACCTGCTTTGGACTTCTCAGAAGCCTTCGGAAAATTCTAGATAGAATTCCCCTACAGCTCAGGAAGACAGTGGTCCATTCCCTGGTCACCTCGCGGTTAGATTACGGAAACTGTTCTTGGGTGCACCTAAATATGTTACCCGCAGATTGCAGGTGGCTCAGAATGCAGCCGCAAGGCCGCTGTGCAACATTCCTGCACGGGAGTCAGTAAAAAAGCACTTACTTGGACTCCATTGGCTACCGGTAGAAGCCAGAATCAAATTTAAAGTACTGGTCATCACCCACAGAGCACGCCATAATAGAGGTCCCAAAAAAATCGAGAGGCTAGTATCTCCCTACATCCCAAATAGGCGGCTACGATCTAGTACGGAGGAACGTCTAAAACAAACAACGGCTAGGAGGGAGAAATGGGGAGGAAGGTCTTTCTCCCACGTAACTCCCATACTCTGGAACTCCCCGCCGTTGAAATACAGATTGATAGACAATGAATTACTGTTCCGCAAAGAGATCAAGACCTGGCTGTTCATGCAATATCTCTAAGACATGGTTAGCCCCTATTCAGTATCTGACCACTTAGCGCTGGGAAGCCTTAGGGCAGCCATGCGCTTTATAAATCCTTAATAATAATAATAATAATATTCTGGACCAAGGCAAAGAAGCCTTCAAGGAACCAGCTTCAAACGAGGGGATAACCCCCAGAGTGGAAAAAAAGTATAAAGCCTCCTCAAAAGACCCTAAATATATTCAGGGAAATACGGTCTGACTCAATTATTGTCACCACAGCCAGAAGGAGAGCTAATGCAGTCTTCAACACCGGACCTCCACCAGAGAAGGAGAGTAGGAGGATGGATATGGTGGGGAGAAGAATGGAAAAGGAGGCGGCAACACAGTGGCGTATTGCAAATGTAAATGCCCTACTAAATAGATATGTCCACTAACAGTGGGATGAGATAGAGGAAATTCTCAACAAACTCCCTGAGGAGAACAAGAAAAGGGCAAGATCTATTGTCCAGGAGGGAAAGAACGTGAAAAACACCTGCCTTAAGTCGGCTTTGGATGCAGCAGATACTGCTAGTAAGCAGATGTGCACAGGAACCATCCTGAGAAGACAAGCCTGGCTCAGAATATCGGGGTTCAAACAGGAAGTTCAAACCTCCATCATTAATAGACCATTCAATGGAGAAGCACTGTTTGGAAAGGAGGTAGATGAATCCCTTCAACAAATAAAAACTGCAAGGGCAATGGGGGCCCTACAGCAGAGAGGTTCCTTTAAAAGGGGGGGATTCAATAACAGAAAGCCCACAGGTAGAGGCACCTTTGGACAAGGACAACAAATGGCACAGCAACCTCAAGGGCAGAACCCAGGTCAACAAATGGGTCAGCAGTCAAGCTATCAAGGGTGGCAACAACAACAGAAGCAGCTCTTTCGGTCAAGAGGCAATGGCTGAGGAAGAGGCCAACCCTCTAGAGGAAGAGGGAATGGATCCAACAGACTCACTCACAAGCAATCAATCAATCAATCAATCACGGCATTTATAGAGCGCGCTACTCACCCGGGAGGGTCTCAAGGCGCTGGGGGAGGGGGTAAGTTACTGCTCGAACAGCCAGGTCTTGAGCTGCTTCCTGAAGGAGAGATGGTCCTGGGTTCGCCGAAGGTGAGTGGGGAGGGAGTTCCAGGTCTTGGCTGCCAGGTAGGAGAAGGATCTTCCTCCGGCGGTGGTTCTGCGGATGCGTGGTACGGTGGCGAGGGCGTGGCTGGTTGATCGTAGCTGGCGTGTGGGCATGTAGAAGGTCACGCGGTCGTTGAGGTACTTTGGGCCCAGGTCGTGGAGGGCCTTGTGTGCGTGGGTGAGGAGTCTGAACGTGATTCTCTTGCTGACGGGGAGCCAGTGCAGGTCTTTCAGGTGTCCGGTGATGTGGCTGTGTCGGGGGATGTCCAGGATGAGTTGTGCGGAGGCGTTCTGGATGCGCTGGAGTCTTTTTGAAGTTTGGCTGTGGTTCCGGCGTAGAGGGTGTTCCCATAGTCCAGTCGGCTGGTGACGAGTGCCTGGGTGACGGTCTTCCTGGTTTCAGTGGGGATCCATCTGAAGATCTTGCGGAGCATGCGCAGGGTGTTGAAGCATGAAGATGAGACGGCGTTGACTTGTCTGGTCATCGACAGGGAGGAGTCCAGGATGAAGCCCAGGTTGCGTGCGTGGTCCGTTGGCTTGGGCGCGGTGCCCAGGGCCGGGGGCCACCAGGAGTCGTCCCAGGCGGAGGGTGATGAGCCCAGGATGAGGACTTCCGTCTTGTCTGAGTTCAGTTTATGGCGGCTGTTCCTCATCCAGTCGGCGACACAAAACACCAGTGGGAGGAAGAATATCCTTATTCCTCAAACAATGGAAAAATATCACAACAGACAATTGGATTTTAAATTTGGTAAAATACGGGTATTGCATAGAGCGAACGAGAAAACCACCTGCAGACCCACCCAAAACAAGAAGATTCCTGAAATCAGAGCGCATACTGATAGAGGCAGAAATCAAAGAACTATACCAAAAACAAGCAATAGAAGTGGTACCGAAACAAGAATGGTTCAAAGGAAACTACTCCCCGTATTTCCTAATACCCAAACAAGACTTAACTCTAAGGCCAATCATGGACTTAAGGTTCATAAACAAATTCATACTGACACAACGTTTCAAAATGTGTACTCTTCAGGAAATAATACCACAAATCCAAAAAGGAGACTATATGGCAACAATAGATCTCAAAGATGCCTACTTTCATATCCCTATGAACAAAAGCCACAAAAAGTACTTGAGATTCCTGCACAATGGAACACATTACCAATTCAAGGTCCTACCTTTCGGAATAAAATCAGCTCCACGAGTATTCACAAAATGCCTAGCCGCAGAAGCAGCACACCTCAGAAGAGAGGGAATTCATGTCTACCCTTATCTGGACGACTGGCTCATAAGAGCACATTCAAAACAAACATTCTACAAACATGTTCAAGCAGCGATCTGAACGCTACAAAAACTGGGGTTTTCAATAAACCACAAAAAGTCATCAACAAAACCAGAAAAGGAAAAGAAATTCCTGGGAGCCATATTGAACTCAACAAAGGCAAAAGCGTATCCCACACAAAACAGGATACAAGCGATCCATCAGGAGACAACACTCTACCAGAAGGGTCAATCTCTGACCATGAGGAAGGTCATGAAACTAATGGTCATGATGGCATCATGCATCCCACTTATCCCCCATGCACGCTTACACATGCGCCCATTCCAAGAATGGCTAACCAACAGCTGGTCCCAAGCCACAGGAGAATGGCAGGATCTAGTGGTTGTAACACAAAAGCAGAGATACACTGGTGGGCATCCAACAACATAGCACAGGGGAGACCTTTCAGGAACCCAACTCCATCTGTGACTATCACCACGGACGCATCCCTCAATGGTTGGGGAGCACACTGCAACCAGCTGAAAGTATGGGGACAATGGAACAAACAGGATTCCATAAAACACATCAACTTCTTAGAGATGAAAACAGTCTTCCTGGCTTTGAAATCATTCCAAAGGCACATTCAGGGGAAGACTATCCTGATACAAACCGACAGTACAACAACAATGTTCTATCTGAACAAACAAGGAGGTACAAAGTCCTTTCCCCTCAGCAAACTAGCGCAGGAGATCTGGCAGTGGGCAGTAGTCCACAACATCAATCTACAAACTGTACATCTACCAGAAGTAGACAACATTACAGAGGATACAGCGGATCAGCTGAGCAGACAGAACAACTGCTCACACAAATGGGAGTTGAAACAACAAACAGTACAATACCTTTTCAAAATATGGGGGACACCAGTGATAGATCTGTTTGCAACAATGCACAGCAAGAAATGCCAGTACTTTCCCTCGAGGTTTCCACACCACCAGTCAGAGGGAAATGCACTTTCACTCAACTGGTCACGGACATTTGCTTACGCCTTTCCACCAATACCCCTGATGCAAAAAGTGTTAGAAAAGGCAAAGAATCCAGGAACATACATGATCCTCATTGCCCCTCTATGGCCAAGACAAACATGGTACTCAACCCTCCTAGAACTATCCAAAGGGGAGAGGTTCAAGATCAAAGCAGACAAAGACCTGCTAACAATGCAACAAGGCCAAATCTTTCACCCGGAACCAGCAACGCTGCATCTGGCAGCCTTGCGCCTGAATACATAGAATTTGCCCACCTCAACCTGCCTTTACGAACAATGGAAATTCTAAAAGAGGCAAGAAAGCAGTCCACAAGAAAATGCTATACAGCAAAATGGAAGCGATATACCACCTGGTGCACCGCTAACGATAAGATCGGTTCAGTAGACTCTCAAGAAACAGTAATCACATACCTGTCTTACCTCCTAGATAGTAACATCAACTACTCAAGCATAAAGGTAGAGGGGAGAGGATGTAGCCTTACGGTTAGAGCGCTCGACCTCGAAGCTGGGGAACCGGGTTCGAGTCTCGGCAACGTCGCTCAACATCCTGTGATTCTGGGCAAATCACTTAATCTCCCTGTGCCTAACAAAAAATGAATGTGTCCTCATGTAACGCAACTGGTGCTCATGTAAAGCGCTCTGATACCTGATTTCTCGGGTCTAGTTCGCGCTATATAAAACTCTATTTAAAAAAAAAAAAAAAAAAAAGTACACCTGGTGGCCATAGTAGCATACACAAGAGGAAAAACTTGTAAAAGTTTTTTCACAAGGCCAGTGATTAAAAGGTTTCTAGAAGGGGCGAAAATAATTGCTCCACCGAGAGCAGCTCCAGTACCTACATGGAGCCTAAATACTGTACTATCACAACTTATGGCAAAACCCTTCGAGCCCATGCATACAGCGGACCTCAAACACATTACTCTAAAGACAGTCTTCCTCATCGCTATCACATCACTACGAAGAGTACGTGAGCTGCAAGCTCTAACAATACAGGAACCATGTTTACAAATACATAAGGATAAAGTAATCCTAAAGACGAACCCACACTTCTTACCAAAGGTGGTATCTAAATATCATTTAGATCAAAATATCATCATACCAGTTTTCTTCAAAAACCCAAAGACTAAAGGAGAAAGAAGCCTCCAAACCCTGGATGTAAGGAGAGCGTTAGTGTATTATTTGCAAAAAACAGAACAAACAGGAAAACAAAACCATTGTTTGTCACCTACTCACATACCAACACAGGATCACCAGTCACAAAGGCAACCGTTGCAAGATGGATAGTACAAACAACCCAATCATGTTATGCCTGCCAAAAAAAGTAACAATTCAGCCAACAGCTCACTCCACAAGAAAGAAAGGAGCAACCTTGGCTTTCATGGCAAATGTACCCATTGACTCTATTTGTGCAGCAGCAACATGGGCATCACCACACACAGCCTTACAAAGCATTACTGTGTGGACATTCAGATGAGTAAGGAAGCTCAAGTTGGACAAAGGGTGCTTCAACACCTGTTTGCAAAGTCTTCCTTCCACTACAGCCTCCCAAACACGGGAGAAACCGCTACATAATCTAATGCACAGCATCTGAATCCAGAAAAGGATTCACGCTGCAAAACGAAATGGTTACTTACCAGTAGGAGTAGTTTTGCAGCTTGAAGAATTTTCTGGATTCACATGCTGTGCATTATTCTGCCATCTAGTGGTTGGGTCCGGAATTGTCTGTGTTTTACTCCACCGACTTATTCATGCATGTATGATTTTTTAAGTCACGGTTCAGATGTAGTAAACTTCACTCATTAGAAATAATTGTGTACACGTGATACCCCAGTAAAAAAAAGAAATAACAAGGGCTACTTTCCAAGATTTTTCCACCCTGATCTCATTATTGTCTACACCATCAAAATGGTTCACAATCCCATGGAAAAAAATCCCTAGACTACCCCTAACTCTTTTACAATCTAGCTTTACAGATGTATAGGAATGTAAAAAAACAGATGGCGATAGCACCCGTTTAGTATTGGTTAGGTCACAGTTACCAATGAAAAGGTATTTTATGTTTTCTTATAACTTTGACAACATTTGACAAATCTGCACAAAACTTTACAAAAATAGTACATCCATTTTGTGATATTCGTAGCCAGTTTTATGCAGATCTGTCAAGCAGGGCCAAAAAAGGGGTTGGGGGTAGTTCCAAAAGGGATATTTCCCATTTAACTCCCATAGGAGTTAAATGGGAAATAACAGCATAACGGAATTAGCCCAGACTTGGTGTGTAAGTAGAAACTTATATGGTCTCGGCATAAAGAGGCTGTGCAAGGCTTTTAGTAGTGTGCTGTGGACTTGTCAGTGGTGTCACTTTTTTTTCTCAAATTTGTTTATTCAGTTTTCTGTCAAAAGAAATACAGATAACAATGCAGCAGAAAATCATTTAGGTACAGACATTCTCGTTAAGTAATGTGCAGCGGGTGAGAAGCCCGGGCAGGGAGTACCCAAGGTGCACTCCGGAGCTGATGAGGAAATATACCTCTCATTCATATATGTCAAAAATATGCAGGGTTCATGTGTGCCTTCAATGGGGGGGGGGTCCCATCCACAGACATGAGCCCGATTTTACATCTACTCAGAGGCCAAACTGTCAAAACCATTCAGGACCGACAATTGTTCACTGTTGGGTGATTCGTATGCATCCAATGCGTCCTCCTGTTTATGTTCCCCATCCGAAGCAGTGTCCCCATCCCCTCACTGCCACTTTGGTCCTCCACTTCTGTCTACAGTGGTGTCACTTAACTTGTCATGTGTGATGTCATATATGGTTTCATAAAGAGGATATGGATAATTTATTAAACCACAACTGGTGAAATTCAGTGGATTTTAGTTTTTGTCTTGTAGCCATAACTTCCCATTAACTGTGTTTTTTCAGTCAATTTCTGTTATTGTTTTGGCCATGTTCCTGTGTTATAACCAAAAGTAACCATAACTTTCACTTTAAGCTTTGTTTTCTTTCAGTGAATATATCTATATGCAGATGTGTTAGTGTAATATGCTATTTGGTACATTGTTGAGTTATGAAAGGGTTCATGGTTTTCAAGAGGTGCAGCCTTGAGTGGGTCATGATGCACCTCTCCTCCTCCACAACTGTAATAAACAGTATGTTTGACTGTGCATTTATGGTTTATTTGCATTTTGTCATGTGCAATGTTTTTTTTTTTTTTTAATAAGTATTTCACATAAACCCGGATGCAAAAGGTTAATTTTGTGCAGGAAGACAACGGTACATTGCAGAGACCTCTTGAATATTAGAGCTGATTCCATGTGAAAAGTAATTGTAACATGCTATCTCTAAGGCTGTAAACAAGTTTTTTTAATGTTAATTTGGATGTATTGCAGTAATCAGATAACATTTCCCTTAACACTATTTTTAATCATTATGTATTTATTAGTACAGTTGCTCTAAATAAGATGTATTATTGGTGCTTTTTTGTTTTCATGATAGATGGATATAGTAATAAGAGCTTAGCTTAATTAAAAAAAAAAAACAACTAGAAATTCCCTGAAAGAAAACAATGGTTAAAGTGACATTAAACGTAGGTGTTTAAATAAGATGGAATCTAATGTTAAAAGCAAGAATTAACACTGAAATTCACCAGTTATAGTTTACTGAGTTAACTAGAACTTTGTCCCTGACATGCACTACTTATTACCTCATTTGAGATGTACCATGTGAGGTCATAATCAGTGCATGGTGGGAGCACAAGTTATTCTTTGCTCAGTAAACTATTAATTGTGAATTTCAGCATTTTGTTTTTGTTTTTTAAACATTTATTTTTATCATTATTTGAACTCCTAACTATAACCTTTGGATTTTTCAGTGAGTTTCTAGGGATTGTTAATGCAAGATTACCATGCCTGACTAATACTTCACTTTAACCTTTGTTTTTTCAGTGAATTTCAGTTTAGTTTTTTTAACGTAAGGTAAGGTTTTATCACAAAACCTAATTATAATATCACTTTAGCCTTTGTGTTTTTCAGTGAATTTCTGTGTTTTTTTAGAGTATTCAGCCAACTCTCCTGCTGCGCTCGGCCTTCGACCGTGAGCAGCGGGGGTTTGGATGCATGGCCTGGCCCCTGGCCAGGCCATGTGTCCAACCACCTAACCACCCTCCCACACCCTTGGACACCCAACCCATATTTTGCATCTTGCATGGTACAGTGGCACAATGTGGGTAAAGCTTGAGCGGCGGCTCTCACAGGAGTACTGCTGTACCTCATGGGAGAGTCATGCTGGGTCCTGTGAAAGTACCACAGTCCCTGTGGCATGAAAAAAAATGTGGCCCCTGGGGGAGTGGTCCCTCTGGGTCTCCCCTACAAGTGCTTCGGGATCAGGGTGCCCCTACCCCCCTTACTTTTTTTGTATTTATTTTTTCAGGAAAGGGGACAGAGTCCAGTAATGACGGGCGCATCATTTTGTTCTGAGTTGCTGCCAGCCATTTAGATCTCTTGGCTTCTGTCCCTCTGTACTGAAATGGCCGATGGGAATAGACGCTCCCTCAACCAATTATTAATTTTCAATGCCACAAGGCCAACCGTCCAGGTATACCTAACTTTTTAACCCCTTCAAGCCCTACCTGAGAACCTGTAGGAAGCTGGCTCTCTTTATAGTGCACTAAAACAAAGTAGATAATACTAACGCTCTATTTGTGGTATTGTTGGCTAGCAGTTAGGCTTATCAGAGGGTAGTGCTAAGCATGTGTTGTACTCACAGAGGCAATAAATAATACACACAGTCAAGAATAAATTCGAGACCAATTGGCAAAAATAACAGTTTTTTATATAATTTTTCAGACCATGGACTTCGTTCTACAGTAAGTACTTTTCAAGATATGAATTTTTCAAGTTTGCAAAATAAATCACTTTTGTGCGCAATTACGCACCATTGAAGTCAACGGGAGAAAATAGAAAAATGCATATAAAATCACACAGTTGGATTTCTTGGTTCACCTTCTGGATTTAGGTAGGTAGCAAGGCCAGGTCCTATGTTCCACCAGCGGATTCTCAGGGGCGTCCCGGATTCAGTCGGGAGCAGGGTGCTGAGGTCGTTGGTAGCTGATGCGCTGCGAAGAAGGGGACCACTTGAAAACACACTGCACAAGGTGACTTAAAGGTAAGTCCGAGAGGTCCCACTCGAGGGAGCAGGTCGCAGGGGCCTCAGGACCACTGGAGCACATCTGGTTCGTCGGTACCTTAGCCGGACGGGCTGGGTGAAGAGCAGATAGTTCAGCCGGGCGGCGTGCGTTGGGATGTCCTCGCGGTCAGGGGCAGGCAGGTTGTAGAGGCGATTCCGGGACAGCTGGACCACTCACAAAGTGGGTCTCGGGGGTCTTGACGTCCCTAGACGGGTATTTGCTTCCTGGGCAGTTGGAGTCCGTATTGGACTCTTCGTCTTTTTGTATGTTGCAGGGGTTCTGGTACCCCGGGTATTGGTGAGGCACGGCTCCGGTAGGTCCTGGTGTCTGTAAACTAGGTGGGGAGACAGATCTGACCCTCCGGACCTGATGTACCTCTTTTTGTTTGGATGCGTTGCCGGGGAGCAGCAAGTCGGTAAACCGGACTCTGCGGGTTCGGTGCCTGCGGACTTAGGGGAGTAGTTCCTCTACTCCAAGGGAGTTCTCTGGTGATTGGCGAAGGGCTTGGGGGTTCTCCAGGGTTCTTGGAGTCCTCACAGCAGCAGGACGAGACAGCACACCACGATTGTCTAGTCCTGGAAGCAGCAGCCAGGGTTTCGCGCCAAAATTCTGCATCAGGTCTTCTGTTCGCGGGTCAGTAGCTCTTCTTTGTCTGTATCTTATTTTTTAATTTTTAATTTTATTTATTTATTTGAGTTTTATGTAGCGCTTGCTAGACCCGAGGGTATCGGAGTGTTTTACAGGTTATGCAAATACATAAATACATTTATAAAAGGTACAAAAGGAACTCTTAATGTAAAAATCACAAGACAGTACAGCACTCAATGGTTCGAGTCAAAAGAAAAACACAGGGTATATGGAGGAGAAAGGCATCAGGGGAAAAAAGGCGAATGAGCTAGACACATTGAGGCAATTGAGCAATTTTCTTTGTGTCCATCAAATCTGAAGTTCAGGGTCCAGGGATGCCACCTAAATACTAACTTTAGGGGTATTAAAGTGGGTGACAGGTAGTAGCCAATGGGCCCACCTACCTTTAGGGGGTCTACACCCTCTAAGTGATCACTTCCTTTGGGAAGGAGCACTACCCTAGCCGCGATAGGTTAATTCCTGCCATCCCAAGATGGAGGAATTAGAAAAGTCATGCCCCCATCACCTGCCCACCTTCAGGTGGCTGGCTGAATGTGGGCACACCTCCTAATCTAACTAATTTTCCCGCCTGCCTTCCCACCAAATGTGGAGCAGGACAGAGGGTTAGCATCCTCCACTAGCTGGAGCTGCCTAGGTTCCTTTTCAAAGGGGGCTTCACCTTTGAATATTCCTGCCCTAAAAGGCCATCCTGGCCTGGGGGAGTTGCAAAGCTTCTCCGCCCAGAGCAGACTTTTTCTTGAGCGCTGGCTCTCAGCCCATGAGGTCAGAAACATGTCTGGTGGTGGCAGGCTGGCTAAGACTAGTCAGAGACCACACCAGTGCTTGGTAGGTTTTCAGGGGCCCCTCTAATGTGTCTCCTGTGTGTATTTATTCATAAATCCAACACTGGCATCAGTGAGGATTTATTAAGGCAAGATGCTTGCGGGATATTATCATTGTATATTTTACACAACATACAGGTTTTATTGTGTATTCCATATTTTGCTTTTGTCAAACAGCTTGCATTCGTAATCGGCACCCGCATGGCTATAAGTAAAAACAGTGTAGTCGGAACTCATGAGTAATTGTAGAAGGCTGGCTTAGTATATAGTGCTCACATATTTAAGTGTAGCACCCTGCACTAATCCAGACAACCCTTATGGTGATTTTAGTGGTCTTGGACAACCTTAGAAAACTCTCTAAGAGGTAGCTGTGGAGAGCAGCCTTCAGGCTTAGTCCAGGAGAAGTGTAAAGCAGCTTGTTTTACCAGAATGTAATCTTATCGATATAGATTAAGTGGAACAGAACCACACAGTGTATTTACAAAAATAAGTATTTATAATAAAGTACTCACTAACACATACAAATATCTCCTACCTGGAGATATTCACAATGGACACAATACTTTGCGAAGAAAACGGGTAAGTAGCACGATATACACAGTCGTCACCCGGGGGGGGGGGGGTAGGGGGAGAGACCAAACTATATAATAAAATAGTTAGTTGCGAACCATGACCCAAGTCAAGACTATACCCGGAAGGCTTAGAAGTGCTGGGGACCCAAAGAACCACCCAAGGTAAGCAACCAGGTACCCCACGGAGGCCGTGTGCAGAGTGGGAACACGACTGCGTGTTCCGTTCAAGTCAGTGGGTAAGTCGCGGCTGCAATCTTAAAGAAGGACCCTTCCCAGTGGACCCTGAAGAAGCCCCATGGGAGACAGAAGGTTGGAGAGCCACCCCACCTGTGGATACCCTAGAAACCAAGATACCTACACCAGGGAAGCCGGGTGCATAGGTATGAAGTGGCGTCGGAAACCGCCGTCGAACTCACTGGAGGACTTCAGGAAGATGCAGCTGGTGGAGAAGGTGAAAGTGTCCGGTGGATTCAAGATGTGAAGTACCTGCAAGCAGAGGGGACAGAGTCTATGCCACTCAGGAGTGACCAGGAGGCACGGAAGACGAATGCCCACCGATGTCGCGTGTTGGAGGAGAGCTGATGATGACCTTGGAGCTGCAGCTATGTAGACCAGGCAACGCTGTGGAAGACCAGGAGCCGTTCACAAGCTGTCCCATGTCGGAAGTCGAGAGTTGAGGGGTCGGTGTCCGTCTGGAGCACCAACAATCCTTGGCAACTACAAACAATGTGGCAAGCGAAAAGGTGCAGAAGTAGGACCAGCAAGTCCCAAGGGACTCACCAAGTGCAGTTGAGTCGGAGCAGGCCCCAAGCAAACAGAGGACCCACTGAGATCAAAGAAGTTCTTAGAGAGGACCCGAAGATCTCTGGAGACCAGAGTCGCCCAGACTTAGCAACGGCCAGCCGACGCGGAGCACAGGAGACTCTGTTCCGGCGGTGCCGACGAGGGATACTGGCCTCAGACTCTGTCTGAAGACAGTGCAGGCCTCAAGGGAGTTGTGGAACCGTCACCTGTGTTACTGAGCCTGTTGGAGTCCGTAGGAGCCCAGGATCAGCAAACCGATCAGCGATGTTGCGGTGCCTGCAGTTGCAGGGGAGTGACTCCTTCACTCCAAGGGAGATTCCTTCTTATGTCTTGGATGTTCTCAGCCCCTGGGAGGGACCTGTATGGATCACGGACACGGATGATGCAGCAGATTTGCAGGACGATGAGACTCGGAGCAGACGGAGTCTGCTCGGTTGCAGTCTCGGTTCCAAGGCGAAGTCCGATGCAGTCAGTTTGACGCCGTCTGCCCGACTCGGTCAGGATGTCAAGACGGTTGAAGAGGACGGGGAGTTTGATGTGAATCGAATCCCATGACGAATCTAGGGACCCACCTACAGGTAAGCCCTTAAGTACCCTAAGAAAAAGGTTGGGACGATTCAGGGGTCCCTCCCAGAGGAGGGGCTGGACAGTCGGGAGGATACTCCCATGTCCTTTGTCCAGTTTCGCGCCAGAGCGGGAACCAACGGCTTCCTGCGCTGGTTTGAACTGTAGTATGCAAGGAGGGCACCAAATGTGCCCTTCAAGCAGACTGACTGACGCTGGCAAGCGCTCCCACCCTGCCCCAATACACTAAACCCTGTCTGGGAGGTGGTCACACCTCCCCGTGACAGGATATTTATTGTCCTGCCTTTCCCTGCTCGAGCTTGGCTCAGCAGCAGGAAGGCAGACACATGTCTCAGGTCGGCAGCAGCCCTAACTTGCTGTCCGGTTCTGGAAGAGTGGTACTGGGAGCACTGAGGGCCTCCCAGAGGAGCTTTTGTAGTGCATGGAATCATATCTCCCACACCGTTTACGGTGTGTGGGTATGATTCCAACATGTTTGGTACCAAATATGACAGGGTTCGTTACGGCCAGTTTAGAGATGGCCATCGCGTAATGACGCATGACCACTCTATGTATCTCAATGGCTGCTGATTCACTTACAACTCGGGAGAATGGACTCGAAGGTTGTAGGGGTGTTCTGCTCATACAGAGGCACCATCACACTTAGAACCGAGCACCCTACCTTCAGGATTGAAAGGCCTGCTTTAGGGGTGACTTATAGTTTTTTTTCCCTTGATAACTCACCGTGCATTTGGTTCTAATATCCAGTGTTTAGATCCATCTGTGTCACTGTTTTGTCACATTGTCCAGTTGGGCGCTATGTCACATCAGGAACTTTGCATGATTTTTTTTTATATATATGTCCTGAATTTGAACAAGCAAAGCTCTGGTAACACCTTACTTGTACTATTGTTTTCTTTGTATAGAATGGCCCCTGAAGAAGGCACTTCGCCCGAAATGCATTGGGCATTACAATTCCGATTGGAATCAACAGTGGATCAACCATTGTATATTATTTTTTTAGACTAATGGCCTTAGTTTCATAAGGACACGATTGGTCTTTGTATTAGTAATAGATTTAACTATTTTGATGTTTGTAAGATTAAAAGTGGAAACTTTACAATAAGTAAAACATTTGATTTATTTTGTATGATAAATTCATACGCTGTGCAAACTGAGTCCAATGTACCAGCGATACTTGCCCCTTTTTTTGTTAGTCATTATACATAGGCTGCCCAGTTTTAGGTTTAAACCTATAATAACTGATAAAACCCTACCGAAAGGGAAACAGCCCTCACCAGTGTAAACATATAAACACTGAAAAAACACCTTTACAACCACAAATAAATGCCATTCAAAGAAAGGAAAAGGCAAATGAAAGTCATTTTTTTTCTTCCTAAAGGGGCCAATACAATGTAACTTTATTATACAAGCTAGCAGCAGGAAAGACTGGGCTAACATTATTCTGCTTGAGTTTTTGTTGTTTAGGGATGCCACTAAAATATTGTTTCTTCTTCCTTTTGCTTTATTCAGTTTTGTGGTCTTTGGTCTAAAGATGCAGGGTTTAGAAGCATGTTTTAGGTCTTGTTTAATTATTTTATAAACAGTAGAGAATCAGGAAATATCAAAACCATATGTGATATTTTGGCTGCGTTTGATTCATTCACTGATGGGTAAAATGACTGGTTTCATAAGAATCTTTCCCAATATTTGTCATCATATTTACCTACAGAGAATGTGTAAAAACCCTTGATACATCTGCCCCCAGTTTCTAGTGGGTCAGTATTGATAGGTGAATTGCCAACACCTCAGGCTTTAAACATTCAATGCAAGGTACAGTGACAAGTATATGTGAAAAGAGTGCTATGACCAAGCATCTGGAATAGTGGTGAAAACATGACACCAGACTTTTGGAAAACATGGAACGCAGTGTCACTTGGAATGCTGCTGCAAAAAGGTTCTTTCCAAGTTCAACAAAGATTGGAGAGATATTGCTTGTATTTGCAGTGATTCTGCTACGTATATGAAAAAGTTGTGTGATGACCTGTCAAAATCGATACCTGAGCTGAAGTGCTTCCCTGTAAGAGATCCTTGCCACCTGTTAGATGGTATGCTGAAAGACTTTACAATCTTCAGAGTTAATTAAGAATGCTATTGACTTTTTAGTCCATTCTGGTGCACTGTTTTGTTATGCGCGGGAACTAAAACACAAATATTTCTCATTTTGTGCTTTGTGTGGCATCAAAGAAACAGTCATCCCAACTGTGTCACTTAGCTGATGCTTCTCAGTCCAAGGGGCTGTGAATGCTATATTACCCATGTGGCAACCGTTTACAGACGTTTTGCTGAGTGATGATGCCAAAGGCAAGAAATGGGAGGATCTTTGGTCGCATATTGATAGTGATGTGAAAAAAGTACGCTCTACTGCATTCTTAGATTTTTACAGGAAAACATAACTGCTGTAGTGGACACAATAAAAAAACTAGAGTTTGAAAACACCCTTGTCAGCCAAGTGTTCAGCATAATTGGTGTAGATGTGAAACATCTCCTTGAGAGTAGGCTGGGCGACACCTTTAGTGACTTTGGCACTGCAACATGTTCCATGTTAGGGGACTTGCCACTTGGTAAGCAAAGCAATGTTGAAGAGCAATTCAGGAACTTTTATTTTACAATGTATGAGAAATGGCTTGCAATAATGCATACAAATGTCCCTTCACCAACCATGGCATTTGAAGTCAATGAAACCCCCGTAAAGGGGAATATTTGCCGTAGTTTCAAAAGTGCTGCTTCATTTTTGACCGCTTCAATAACTCTGAGGGCATAACCGCCCAGTTCAACACAAATGTTGCAGAACCTGCCCAGAGAATTGCAATCTTCAAGTGCACCAGTATTGGAATGGAAAGCTACGTCAGTGGCCAGAGTTAGCTAATTGTGTACTGGATGTTTTGGTGTTGCCCGTCTCAAGTGCCAATGTTGAGAGGGCCTTTTCACAGAAAAAAGTTTACATGGGAAGGAAAGTGCAAGCGAACATGACCAAAGACTCACTGAAGAAGTATTGTATGGTGTACTACAATAAGTTTGATTTGCAAAAATGTATTTGGACCTCATATACACTGTACGTACACTGTCTATACACCATGCCCTATCAGTGCAGAAAGCAAGCAATAATAAAAGCAAAATGTTCCATAAACACCGGAAAAACACTGTTTCTGTTGTTTTTAATGGCACGAAAATGTGTAACCACTGATAACTACTGTTTTTTTAAGGTATTGAAATCACTTGAAAATACTGAAAAAAGCCCACCAGATTTGACCAAAAATAGAAACTGAAAACAGGATAGCCTAATTATACATATGCTTGGCAGCACATGATTCAGCATTGCACGCACCACGTGAAAACTTTGGAGTAAAAGCAGTATGTTAGAAAAAATTGGAGTGCCCCATACACATACACCTAGTTACCTAGGTATGTGTGCCATGTTGACTTGTGCAGTTTTCTCTGTACCAAGACACGCAGCCTGCAGTGGCAGTTTGCATGGTCTTGGTGAGAGGTCCATAGGGTGGCACAAGTTGTGCTGCAGCCCTAGTGGACCCTCTTCAGTCCCAATGCCCTAAGTACCAGGGGTACAATTTACTAGGGACTTGTAGGGGTTGCTGAAGTTGTACCAGTTGTGGTACAGTTTTAGGGAAAGAACACTGGTACCTGGAACCTAGTTAGCAGGGACCCAGTACACCTCAGTCAAAGTTGCATCAACAACCAGGCAAAAAGTGGAGATTACTGCAACAAGAACTGTTTCCCACAGTCCTCCCCAGCCTGGGAACATGCAAATGATCACGCCACACACAGAGCTTGGTATTAGACATCTTTATTCAGCAGTGTGTAATCGTTATCGGAACATTCTACATTTTGAATTCTATCACCCACTCCCTTACTTCACCGTTCTACAGAGTCGGTCAGGAACCAAAAGGGTCCCGTCAGTTCGAGGCATGTGAGCTGTAGATCACATGCTTTGCATACTCCTGCCATCTAATGTTGAGTCCGGATGTTTGCAAGTTGTTTTTCTTCGAAGATGTCTTTTCAGTCACAAGGTAGGTGACTCCTCCTTTCGGTGATAGTGCGCATGGGCATCGACTTCATTGTTAGATTGTTTTTTTCCGCCATCGGGTTCAGACGTGAATTGCGGCGCTCCGGTTCGACACCTTTTCTCGAGTTCCCCTCGGTGCGCAATTCACTACCCTCAATTATTGTATTTATTGTAAGTATTGTAAGTATCGTTATTCGATCGTATTTCCCATTCTCCGCGTATTGTATCGACTCAGAAATCTTCGATCGGAAACTTTGTGGAAGGCCGTTGGGCCTAGCCTTGTCGGGTCAGCTCGCAGTCGATGGAACAGACTCCATTTAAATTCTGTCCCGGGTGCCACGCCAAGTATCTGCGCACCGACTTGCACGAAGTGTACAACTTGCGTCTGTCTCCGGAACAGGACTGTGACACCTGCCGATCTTTTCGATCCAAGAAGACGCTCCGTGACCGTCTGGCTCGACATCACGAAATGCACCAGCAATATAGCGTCTCCGCTCCGGATCTCTTCAGAGAAGATTCCGACCACAAGGTCTTCGACGCACAAGGAGCCGAGGAAGAAGAAGAACACATCTCCGTGGCCGATTCCGACATGGAAGAAGATGTTCCACAGGGTTAGCGTACCGTGAGTACTGATACTCCCCTGCCCCAAACTATGCCCAAGAAAAAGGCTCCGGTGCCTCCTCTGCCTTCAGGCCAAGGTCGGCACCGAGAACACATTTCAAACGCCCCGCCTTCGGGCTCAGCCCTGAAACACACACCAAAGCCTTCTGGCTCGGGACCTAGTCGGCCCCATTCGGGCACCGAACCGAAACCTTCGGTGCCGAAATCTAAACACGTCCTCGTGACTATCCCTTCGGCACCGAAACCTAAATCTTAGGTTCTAAACATCTCAGCACCGAAACCTTCGGCACCGAAAATTCTGGCACCAAGAGACAAAACAGATCCTCCTCCATCCAAGGAGCCTTGTTTCGACATCCCGCCTTCCAACACGGACCCGAAACAGAAAGAACTTGTTATTAATCCCAAAACTGGACATATTCATGCACAACTGCCAGTTAAACGCAAGCCAGAAACGGAGGAAGCTTACCACATTTCCCTTAAAAAAGAAAAATGTGGGTACTAATTCTCCTCCTCCCCCTCTTACACCTCCTTCCCCACTTGACCCGAATTTGCTGATTACACCTACAAATTCACTACAACCACAGTCACCTGACCCAGGATGATGGGGATGCACCAGATGACAATAGTACTGATCCATGAACTGATTACAATACAGATCCTAACACTGATAATGACCCAGATCTATACCCTTCAAAACCCTCTCCATCTGACGACAATGTAGGGTACATAGAATTAATAACTAGTGCTGCTCAATATCACGGGATTCAGCTTCACAAAGAGGCTTTTGAAGAGGATTTTCTCTTTGAGACTTTAAGTTCTTCTCAAAGAGCAACTCATACACTGCCCATGCTTAAGGGTATGCTTAAACACGCAGACAACATTTTTAAGGACCCGGTGTGTACCAAGAGTAGATAAGAAATATAAACCTGCACCTACAGACCCAGTCTACAACAAGGGTCAAGTTCCCTTAGACTTCCTAGTGGTTTCGAACGCTTGCAAAAGGGCAAACTCACAAACAGGAGATGCCCCTCCTCCTGAGAAGGAGTCCAAACTCATAGATGCCTCTGGCAAAAGAGTAGCTGCGCAGGCAGCCAATCACTGGCGTATTGCCAACACCCAGACTCTTTTAGCAAGATATGACAGGGCTCACTACGAGGAATTGAAACAATTGCTCCAGTTCTTGCCAGATGAACACAAAACTAAGGCGCATGACTTAATTCAGGAAGGGAAACTCACTTCCAACACTTCCATTAGGTGCGCTTTAGACGCAGCTGACACTGCTGCTCGCGCTGTTAACACCAGTGTTCTTTTAGGAAGGCACGCCTGGCTCAGAATTTCAGGGTTTAAATCCGAAGTCCAGGCCTCTATTTTAAACCTTCCCTTTGATAAGGAACACCTATTTAGACCTGTGGTAGACACTTCTTTGGAAAAATTGAAGAAAGACACAGATGTCGCAAAATCCATGGGAGCTTTGCAGTCCCCATCCAATCGGGGTTCCTTTCGCCGCTCCTTCTACAGGGGGGCTCAAAGAATATATCCATAGACAACACCTCTACTTCGTATAGACAACACCTCTACTTCGTATAGAGGCAACAAGCAATCACCCTCTTCAAGAGGTTACTTTAGAGGAGAATTTCAAGGCAATAATGGCAAGGGAAGAGGTAAAGGTAACACACCCCGTACTTCCCTTGCAGCAAACAAACAGTGACTTCCCTCCTCCTCCCCCCGATCATTCCACACCTGTCGGGGGACGTCTCTCTCAATTTCTTCCCGTCTGGAATACAATAACTTCAGACTGATGGGTCCTAGAAATTATCCAATCTGGTTATTGCCTGGAGCTTTCCAATAATTCCCCAAACATTCCTCCACGATCGCACAAAATGTCACCAGAGCATCTGCACCTTCTCAAACAAGAGGTTCACTCTCTACTGCAAAAGGGAGCTATAGAGCCCGTACCATTACAATATCAAGGGTCCGGCGTATACTCCCTATACTTTCTCATACCCAAAAAGGATGGCTCTCTCAGGCCTATACTAGACCTCAGAGACCTAAATCTCTATATTCAATCAGATCATTTTCACATGGTGACACTCCAACAAGTGCTCCCGCTCCTTCAGCAAGGTGACTTTGTCTACTTTAGACTTAAAGGACGCATACTTCCATATTCCAATACACCCCGCTCACTGCAAGTATCTCAGGTTTGTGGTAGCGGGACAACATTACCAGTTCAAAGTGCTTCCATTCGAAGTCACCACTGCTCCCAGAGTATTCACCAAATGCCTGGCAGTAGTCGCTGCTCACCTGAGAAGACAACATATTCACGTCTTCCCATACTTGGACGACTGGCTCATCAAAGCCACTTCTCTCACACAGTGTCTACAGCACACTCGGAGAACAGTACAATTACTGCACGATCTGGGGTTCAGTAAATCTTTTGAAGTCCCATCTCCAACCCCCAACACGCAAACTTACTTGGGAGCCACTCTCGATACACAGAAAGCTCTAGCCTGCCCTAATCCTGTCAGGATCCGCAATATTCAGGCTCTAATTTCCCAGTTTCAGCCTGACCAGTCATTACCAGCTCAGGTATTTATGCAGCTACTGGGAATGATGGCATCATGATAGTTCCCCATGCAAGACTTCAAATGCGTCCCCTTCAGGAATGTTTAGCATGTCAGTGGAATCAATCTCGGGGTCAATTGTCAGATCTAGTGTTGGTGGATGGCAGCACTCATCACTCTCTGCAGTGGTGGAATCCACAAAACCTATCCAAAGGGTGGCCCTTCATCGACCCTGTTCCACAAACCGTGCTAACAGCAGACGCATTGCTCACTGGTTGGGGAGCTCATCTCCAAACTCACACAATTCAAGGCCTGTGGAGTCAAAAGCAAAAGCAACTTCACATAAATCATCTAGAGCTGCTAGCAGTATTTCTAGCACTCATAAGCCTTCCAGACTCGCCTTGTAGGCAAAGCTGTCATGATACGCACCGACAACATGACAGCCATGTATTACATACAGAAACAGGGGGGCACACACTCTCTCCAACTGTCACACCTTGCACAAGCCATTTGGAGGTGGGCCATACATCACAAGATTTATCTCTTAGCGGAATACCTCCCAGGAGTAAACAATCAGATTGCAGATCGGCTCAGCAGGCAAAGATAACGGATTCACGAGTGGGAACTTCATCCCCAAATCCTTATTCCCTACTTTCAGGAATGGGGGTTTCCTCACATAGACCTGTTGGCCACAGATCAAAATGCAAAATGCCCAAGCTTCGCCTCCAGTTCTCCTCCCGTTCTTTCAAATGTGGGGCTTCCCAGAGATAGATCTATTCGCCACACACCAAAACGCAAAATGCCCAAGCTTCGCCTCCAGGTATCCACACCCATTATCCAAAGGCAATGCACTATGGATGAACTGGTCAGGGATATTTTTCTATGCTTTTCCGCCTCTCCCACTCATTGCACGAGTGGTTCGGAAGGCAAGCGTCCCTCAGGCTAATCCTGGTAGCTCCCACATGGGCCCATCAACCCTGGTTCACTACCCTGTTGGAACTCTCAGTAGTTCCTCATCAAAAAATACATCTCACACCCAGTCTCCTCACGCAGAGCCATGGAGACTTAAGACATCCAGATCCCAAACATCTCAACCTTGCGATCTGGCACCTGAAATCATAGAGTTTGGTTATCTGAATCTTCCACCAGACTGTATGAATATCATTAAAGAGGCCAGAAGACCTACTACAAGAGCTTGCTATGCAGCAAAATGGAAGCGGTTTGTTATATATAGTAACAACAACCATATCAACCCTTTAGATGCTTCCGTTCAAAACATTTTTTATTATTTACTTCATTACAGCAAACCGGTTTAGCGTACACATCCATACGCTTACATCTTGCTGCAATAGCTGCATACCTTCAAAATAGACAGCATCTGTCCCTTTTCGGAGTACCTGTTATCAAGGCTTTCATGGAGGGACTCAAGAGTTATTCCACCAAGACTTCCACCTGCCCCAGCGTGGAACCTTAATATTGTCCTTACCAGACTAATGGGTCCACCCTTTGAGCCATTGCATAAATGCAAACTGCAATTTCTCACTTGGAAAGTTGCTTTCCTCATTGCTATTACTTCACTGAGGAGAGTGGCTGAGCTTCAGGCATTAACCATAGAAGAACCATTTTTTCAAGTCCACCAAAACAAAGTGGTTCTTCGCACTAACCCCAAATTCCTACCCAAAGTGGTATCTGACTTTCACATCAACCAATCTGTTGAGTTACCTGTGTTCTTTCATCAACCAGATTCAGTGGCAGAACGAGCTCTACACACTTTAGATGTTAAACGAGCACTGTTATATTACATAGAAAGGACTAAGACTAAGCAACTCTTTGTTGCTTTTGCTCCACCACACAAAGGCAATCCCATTTCAAAATCAGGTATTTCACGGTGGATAGTTAAATGTATTCAAACATGCTATGCAAAAGCAAAGAGGACTTTACCAATTCCCCCTAGAGTGCATTCCACCCGCAAACTAGGGGATTCTATGGCTTTTTTTAGGAAACATCCCTATAGCTGACATCTGTAAAGCTGCAACATGGTCTACACCACACACATTTACAAAACACTATTGTGTAGATGTGTTAGCCAGACAACAAGCTAATGTAGGCCAGGCAGTTCTTCGTACACTTTTTCAAACGACTGCAACAGCTACAGGTTAGCCACCGCTTTGGTAGATTACTGCTGTATAGTCCATGCAAAGCATGTGATCTACAGCTCACATGCCTCGAAAGGAAAATGCTACTTACCCAGTAAGCATCTGTTCTTGGCATGTAGAGCTGTAGATTCACATGCACCCACCCACCTCCCCGGGTACCTGTACCTGTTGAAGTATTATACTTAGATACATACGTATGGACATCTCTATTCTACTCTTACTAACTCCATTCTCACCCTCTGCAGGAAAACAATCTAACAATGTAGTCGATGCCCATGCGCACTATCACAGAAAGGAGGAGTCACCTACCTCGTGACTGGAAAGACTTCTTCGAAGAAAAACAACTTGCAAACATCCGGACCCAACACTAGATGGCAGGAGTATGCAAAGCATGTGAATCTACAGCTCTACATGCCAAGAACAGATGCTTACTGGGTAAGTAGCATTTTCCTCTCTAAACTCACAAGACACTACATCTCCCCCTTTGTTAAATAAAAAGTATAAATAATACATATATACATCATAACTCTTCAATAAGTCGTTTTGGTGCTCCAATCAATCGCCTAGATCTAGTCATGTGAGGTTGTGGAGATACAGGAGAAGTGTCCATGAATGGCACTGTTGAAAGAGACCCTGGTACCGTTGTTGGGCTTTCCAGATTCTCAGGTGGATAAGTCTCACTTCTGACATCTGGAGCTGGCGAATGTCGAGGCAGATGCCTGAAATGTGAAGAATCTAGGAGGGTGAGCAGTCACCATGTGTCCTTTACTAGTCACAACCCTTAGTGGCTCAGCATCAAAAGTAGCATCAGACTTGCATTTCCGTTCTGCCTCATGATAACTTGGTCTCCTCTTTTGAACACAGTGCTCCGAGCACATCAGTGTTTTTCCACATAGGTCTTCATTTTGAGTTTGTGAGACGAATCAGTGGTGCGAAGTTTATCAATGTTAATAGATCTCTCGGGGTTCCATTGTGGCAATTTGATTCCGATGGCTCTTCCAAACATTAAGGTGACAGGGCTTTCACCTCCGGTAGAATAGGGAGTTGACCTGTATGCACGAAGCGTAGACTGAAGAACTGGTTTGAGTTCAAGGTTTTCCTCCGCAGCATGCTGAACGGTCTTCTTGAGGGTGCTCATAAATCTCTCAACCACACCATTCTCCTGTGGTCAGAAAGGTGTGCTTTTCTGATGCTTGACATTTAGATGAGTGAGAAAATCTTTAAATTCTTGCCTAGTGAAAGCCGGGCCATTATCAGATTTTAAAATCGAAGGAACACCCCATGTTGCAAAAATATTTTCGAATCTCAATGATTGTCATGAGTAGTTGACGACAGATCTTACACAAAGGGAAAACAGGAATATTCACCAACAGTTACTAGTCGATGATGTCCATTGTCAAGAGGTTCAAAGAAATCAATTACAGTCTTCTCACATGCCTGCTTTGGAAGATCAGACATGTTTAATGGATGCAGGGTTTTCTTGAATGACCAGCAGTTGCACAAATGACATGCTTTTAACTCTTTTTCAACTTTCATCAAGACGAGGGAACCACACATTGTCCTGTAGAGCTTGTTTAGCAACAACAACTCCATGATGTCCCTCATGGGCCAGTTCAATAACTTGTTGTTTCAAGCTCTCGTGTATGACCATTCTCAACCTTCGTAAGATGATGCCTTCTGGGGTAACTGAAAGTACTTCCTTTACATTTTTGAATTTCTGGTATTGAAGTTAATCATGAAGAGGTTGAGTATGTTTTCGGCCCGATTGATGCTTAATAATGGCTTTGAGTATCAGCAAATCTCTGTCAGGGCTCATGGCAGCAATGATTTGTTCCGCCGATATGGCAGCAGGGGCACTGGATTTCACGATGAAGTTAACATAAGCATCAACGACTTTAGAATAACTAGTGCCATGACACTGTATTCGTACACGTGAGAAGTAGTCAGCATGGTTTTGATCTTTTCCTGGATGATGTACAATCATATAATCATATTCCTGTAATCGCAACCCCCACCTCTCAATGCGAGGGGGCATCTTGGCTTTAGGATTGCCGAAAATAGTGAGCAATGCTTAATGGTTGGTGATAACTGTGAAATGTTTTCCATATAGGAACACACAAAAATGTTTACAAGCGCACACCACAGCAAAACTTTCTTTTTCAGGTTGTGAATAGGCACATTCCATCGGTGACAAACCTCGGCTGGCATAAGCCATAGTGTGCGTTGGAACATTGGGATGTTCAGTGTACTAGGCAAGGATGGCACCCAACCCCACTTGGCTTGCAACAACAACTCCCTTCGTCTGTAATTTGGGATCAAAGTATGCAAATCCAGTGGCGTTCTCAATTGCATGCTTGATTTTCTTGAAGCTTTGTTCACATTCACTTGACCATCGAAATGGGACATTTTGTTTCGTTAAGTCTCTCAATGGGGGGGGGCGGAGCTTGCGAGCTGCAAGATGGCCGCTTGAGCTCTCGGCTCCGTGAAGCCGCCACACTATCCGGCATTTATCCTGTGTCTGCGGCGTTTGGTAGCCCCGCATTCCTGATGTGCTGAGTCGGATGAAGTCCGGCAACGAGATGAGCTACTTCTGAGCTCTCGACCCCACTGCTGAGTCCGTTGGTGGGATACGAGACACTTCGGCCTGTATCCGGGGCTGAAGCACCGGCCTGAGGTGTGACGAGGCGAGCGTGCGGCGGAGGCGCGCTCGCGCTGGACCTGCCGTGTCCCCCACACTGTCCGGGAAGCTGCTGACAGCGGCAGACGAATGAGCGCTGATCGGATCCTGCCCTGCGGAAGGCTGCCGGGAGTATAGCGGCCTCCCAAACTTCCTTGGGGGTGAAAGTGGAGCCGACCGCCCTGCCATAGCCACGAAGCTGGTAGGATTGATGACGCTGCTGCTCTGAGCGCTATTGCGTGCCCGCAGTTCGGATCGCGTCGGGAGCAGTGCGAACGCACGGCGGCTTACTGCCCCAGCGCTGGATCGGCACTGCCTGAGATCTACAAGTGAGTGCCAGATTTGCAGCGCGACTTGATGCGGCCTAGGACCGGGAGCCGGCCATTTTGAGCTTGACTATTGGGAGGACGGATAGGAACCAGGGAGCCGTGCGCCCAACTGATGAACTCTTCCCCGCCTAGAACTGTTGTATAAGTATGGGCCAGCTGCAGGCTTAGCGTTGCGATTACAGATGCCTGGGGGACATTGTGGCGACGTTCGCTAACTGCCTGGCACAATCTGGTAGCTGATTGGCGCCCCACCCGTGATATTGCTGTGGCACTGCGGGCCCTGTCGCGCTACAGTGGCCTGTCTGTGGAGCTGTTGCTGGCGGAGCTGTAGGTCTGCGTGCCTGGTCACCCCTAATGGAGTTGCGCTGTGATTGAGCTGGACCAGAGTTGCGAGCCCCTGCGGATTACAAAATAGGGGCGCTGCGGTTGAACTCTGGTTGACCGGCAACCGCCTTGCTGGCCTGGTCGACTCAGGTGCGTGGATTGGGGCCCGAAACTTGCCATAACGTACGACGCAGGATGGGCAGAGTGGATAAAAATCAACCCAAGATTACGTTCGACCACAGAAAGTCAAAAGTACGGGACAATGCTGCTGAAGAGGGGGATCCCACGTCGGACCTGCCGTCTGAGGAGCTGGATGGCGACATACGCTCTTATGTTGGTTGCGATGGAAAAAAGTATACAAGGCAGCCTAGCAGGTTTGGGCACTAAAATTGACGCGCTCTCGTACCGCATGGACAGGATGTCTGAGAGATTAGACAAACATGCAGAGCGTCTGGACATGACGGAGCGTAGAGTTACAGAGGTGGAGGAGGCACAGACGTCGATGGACTCTGACCACAAACAAATGGGAAAGGTTCTCCAAGTCCTACAAGACAAAGCTGAAGATTTGGAAGCGCGTTCGCGCCGCAACAACTTACGAATCACGGGCGTCCCTGAATCGACACCAACAGGTAACATGGAGAAGTTCGTCGAGAAGCTTCTGATCACACTCCTGGGCAATGATACGTTCTCCAATATGTTCGTGGTGGAGAGGGCGCACCACTCGTTGGGACCTCGCCCTGCCCCTGGGACCACTCCAAGACCCATAATTGCGTGGCTGCTGAACTATAGGGACAGGGACTCGGCGTTGGCGGCTGCTAGGAACAAACAGTCACTGCAATGTGAGGGGTCCAACATCTCCCTATATCCAGACTTCACGGCTCATGTCCAGGAGGCGCGCAGACAGTTCGCCCCGTTAAAACGCCAGATGAGGGACCAGAACATAGACTATGCCATGCTATACCCTGCTAGACTAAGAGTTATCAGGAACGGCCATTCACGGATTTTCACTGAACCTAAGACCCTGCAAAAAGCTTTGAAGGAATGGGCCAAGGAGAAGCGTGCTAGTTCGGAGAGGGAAGTTCTGGAGGGGGCCGTCGGTGGCAGCCTCGATGAACAGGACTGATTTTGACTTTGCTGGGGTTTCAGTTGGCAGGTCCCATGGTGTTGTAAGCAAGGATCAGTTTGAGAGCATGGCGGTGATCTTGCTTTTGAGAAGTTACGATATTGTGTGGCAGGTTTCATGTTGAGATTGGCTCTTGCTGCAGCCAACAAGTTATCATGAATACACGACGGGGGGGGGGGGGGGAAGCCCGGGGGCATCGTTGTATTGTGTATTGGATTATGTTGTGGGGGGTAGCTTTTGTTGCAGAGACAAGTTTGATTTGGGCAGGGGAACGGAGTTGGTGCTGTGATCAGCTGCAGCACGTGCTCTTACCTGGTGAGCAACATCTGCCCTCGTGTGAATCACACTGGTTGAGTTCAGTATGGGGAGGGGGGGAGGGGGGGGTTGGGATCCTGTGTTTTGGTTATTTGAATCTGCATACGTGAAAATGCTAATTATTGGGGGAGTATGAAAAAAAGGTACGTGACATTGCGCACCCATCCGTCGCACTGCTGAATACAGGAATTTTTCGTTTCGGTTAATCATTCTTTGTAATAATCCAGTTTTTTTTCAAAAGTAAACCTCTAATGATGTCTATGCTTCATTCAAAGAGTTAATCCATGCTTTATAATCACTTCAGAGACAGCGAAGTTCCACATTGGTGTTTTATTTAACATCTTCAAATGCCTCATGTAGTCCATCCAGACTTTTAACAGCGGCACGTGTATACAAAACAATCATGGAGAACTGACTCAGAAACGTTCCACCCAATGCATTTCGAGCACACTGGCTCTTCGTCAGGGGTTACTGAAACAAATAGAAAAATAACTCAGCCAACTATATAAGTCCAGTTTCACTCGATATTCTAAAAAACATAATCACGTGACCCTCATCACCCCCACCACCCCTCAATCACAAATTAACTTAAAAACCACCCATGCATAAAAACTAATAAACTCCTACCATGCAATTACCCATCCTGACTAAAAGAAAACTAAACCCACTGCATCTTCGCCAATAAAAACAAACTCATGAAAAAATTCATGAGCAAGCTGATGTGCAACACCCCTACTCCCTTTACCAATGTCCCACGAGTACTTTTGAAATCCTGGCCCCTCTGTTTATTCGAGTAAACTTTCCCAATCAAACCCTCGACAAATTACCTTCGGAGCCACATATATCATGTTTCTCACTTCATGCGCGTTCGTTCGCTGCTAGCTCAAACGTAAAATGTGTCCTCTTAACAGGCCATTCTATTTATAAACTCGCCCATGTGTGCACAATCAGTTGAAGGTCGGGTCTGACCCCGTAACCTCCCCTTTCAGAGCTCAAAAGCTTAAAGTGATATTTCGCAAAGGCACAGTTCCCCACAATAATATACATACATCAATGAACCTGAACAAAAACACTCAAACCCACCCATTTACCGAATCCGATCATTAATACACACCACCCTTAACGTGCTCAAAACTGAATCTAACATAACGTGTGTGAAAACGAACATTTTCTTTGAATATTCCCAATAAATCCATACTACTAAAAAACAACGAATTCGCACTGCTACAATGTAACAGCCCTCACGCAAAATACATCATTTTAAAAGTGAACCCTGGTGCAAAAAAACAATAAAATTGCTCTGTCGAATGAAATCAGAGATAATATACCAGTCAGTGAAATTCACTAAAAGTCCACTCGTGTTATTCCGGGTTTTTGCCATTGCCTCTGAAGTGATAATAAGTTGACTTTCTATATTTAATGCAGGTTTCATCCAGTCATCTGTGGGGTGCAAACTAACGAAGGGACAGTAGAATTGCTAGGCAAAAGACAAAAGATGTAAGAATGCACTCCTTCCTTTGAATATCTATTCATATGATAATATCACAACCATCTAATTGCGTGCGAACAGATCTGTGAACCGTCCCAAGTCACAGTTCAATACTAAGTATGAAAAAAAGGTACGTGACATTGCGCACCCATTCGTCGCACTGCTGAATACAGGAATTTTTCGTTTCGGTTAATCATTCTTTGTAATAATCCAGTTTTTTTTCAAAAGTAAACCTCTAATGATGTCTATGCTTCATTCAAAGAGTTAATCCATGCTTTATAATCACTTCAGAGACAGCGAAGTTCCACATTGGTGTTTTATTTAACATCTTCAAATGCCTCATGTAGTCCATCCAGACTTTTAACAGCGGCACGTGTATACAAAACAATCATGGAGAACTGACTCAGAAACGTTCCACCCAATGCATTTCGAGCACACTGGCTCTTCGTCAGGGGTTACTGAAACAAATAGAAAAATAACTCAGCCAACTATATAAGTCCAGTTTCACTCGATATTCTAAAAAACATTGGGGGAGGGCATGTGGGGGTTTGTCGTCCAGGCACTGTTGGGAACAGCCTGCGTGGGTGGGGGGTGGGAGGGTAACGAGACTCGCACTGCTTATTTCAGATGCTTTTGCACTTTGTGAAGACGCACAGTACATTTACATGTCGATGATAGTACGGGACGGGCTGATGGCACATGCAAGATCTACTCTGTGACAGATATTGGTAGGTCCCATAGGGACACTGGCTTTGATACAGTAAGCGCGCTCACATGGAACGTGCGTGGCCTTAATGACCACAGGAAAATCCGTCAGATCTTGAGTTATTTGTCAAGGCATAACATCGACATCGCACTATTGCAGGAAACACACCTTCCACTGGACAGCCCTATGTTGTGTATTAGAGGGCACCATGGCAATATTAATACGGCAGGATTTACCACTCATGCACGGGGGTTTTAACGTGGGTGAATCCTAAGGCGGCACTGACACTGGAACCTTTAGAAACGGATATGGAGGGTAGGTTTGTCATCACTAGGTGTAGAGGGAAAGGTCTGGATTTCCTACTGGTCAATGTTTATGGCCCGAATTACGACAACCCGAACTTTTACAGAATGTTAACCGACACAGTAGGTCTGCATGCAGGTGGACAGCTGCTCTGGGGTGGAGATTTTAATTTAGTTAGAGACCCAACACTGGACAGATCGGGGGGCCCTGGAGAGACGCGCATCGGCAGCAGCTAGGGCAATGGAAGGAGCTCTAGTGCGTTTTGACTTGTGTGACGTATGGAGCCAACGATATTCAGCTAAAGGGGGGTTCACGCATTATTCTGCATATCATGATATACACACTAGAATAGACTACTGGTTTGCTGCCAGGCGACTGACTGAAAACATTCGTACATGTAAGATTCTCCCTCGTACATACTCCGACCACTCCCCGCTGTTGCTGGTTATTGACACCCCAAAGACACGTATCCCTCCTTTTACCTGGAGATTCCCGCCTTATTCATTGCTAGATAGTCTTCAAGGAAGAAATGGCCGAAGCTATTGAAATATTTTTCGAAACGAACGTGGGGTCGGTGGACAGCTTTCAAACTGTGTGGGAAGCGTTTAAGGTATATATAAGAGGGATCGCTATGTCCAAGCACGCTGGTGTGCTTAGGGCGATCCGCAAACATCTTGCTGATCTAGAACAGAAGCTCGTGTCCCTAGAAAAGGCCCAACAGGCCGGGCCCGGTGAGACGGTCACACAAGAGATCAAAATGACGCTGGAAGAGTATCATGAAGCGGCCGACACAGAGGTCAAACACCTGGGCAAGTATGCTACAGCCCGAGTATACGGAGAGGGGGAGCACCCGGGGGCAGTTCTGGCACAACTACTCAAGCAGCGTAGGGATAGGTCGGTAGTGCCTGGGCTCACAGCTGCAGACAGGGGTTCCCTGTCGGAGGAAATGGACGTGGCTGACCGATTCCGACAATACTACTCTGACCTATATGCCTCTCGTGGTGGCAGCTCGGAAGAGCGCATGCTAGATTATCTCGCACATATAAAACTACCATGGCTGACTAATACTCATCGGTAATTTCTAATGCGTCCCATTGAAAGGGAGGAAATACTTCTCGCTATCTCGAAAATGAGAGCGGGAAGTGCACCTGGTGGGGATAGGCTGACAGTGACCTTCTATAAGGCGTTTCTGGAGCTGCTAATACCGCATCTGGCAGCACCTTTTGAGGATATGTGTGTTTCTGGTACGATGCCTCCCTCTGAGAGAAGCAATTATAGTTGCGATCCTAAAACCGGGTAAACCACCTGAAGACTGTGCATCATATCGCCCTCTCTCCCTGCTGAACGTAGACACAAATATTTGCAAAAATACTAGCAAACCGTTTGATCCCATTGGTGCCCACCTTAGTGGCGCCGGAGCAAGCAGGCTTTGTACCGGGCAGAAACCTAACTTATAATCTACGCACGGTGTTTGCCGCCCTACAGCATACTAGACCAGAGATCCCTGCTATTGCGGTTTTTTTAGACATGGAAAAGGCGTTCAACTCAGTTGAATGGCCCTTTTTGCGACAGGTACTCCTGAGGATGGACGTTGGGCCGGTTTTTATGCAGTTGATCGGTGTTTTGTATAACGCTCCCACGGCCAGAGTCAAAATAGGCAACTTGGTTACGGACCCTATCCACATCTCCAGGGGTACTAGACAGGGCTGCCCCCTGTCCCCTATTCTGTATGCCCTGGTGGCTGAGCCCCTGGCCTGTGCGCTTAGAGAATACCATAGCCATAAAGGCACTCGGTTCCCAGGCTATGAGTTGATTGTATCCACCTACGCGGACGACACGTTACTGTATGTCCGGCACCCTGAAAGTAACCTTTCCCCAGTACTTCGTGAAGTGGTACTCTTTGGCACTATGTCAGGTCTGCGTGTTAACTGGACTAAATCTATTATTTTCCCCCTAACGCCGGCCACGGTAGCTTTTGAACCTGATTACCCGCTGCAGTGGTCCACGGAGGCGGTGAGATATTTGGGAATTAAGCTGCACACCGACTCAGAAGTTGTGTTCCGGGAAAATTATGGGGTTGCGATTAGCAAACTAGAGGAGGACATCGCCAGATGGGTCCAGCTACCGTTATCCTTGCTGGGTAGGGTATCCATTATGAAAATGGTTATACTACCACGATTCCTGTTCCTCTTCCTGAATGTCCCCATGGTCCTGGCCCGGGTGTTCTTCCAACGACTTACGTCCCTTATGGTCCACTTAGCATGGGCAGGTAAACAGGCGCGTGTTAGGTGGCAGGTCCTCACGCTCCCGTATTCTATGGGAGGACTTGGCGCTCCAGACTTTGATTTATATTATAGACCTGCGCAAGGTGCACAAGCATATTATTGGATCCATGGCCCCTTCGACATTCCACACCTCCGCATAGAATCTGTTGTTGCGGCCCCTCTGGCACTGCCGGCTTTGATGTTCACACCCCCTGATAGACGTACGGGGATTATTGACTCACTTAACACTACCACGCACGCTTGGCATTACTTACTGCAGCTACAGGCCGGCGCTATTCTGTATTCTCCCGTTGCCCGGCTAGACTGGTGCCAGTGGCTATCGCCGTGCAGAGATAAAGGGGTTACGACGGCGTTAAAGGCGCTTGGGGCACAGACTATAGGGGACCTCTTCACTGATGACGTGGCTAAGAGCTGGGGGGACATGGGGTCTGCAGATGAGACACCGACACTGCTTATGCAATTCCAATTTCATAGAGTTCGTCATGCACCACTCATTGAGGTCCTGGGTGAGGACATGTCAGAGCCCCCGGAACTTCCGGCCTTGACCATTCTTATTAATGCAAAGTCGCCCCTAAAGATAGTATCCAAAATTTATCAAGTCTCGATGTCTGATAGACGTCATCATTACACTAAGGCGCGTTTGGCCTGGCAACGAGACCTGCAGAGGGACATAACGGTTGATATGTGGAAATATTGCTGCACCAGTACAAAACGCATATCCCTGAACGGGAGACATAGATTGATACATTTCAAATTTCTCAACATGGTTTATTACACCCCGGAGCGCCTACATAGGTATGGACTGAGGGATGAGTCGACTTGTGACCGGTGTAATGCACAGGCTGCTGACTTTTTTCATTTGGCCGGGACTTGTCCGGGGATCTCTCGCTTTTGGGACCTAGTCTTTGCAGAACTGAGCCGTGTGGCTGAGCTATCGCTGACGCCAGAGCCTGCTCTTGCGTTGATTGGCTACTCTAGACAGAGACCCAGGGGGGTAAGAAGACTGGTTGATATGGGTTTGCTGCTAGCTAAACGGTGTGTCGCGATCTGCTGGTTACGTGGACCTCCTCCCACAATAGCCCAGTGGTCGCGCGATACGTTATATTGTAGTACACAAACGGAAAACTATAGTGACCTACTACTGCCATGTAATAGACCGAAGAACTTCTGGGAGCTGTATAAAACATATGTGGCAAGCAAAGAGCCAGACATGGCGGATCCTGGGGGTGGTGCGTAGGAGACTGATCAACCCACGACCCTGGTTGACGAGTAGCAGTGGGACAACAACGATTGTACTCCATATTGGTATGCAATGTTATGTAGGGTCGGTTTTGTGCCATGATTAGGAGGGTGGGGGTGCAAAATGCGCTTATGTTATTTTATGTGATATGTCTATTAATTTGCTGATGAACGTTCTGTACAGATATTTTCTGTATGCTGTGTGTTGCCGTGAAGGTATTGGCACTGTATGAGTCTCATGTTTTGTTTGCATAAAACTTAATAAACATATTAAAAAAAATAAAATAAAAAAAAGTCTCTCAATGGGGGCACTTACAGTGGCAAAGTCAAGTATATACCTTGAATGGTAACTGGACATACCAAGGAAGGATCGCAGCATAGTTGCATCTTCTGGGGGAGAAGTGGATGACAGGGGTTGTACTTTATTTGGATCCGTAGTCATTCCCCCATCAGAAAAGGTATGACCAAAGAACTTGAGTTAGGTTTTATGAAACTCACACTTTGCCATATTTAAAGGGAGACCTGCATCGGCAAGTATACAACACATTTGTGTAAGAGCTTTATCATGTTCCTTTCGTGTGGCCCCAAAATTAGTGTGTCATCACTGTAATTGAAAGCATTTGTGACTGGCTGTATTATGTGACAAAGGGCATCCTGAAAAAGTTCTGCAGCCAATGACACTCCGAAACATAGCCTTTTATATCTAAATAAACCAACATGAGTTGAAAAAGTAGTAATGTACCTGCAATTCTCGTCCAGTTCGAGCTGGTGATACACTTTGTTCAAATGAAGGCAGGAAAAGACTTTAGCTCCATTCAGCTGCGTAAACATGTCAGCAATGTGTGGTCCTGGATGTCGTTCTCTTTCAATTGTCTTGTTCGCTTGGCGCATATCAACACAGATGCGCACTGGGCCTCCACTATCTTTTTTCGGCACTACCACTATGGGTGATACCCATGGCGTTGTACCAGTGGATTGCTCAATGATGTCATGCTTTAACAGCGCGTCAATGAAATGATCAAAGGTTTCGAACCAGGCTGTCCATCTCTCGCCAATATTTTGCTTTTTGGTGGTATCAAAGGGAGGCGGTGGTTTCAAGAAGGCGGCGCCGCCGAATTTGTTGCTCTTTTCAGCAGTCATTGGAAAAGAAAATTGCACTATTCCACCAGGAGCTCACGGCTTATCAGTCGGTCCAACGTGATTCACCAGCCTCGTAAGCACAACCCTGTGCTTCCGTTTGGGTTGCGGCGCCTGGTGCTGAGGTCGGATGGCTCTCTTTGCTCAGGTTCTGGTAGGCGTGATCGTAATCTCTCTATATCTGGTTATCGCCCCCTCTGTTGTTTTGCATTTTACCTGCTTTGCTCACAGCGTTCCCTTGCACCTAGCTGTTGTCGCTCGCTGCACTTTCCGCACCTGGTTGTCACTGCCTTTTGCATTTCTTTGTGTCAGAAATGTTTCTGCTCTTAGCGCTTCCTTGCACTCAGCTATCACGACCTTTAGTGCTTCTCTGTACCTGGTTATCGCTGCCTTTAGGGTTGTCATACTGCATGAATGACGACTCTGTGTTAGGCTGTGGTGCAGTATCTCTTTTCTCGACTTTGCCAACAAATTACTAGCTGACGACAAACAAACTTTCTGTAAGGCCTTCACTTTCTTCACTGGCCTTGCTCTGGCTGGAGTGGCACTTTCACTCTACACATGCCAACCATAAATTTTCACTTTGACGGAGTCACACGTGGCATGCACAAGCAGTTTGCTGGACCACAGCCAACTCTCTGGGAGAGCTTTCTTGGTTCTTTGGGTTGCTGGGTTTACGTATTCCCCTATCTCGTCACGAGTTGTAGCGACCTCCCCAGCCCGGGTACATGTAAATGATCACGCCACACAAAGAGCTTGGTATTGCATGCCTTTAATCCTCAGTGGGTAACCGTTAATTGAATGTTCTACATCATGAATTTTTATCACCCACGCACATAAGTCAACGTTCTAGGGAGTCTGTCGGGAACCAAAAGGGTCCAGTCATCTCTAACTCACAAGACACTACATTATTCTCCTCAAAAATGTTTTTTTTAATATATGCTTACCTTCTAGGAAATTGCACCTGTACTCCGGTATATGCACTAATTTTGCACTGGTCACCTTTCGATCATCAGTGTTTTTCAGCTGTAAATTTGTTTATGTTCTATCACTTGTCCTACATTGTCGATGAATTTAAATAAGTCAAACTGACAAATTAAATTAAATGAGAGAGTACTTCTGAAGGAAATCGATCCGGGAAACTACTCAACATACTTCCTAGTACCAAGACCAGACAAGTTGTTACGGCCCATACTAGACCTCCGCTTCATAAACAACTTCATAAAGACAAAGAAATTCAAAATTACAACTCTCCAAGATGTCATTCCACATCTCCAGTAAGGGGATTACATGGCAGCTATTGACCTAAAGGATGTATATCTACACATCCCAATGAACCACAGACCTTTTTGCAATTCATTATAGACAAGACTCACTACGAATTCAGGGTGCTACCATTCAGAATAAAATCAGCACCCAGGTTATTCACAAAATGCTTATTGGCTGTAGCGGCTCTTTTGAGAAGAAAGGGAATACACATATACCCATACCCAGGCAACTGGTTGATGAAGGCAAACTCCTTTCTCAAATGCAGAAACAGCACTAAGACAGTGATGACAACACTTCACAGGCTGGGATTCGCCATAAACACGGAAAAGTCATTGTCCATACCATAATAAGAGAAGCTCTGCTTGGGGCAATAAGCAACACAGCACAAGCAAGACCGTTCCTTTTCGAAAGGAGGGCAATGGCGATAATGCAAGAAGCTCGCCACTATCGGAAGGGTCAGGTTCTGACAGTGAGGACTCTAGGGAAGCTGCTGGGAATGATAGCTTCCTGCAGACCACTAATACCATATGCAAGGTTATACATGAGACCGATCCAGAATGGGTCCAGAGCCAATGGTCACAAGCAACTGAGAGTTGGGAATATCCAGTGCTTGTCATGCAAAGAGTGCAGGAGGAAATGACGTGGTGGAACAAGATGAATGTACATTAGAAAGACCCTTCTTGCTACCAACTCCAACAGTGACCATCACTACAGATGCCTCACACGAGATGAGCTCATATGGGTAAGCTGAAGATCAGAGGAGTGTGGAAACCAGATGAGGCGATTCAACACACAAATTCATTGGAACTAAGGACAGTGTTCCCAGCCTTAAAAGCCTATCAGAAGCAGTTGTGGGGAAAATCAATACAAGGTCAAACAGACAACACAACAACAATGTTATACCTCAACAAGCAAGGGGGGGGGCAACATCCTATGCCCTATCAAAGCTAGCACAGGAGATATGGAGGTGGACCATCCAGAGACGGATAACCATAACAACAATACATCTACCTGGAGTGGCCAACGTAGAGGCACACAAACTGAGCAGACACGCATCCATCTCACACTTGTGGAAGCTGAACCAGGTGGTGATCGAGAAGGTGTTCAAAAAGTGGGGGACACCAGAAAACGCAAAATGCCAGCACTCCACACCCAGACTGCCACTCCCTAGGCAATGCACTGTCGATATAATGGTCAGGGAAATTTGCTTACGCTTTTCCCCTGATCCCACTGATTTTCAATAGTGATCAAGTGCAGACAGTCACAGATGACGTTGATACTCATCGCCCCTCTGTGGGCAAGACAAAGCTGGTTCTCAGATTTGATAGAGATGGCACATAACAATGTACAGAGACTGTCAACATCACAAGACCTGCTTTCCATGCACAAATACAATGAGTCTACCAGCATGGCTCCTGAGGATATCTAGTGTGGACATCTGAGACTCCCAGAGAAAGCAATAGCAGTCCTCAGGCAAGCAAGAAGACCGAAAACAAGGAAGTGCTACACAGCCAAATGGGGAACTAAGACAAGATGGTGCCAGAGATCTTGCCTTTTTCAGGACAGAACACACGATACTACAGTCATCAGATATCTTGCATATCAGACAACAATCTAACCTACGCATAACTAAAGGTACATCTAGCAGCGATAGTAGCCTTACAAGGGGATCGAAGGTGTCTCTTCACTACACCAGTGGTCAAACAGTTCCTAGAAAGGGGCAAAAGGATAGCCCCACCACGAAGTGCATCAACGCCTATATATAACCTATTCTATTCATATTCTATTGATAAGGATTTTGTAAAGCACCTGGCTACACGTGAGGGCTTCCCCGTGCTGACAAAACACTTTGGTAAACTGCACTGCGATACAGTTAAAACAGGAACGTTTTTTGCATTTTCCTAAAGGAAGTTTCAGAGTTTGTCTGCCTTAGCTTTAGCGGAAGTCCATTCCAAAGTCTGGGCATTAGGAAGGCAAAAGATCTGCCTCCACTCCTGGTTCCCCGTATCCTAGGTACTGTCAACAAATGTTTGTTATTAGAACGCAACGTTTGAGCAGGAGTGTATGGAGTGAGTAGATTTTGGATCAGTTTTGGCCCTCTCTTATGCATTACTTTATGGGCCAAATACAATACTTTAAAATGTATTTATCCTCTTGGGCACAGACAGCCAATGCAGCGGTAGCAGAGTGGCGCGTGAAAATTTTCAAAAGAATTTATGCCGCAGCATTTTAAAGCACTTGAAGTCTTTTTATAACGGAGTTTGGGCTGCCCAAGTACAACACATTCCCGTAGTCAAGTCTAGACAATACAAGGCCTTGCATTACCTGTCTACGAGAGGCCTCTGGGAGCCATCTACGCAGCTTTTCTTAAAGCTCTTAAAACGCAGAAGCAGGTAGATGCCAATTTTTTGGCTTGAGTCACCATTGTCATTTTCCCATCAATCCATACGCCAGGGCTTTTGACTTTAGGATTTAGAGTGGGATGATTACCCAGAGTCAGGCCAGTTCAATTCCATCCATCTCGAGGGGTTATTCCCTACCACCAAAACTTTGGTTTTATCCCCTAAATGTAGGGCTAACCCAGATGATGAAAGAACCATTCAAACCACTCCTCTGGGCCACCTTAAAATTCGTCACACTTAAGACATTGTTTGTAATTGCAATGACATTGCTTCACAGGGTAAGCGAGCTGCAAGCGCTCACCATACAGGAGCAATTCATGCAAATACACAAGGACAGGTTAGTGATGAGGACTAACCCATGCTTCCTATCAAAGGTCATACCCCACTTTCATGTAAATCAGTCATATCCCACTTTCATATAAATCAGACAATCCAAAAACCAAAGACTCCAGCAGAGAGAGCACTGCATGCAGTGGACACCCGCAGGGCGATAATGTATTACATGGGGAAAACAAAATCAGTCAGGAAGGGGAAACAACTCTGTGTCATTCGCAGGCAATAACAAATGGAAACTGATCACCAAGAACATCATTGCAAGGTGGATAACCCAGACAATTCAAATATGTCACAAGAGAGCTGGCATACCGCTAGAAACTAAACCAAGCGCACAGTCGACAAGGAAGAAGAGCGCTTTGGTAACCTTCCTGGCAAATGTTGCGCTGAGTGACATATGTATGGCAGCCACATGGTCTTCGGTACACGCGTTCACAAAACACTACTGCATCGACCTCCAGGTGAACAGAGAAGCGTAAGTGGTGCAGAGAGTACTGAAGCATTTGCTTACAAGCTCAACCTGATCTCACACCCAGCCACCACAGTGAAGAAACCGCTATGGTTACTTACCTGTATGAGTAGTTTTGTAGTTGGAAGAATTTTCCGAATTCACATTCAACCCACCCACCTATCCAGGAAATGAGGCGAGTCAAAGTAAACAAAGACCTAAAATAAGATCCAATTAAGAGGAAGCCTACAGGACATTAAATGGACAGACAATCTTCAGGGGAAAAAAAGAATCTGAAGATGGCGACCACGCACAAAGGCTTCCGGGGATGAAGTCTGACGTCAGGAAAGGCTGGACTAATTACCAAATGGTGAGGACAGTCGATGACCAGTAAAAAAAAAAAAAAAAAAAAGGTGAGAAAAGAGACTACTACTAGAGGAGAGTTCCGGTCCCAACCACTAGATGGCGGAATAATGCACAGCATTTGAATCCAGAAAAAGTTTCAAGGTGCAAAACTGCTCCTACGGGTAAGTAACCAATTCATTTACACTGTTTTCCCAAGCTTCCCTAACAACCTATAACAGGAAAGTGTCAAGCCTCTACTTTGGATTCCACTCTAATTTGTTTATATTTAGTAGTAAACTACCACTCATATCAAACATTTTCTAAAGCTGTCGCTTTTTACAGATAGTATGTACCCCTTACGGATGTTCTTTTTAGGTCTCGGCCTGCACCAGCGCTTGCGCTGGTCTGGCCGAGAGTTTTAGTAAGCGGGTTTTGGAAGTGCAAACACTGGCTTTCGGCTGGCGACCAGCTTGAGTTCACGATGGCGTGCACGCGCAGCTGCCATCTGTTGTTTCCTATCTCTTCCTCATTTCCTCGTCATGGCTCATTAACTCTCTGGACTCTGATGTTTCAATCGCAGTAGCAGCTCACATTACCAACTGAGGGCCCTGGACTACAGTCACATGAAAAACAACAGCGATTAGCATTGAAATGCAAGCTTTTTTTTGTCTAGTTAGAAATATTGCTTCGGTGGGTTGATTTCACCTTATATCGCTATTTGTTTTATATTGGGAGTCACAGCCTAATTACCAGTATTTTTGTCTCTCACTGTTTTTTTTAAAAATATTTATTCGCGCAAAGCACAAAGCTATATTTAAGGTTACTTTTTCCGCGTCACTTCTTCACTCTATTTAAACTCCACACCCCCACTCTTATTGTCTCTCTCCTTCTCTCTCTCTCTCCCCTCTCTAATTCTCTCTCTACTTAATTAACTCTCCCCTCTCTATCTTTTTTAGCCTTTCATTCTCTCACCCCTTTATCTGTTTCTCTTTCAAACTCCTTCATTCACTCTCTCTCCCCTTCTTTCTCTCTCTCTATCCCGCTCCACTCTTTATTCTATGTACACCCTTTCTCTCTCACCACCCTCTCTAATTGGGCATTATATCTTCACTCTATCTCTCACTCGGCAACACCACAGCATCACTCAGCGCAACCACAGCATCAATCGGAGCCAGCACAGCATCAATCAGAGCCAGCACAGCATCACTCAGCACCAACACAACATCTCTCAACGCCATCACAGCATCACTCAACGCCATCACAGCATCACTCAACGCCATCACAGCATCACTCAACGCAACCACAGCATCACTCAGCGCCACCACAGCATCACTCAGCGCCACCACAGCATCGCTCAGCGCCACCACAGCATCGCTCAGCGCCACCACAGCATCGCTCAGCGCCACCACAGCATCGCTCAGCGCCACCACAGCATCGCTCAGCGCAACCACAGCATCGCTCAGCGCCGCCACAGCATCGCTCAGCGCCGCCACAGCATCGCTCAGCGCCGCCACAGCATCGCTCAGCGTCGCCACAGCATCGCTCAGCGCCGCCACAGCATCCCTCAGGGCCGCCACAGCATCACTCAGCGCCAAGACAATATCACTCAGCACCACCGCAGCATCACTCAGCACCACAGCAGTATCACTCAGCACCACAGTAGTATCACTCAGCATCACCTCAGCATCGTCTCCGCAACAGTCACCACCACCACTACCATCTCAGCATCACTCAGCACCACCACAGCATCGCTCAGCATCACCACAGCATCGCACATCGCCACCACAGCATCGCTCAGCGCCACCACAGCATCGCTCAGCGCCACCACAGCATCGCTCAGCGCCGCCACAGCATCGCTCAGCGCCGCCACAGCATCGCTCAGCGCTGCCACAGCATCCCTCAGGGCCGCCACAGCATCCCTCAGGGCCGCCACAGCATCCCTCAGGGCCGCCACAGCATCCCTCAGGGCCGCCACAGCATCACTCAGCGCCAAGACAATATCACTCAGCACCACCACAGCATCACTCAGCACCACAGCAGTATCACTCAGCATCACCTCAGCATCGTCTCCGCAACAGTCACCACCACCACTACCATCTCGGCATCACTCAGCACCACCTCAGCCTGCTCTCGGAATCTGGCATCTGTTGATTCACCCCTAGCGTCTGGCCGCTGCTAGTGTTATAATACAGGTATTAGTTCCCAACCTTCACCCTCCGATTGTTTATGCCCCCTCAAAAAAAAAGCTTTAACAAACAACCATTGCAATAGGCAGAAACAAGTTGCCAGCATTGCAAGAACAAAAGAAAACTGAGGAAATTTTTTATTGTAAATACTTTTTTTAATATGGTCGTTCAGTTTTACATAATGCCTTCTTGGTCATATATAAAGTAACAAAAATGCTTCTGACACTTTTTTATTATAACTTTTCAGCATGCTGCACAGCAGCCACACTTCTCTACAGCACAGCTTGAAGACATTGGCAAAGTCAATAGCTCTGGCTAAACACTTATAAGGCCCCAAAGGCGAGACCTATTGGCTATGCCAATGCTTGTTTTACTATGTCTGTGTTGTCAGGATCCAAAGTTGGTAATGCTTCAATTTCTCAGAAGGGATTCAAAATACGTTTGCGTTTGTCAGCTATTCCCAAAAGAAGCTAAACAATTGCTTTTGATTTCCCGTGCACTGGGAATCTCCTCATCCGGTCGCTTTGTGTTGTCGATGTGATAGCATGCGGTTGCCACAGAATACATTTTCTTTCGGTCTTTTCAGATGAAATGTCATCACACAGATATTTCGTTTTTAGTTGTCCCTGACTTGAAATGACATACTTCGCAACTGTTGTGTCAGTCTGCCACGCACTGCACTGCACGTCAATGTTTATTTACTTTCTACATACTCAGGATGATCGGATTAGTTATTTATACATTTTGAGGCTATATCCAAGGGGCAGTGAATGTGTTCTATGATGGCTTGCACATTGCTGTATGTCTGACTAAAATCTTGGAAAGCCAAACTTGCATTTTGTGTAATACTTTGTCTAAAACAACACCAGCAGTACTTTTCACACTTGTGATTTTGAAAACGTAAAAATTAGTTGAGCAGATTTTTTGTTTACTGTTTCTTATGAATTGCACGTCACATATGATTCAATGAAATTCATTACAGCACCATTGGAATCTGGTTCAAATGTCGGATTATTATTTACCCACAATATTGATGAATGTCGGGTGCTGTGGTTAGTAGCAAAACTATATAACTTGTTTCAAGCATTTCCTCTCTGTTGTGTGTTTCTGGCAGACATTTTCTTATAGCATGCTCCCACATTTAACATGTGACCAACTGAGTTTGACATTTCACATTCGAACAGAAAGTGGAAAATATATGCCATGTTTTGACTGTAGTGCGCATCTTCAGACTTTGGCTAGCTTGCATGATATTCTGATGCCGAAATGTTAATGGGACGATCATTATCGTCGTCCTGATCCCGAAGGGAAGAGTATAGGGAAGCACCTTGCTGCCAGGCTTTTCTCCCATAGACATACAAGTTCCCTTTGGTTTGTCACACCTGGTACATTTCAGTTGCTTCATTCATCGCTTCTCTTGACTGAAAAAGTTGAATTGTGTAGTGATCACACATGTCTTCTTGTCTGCCTTCTACTGTGTGTAATGCTCTTATATGTTTTCACACCTGAAGGTATATGGGCCACTTACCTTTTAGACCCTTAAATAATTCATTTGGGGATCAAGTAGCTGTCTTTGGCTGCATTTCGATAGTTTGAAAGGGACACCATTTTTGTATAATTATTTGCTCATACACACTCAGATTGTTTAGTTATTTTGGTAGTGGTTCTATATCCATTCCATTCAGAACAGATCGTGGATGCATGATGTCATTCATTTTGCCTAGCCAATACTTGCTTATGACTTGCAAATCCCTTATATGAAATTTATCCTCGGCCACAGGGTACAGTACTAAATAAAACCACTCACTCTTGTTATCCTCAATCTTTTTTTTGTCAAAGATCTATTTATTTTTCAAATAATACACAATATAACATATATATGCCGTGCATATCATATCCGTACTTCATGGTACAAACTCGTGCTATTTCCAAGGTTCAGTGTACAACTGGTGGTGAGTACGGGTACAAAGTTCAAAGCAAGCGCTTTTACACATAACTCTCAGTGGCATATAGTGCCCCCTTATCACTCCCCCCTCCCCCAAACAAAAACATATACACCAAAACCAAAAGTGTGGTACAGCAGAAAATTGATATAGTCCAGTGGGAGGCTCAGTTCCTCCTTCAGTCTCACATTATTAGTTGCTGAGTGCCTTCATCATGTGCGTATCCCCCTAAAGCGCAGCTCTTAAAATTGAAACAAGTAAAGTGCCCTGGTTCTGGCAGGGCTTGCGCCAAGTGGAAAACCCTCTGAGAGATAAGACACCAGTGGACCCCACACACATTCAAAGTTTTTGTAAGAGTCCAACAGAATGTCCGCCAAGTGCTCCATCGTTAATGCTCGACATAAGCGTGAATGTCACTGGGTCATCGAGGGAGCCTCCGTTCTCTTCCACTCCTCCGCTACCGCCATTTTGACTGCTCCCAGACATAACCACATAACAGACTTATCCCCAAATGTCTGGTATTTTAGAGATTCACTGCGCAAACCCAACAGCACAAACCCCGGGTCCTCCGGCACAGGATAGCCCAGGATTCCCTTAAGCTGTGCCAGTATCTCTGCCCAAAATGGTCTAACTTTGGGGCAATCCCACCAAATGTGTTTTAAATCACCTAAGAGTCCACATCCCCTCCAGCCGGTCTGATGTTTGGGGGAATATCTGCTTAAGTTTGTACTGGTATAAATACCAATCAAACATCAATTTATAGTGTGCCTCTCGTAGCCACATTGAGTGATTGAATCTGGGAATATCTCTCACTACACCTGCCCATTGAGCCTCTGTAATGGGGGTATTCAGTATCCCCTCCCAGAGTCCCCTGTGTGAGAAGTTGGTCTGGTATATGCTGTCCACTAATTAAAGTGGGCACCGTGCACCAGTCCAAATGACACTTACTTTATTCTAATCTTGATGTATTATATGTACCTAATACTTTTAGTGGTTTTCAGTTAATCACTCAATGAGATTTATCTGGTAAAACAATAGCAAGCTTGAATCCCAACCGCTGCACACCAATGTGAGAAGTTGGCCTGGTATATGCTGTCCACTAATTAAAGTGGGCACCGTGCACCAGTCCAAATGACCCTTATGAGGATTAGGTCAAAGACAACCTTTATTGAAAGCTATCCTAGTGGTAGCTATGGAGAGCAGCCTTCAGGCTAAGTCTCGAAGGAATGTAAAGCAGCTTGTTTTACCAGAACAGAACCTCCTGAGTGATCAAATGAAAGGAGAACCACACAAGTGTTATATAAAAAATATGTATTTATTACTAAACACTCTCTACTAATCTCTATACGAGATTAGAACATAAAGCACACCATATTTAATCAATAGAACTTCAGTAAATCGCACAATACACAGCGGGCTCCAGGGGGAGACCGAACCATATACTAAGAAAGTGGTATAACAACCACGACTTCAATAGACACAGTGCCTAGAGCACGTAGAATCGCTGGGACCCCAAGGAACAACCCACAGGAGTGACACAGGGAGCCCACGGAGGACGGGTGCAGTGTGGGAACACAGACGCGTGCTCCGTACAACTCTATGGGAAAGTCGCGGTTGGAAAATTTCACTTTAAGGACACTTCGGAGAGGACTTCAAGCAAACCCTTTGGAACATAGAAGGTTCTAAGGCCAGCACCCTTGTGAGTACCGAGGTACCCGCGTTACCTTTCCCAGAGGAGCCGGGTGCATAGGGGTCAAGTGGTGTCGGAAACCTTCGTCGTTTTCAATGGCGTGATGCGAAGAAGTGCTGCTGCTGGGAAGATGAAGTGTCCGATGGAATCCAAGCCTGGATCCGAGGTGAGAAGAACCTGAAGGCAGAGGGGACAGAGTCTGGGTCACTTCAGGGTGACCAGGGGCTCGGTAGACGAATGCCCACCGATGTCGGGTGCTTCAGGTGTGAAGATAGGATGCTTGACTCTGCAGCCACGGGGACCAGGAGACGACGACGACCAAAGTCCGGAGGTGAGCTGACCCACGAAGGATGTAGAGTGCTGGGGGGTCAGTATCCGAATTGAACACCAACAAGTCTTGGCAAAGGCAACCCACGCGGTCAGAGGAAACAGGCTACGGTGTGGACCAGCAAGGTCCAGGAGACTCTCCAAGCTATGGGGAGTCAGGGCACGTCTGGAGCAACCAGGGAAGCCCAAGGAAATTCAAAGTGACCCTCGCCAGGACCCACAGGCCAACGGACCAGGGATCGCGAAGGGACCTCGAGCTGAATCACAAAGCACCAGCCCACAGAGCACTCGTGGAGTGGAGGCCAGAGATCGTTGGTGGAAATGCTGCTCGGGGTCGGGACTACACGTAGTCCAAAGCACAGCCTCGGGGGTCGCCAAAAAGCATATGCTGCTGCAAAAGTACACAGTGCACAGGGGTTCGGGTTGCACGGTCCCCACGAGGGATACTGGTCTCAGGATTGCTGAGATAGTAGATCGACCTCAGGGACACTCGGGAACCCACCTCCTGTGTTGCAGAAATCTTTGGAGTCCTCAGGAGCTCGGGAGATGCAAACCGGTCAGATGAGTTTAGGTGCCTGCTGCTGCAGGGGAGTAACTCCTTTACTCCAAGGGAGATTCTTCTGTTGTCCAGCGAAGTGTAGATCGTCGAAGTACTTGGTTTCTGTAGCAGAGTTTAGTCCAGGTAAAATCCAAAGTCCTGTAGTCAGGTTTCCCACTTTATACCCAGCGAAGGGGTTGGACTAACTCTGGGGTCCATCCTAGGGGAGGGTCAGGACAGAGGGGTGGTTACACCCATGTCCTTTGTCCAGTTTCGCGCCAGAGCAGGAGCAAATGGCTCCTGCAACTGGTTTGAGCCGGACTATGCATGGGGACACCAAATGTGCCCCCAGGGCAGACTTTCTGGCACTCTCAGAGTGCACCCACCCAGCCCCAATACACTAAAGCCTGTCTGAGAGGTGGTCACACCTCCCTTTGACAGGAAACCTATTGTCAGGCCTTCCTCTGCTCGAGCTTGGCTCAGCAGCAGGAGGGCAGACTCATGTCTGTGGCTGGCAGCATCCATTTTGTGCTGCCCAGGTCGAGAAAGCTGGTACCGGGTAGACCGGTGACCCATAGTAGTGGTTCTACAAGGGAGGAATCAGACCTCCCACACCAGTTACTGGTGTGGAGGTATGATTTCAAGGTGTTTGACACCAAACACGACATGTTTCTAAGCAGCCGTTTTAAAGTTAGCATTTACCGCAAGGTTATAATGCACTTAAGTATATATGGTTGGCTGCATCACAGACAACCCCGGAGAATAGATTCCGAAGGCTGCAGAGGGGCTCTGCTCATGCAGGGGCACCCTCTCACACAAAACCCAGCACCTTGCCTTCAGGATTGATAAGGCCTGCCATAGGGGTGACTGATAGGTTTATATGTGTAGTGATTTAGAATAGATATAGGTAACCTATATCTAAGTAAGGGGTGCATGCACCTCCTTACACAGGCTGCAGTAGCAGACCTTTGGTATCATTTTGAATGGCCTCTCACAGGGGTGGCACAATACATGCTTCAGCCCCTGGGAGGCCTCTGGGGTGCCGATGCCCTGGGTACATGGTGTACCATATACTAGGGACTGATAAGGGTACCCCAGAATCCAATCTGGAGTGTACCTAAAGTACATGTAATCAATTTATAGGAGAAAGCAGATAGACTGGGGTCCTGAATAGCAGGATCCCAGTCAGTCTAAGTCAAAAACAGTGATACATCAGCAAAAAGTGGGGGTAACCATAAGAGGCAGATCCTACTCTCCTACACAACCCCCCCCCAAACGCAGGGACATTAAACTAACCTTGACCAGTTGAGTCTTCATGTTCTAAGTGGAAATATCTTGAGAGTCCATCTGCACTGGCATGGTTACTCCCAGGTCTATGTTCCACTGTATAGTCCATCATCCCCTGTAGGGAAATGGACCACCTCAAAAGTTTGGGGTTTTCACCCTTCATCTGTTTTAGCCATAAGAGGGGCTTGTGGTCTGTTTGAACAATGAAGTTAGTGCCAAATAAGTATGGCCTCCGCTTCTTCAAGGCCCAAACCACAGCAAAGGCTTCCCTCTCAATAGCTGACCAACGTTTCTCTCTAGGGGGTCAGCCGTCTGCTTATAAAAGCTACTGGCTGATCCTGACCCTCTTCATTCAGTTGTGATAACACAGCCCCTACCCCCAAATCAGATGCATCAGTTTGAACAATGAATTGTTTGGAATAGTCAGGACTTTGCAGAATGGGAGCAGTGCACATGGCCTGCTTCAGGTCATCAAATGCCTTTTGACAGCTAACTGTCCACTGAACTTTCTTAGGCATTCTTTTTGGAAGTTAGATCATTCAAAGGGGTCACTATAGATCCATATCCTTTGGCAAACCTCCTGTAATACCCAGTCAGGCCCAAGAAAGCTCTGACCTGAGTTTGGGTAGTGGGAGCAACCCAGTCCATGATGGTCTGGATTTTGCTCTCCAATGGTTGAACCTGACCTCCACCTACAAGGTGGCCTAGGTACACAACCTTACTCTGCCCTATCTGGCACTTGGTGGCCTTGATAGTGAGGCCTGCTTTTGCAGGGCCTCTAAAACATTTTTCAGGTGGAACAGGTGATCCTCCCAGGTGGAGCTAAAGACAGCAATATCATCTAGATAAGCTGCACTATAGGCCTCCTGACCTGTAAGGTCTTTGTTCACCAACCTTTGAAAAAAGTGGTAGGTGCATTCTTCAAGCCAAAGGGCATCACCACAAATTGGTAGTGCCCACTAGGGGTTGAAAATGCTGTTTTTGGTTTTGCATCCTCAGCTAATCTGATTTGCCAGTAACCAGCTGTCAGGTCAAATGTACTCAGAAACTTGGCAGAGGCCAAAGTATCTATAAGTTCATCTGCCCTAGGTATTGGATGGGCATCAGTCCTAGTGATTGCATTGAGACGCCTGTAGTCAACACAGAACCTCATCTCTCTCTTACCACCCTGGGTGTGAGGTTTTGGTACCAAGACTACTGGACTAGCCCAAGGGCTATCTGAGGGCTCAATTACTCCCAGATCCAACATTTTCTGGACTTCTGTCCTGATACAGTCCCTGACATGGTCAGGTTGCCTGTAAATCTTATTTTTAACAGGCAGACTGTCACCTGTGTCCACTTCATGAGTGCACCAGGTAGTCTGACTTGGAGTCAGTGAAAACATATGTCTGAACTGATTCAGGACTTGCCTACAATCAGTTTGCTGCTGGTCAGTGAGGCTGCCTGCCAAGGCTACACCATCAACTGAACCATCATCAGGGTTCTGTGAGAGCAGGTCAGGGAGTGGATCACTCTCTTCCTCCTGTCCCTCGTCAGTAACCATGAGCATGCCCATGTCTGCCCTGTCCACATATGACTTGAGCCTGTTCACATGGAGCACCCTATGGGGGCTCCTGGGAGTTCCAAGGTCCACCAGGTAGGTAACCTCTCCCTTTTGCTCAATGATAGTATGAGGTCCACTCCACTTGTCTTGGAGGGCTGCTGGGGCCACAGGCTCCAACACCCATACTTTCTGTCCTGGCTGATAAACAGTCACAACAGCCTTTTGGTCAGGCCAGGCCTTTTGCAATTCCTGGCTAGCCTCAAGGTTTTTGGATGCCTTCTTCATGTACTCAGCCATCCTGGAGCAGAGACCAAGTACATAGTCCACAATATCCTGTTTAGGGGGTTTGAGAGGTAACTCCCATCCCTTCTTCACTATACATAAAGGACCCCTAACTGGATGTCCAAACAGAAGTTCAAAAGGGCTGTAACCAACCCCGTTCTGAGGAACCTCTCTGTAGGCAAAGAGAAGGCAGGGCAAAAGGATGTCCCATCTACGTCTGAGCTTTTCAGGGAGACCTTTAATCATGCCCTTGAGGGTTTTGTTGAATCTCTCAACTAACCCATTGCATTGTGGGTGATAAGGGGTGGTAAATTTGTAATTTACTCCACACTCCTTCCACATAGCAGTCAAGTAACCAGACATAAAGTTTGCATCTCGGTCTGATACTACCTCCTTAGGAAAACCCACTCTGGAAAAGACTCCCAGGAGGGCTCTAGCCACAACAGGAGCTGCGGTAGTCCTAAGTGGAATTGCTTCTGGATACCTAGTGGCATGGTCCACCACCACTAGTATGAATCTGTGCCCAGATGCAGTCTGAGGATCCATGGGACCAACTATGTCAATCCCAACCCTCTCAAAGGGAACCCCCACCACAGGTAGTGGTATCAGGGGGGCCTTTGTAGTACCACCTGCCTTACCACTGGCTTGGCAAGTGATACAGGAGCGACAAAACTCCTTAGTGTCCTCTGACATATGAGGCCAATGAAAGTGAGGAACAAGTCTGTCCCAGGTCTTGTTTTGGCCTAAGTGTCCTGCTAATGGGATGTGCCAGTGTCAATAGGAAGCTCCTAAACTTCAGAGGTATAACCAACCTCCTGGTGGCACCAGGTTTGGGGTCTCTACCCTCTGAGTATAAGAGTCCATTATCCCAGTAAATTTTATGGGACCCACTGGCACTCTCAGCAGCAGCTTGCTGTCTGAGGGGTTCAAGAGAGGGGCAGTTCAGCTGCTCCTGGCTCAGATCTGCCCTGGAAGGGCCCCCTGTCCCCAAGAACTCAACCTGATCAGGTTCAAGTTCCTCTGAGACAGTTCCTTCTTCAGGACTAAGATCATCTCCCTCAAGAGACTGATCCTCACTCTGAGGCAGGGGGGAAGACACTGCCTTACCCCTACTGCTCCTTCTCTTGGAAGGCACCTGGTCCATTATTCCAGGATCCAGGGCCTGTTCAGTGGAAGACATTTTTGCCTGTGACCTAGTCATGGCAAACACATCTGCAAGGATACCCAGCATTTCTGCATGTGTCCTGAGTTCCACTTCAGCCCATGCTGAAGTCTCCAAATCATTGCCCAATAAGCATTCTACAGGGAGCTCTGCACTTACCACAACCTTCTTAGGGCCAGTTACCCCTCCCCAGGTGAAGTTCACTACTGCCAAGGAATGGTCTGTCCTGACATTGCTTGCATTGGTCACTTGGTACATCTCACCAAGTATGATCTGGTCAGGGCCCACAAGTTCCTTTGTCACCATGGTGACACTTGCACCTGTGTCCCTATATGCCATGGCCTCCTTACCATTGATCAAAGGCTGTTGTCTGTATTTGCCCAGATTACTGGGACTGACAAATAAAGAGGCAATATCCATGCCTCCATCACAAACTAACACAGCCTGAGTTGGAATTCTGACTAGACCAGAATCCATCTCGGATCCCAAGGTCAACCCTACTACACCCTTATTCTGTGTACCACCACTTGGAACTGAGCTAAGGGGAACAGTTGCCTTCGGGGCAGTGGTGGCTGGAGTAGATTCCTTGGCCCTTGGACAATTGGCTTCTTTTGTCCAATGGGTCTTCTCTTTACAGATATGACACCAAGGTTTCTTTTTGCCTTTACCCTTGTTTGATTGTGACTCCCCCCCCAGATGCAGGTTTTTGGGGCCCTTGTGAAGACTTCTGGTCTTTACCCTTCTCCCCACCCTTATCTGAGGTTTTAGAATCTTGCTTCTTAGAGTCACCACCTTGGTTCTGAGCTTTCTGCTTCACCCTGGTTCTGACCCATTTGTCTGCCTTCTTTCCCAATTCTTGGGGAGAGGTCAGATCAGAATCAACCAGGTACTGATGCAACAACTGATTTTGGCAATTATTAAGGATCTGCTCCCTCATAATTAAATTGTACAATTCTTTAAAATCACACACTTTACTGACAAGTAACCAGCCTTCCAGAGCCTTAGTAGCACAATCTACAAAGTCAACCCAGTCCTGAGTCTGTGCTTTCTGGGTGTCTCTGAACTTAATTCTGTATTGCTCATTGGTTAAGCCAAACCCATCAATGAGAGCACTCTTCAAGACTGTGTAATTGTCTGCATCCTCTTCTCCAACAGTGAGGAGCTTATCTCTACCTTTGTCAGCAAAGGAGAACCACAAGATAGCTGCCCACTGCTCCCGAGGGACCCTCTGTACTTTACAGGCCCTCTCTAGTGCAGTTATCCATTTGTGGATGTCATCCCCAAACTGATAGGGAGGGACTATCTTGTTCAGGTTCCTATGATCATGAGAATACTCTCTAGTTCTAGGGACACTGTTGCTGCCACCATGGGACTCTAGGCCCAATCTTCTGGTTGCTCTCTGGAGCTCTAAGGATTCCCTGTCTAGGGCCAATTGCTCTTTCTTGAGCCTGATCTTGATTCTCTCAATCTCCAGTAATTGGCACTTCTTATCATAAGAGGATTCTCTCCTATTAGATACAGAGGTCCTTACAGAAGTACCTGAATGATTAGACTCCACAGAGGGAGTTCTGGATCTTCTAGGCAAACTGTGTACTCTTCCTGGTGGAGTAAAGAGAGGGCCACTGGGCCTTCTCCCCCACCTGAAGGAAGAGTTGGATTTTCCAGGTTAGGATCATCTTGATCCTCCTGGCCAGGGTTTGAGTCAAGATTAAAGAAGTGTTCACTTCCTGCTCTTAACTCATCTCCTGTCCCACCCACTCTTTCTACTTCATCAGACCCTGGGGTCTTTCTGAGGTCATCTAAGAGCAACATTTCTATTAGACGTTGGGTGCTTGCATTTCTCCCTGTCCTCCGCTTCCTAGATGTACACATATTTCTCAATTCTTGGAATGAGAGATGGTCATACCTAGTTGGCAGAGAGCCAGTGGCTTCTCCTCTAGAAGACATACTAGTGTTATGTGGTGTAGGCACCTACCTAACCTAGGGGAGACTAAACTCTCTTGAGTTGGAGAAAGGGTGTGCTAGGCCCTTGACTTACCCAACTCCAAGTTCAGTATAACTTACTTTATTCTAATCTTGATGTTATGTTAAATGTTATGTTAAAATTCATTTTTAGAGCTCACGTTCACCGAGCGGTTTCTTGGCGCTATGGGCAGAACGGTAGCATTTCCAGACAATAAGTGGGTGTCAATTGTAAGCGTGGGAGAAGAGCCAGGTTTTGAGTGATTTCCTAAATTGAGTGTAGGAGTCCGCCATGCGCAAATAGAGAGGGAGGGCGTTCCAAAATTGAGGGGCCAGGGACGTGTATCTAAGGCCACCATGTTTCTTCCGTTTAAAAGAATGGGAGACCAGCAAGTTCTTATTGGAGGAGCGTAGATCGCGAGAGGGGAGATACCGCTGAATGTTTAGAGCAATAAAGGCGGGACCACGTCCTGACAGGGCTTTGTGGATGGTGCAGCCCAGCTTAAACAGACAGCGTTGGGGTATGGGAAGCCAATGGAGGCTTTTCAGCATGTATTATATGTACCTAATACTTTTAGTGGTTTTCAGTTAATCACTCAGTGAGATTTATCTGGTAAAACAATAGCAAGCTTGAAGCCCAACCGCTGCACACCAATGTGAGAAGTTGGCCTGGTATATGCTGTCCACTAATTAAAGTGGGCACCGTGCACCAGTCCAAACGACCCTTATGAGGATTAGGTCAAAGACAACCTTTATTGAAAGCTATCCTAGTGGTAGCTATGGAGAGCAGCCTTCAGGCCAAGTCTCGAAGGAATGTAAAGCAGCTTGTTTTACCAGAACAGAACCTCCTGAGTGATCAAATGAAAGGAGAACCACACAAGTGTTATATAAAAAATATGTATTTGGGGCGTGGCCAAGTAAGATGGCTGAGCGGACGTGAGCCGCTTCAGCTCCGGACCCCATCGATTGCCCCATGAGGTTAATTACAGCCTAGAGAGCAATTTTGTGCGTGCTGTCCATTCGCAGCACCCCCGGAACAGGTGCGACCCTGGGGGACGAGAGAAGAACGAGCGGCGCCGAGTGTGGCGCTCCGGGGCTGATCCGCCGGATTCCCGTGGCCTCGCTCAAGATGGCGTAGGGGGACGAGACGGGACTCCTACGGGCTAACATTCGCCTGAGGTGGATATTGGAGGCATTTCACGCGACCACGGTGGGCAGAGTGGCACCTCGACTCGGCGGACCCGTGGAGGACATGCCGGCTGCTGCGTCCGCTCTAATGACCCTGAGCGTATGGTCAGTGCGGGCGGAGCATCACCGGCGCCATTTCCACGTCCCGGTTCGACCGCAGAGCGGCTACAGCGCGGCCCTGGGTGGGGCGATGCAGCAGAGGGACAGTTAGGCGCGCCGACATACAGCAAGTTGGATTCCCCCATTTCTCACCGCTACTACTATTGCCAGGCTGGAGGGGCCGGGGAGTACGCCTCACGAGTACAACGCCTGACCCTAAGAAGGCGGCGAGGCGGGAATGTGCGTCGGAGAGTGCCTTGCACCCTGGGCCTTGAGGGGGAGACGACCAGCAGTACGCAGTGAGCCCTCAGCTGCAGTCTAACCGTGCCCTTGTGGGGGGAGACCTCTTTGAAGCTACCAGCCAGACCAGGCTTTCCCTTTGCCTGACCCCAACATGGCGATCGGTCTCCCTCACCCAGCAGAGGCCTGATTTCACCACGTGGGGCGCGCACGCACTTAGATTCAGGCCCCCAGCACCCCTCATAGCCGGAAGACTCTGGGACCCTTGACCGCACACCGTGCTGGGCAGTGAACTTATGCCGCCCAAGAAAACTACTAACAAAGTTTCCCAGTACTTCAAGGCACCTGACAAAGATATCCCTCCAGAGGAGACCATTCAACCGCAAACTATGGCGCTCACGCGAGAGAACTTGGTAGCCACCCTTCGACTTCAAGGCAGAGCTCTGCTCAGAAATTAAACAGGACCTACGTTCCTCAGTGGACCAACTGAAAGCCGATCTCACCGAGAAAATGACGACTCTTCGTCACGATGTGGACGCCGTGGGTACAAGAGTCCTGGAAGTTGAGGAACAGGTCCAGGACCTGACGACGACTACAACCAAATTGCAAGACTCCCAGCAAGCATTTCAAGCCCAGCTCCAGCAAGTGATGCTGAAGGCAGAAGACTTGGAAAATAGAACCCGGCGAGAGAACATACGAATCCGAGATCTGGAGGAGGGGGCGGAGGGACCCGATCTGGAGGCGTTTGTGGCGGGCCTTTTCGCAGAGCTCCTAGCCCCACAACAATTGAAACTCAAGCTGGACCGGGTCCACCGCGTGGGTGCTCTACAGGCTGGGGGCCGCAAACGTCCGAGAGATGTTCTAGTCAAATTACATTCCTTTAAAACGAAGGAAGCTATCTTGTCGGCGGCGAGAAAGAAGAAAGAAGTGTCCTTTCAAGAGCACAGATGTACCCTCTACCAAGACCTGGCCCCCGCCACCTTGGCCCGACGTCAGTCGCTGCGACCGATCACCACCAAACTTCAAGAGGAGAACATTCGCTACCGCTGGACATTTCCTTTCGGCCTTGCCTTCGAGTATCGTAATAAGCCCCACCACGTGACTGAACTCTCAGACGGCATCCGCATTCTGGGCCTTCCCCCCTCGGAGGGGACATCCACAAAGGCGCCTCGGGGGCGACGGATTTGCCCAGGAGGAGCTCCCGACCTTGGCACACGGTCACGAAATCCCGATGAAACGTAGCAGGCCCACTTGGGGGATTCACCTTTATTTCAATGCCGCAGCACCTGAGGCTTCGGATCTGGCTTCTTCCTCGGGGGGCGTCGATGCAACACTTGGATGAGACCCTGATGCCGGGGGGGCCGGAGAGGGAGTCCCTGAGGCATGGCCCGATCCATATGGACACTGAGGTTTTTATTTTTCTGCTTACTACCGTAATGCTCACTAGACAATATGGACTGGCAGTCGGGGTGTTCGGGTCTTGCCCGTGCTACCCACAATTCTTCCTTTATTTTTTTGGAAGAAGCTCGGGCCGGGGACCCGTTGGTCCCCCGGCCCTCAGTTTTTGGGGAGGTTGGGGGGGTTTCTTGGGAGGGGGGAGGGGTCCTGGTGGTGGCTTTTGGGGTTTTATGTTTATGCTTTTAAGTCTCATTGCCCGCAGTAGCGATGTTGGGGTGGCGGCTGGATGTGTCGCAATCTGGGACGGAGAAGTTCGCATCTCAAGGGGTGTGGCCACGACTATGCAGTTCAAGGGACAGAGGTCCACCTGGGGAGGGGGGCGGGGTCATTCACCTTGATGGTTAATGTAGCTTCATGGAACGTTAAGGGATTGAATTCCCCCCAGAAACGTCAGAAACTATGGAAATACCTCGCAGACAACAAATTTGATGTAGTGGCTCTCCAAGAGACACACCTCAAAAGGCCCGAGGTCACTAGGCTCCGACATAGGGCGTACCCCCTGATTTACACGTCCTCTACTACCACCAAACACAATGGGGTTGCTCTGCTCTTCCATAGCACAACAAAATTTCAACCCAACGCCGTTAAAACAGACCGGGAAGGGAGATTGCTACTGGTTAAGGGGCGGCTGAAAGGCACACTTTGCACATTCATTTCACTATACGCCCCCAATTCGGGTGAGTCTGCATTCCTTTCTAACGCGCTTGACTTGATAGGTGGATTTGCAGAAGGGCCCGTAATACTACTGGGTGACTTTAACTTAACTTGGCACGGGACAATGGACAGCTCAAGCGCTAATAGGGCTCCTACCAACACCTTCTCCAAAGGGGTTAAACACAAAATACTCGCTCTCGGCCTGTGCGATGCCTGGCGTTCCCAATATCCCACCACTAAAGATTATACACACTATTCGCACGTTCATCAGTCGTACTCCAGGATTGATTATATATTCATTAGCCAATCCTTGATGGGGTCACTCCAGGCAGCGCAGATAATGCCGATTTCAGTTTCAGATCATAGCCTGATTACCATCGGCGTGGCCTGGAACGGTCCTAAAATTGGTCCTCCCAGATGGTTCTTTACTTCAGCGCTTACACGGGATATGGTCCTCCGGGAGGAGCTAAGGGCTGCCATCATTGATTTTTTTACCCATAACAGCCCCCAAGACACTTCCCCGCAGAACAATTGGGACGCCTTCAAGGCGGTACTGCGAGGGAAATGTATCCAATTTAGCTCGGCCCTAAACAAGCCGAGGACGAGGGAACGTTTGGCTCTTGAGGGGGAGTTAGAGATAGCTGAACAGGCACACAAAGCCACACCGACACGCACGCTGCAGAGAAATTCACCGCACTCCGGGGCAAACTCCGTTCCATCTATACTAATCGGGCGGAATACACTCTTTTAAAGCTTCGCCAGACATCCTTTGCACAGGGCGACAAGGTGGGTTCCCACTTGGCGCGCCAACTCAGTGTGAAGAGGGAACAGGAATTTATTGGGGGTATCTTGGACCCACAGGGTCAACTCACACACATTGACACCGCTAAAGCCAATATTTTGGGGGATTTTTACGGGCGGCTCTATCAAGGCACTACTCCCGATACGACCCTACAACAACATTACTTAGACTCGGTGACACTTCCGCTACTTCCCCACATGACGGCTGATTCGCTGGACTCCCCTATTTCCCAAGAAGAAGTACGGGACGCGATCTCCAGGCTCAAACTACATAAAACCCCCGGACCCGATGGCCTGACGGCACAATTTTTTTAATGTTTTGCCTCTGAGCTAGTCCCTCACTCACGACCCTATTTCAGGAAATAGCAAAAGACACACGAGTTTCTGGTTCTATGGCTGAAGCGGTGATAACGGTCATCCCCAAACCTGGAAAGGACCCCCAACTCTGTGGCTCATACAGACCCATAGCTCTCCTTCACCTTGACGCCAAGCTCTACTCCGCGATCTTAGCAGCGAGACTCGGAAACCTGATGCCGGACTTAATACACCCGGATCAATCCGGTTTTATAAAAGGTAGGCAAACACATGACAACATCAGGCGCACCATCCATCTGATTGAGAAAGTATCCAAATTCAAGATCCCTGCAGTACTGGTGGGCCTAGACGCGGAGAAGGCCTTCGACAGGGTGGATTGGTCGGTCCTCTTTTAACATTGCGGAAATTTGGTTTTGGGGATCTATTCCTCAATATGGTGAAGGCCAACTACCACCTTCCAAATTCACGGGTCCCGGTCAACGGCTGTCCTTCCCTTCCCTTTGCCCTGAGTAGAGGTACCAGACAGGGTTGTCCGCTGTCCCCCCTTTTATTTGCCCTCAGTATTGAACCCCTAGCGGCTAAGCTTCGGTCCAATGATGAAATACGAGGCATTCCGTTTAGTGGCACGGACCATAAGGCATCTCTCTTTGCCGATGACATCTTGCTCACGCTTACGGACCCTGCTTCTTCACTACGGGCAGTACAAGGCGAACTACAACAGTTCGAACGGGTGGCGCACTTTAAGGTGAATCTGTCCAAATCTTCCATACTTAACCTTACCCTCTCTGCTACTGAGGCAAACAGATTGAGAAACCAGACAGCCTTACAAGGGGCCAAACACTCTTTACTTTACCTGGGGGTTCAACTTACGGCCAAAATAGGCGATCTCTACAGAGCCAACTACCCATCTTTAGTGGCGCAGCTACAGCAAGATCTTAAGAGATGGTCACCCCTCAACCTCTCATGGCTTGGACGGATCAATGCGATTAAAATGTCGGTTCTGCCCAAATTTTTATACCTGTTCCAAGCCTTACCCATTGACCTTGATCGGAACCTATTGCCACAACTTCGATCTTTGATCACTAAATTCATATGGCAGGGAGGGAGGGAGGGCACACTTACCTTACCAAGTGCTAAGACGCCTAAGGAACAAGGGGGGACTGGCTCTGCCTGATTTCGCCTTATACTATCAGGCCGCACAACTAAGAGTGGTGACGGAGTGGTCGGTGAGGGAATCGGATAAACACTGGCTCCACATGGACCGCTCAGTCATGGGTAGATCCATCTGGGATGTACTCTGGAAACCCAAGGGAGATCGACCCGCAAATGCTTACATTAGCACCCCCACACGCACCACCTTGATTGTCTGGGACCAACTCACGCGGAGAGAAGGTTGGACGTCATTCCCATCCCCACATACACCCATCCGTTTCAATCCGGTATTCCCCCCAGCGCTGCGCCCCTCGAGGGGCCCTTCGATTGCTGGAGGTGGGAGGGTGCCTCAAACTCTCCGATCGGTTCCATAACGATGAGGTTTTAACATTTGATAATTGTAAGAGAGAATTTATAATCCCTCATAGTGAGTACTACCACTATCTCCAGCTTAAACACTGGGCTACACTTCCACACATTAGAGCGGCAGCCACTAGAGACCTTACACCCATGGAGCGGTTGGTGATTTGCAAGGCAGGCATCATGAAAGGCACCATCTCCTCACTCTATGATATGCTGCTGACCACGTTGCATACACCTCGTGCGCGATACATGACCTTTTGGGAACGAGTCCTGGGCCGGGATGTAACCGAAGAAGAATGGAAACACATATGGGGCGATATCACGAAACACAATAAGTCTATGGCCCTAAGGGAAGCTCACTATAAGACGCTACACGACTGGTATCTGTATCCTACCAAGCTCCGACGAATCTTCCCTGACACCTCTGATCTTTGCTGGCGGGGATGTGAGCTTCAGGGGGATTTACGACACATTTGGTGGGACTGCCCAAAGATTCGCCCCTTTTGGGATGAAATTCTCTCTCACATTAAAGACATGCTGGGATATCCCATTCCTACCACCATAGAGTTTGCCCTTCTGGGTATTAGGGACCCGACATTAGAGCACCAAACTAAAGCCGACAAGGCGATCATGTGGACAAGCTTGGGGGCGGCGAAACTCACCATAGCAGCAGCCTGGAAAAAGACAGACCCGCCAGCGATTTCGTTGTGGCACGCCAGGTTATGGAGGATACTCTCCATGGAACGCTTGGCAGACATCTTTAGAGATAACTATAAGGGCTTCGAAAGTAGTTGGGGCCCACTGGTTGCCTTTTTATCCCAAGGTTTGCCCTCTGCAGTCTGTCCACCTACCGTACGGGCTCAGCACCTTTTTCAAGTCTGAGCTGACCTCACCCACTTCGTAACAGCATGCCCCCAATAGGTGATTGGAGGGGGCCTCGCGCTACACACTCTACCCCACGGCAGCGCTTCACTGCCTCATGACTCTACTACATACTTTCGTCACCACCAGGACCGGGGGGGGTTGGGGGAGGGGGTTGTTTTAGAGGGGAGGGTTGTTCGGAGGATAGGTTCTAGTTTGGAGAACCTCCTCAGGGGTTTGTTATTTCAAAACTTAGCATTATTTGCCTTGCTAGGGGGGCTTGGTATGGCCTAGGGTTTTCTGAACCTGAGACCCATAATAGCTGAAAGTTATGCAACCTCGGGGCCTGCGCGCCCTCCTGTAGTTTTGCTACCATTGTACTTTTTTCATGATGCTTAATAAAAAGAATTTTGACAAAAAAAGCTGTAACCCAGAATGAGTAACACAATTGAGGGAGTTTTTCCTTTCTTGTATAAGCTATGTGCAAAAAATAAACATGCTGCCATGGAAAAAAAAATAATAATAAATAAATATGTATTTATTACTAAACACTCTCTACTAATCTCTATACGAGATTAGAACATAAAGCACACAATATTTAATCAATAGAACTTCAGTAAATAGCACAATACACAGCGGGCTTCAGGGGGAGACCGAACCATATACTAAGAAAGTGGTATAACAACCACGACTTCAATAGACACAGTTCCTAGAGCACGTAGAATCGCTGGGACCCCAAGGAACCACCCACAGGAGTGAGACAGGGAGCCCACGGAGGACGGGTGTAGTGTGGGAACACAGACGCGTGCTCCGTACAACTCTATGGGAAAGTTGGGGTTGGAAAATTACAGTTTAAGGACACTTCGGAGAGGATTTTAAGCAAACCCTTTGGAACATAGAAGGTTCTAAGGCCAGCACCCTTGTGAGTACCGAGGTACCTGCGTTACCTATCCCAGAGGAGCCGGCTGCATAGGGGTCAAGTGGTGTCGGAAACCTTCGTCGTTTTCAATGGCGTGATGCGAAGAAGTGCTGCTGCCGGGAAGATGAAAAGTGTCCGATGGAATCCAAGCCTGGATCCGAGGTGAGAAGAACCTGAAAGCAGAGGGGACTCAGTCTGGGTCACTTCAGGGTGACCAGGGGCTCAGTAGACGAATGCCCACCGATGTCGGGTGCTTCAGGTGTGAAGATAGGATGCTTGAATCTGCAGCCACGGGGACCAGGAGACGTCGACGACGACCAAAGTCCGGAGGTGAGCTGTCCCACGAAGGATGTCGAGTGCTGGGGGGTCATTGTCCGGATTGAACACCAACAAGCCTTGGCAAATGCACCACACGCGGTCAGAGGAAACAGGCTACGGTGTGGACCAGCAAGGTACAGGAGACTCTCCAAGCTTATGGGGAGTCAGGGCACGTCTGGAGCAACCAGGGAAGCCCAAGGAAATTCAAAGTGACCCTCGCCAGGACCCACAGGCCAACGGACCCGGGATCGCGAAGGGACCTCGAGCTGAATCACAAAGCACCAGCCCACAGAGCACTCGTGGAGTGGAGGCCGGAGATCTTTGGTGGAAATGCTGCTCGGGGTCGGGACTACACGTAGTCCAAAGCACAGCCTCAGGGGTCGCCAAAAAGCATATGCTGCTGCAAAAGTACACGGTGCACAGGGGTTCGGGTTGCACGGTCCCCACGAGGGATACAGGTCTCAGGATTGCTGAGAGAGTAGATCGACCTCAGGGACACTCGGGAACCCACCTCATGTGTTGCAGAAATCTTCGGAGTCCTCAGGAGCTCGGGGTATGCAAACCGGTCAGATGCGTTTAGGTGCCTGCTGCTGCAGGGGAGTACCTCCTTTACTCCAAGGGAGATTCTTCTGTCGTCCAGCGAAGTGCAGACCGTCGAAGTACTTGGTTTCTGTAGCAGAGTTTAGTCCAGGTAAAATCCAAAGTCCTGTAGTCCGGTTTCCCACTTTATACCCAGGGAAGCGGTTGGACTAACTTTGGGGTCCCTCCTAGGGGAGGGTCAGGACAGAGGGGTGGTTACACCCATGTCCTTTGTCCAGTTTCGCGCCAGAGCAGGAGCAAATGGCTCCTGCAACTAGTTTGAGCCGGACTATGCATGGGGACACCAAATGTGCCCCCAGGGCAGACTTTCTGGCACTCTAAGAGTGCACCCACCCAGCCCCAATACACTAAAGCCTGTCTGGGAGGTGGTCACACCTCCCTGTGACAGGAAACCTATTGTCAGGCCTTCCTCTGCTCAAGCTTGGCTCAGCAGCAGGAGGGCAGACTCGTGTCTGTGGCTGGCAGCATCCATTTTGTGCTGCCCAGGTCGAGAAAGCTGGTACCGGGTAGACCGGTGACCCATAGTAGTGGTTCTACAAGGGAGGAATCATTCCTCCCACCCCAGTTACTGGTGTGGAGGTATGATTCCAAGGTGTTTGACACCAAACAAGACATGTTTCTAAGCAGCCGTTTTAAAGTTAGCATTTACCGCAAGGTTATAATGCACTTAAGTATATATGGTTGGCTGCATCACAGACCACCCCGGAGAATAGATTCCGAAGGCTGCAGAGGGGCTTTGCTCATGCAGGGGCACCCTCTCACACAAAACCCAGCACCTTGCCTTCAGGATTGATAAGGCCTGCCATAGGGGTGACTTATAGGTTTATATGTGTAGTGATTTAGAATAGATATAGGTAACCTATATCTAAGTAAGGGGTGCATGCACCTCCTTACACAGGCTGCAGTAGCAGACCTGTGGTGTCATTTTGAATGGCCTCTCAGGGGTGGCACAATACATGCTTCAGCCCCTGGGAGGCCTCTGGGGTACCGATGCCCTGGGTACATGGTGTACCATATACTAGGGACTGATAAGGGTACCCCAGAATCCAATCTGGAGTGTACCTAAAGAACATGTAATCAATTTATAGGAGAAAGCAGATAGACTGGGGTCCTGAATAGCAGGATCCCAGTCAGTCTAAGTCAAAAACAGTGATACATCAGCAAAAAGTAGGGGTAACCATAAGAGGCAGATCCTACTCTCCTACACCCTGTGTCGGGGTTGTTGTGTAGGCGTGTTATCTAGCAATAGGTTATACAAAAAGGAGATCGAGCCCTTCGTCCCAGTGCTGCTCTTCGCAAATTTTTCAATAGGTGTGAGTTCTCTCGTGGCAGCCTCCAGCACCCCAGGTTGGGACACCCAGTGTATTAACTGATTGTACCTGTAGCGCTCTGTAGGTGGGAGCCGGAAATTCCGGACACAGTTTTCAAAGGTTCGCACATTCCAATTGTGGAATAAGTCCGAGATTATGAGACAATCCCCTTTCCTCCAGGCCTCAAAAGGTCCAATCTGCCGGGCAGGTGAGAACGCTGAATTAAAGTGTATCGGGGTTAGTGGAGATGGGAAAGATGTCAGTCCCTCCCGCCCTGTGACTGTATCCCAAACTTTGAGGGTGGTGCATGTGGGAGTGCTTATGTATGCATTTGGCGGTCTGTCTGCCTTAGGTTTCCACATCACATCCCATATGTATTTCCCCATAAGCGCTCTTCCCAAATGGAGCCAATGTTCATCCAATTCTCGGGCCGACCATTCTGGAATTACCCTCAGTTGTGCTGCCTTGTAGTACAAATTAAAATCAGGTAGTGCTAGACCTCCTTTGGCTTTAGGTAGCCGTAGTACCCTGTACGAGAGTCTCGCCCTTTTTCCCTGCCATATGAATTGTGTCAGCATGGAACGCAGGTTAGCGAACAAACTGCGGTCTACTTCGATCGGGAGGCCTTGAAATAAGTAAAGGAGGCGCAGGAGAACTGATATCTTAAGTGGATGGATCCTTTCAAGCCACGACAAATACAGCGGGCCCATCTTTTCAAATCCGTTTTTAGACGTTGTAATAGCGGAGGATAGTTGGCCCGATAAAGGTCCGTCAGTTTGGATGTAATTCCAATACCCAGGTATGTAATCCCAAGAGGAGCCCACTGAAAAGGTGTTGAGGCGATAATGTCATTTAACATTGTCTGGGAGGCTGTTAAGGGTGAGTAAATGAGATTTGGCTAAATTTATGCGGAGTCCTGCCACTGCCTCAAAGCGTTGCAGCTCGGCTAGTACCGCTTTAAGGGAATTCGCTGGCTCAGCCAAGGAGAGCAAGATATCTTCTTCAAAGAGTGAGATCTTATGTTCATCCTCTGCAACCCGTATTCCCCAAATGTCAGAATTTTGCCTGATTGCGGCCGCTAAAGGCTCAATACTGAGCGCAAATAAAAGCGGGGAAAAGGGGCACCCCTGTCTTGTCCCCCTTTCCAATGGGAAAATTTCCGAGCTCACCCCATTAACCAACACTCTGCCCACTGGAGATGCATAGTTCACCTTGATCATCGTTATAAATTTATTGCAGAAACCAAATTGCTTTAGTGTGTGCAGTAAAAAACCCCAGTCGACGCGGTCGAATGCCTTCTCGGCATCCAGCACCAGCAGAACAGCCGGGATCTTTTTCTTGGTGACTTTCTCTATTAAATGAACCACCCGTCGGATGTTAACCTGAGTCTGTCTCCCTTTTATAAACCCGGATTGGTCCGGTTGAATCAGTTCCGGGAGAAGATCATCCAATCCGGAAGCTAAGATCTTTGAATAGAGCTTGGCATCTAAATTTAACAGGGCGATGGGTCGGTAGGAGCCACATTGTTTCAAAGTTTTACCTTGTTTGGGAATGAGACACCAGAGCCTCACCCATGGACTTCGTGACCTTGCCTTCATCAGCCATATAATTAAACAGGGATACCAATTGCGGGGTGAGTTCTGCCATATATGTTTTATAAAATTGAGCTGTCAAACCATCCTACCCTGGTGATTTGTGACATTTAAGACCCTTTATAGCGGTGCGCACTTACTCCTCCGTAATGGGGCTGCCTAGTGAGGCATTCTGAGTTCGTGAGACTTGCGGGAGGGGAACATTCTGCAGGTACTCCAGCTGTAGGGTATCTGAGCTTGGCTCAGCTGTATAAAGGTCCCTGTAAAATCTGCCAAACGTTTGAGCCTTCTCTGCATCCTGCCCAATGAGAGTGCCGTGTTCATCATAAATCTCCCCTATGTACACTCTCTCAGTTTTTACACGCAGTTGCCGTGCTAAATGGGAGCCTATCTTATTGCCCTGGTCATAGGTAGTCCTGCGGAGCAGAGAGATCTCTGCGCGATTGTTGTAGATCGCATTAAGCTTCCCCCGCAGAGCTGTGACCTGCTTTTGTAGTGCCCACTTTGGGTTGGCTTTGTGAAGTCGTTCTGCCTCGCTTAATGCTGTTTCCAACGTCTGGCGATCTTTTATCCTTGATTTATTAAGGGCGGAATTCAGGGTGATGCACTGGCCTCTTAAAACTGCCTTAAAGGCATCCCAATTGGTAAGTGGGGAGGTGTCTTTGGGATCGTTATTGTGAAAATAATCAGTGATGGTCTCCCTCGGGGAATCTTGCATAACCCTATCTCTCAGTAGTGAGTGCCGGAAAAACCAGCGTTTGTATCTAGGAGGGGGTAATTCCCAGTCAAGGCATGCGTACACCGGAGCATGATCCGAAAGGGTTATCGCACGTCGTCGTGGAGTGTGGGGCCTGATGGAGAGTGTTGCTTACAAAAATATACTCTAATCGTGAGTAAGTTCTCTGAGAATGTGAGAAGAATGTGTAATCCCGCTCAGACGGGTGTAGTGTGCACCATGCATCAAGGAGACCCAGATCTTTAAACGTTTCCTTCAGCGCAGCGGGGAAGTTGCCTGCGGTTGGGCGATGGGGGTGCGTGCTAGCTCCAGTCGCATCCCAAGTCAGATTGAAGTCCCCCATTAGCACAATTACTCCCTCTGCGAAACTCCCTAGTGTATTTAAATTAGAAAAATTATGCAAGAATTTGGGTTGGTTGGTGTTAGGAGTGTACACTGTAGCAAATGTACATAGTCGACCCAGTATGCGGCCTTTTACTAACAAGTATCTCCCCTCCCTATCTGTCTTGCACCCTTCCGGAGCGAATCGCAGAGAAGAGTGGAAAAGGAGCGCTACACCATTATGTTTCGTGGGTGCTGATGATTTATAAATTAAGGGATAGTGTTTGTGTTTAAGGCGGTGTTCCTCCGTCCTCTTGCGATGTCTCTTGTAGGTCCACTACATCATGCCGCTTGTCTAAAATGTGTTTCCACAGGCGCTGTCTTTTCGCAGTGGAGTTAAGGCCCCTTACATTCCATGTGAGGGTTGTAAGAAGCATTATCCGTCCTTACCAATATGCCTGCTTCTTGCGTGAGCGCCCTGTGCATTGTCCGTTCCCCTTCGCCTGCTCCCCAGCACAACACCACCCGCTCCAGGGGTATTCTCATGTCTGTATTGCCGACCACTCCATCTCTCATGTTTCCCCCCTGTACCACACTTAAAAGACCCCCCCCCAAAAAACCCCATGTAACTAACAAACTAAACCCATATTGGGTAACATTGCAATTAACGTCTTAGAATAGAGGTGTAGGGACTATCTGGTCCTTACCCGTTAAGGCATTCCTTATTTAAACTACGTTTTCGCTGGAAAACACAAAAATAAGAGCAGAGGTAACAGCATGCAAACTTTTAGAGAGTCCCGGCGCATGCCCCTCCTATCCATCCCACTCTCCCCAAATGCCCCTTTCCACAAGCGGTTAGAAACCCCAAAGCAAGCCGAACGTTACATAAAGGTCCATGGCTCCTATGAGTCGAGCAGGGTTGCTTTACGTCCGCTGTTTACCCTTCAGGTGCTTGTTGTTTCTGATTCCTTGGGGACCTTTGTTGTCGTGGTGTCTGCCAACCGCGGCTTCTCCTCGGACCGGTGGGGGCCCCACTGCCCCATCTTCTTCTTCTGCCCCTGATTGTCCTATTGGTGATGGTAAGCCCAATGCTCGTCTCGCTTCCTGCAAGTCGCTGACATGCCTCGGTTTGTTATTCAGTTCGAATGCTAAGCCAAACGGGTACGTCCAGCGGTATCTGATGTTGTCTTGTCGGAGTCTATCTGTTATTGGCTTAAATTGGGCTTGTCTTGCTACGGTTGCAGAGTCAATATCCTGGAAGAGCGCATGTCATTCCCTGGAATGTCACTTCCTTCTTTTTTCGGGCAGCTTGGAGGATAGCTTCTTTGACCTTGTAAGAGTGTAATTTGACAAGCACATCCCTAGGCCTACATTTCTCACCTTGAGGGGGGGGTCCGACTCTGTGCGCCCTTTCTATCTTCACCTTAGAGCCAGACTCCCCCAGCAGCTCAGCAAACATGCCCTGGGTGAAAGCCTCCAAGTCATGCCCCTCCGCTCCTTGTCCCTGCGGGATCTATTTTCAAGGTCCTTATTTTCCAGTGCCGCCATTTTAAGTTGGTCATGGAGGGCGTCTACAGTAGTTTCCAAGCGGCCTGTTTTCCCGTTCAAGTTCGTGACCTTGGCTTCCAAATCCAATGCCCGTGTGCCCACCGCATTCACGTCTTGTTGGAGCGAGAGCATGCGCAAATTAATATCTGACCGTAGGCCTTCTAAGGAGGCAGCCAAGTCCGCTTTGAGTTCCTCCCCCAGTTCTTTTTTGAAGTCTCTCAAGGAGTGCAGCAGGTCGTCTTTTGTGAGCGCCATACTTCCAGGGTCAGCGCTACTCGTAGAAGAAGACTGTTTCCGCTGTCGCAAAATAATTGGAAACCCTGTTGCTCTGGGCTTTCTTTGGTGGCATAAAGATCAATATGTGGGGGAACACCCCCAGTCGCCTATAGCCGGGATTCCTGTCGCACTGTTGGGGTTATTGCCCGCACGCCGCTATCCCCGTCTCTGTAGCTGTTGGGGGGGGGGCGTCCTTCATCTCAAGCTTCTGGAATCAGCATGTCTGAGAGCCTCTCGTCCGGTAGTGCCGAACAAGTGGGCCCCCGGCATCGCCAACTTGCAGGACTTTATTTATTTCCTGATACAGACACCCCTGCTGGGTTGTGCCTGTTCCCCCGTTTTGCTGTGAGCAGGCTAGAGCATAGAATCGAACCCTCGTGGCTCCATGTCAGCCTCTCGCCGAGTTATTGTCCATTTCGTCCGCCATCTTAGGGTCAGGCATGAGGAGAATTACATTTGCCTTCTTTGTAATTGCTCTCTCCGCCGTATCCTCCTGCCCCGACACCGTATCACAGACCTTCGCTCTCCATGGGGGCCAGGGGGTCGTTAATCCGGTTAGCGGTGTGGTCCCTGCTTCCGCTCACCTCAGCCGTCTTTGCCGTCTCCCACTCCGATTTCGGCGTTGCTGCACATTTCCCTCCGTTAGTTAGCTGGAGGTAGGGGGATCAGCTGGCAGCCTCGTTTCAGTCGGTGTCCCGGTATCCACAGGTGCCCACATGAGTAACTCGCGCATCCGCAAGTCGCGGCGTCGCTCTCCTGTCCTAGGCCGCTGCTTCGTTACTGGTCCGGCCTCGGAGTCTGTCTCCCGAGTTGTTACGCCTGCAGTTTTCGCTCCGCTCTTTCGTGCTAGGTTGGCAGGGGGACGTTCTCACACCATTATCGCTTGTCCCGGCCCGCCAGAAGCCAAGTTCCAGCTATCTCCCCAGTTAATGCCACGGAGCCCTCGCGGTTCACGTCCGCACGGCCATCTTAGTTGGCCACGCCCCCCATCCTTAATCTTTTTGTTTACGTCTAGTCTCTGACATGTTCTTTGACCAGGTGCGACAGCACCATTCACCGACATGTTTTGGCATTTCAGTATTTATTTGAAAATTGTCAGTGTGCTTCTGGAATCTGGGTTCAATGAAATGTGCCTTGCCCATTCTTGTTTCTTCTGTTGTAGCTTTCATGTCTGAATTTATTTCAGCTTGTGGCCTGCCAAAGTACACAAGTTGAATATTAACAGTTAATCTTTGTAGAGTTGCAACACAGCCACTTAGACGTGTGTCATTGAGTTGTTCATGAAACAAGACAAGTCTTTCAGTGATAAACTGTACATACTAGTTTTTATGTGTAATGTAAAGAGATTATTCTAATATGATGGGTTATTCTGTCACACGCTTTTTAGGACAAACACGCTAATGAATGACCCTGCAATTTACTTCGTTTTATATTTTTTCAAGGCTTCAATGCTCACAAAGGTGCAATGTTTTGTTTCATTTCATGTTTTCAAGTGTGTATTCTTTGAAAAACAGTTGATGTTTTTGATTTCTACTGAACCGGAGGTTGTACAGAGCTGAAGATTTCCATTGACACACTGGTCTCTGCTGACGTTTTGGAGACCATTGCCGGTTGAACTTATACATTTCTTTTCTCTGGCACTAACTTATATTTGGCTACTGCTATTCCATTTATAATTTAATAACTCCACCTGTATTTTTTCTGTGGCATACTTTAGAATTCCTTCCTTCCAGTAAGTCTTCAGTTTAAAAAAGTCTGTCTTAGAAATTATGTTTCTATTTACTTCCGAAAACTTTGCAAATGTTTCGGCTTTCACTTGTCAAGCATTGCTTTATTTTGTTTAAAACTCTGACCAGTTTTGTCAGTGTTTTCATGTAATTTGTTATCATCATCATAAACTTTTTTAGCATTACTTAAAATGCATAAAAGTACATATAAAAAAAGCGATTAAAAGAAACATCTCTGGCAATACATAGTTAAACATAGTATTTAAAATGTGTTCACTGGGAATTATCCAAGAATTAATACCGGCTCCAAATAGCCAGATCTTTACACTTAAAATACAATACTCAGTTTATATAAAATTCTTCTGCAACAATTAATCACATTTTTGTAAAAATTCTAAAATCCCTAATCTTAATTAGTTTATTTATATTAAAAAGAAAAACTATTTTTAAGACTTGTCACGAAGGCTCCTGATTCTTTACAGCTGGCCATAAAAATGATGTAATCATAAAGCATACATACGGGGTTTGAAATTGTTGGATCAATGATAAGGCTACACGGAGGTCTTTCAGACAAAAGTTGCGCAATAGTGCACCAATAAATATTTTCCTCTCATGGGTATAGAAGGATCAGAAGAAAAGAATGTGCAAAGTTTTCTGTATGGACTTTCCATCACATGGACAGGAAGGGAGCTGAGTGATGTAATACAGGTTTGCGGGGTAGCCCAGCATAAGCGGGATATAATTTAGGCGAAACCTAGTTAAAATAAAACGATGCTGCGGCTTCTCAACAAATGACAAATAAGACCTAGATCCATACATCACAGGGGGCAGTTCCAGGTATGCCTTTTAAGTGCTTTTCCCCGTATTGCTCTCTTTCCTATCACTTGCGCTTTTTGCCCAAAAAATCTCCTTTAGCATCTATTTCGAGAAATTACCACATAAGCTTGGTGTATCATAATTTTTTTTTTTAGCCCTAGAGAGATTAGAGTCGAGCAAACATACCACACCCATGGGATGGGATTCTATACATATGCTCTAATTTCAGTATGTCTTTTGACACTAATTGATTTAATTCAACTGAGTTTCGTTTCCATATTGAGAGCCACAATAATAGGGGGGCCAATTTAATGGTGTCACTAATATAAGGTAGCCCCAATTCTGTGTGGCAAAAATAATTAGAACAAGCGTGTGGCACAGAAATTAGTCTCCTACAAAATCAATCCTCTGCGCGTTGCAATAGAGTAACATCCCCTGTGCCCCAACTTGCTGCCCCATTGGTTGCAATAGCTACGGCTTTAGCAAGATAGATTTTAACCGTATCTTGGACTCGTTCAAAGCCAAGTTTTTTTGGAAAACTAAATATAGCAGTTATACTTTTCTCCATAAGGTTTGCTTTATTAGCTACCATGTCCTATCAGTTTGATCAAGAATCAAAGAGAACTCCTAGATACATAAAGTTCTCTACCCGTTCTATTCTTTTTTCGTAATGAGAATTCCACCCACTTCTTTGAATTATCCCGAACAACCATTACACAAGTTTTTGATTTATTTACATATAAATCCAATTAGCCATGAATGAGGTATATTTCTCTGAGAGTCTGCAAAGCCATTGGTGTTCTCGCTAGTAAGACTACGTCATCTGCATAGAGAAGAACAGGAAGTCTTATGGATTCAACACAAGGGGTATCCTTATCAGTATCCATCAAAACCTCGTTTACCTTATTTGTGTAAAGAGCAAATAAAAAGGGGGCAAGCACGCATCCCTGTCTTACACCTTTTTCTATATTAAAAAAGTTTTAACATTCTCCCTGTTTTCCATAGCGAACAGTAGCTGTTGCTCCTGTATACATTTGTCTAATAAATATGATTATTGCGGGTTCAACTCCCATATCTTCCATAATAGACCATAGTTTGCTGTGTACCACACAGTGAAAAGCTGCAGACAAATCCATGAAGGCTATACATAATTTGCCCTTCTTTGCTATTGAATATTTTGAAGCCAGCAGTGACAAGTTTAAGCACGGGTCTATTGTACACTTCAACTTTCTAAAGTCATACTGAACCGTAGTAAGGGACTTTTTTTCTGTTACCCATTCTTCAAGTCTTGAAAACAGGGATAATTAGAGATTGTTTCCAGGAGTGCAACAGGCCTATTTTAGCTATTACATTGAAAACGTTTGTCAGCAAGGGAAACCACATTTGTTTGTTTAAAAGAAAAATATCAGCAGGGACCCCATCTGAGCCAGCAGTTTTCAGAGTAGATGTCTGCAAGATAGCAAGCTCTATTTCCTCCATTTCAAACGAAAGGTGTGGGAAATCTTCTGAAGGAATCCAAGTTATAGCAGAAGAGTTATTACTCTTATTTTGAATTGTCTTCCGATAATGGAGAACCCAGGCGTCTTCCTCAATATGTACATCTAATGAAGGTCCTCCTGCTTCCGCAAGAAACGGGGTGTTGACCACCTTCCAAAAGGCTTTACTGTCATTTCTTGCTGAGGCATTTCTCAAATTAGACCATGCTTCCTTTCGGAGTTGTTTCTTCCTAGTAACTATAGCTTTTTTGTATTTTAGGCGTAGATTCCTTATTAGAGCATTATCTCTAGGGGCCTTCTTCACTACTTCACGGAGATTCGCCAATGCCAGAGAACAGTTTTTGTCAAACCAGTGGATTATTGGTCGCTTTTTTAAAGAAGGTGGGCGGATTATTTGCTGTCTAAAACCTAATAGGATTTCCCCGACAGCCCCGCTACATACTAGGGTTGGCCGTCTCATCCAAACACGTCAGGAAGTACTTATTATTTATGGAAAGTGCTGTGATAAATATATTTTCATTATCTATTTTTTCCCATTTAAGGATGTAGCCATTTTTCCTAGCTAAAATTGGCTTTGGAGCTATCTTCTCTGACACCTTTTTTTTATGCCTTTCCAATCTAATTTACAGGTGAGCGGGACATGATCGCTGAAGCCCATCAGTTTAATCTGTATATTTTTCACACTATTTAACAGATCAGCTGAGGTAATTATGTAATCAATTGTTGAGCCTCGGTTTGCAGTTTGGAAAGTACAGTCCATTAAACCAGATTGTGGGTTTATCCTATTTTTTACTTCTAGATTCCAAATCATTAAAAGTCTGTTCAACACATTACCATAATTAGTATGGGTGTAGTGAGTGATAGGATCTCCGTTGCAGTCAGTTACTCCACAAAGTGGGGAATCAGTTATCAAACACCCTTTAATGTTGAAATCACCAACCCATATGATCTTGAGAGGTTTACGATGATTATAGACAAGGTCATCAATTACCCTCCCAAGTTCATTGTTATCCTAATGTACAGCTTTCTTTTAATCCTGAATGCTAGATTGATTACACCTTCAATGTTCTGTTTGCACCTCCGTTGCTTTCCATCTTGCTTTTTTATTTTTTTTAAAAGGAGGTTGTCGAATACTCTTCTCTTGAATAACTTGTCATTAATTTGAAATCTGCTTTTTTGTTTTCCTTTTGGAAGACTAGTTGATGTTTCTTGTCTCTTGCTTTTTTTGCTTATTGTTTGTAGTACTCTGCATAGATCAGTGTTATCCACTGGCCTGTTTCTCTTATTTGTATTCCTCACTTGTTGTTTACTGCTCTACTTCATTGTATTGTTTGCTGTTCATTTTGAAACTGTCTCTTCTGTATTCCTGTTCTGTATCTCTTAAGACACTTTTGTCTCAATTTTTTCTCATTTTTCTGGTTATTGGTTGGTATTTTTCTATTTTCTTTGTAAGTGATCCTGTACGTTTTAAGTTTACTAATGTATTTCCTTGCCTTTTAAATCTCAGAATTTGTTGAAAAAGGTGTTAATAGCTAAACGTGTTTAGTCTACCTGTTAAGAATGTTTTTTTACAGCGAATGCTCTTTAACATTAATTTTGGACCTTGAGCAACGTCTTTTAACTTTGCAGCATTAAGCAATTATTATATTGAGTAACAATTAAAGAATGTGAAAAATTGGCAATGACACAAACTGAAGGCTTGATTGAAAACTTCAGAAAACCTGGAAATAGAGGGCAAACTGTAAAGAGCTGGGAAGCAGTACTGTAGAGGATTCTGACTAGTAGAAAAACGTTGTCATTTGTATGAACGACATATACTGTGAAAGGTGCATATTGAGAGAGACAGGTATTCGATTCTGCATGGCCAAAAGCTCTGTGTACTTTACTTGCATGGGACTGGGTTAGGCACACAGCCTGTGTATAGATGAACACCTATGTTCATAAGCTGTGAAGTCCAAGCGGAGCAAGTTAGTGGGAAATGGGGATTGGTCAGAGTCTCTGGACCAATAGCAGGAAATTATTCTAGGCCTCAACACACCATGGCAATTAGGTAACCATACCAATTGCAATACTGACAGTGTTTTTGAGACTGGATTGTCCCCGGCATTTTGTATAGTCATGCACTCATACAGGGCTGGTAGGCCATGCCGGGCATCAGGTGTTTCCCCGGGAGGCTGGAGGGGTGGGTGGCAGTTTTGCAGGTGGAGGACGATTTTGTTACTGGGGGCTGGTTTTGCAGTGGTGCTCCAATATCGTCCCCCAGTAACAAAAGCAGCACTGCTTCACACTTGCTACCGCCCCCTCCCTCCCTCCCTCCTGAGGCTGGTGCGACCAAATTGCCAGGGCTGTTTTGGGTTGCCAGTCCGGCCCTGCTCCCATACCCTAAATGCCCAAATCAGAGTATCTGATATCCTGTTTCTTAATTTTGGCCTCAGCCTCACTTTAATAGCATGTGTGTGAAGGCCTAGGTCTTTCATTTGACATGGGTGGGATTCTGGATCTGACCTGAAGGAGTGCACAAATTGTCCTCAGTTTGCTGACAGTGAGCCACCGTCCCTGTCATGGGTTTAGCATGTAATGTGGGGATGGTGGCAGCATACCCGGTTTGTGACTCAGTAATTGTAACCAGACCTTTTATCTGTGTCACAGGAGTGGAAGCTACTGGCCCACTAGTGTAAAGTTCCGCAGTTGTGCAGTAACCCAGTTTCTTGAGCTAACATCCCAGTGTGTGATTGCATGTGTATATGTATATGGCCTGAATGTTGCATGCATAGCATTTATTAATGAGCCAGAGTAATAGAGGCCCATGGGTTCCGTTTTGGAAGCGCCTAGTCTGCTCATGTGCTCAAAACTGAGGTGAGGTTGTTTCCCAGATAGTGAAAGTATATTGCTGACATTACTGAAGTTGGTGCGAGGAGACCTAAACACTGAAGTGGGGAATGTGTAGACAGGTCAGCACCTTAGAAATTCATTTAGGTTCTTTTACTGCAAGAAGCAGCTGATTAGTTATCCTCAGCACTGAAATTTCGTAGACGGTGGCACTGAGGGGTGGGACAGCAGTCTGTTATTCATAGTGTGAAGGGTTTTATAGGATTTTCCAGGTTTTTGGATCTCTTTCTGATCCCTGTTCAGAGTGAGCTTTGACAGCCAGGTGCAGAATGCTTGCACCTATGTGCCTCCGTTGTGGGTGCTCCAAACTGAAGTCAGCTGTTAGTAGCATCACTCTATATAAAGGCTGTGTCTGGAAGATAGCCTAGAAAATATCCTATGTCTGCCTTATCTCTATAAAAGTGGGGAAATTTAGCCCACTTTTTGTTTCAGTTTCAAGTTGTCTTAAGAACAAGGAAGGGGTGCTCTGCAGAGTACCCAAAGGACTGCTGTACAAACACAGCTGGTGTCTGCTGACATGCAGCTTCCCAGAGGTTAGGGGACATCACCTTTAGTTTGACTTGGAAGGAAGAGCTGTCACCTTGTCCTCTGGCGCCTTGAAGCTGACCTTACTGAGAAGAAATGGGAGGTAGCAACAAACCCCGCAGGAGCAGCTCACCCTGTAGCTGCGGGTCGGATTGCCAGAGACTCAAACGAGAGCAACTGGCGTGCGCCTGGATCAGATTGTTGTCTCTGAGGTGGCTTACCTGTGGCACTATTTCAATGTGTGCCCGAATGGACTGCGCTGCTACAAATTGGATCGCAACTAACCAGTGGCACTGACCAGAGGTGTGCATGAAAGGACTGCATTGCTGTGAACTTATGTTGTTCATTAATAAAATCTTATACACCTTTTGCAGGTTGGAAGCATGAGCGGAGAGAACTGCATCATCGCATTGATCTACTGAACCAGCACAACCCTAGCCAATGATCCCAACTTCAAGGGTGTAATGTCTGAGCTGGACCACCATCTGCAGATGACTTGCAATGGACCTCTGGCCTCTGAAGCCTTCAAACTCACTTGATGCCTAGAAGAGGTCCTACAACCCTTTAAAAGTTGCCACAATCCTGCAAGGAGTTGCCCCCAGCATTTGCTTCTCCTGGAGTTGAGGGAGTGGAGTGCCACTGCACTCAAAGCAGATTTGTCTTCCTCCATATAAGGGTTTGAACGCAAGATGCTGCTGACTGTGACCAGTAAAGATGGCTTGAATTTGAGTGAGAAGAGTAATGCTGAGAGTGTAAAGTCTGAGTGAACAAACTCTACCTGTGAAGGGTCGCACTCTTACCTGTGCCTAAAAACCTGTCAAAAGCTGTGTACACTTTACTTGCATGGGACTGGGTTAGGCACACAACCTGTGTATAGATGAACACCTATGTTCATAGGCTGTGAAGTCCAAGCGGAGCAAGTTAGTGGGAAATGGTGATTGGTCAGAGTCTCTGGACCAATAGCAGGAAATTGTTCTAGGCCTCAATACACCATGGCAATTACGTAACCATACCAATTGCAATACTGACAGTGTTTTTGAGACTGGAATGTCCCCGGCATTTTGTATAATCGCGGAGCCTAAGATTCTCAAAGTCGTCCTCAGGTAAGCCCCACAAGAAAAAGAAGAGTAAGAAGTCGATGAGGGAGCATCGTCATTTAAGGTTTGGCTCTGCAGTTGAGCTTGCGATTGGGCCAGTTCTGCACCTCCCTGAGTTTCTGAGAAGCTGGCCAACCTCCTCCCAACTTCGTGAGTTCTATGAGGCCATGCATCTCATATTTGGGCAGCCTGTCCCGACTGGCACACCTCTGGGCCCGCGGGTTCGGGAAGGGCCCGTAGTGGTTCTCCATGTGCGGCTCCGTCCCTGGCTCCAGTCGGGCCCCTTGGATCCACAGATGGATCTGGACTGGCACAGGTCATACCACCTCGACCTTCCCTGGTGTCGGTCACGATGCAGGCGCTCCCGGTGACACTGTCTACCATTCTTATCGCCGACAAAGGGGCATCGTCCGACACCAGCTCCGGCGCCGACTGAACCCATGTCTTCCCAGCCAGAGCCCTGTTCTTATGGGCTGGGATTCGGGGAGTATTGAGAGGGATTGCTGGACCCTGAAGGAAACCAGTCCCTAGACCCTAACATGGACTGGTGTGAGAACCTTGCGTACGCCAGTAGCCTGGACACCTCTCCAGATATTGGCATCGTCTCTCCTCCTACCGTGGCTTCTGAGGAGGGCGCTTCATTCGCAGAGGTGGTTAGGATGGCCAGGTTCCTGTACCTCAGCCTACCCTCAGTGGCAGTCAAGACTAATGTCTTGACAGAGGTGCTTCAGCCAGGAGTGACCCCCTCAGAACCGCTTCTCCTATTTAATGAAGCACTCACGGACATCCTGATTTGGACCTGGTCCAAACACTGCACAGGGGCTCCTGTGAACAGGACGATTGCCCGCCGCCCCAGGGGACCCCAGTTTGCTCATGCAACACCCTACCCCGGAGTGCTTGGTAGTTCAAACCTCCACATCCTGTGTGAATCCTGGCACGTCCCCTACCACTCCACCAGATAGGAAATCCAAGAGTCTGGATACCTTAGGAAAGAAAAGTTTTCTTCCACCAGCCTGGCACTGTGGTTCGTGAATACCGCTTGCCTGTTGGGCCATTACTCCCACGCACTATGGGATTCGGTTGGGCAAGTACTGCCCATGGTCCCAGAGGAGGCCTGGGCCATACTTTCTCAAGCTATTACAGACGGGAGAGATGCAGCTAAGTTCACAATCCGATGTGGGCTGGACACAATGGATTCGCTGGCCAGAGAGGTTTCTTCATCAATGGCCTTACAACACTATGCCTGGCAGAGAACAATTGTTTTTTCGGGGATGTCCAAGCGTTGCTTATGGGCATGCCCTTTAATAGCTTCCGTCTCTTCGGAGATAAGACAGGCTCAGCGCTGGAGCGCTTCAAGAATAGCAGGGTTACTGCCAGGTCCATGGGACTTTCCATTGCCCCTCACTAACCTCAGCCTGCCTTTTGCTCCTTTTGTGGCCACGGAAGTGGCTTCCAGCCGTGTCTTCACCTGCCCGGCCACCACAGTGCGTAAGCTTCCCAGTCTCTGCGTGGTTAAGGATGCAGGACCTACAGGCCCTGTGGGCCAGGCAGCCAGAGGTCAGGCAAGTCCGTCCCCCCGGCAGCCGCAGCCTCCAAACCCCTATAGTTTGCCCTCTTACCATCATGGGCACCCAGTGGGAGGCAGGATACAGCATCACCTGTACCACTGGAGGTCAATAACATCAGACCGGTGGGTTCTTCAAATTCTCCGAAAGGGCTGCTCCCTCCCCTTCGTGACCTCCCCTCCACCCATGCCACTCACTTGAGGAAGGCTGACGGAAAACCATCTCTCCTTTCTCCACCAGGAAGTTACAGCTCTTTTGGCCAAGGGAGCCGTAGGGAGAGTGCCAATGCCAGAAGTAGGTTGTGGTTACTATTCCCACTACTTTCTGGTGCCGAAGGATAGAGGCCTTTGTCCTATCCTAGACCTGCGCCCTCTCGATAGCTTCCTCAAAAAGGAGAAATTCAAAATGCTCGTGCTTGCTCAAGTTCTGTCTGACCTGAACCCGGTAGACTCAATGGTAGCGTTGGACTTGCAGGTCGCAGACATCTACATTCCCGTCGTGCCTGCCCACAGGCTTTACCTGCGGTTCATGGCAGACCACGAGCACTTTCAGTTCACAGTGCTTCCCTTGGGCCTTACCAGCGCCCCTCAGTGCTCACCAAGGTGATGGCGGTGGTTGCAGCTCATCTTCAGAGATCAGGGGTGCCAGTCTTCCCCCTATCTTGATGACTGGCTGTTGAAGGCGGGCTCACCTCAGGCTGTCGTCTCCCACCTCCAGACTATGGCTGACCTCCTGCACTCGCTGGGGTTCACTATTAACGTTCCAAAGTCACACCTGACTCCCTCTTAGACGCTCCCTTTCATTGGAGCTGTTCTGGTCACAGTACAGTTTCAGGCCAATCCTCCCAAACTGCGAGTCGAGGGTATTCAGGCTATGATACCGATGTTTCAGCCTCTATTCTGGGTTTCGGTGAGACTGACTATGAGGCTGCTGGGCCTCGTGGCATCCTGCTTCTGACACATGTCCTCTGGCATATGCAGGCTCTGCAGTGGGACCTGAAGTTCTAGTGGGTGCAGCATCAGGGGAATCTCTCCGACATGGTCCAGATCTCGGAGGGAACTGCAAAAGATCTGCTGTGGTGGTTAATGAGCGGCAGACCCCTCTTCCTTCCCTAATCAGATCTGACAGTGGTGACAGATACGTACTCCTAAAATTGGACAGCCATCTGGGAGAGATGGAGATGTCTGGCGGAATCTGGACTCCACATCAACCTTCTGGAGCCTCGGGCGATCCGGCTGGCATTAAGAGCCTTTTGATCCTCCATCAAGGGAAAGCTAGTGCAGGTGTTCACGGACAACACCACTGCCATGTGGCACTGCAGCAAGCAGGGCGGGATGGGGTTGTGGACCCTTTGTCATGAGGCCCTGAGTCGCTGGACATGACTGGAATACCAGTGCATATATCTGGTGGTTCAACATCTGGCCGTGTCTGAACACCAGGGCGGACAAACTCAGTCGAAGATACCTAGTGGATCACCAAAGGCGTCTCCATCCGGAGGTGGTGCTAGGTCTCTTTCAGCAGTGGGGAGAGCCTTGGTTAGATCTGTTCGCCACCGCTGAGAATGCGCAGCACGCATACTCCAGCATGCAGTTCTGCGTGCTGGAGTTTCCAAAGCGGCTTTCGCTTGGAGTTGCTTTTCATCTCGAGTGGAACTTAGGCCTCCTTTAAGCCCATACCACTCCTGCCCAGAGTTCTCAAGAAGATTAGAAATGACCATGCCCTAGTCATCCTTGTGGCTCCGGACTGAGCTCTGAGAGTTTGGTATGTTGAGCATGGCCAACAGTGCTCCGATTAGCCTGCCTCTTCGGGAGGATCTTCTGTCGCAGCAGTAGGGGAGGGTTCTCTACAGGAACCTGTCAACACTCCACCATCATGCATATAGTTTGAGCGACGAAAGTTGATAGCTTTCGACCTTCCGCCCGAAGTCTGCAATATTATCCTGACAGCCAGGTGTCCCTCCACCAAGGTGGTATATGCCTGCTGTTGAGGCAATTTTGTGGCATGGTGTGCAGAGAAACAGGTTGACCTTCTTTCTGCTCACCTCTCTCAAGTTCTTCTCTTTATCCTTTCTCTTGCCCAGCAGGGCACTGCTTTGGGCACCGTAAAGGAATATCTTTCTGCCATCTCATCTTTTCTGCTGTAGCCAGATCAGCCATACCTCTTCAAATCCCCTGTTGTAAATAGGTTCTTGAAAAGTTTGCAACACGTTTCCACCTTCGCCCTTCATCATGCCTCAGTAGGACCGTCATCTAGTCCTCACTTTTCTGATGTGTGCTCCGTTTGAGCCATTGCACAATTGTCCTCTCCGGCTCATACCATCAAGACGGTCTTCTTGGTGGCAATAACATCTGCCCAGAGGGTCAGCGAGCTTCAGGCTTTGTCATCCAAGCCTCCATACCTGAACATCTACCCAGATAAACTGGTTCTTCAAACTAAAGCTTCCTTTCTGCCAAAAGTGGTCACTCCCTTTCATGTAGGCCAGTCTATAACCCTGCCTACTTTTTACGCACCACCATATCCTTCCAAGGAAAATGAGCAACTTAACCGTCTGGACCCAAAAAGAGCATTGTCGTTCTACCTTGACTGCACGAGAGCGCCGGGTGGACGACGAAATCTTTGTGGGGTATGTAAAGTGCGAGAAAAGACAAAGTTGTGCAGAAACAGACCATCTCCTGATTGATCGTGCTCTGCATTAAGATCTGCTAAGCATTAGCCAAGAAGTAACGCCCTTGAAGGTTTGGGTGCTCACTCCAGCAGGCTAAGGCTACGACGACTGCTTTAGCATGCTGAGTTCGGGTCCTGGACATCTGCCAGGCAGCAATGTGGGCCTCCTTGCACACGTTCACAAAACACTACTGCCTGGACAGTCGGGTCTGTCGGGACGGGCACTTTGCTCATTCTGTCCTGCTGGACTTTTTAGTGTGAAACAGTTTTCCAGACCCACCTCTGGGTAGGTATTGCTTGGGTATCTATTCTAAAGTAGGGAATCTGCGGCTAGATCAAGTCTCTACCAGATAAGGCGTTACCAAAGCCACTTCTTAAAGTGTATTAAAGTACTTCCTTTTAGAAAAGACAAACACTGAGAAAGACAATAAGTTACTGCTCTGCAGGGTGATTGTTGAGTTCTGAGTTTCATGCACCCGTACACTACCACCTGGAGAAGTCTGTGACTGCTCACTGTCGCTACCACAGACCGAAGTGCTGAAGGGGTTGTACTTGGCCCAATTTTGCAGAGCCATAAATGGACCAGCCCTGGGACATCAAAGGCAAACCACTCCAGATCCCCACGGCTGGAGCCTAGTAGTCCCTGCCTGCTCCAAGGCCCCCACCCCTGAACGGGTGTCTGACAAATGTTGTCTATGTGATCACTTGAAAATGTAGCGTATGTTGCATTGGTTTGTCTACCAGGAAGGTACATATAAGAATCGATGAACATAGGAGCAACACTAGGTGTTGTTGTCTCACCACATGCATAACAAAGAACAATTTGGAGAAGGGGCACAATGAAGATGACATTAAATGGGTGATCCCTAAGAATTTGAGCAATCATTGAAACCAGCACACAATAAATGTTTGCTCACAAGAGAGCAAAGATATGTGTACAGACGCCTTACCCATGGTATTGGACTAAATTGTGACATTCCTGGGACCCATCAAACACACAAAAGGTGATAGAAGGAATGCTTGCAATAAGTCTAACCACTGGCAGTCGGCCGGGTAGGATTCGAACCTACTGTTCTTTTGCCCACCATGCCACCTCAGATTGTACATAACCATATGCAAATCAGTCTTGGTCCTGTTCCAATAGCAACATTCTGTCCCGACCTGCCAAGCCAGATCCTCTCTGAACCAGAGCACATGCAGCCTAAGACCGTTTTTGGCCTGATTGAGCCTTCTAATTCAGGTGTAGCTTGGTTTCAGTGACACAGTGAGCAAGCGACCCACGTCTTTGCAGACCCATGGTCATTTAGGGAGTTACATCACACAAAAGGTGATGGGAGGAATTCTTACACTAAGTCAATAAGTCTATTTGTGATCATTGAAAACTGTTGTGAGCTACTGGCTAATGAGGGATTCAATGAATGTACACGAAGGCCAAAGAACTTTTTTTTTTACTTGTTTTTTTTTATTCAGAACTGTACAAGTATCACTTTACATGTCATCTCACAGGGTCATGGAGTAATGAAAAAGGTAATAAGTAGTATCTTACATATCAGACTACTACCGCAACCGACCACAGCAGCCCTGGGGCTTGCCTACACTCTTAGCCCTGGAGCAGCATTATAAATCACATATCTTCATATTTTTGTTTTTATAACCTGTATTTTTCATTTTACAACAACAACGCGATGGGTGCACATTTACTAGCAGACGGTCAGATTGGATCCGTGAGCAGGTTACATTACAAAAGAAAAAACAATAGAGGAAGACAATTTCAATTAGTAAGAGCGGCATGACTAGGGGCTTAGGGATAATCGCATCAAGGGTAGCCACAGACATCCTACTCAGTCCCACTATTGCTAGCCTCCGAATCGTGTTGTTCACCTCAGTCACCTTGGTTGTTAGGAGGTCCCTACAGAGCACTTTCCATACCTTGAGATCTTCCTCTAATTTCTCATCCCTCCTCCTAGCCTTCATGTGCACCTCCTCAGCAATCGACCATTCAAAACGTCTCTCAACCAGTCATCCACCGAGGGGGAGCACCTTCCGATCCATACTATTGCAATACTTTGTCTCGCTAGAACCAGGAGTAATTGCAGCAATTTGTATGCCATCTTACGTTTTCTAGGCCTAGGAACTTGCCCCAGTAGGCAGTGCGGTGACCTCAACCTGAAGGCCAGCTCCTCCCCTCACCTGCTCAACCACTTGTGTCCAGAACTGGTGCACCTCGGGCCCCCCCAGGCTAGGTGTAGAAAGTCCACCCCTTCCACTCCACATCTAGGGCAAGAATCAGTGCGTTCCGGGTCAATACGACACAGTCTCGTCTGGGTTATGTACAACCGGTGCAGGTAATTAAAGTGTATTAATTTAAAGCGTGCATTGCAGGATACAGTATGAGTTCGAGTGCACGCTGCTTTCCATGTCTTGTCGCCCATGGGTGTCAACAAGTCCCCATCCCATCCCAAGCAGCCCGTGCCTGGAGGGGGCCCACAGAGTCGGCCCTAATGGCCCTATATAATAAAGAAACCAGTCGACGCCCGCTTCCACACGTAAGCATAATGTCAAGTGTTTGAGTTGTCTGGGGAGCATTAGGGAACGTGAGCCATGTCACCCTATCTAGGTCCGTGAGGCCAGCATGCTAAAGGTATTGGCCTTGACCCAGACCAAACACCTCACATGCCTGTTCGTATGAGATGGTTTCATGCGGGTACAGGCCTGCCAACACTTGACGACCTCCCTCTCTCCAAGCCTGAAATGACATGCTTTCCATCATTTTTTGTACCGGGGCCAGAGATCATACATTTAGTTCACGATGAAACAGCACATGCCTAAGAACACGCTCTACAAGTACTTGCCACACATTCGCGGTCTGTCTGACCACATATACCAGGTTGCCAGAGGCACCCGCCCCCTCCATCAGAGCCGATGGCAGCCTATCTGACTGGGCTCGTCCTCCTATCCCAGTTGTCTCCCTCATCCAGCCACCACGCCGCATACTGCAGGTGCGCTGCATAGCAATATAAATCCAGTCTGGGGGCTTCCAGGCCCCCGTCTTCATAACGCCTCATTAGAACATGCAAGGCCACCCTGCCACGCCCAGTAGAGGGCCACCAGCACTGAATTCAGCTGCCTGAACACCCTCATGGCGATGCTGCACAGTGAGTTTTGGAGCACATACAAACAACGCGGAAGAACAACCATCCTGGCCACCGCTACTCTTCCCATAAGAGAGAGCGGTAGGGTGTTCCAGAAAGCCACCGACCGCCTCAAAGAATCAATCACCCCTGTCACGTTCAGCTTTAGCAGCCGCGAATCTGCGAGCGCAACCTGTATCCCCAGATATCGGAAGTGCCCAGTCTCCCAGCGCAAACCCAGCCTCGGAAGGCTCACCGGTGGTAAGGCCGCCATTCCAGCCAATGGGAAGAGCAAGGGCTTGCTCCTATTAAGGCACAGGCCAGAGTAGTCGACAACCTCATCCAGCAGCTGTAATAATTTTGGGATCGCTACACGGTGGAGATGCAATATAAAACAGATCATCATCAGCATATAACGATATTAAGTGAGAGCTCTCCCCAATGGGGACTCCCCACTCCCCAAGCTCCCATCGGGCCCATACCGCCATGGGTTCAATGGCCAAAGCAAAGAGTAAAGACGACAGTAGGCAGCACTGCCGCATTCCACGCTCCAACATCCATTTCTCCGACCGGCTCTGACCCACTCGGACCCACACTCATGGCTCCGTATAGAGAAGTTTGACCCACCGACAAAAAAGCAGGCCGAAGCCCGTCGCCCTCAGAACCTCCTGAAGATAGCCCCAATCCACAGTGTCAGATGCCTTCTCAAGGTCGATGGACACCAATGCCAGTTCTTCATCTCTAGAATATTCATGCCTGTGTTGCGGCAAGGGATAAACCCACTCTGATCCTCATGGATGAGGTGAGACATGTGGCGGGCCAGTCGCCTCGCAAGTACCTTACACAGTATTTTAACGTCAGAGTTTATCATGGTGAGCGGACGGTACACCGCCGGGTCACGATCGTCTCCCCCCTGTTTCAAGAGCATGCATATATACCCTTCCCTTAGGGAAGGGGGTAAGGATCCCTGCTCAAACACCTCGGTGTATACTTGCAGTAACGGTTGCACCAACTGTTCCGAGTAGGCCTTGTACATATCTTCATATTTAACACACAGCACAATTCCTGTGGATGCGAGTTATTCAAAGAACAATATAACAGTAAAACAAAAAACTTGGCAGCGACAGGCAGTCGGTATTAGTCCCCAGAGGATCCCCGATCAGAGAGCAGGAACCAGCTATATACGTGAGCCGAGCCCCCTGACTCCCTGTGCAAACCACCGTCCAACCCGAGTAGGGGGGGCCAACTGGAATGCATGCGCAGGGTATTGTTCTTGAGTGGCTCAATCCACAGATACAGGTGTACGATCCATCTAATCCTCCATAATATCCAATAGGCACACAGAGCTCCAACCCGTACCTGTCCCCTGGGCCCGCACCTTGGATCGTAACCCCTCTCACCGTCAGTGTTACCTCGGGCCATTCCCCCCTTGCGCACCTCACACTTGCAAACCTTACACAATGTCAGTCAAACAATTGAGGGGTCTACCTCCGGCGTCAACGTGTGGGAGGTGGAGTCCACCGTCTGTGGAGAAACCATTGCCGTGTCACCCAGCCTCACATCCGACAGCAGGTTCTCCAACATATCCCCCGAAGCCTCTAGATCGCGTTGTGCGTTCTCATCAGTGCGAACAAAGCACAGACGACGCTCCTCAGCCACACCCCACTAGTTCAAGTCCGACCTCCATTTATCCAACCAGGGCGGTGTAGGGTGTGTCCAGTGTATGCAATGCGGCGTTTAGCCAGCACTAGTCTCAAGTGGGCAAATTTGTCTTAAGTGACAGGAGGACACCCAGAAGACAATGTTTAACTGACACCTCAACAAGGACCCCTGTGACTTCCTGCAGCACGCACAGTACTTCTACCCAGTATATCGGAAGTCGGGCACGATCCTAAATCATGTGTAGGAATGCCGCGGGTCCCGCAGCACATCAGGGGCATGTCGAGGAGTGGGCTGCATTAAATCTCAACAGTCGTTAAGATGTCGGATACGTACGATGCAAATAATAAAACTGCTTAAGCTTAAAGCGTGTTTTACTAGCTACCTCCTGTACCTGTGCAAATGCTTATCGCCACTCCCCCTCTGTGAGGAGCAGTGGCAGGTCAGTCATCCATCTATCTTGGATTTTCGACACTTCAACCCTACGGTCCACCTTCAGGGCCTTATATATGCTGGAGATCAGTCCCCTGGAGGAGCTTGGCTCAAGTAATAATGCCAGAGTATGTGTTTCCTCAGGCTCATCTGGAAACGTTGTCCATACCTCACGATCCGTGCGCGATATTTTTGCATTTTGCAAAAAGTGACCATCCGGCACTCAATAACACTCCTTTGCATCCGCAAAGGAAAGGAAAGTCCTGTTGAGCTACAGGTCCCCAGCCGCCACACATCCTCCCTCATACCACCTCACAAGGTCCGTCACCGTCTGTATCTGACGGAAGCCTTGGAGCAACCGAGCGTAGGGGGCCCTGCATAGGACCAGGACGACCGCCCGCCCGCTCCCAGGCCCCCGTGACCTTATGAGCCACAAACTGGCAAACCGGAGGAGTCTGTGAACCCATTATTAGATATCTTGGGAGCCTTACCCCCGCGCCCCATTTATGAACCCATCGTGAGATATGTCAGGAGCTCCATCCCAGTGCCCCGAAGGACAAATAACTTTAAAACTGCCACTAGAGTAATCTGTCCTGCTACAGGGAGCATACAGTGTTAATGGCAAAGGTGCTGTATAGCAAACCTTTTTCATGTGGGGTCTCTAGTGATCAGTTCTGTCCCTTTGCACTTGTGACAGCTAGAGCAAGAGACAGAGAAAGAAAGTGAGACAAAAATGGACAGCGAGAGTAGAGGAGGCAATAATGACAAATGAATCAAAAAGGCAAGAGAGAAAGAAAGGGAATGAATGAATAAGAAATTTATAAAGCGCAAACTCCTGCCCATGGTCGTCTTGGCACTAAAGAGACAGATATGGCTACAAATTCGGTTAAACCTTATAAAGACTCTTGATACATCAGGGGAGAAACAACAACTCCTAATCCTGAGAGAAAAGCCAAGTTTTCAAGGTTTTTCTACAAATAGATAACGAAGGAGCAGCTTAAAGTTCCAGGGGTAGGCTAATCCAGATCAGAGCTGTAGTCCTAAAAAAGCTTTTCCCACCCCCAGGTTGTTCTCCTAAAGGGCGGGACTACAAGGTTCATAGCTGACCCTGATCGTAGGGTCCTCCCTGGGATGTAGCATTTGAGTTTATCCTTAAACCGAGATGGACCTAGTCCCTGCAATGATTTATAGGCCAGACAGAGTGCCTTAAACCTGATAAGTTGTTTAGCTGGAAGCCAGTGAAGTTTCTTAATGGCTCCTCTAGCTGATTCAAATGTAGGAATTTTGTAAAGAAATGGAGCCGCCGCATTCTGCAGGGTCTGAAGCTTCTTCAGAGACCTCACTGATAGATTGAGGTATAGGCTATTACAGTAATCAAGCCTTGAGAGTACAAGCAAGATGATTACTGTTTTCAAAAGATCTGACGGCAAGAATTTTTAGATTTTTTTAACTACCCTCAAAGAACATAAGGTCGCAGATGTAACTTTGTTCACTTTGAACTTCAACTCCTCATCAAGCAGAAATCCTACATTTTTCACTTTGGTCACTGGTTCTGGGAGAGAGATTCCAATTCAGGAGGCCACCATTCGGGGGTCCAAAATGATGGATTATTGCCAAAAAGAATAACCTCAGTTTTTGCTGAGTTTAGCTTCAAGCAATTATTATACATCCATTTGCTAACATCGCTCATGCAGGTCCTAAAGGCATGGGCCGAATTATGCTAGTGTTTCACCTGTGACACCACAATTTGTGTGTCATCTGTGTAGGTGGCTAGGGAAAAGCGTATTGGGCGGTGTCTGGCAGTCAGGGCTCAGCAACAGAGATCGGCCGGCTGTATTAGTAAGGTTAAGAACTTGCAGGGAAACAGTCACAGACCCCGGCGAAATTAGAGAGTCATTCAGGGACTTCTACACCGATCTAAATAAAGATTCCTCAAATCATGATCCCTTGCCCTTAGATATTGGTGTGGCAGATCAATCAGGCAGAATTACAGATGAGGAGAGGCTGATGTTAGGGGGAATAATACTACCGGAGGAATTACAGGCGGCCCTGTTTGCCCTACCTTCAGGGAAGGCTGTTGGGGCAGATCATATCCCTCTTGAATTTTATAAGGTATTTTTCACAGAAATACAGCAGGAACTGCTGTGTCTAGTAAATGAAGTTAAAACCGGAACCCTGCCCCCTAGGTCATGGGGGATTGCTAATAATTATTTTCTTTAAAAAAGGTAAAGATCCCGTAGCTATGGGATCATATAGACCAATCACATTGCTTAATAGCGATGTGAAGATCTACTCGAAAGTTTTTGCCACTAGACTATCTGGTGTAATACACCAATTGGTGTCTGTGCGGCAGCACGGGTTCATTCCCGGCATAGGGACTACAGATCATGTTCAAAGGGTCATCTCGCTATTTGATGCAACAGAAGTGCTAGCCAAACCAATGGGGGTGGCTTTACTGGACGCCGAAAAGGCCTTCGACCGGGTGTCGTGGGCCTTTTTATGGAAAGTACTGGAAGACAATGGTTTGGGGGGGGGGAGACTTAATTAGTGCAATACGCGCAATGTATTATAAACCTTTAGCCCATGTGCAAATAATGGGACATGAATCAGAGCCCTTTTTAATAGAGAGGGGTACAAGACAGGGCTGCCCTATCTCCTCTCTGCTTTTTGCCTTATTTATTGACCCTTTTCTCAAGAGGCTAGAATCTTCGCCTGACATCCTGCCCGTTTGCTTACAGGGCTGGGACACAAAAACCCTGGCATATGCTGACAATGTGGCCATAGTTACCAGCGATCCGGATAGAGCTTTGCAGGCAGTGGAGGAAATTGCAGAGAACTTTGGATCCAGATCTGGGTTTCTGCTAAATAGGGCAAAGACTCAAGTTTTGATCAACAGTCATACACTGGCCTCTGACAATAGGATCACGAGTGAAGCTACTTATTTAGGAATTTGTATATCTCCCAAGGTGGGGAGTATAATTGATTTAAACCTGACCACTATTCTCGAGAAAGCCATGCAGGATTTTAAACGATGGGACAATCTGAGACTCTCTATAATGGAGAGATGTAACTTAGTTAAAATGATTCTTCTCCCTAAACTGCTGTATGCGTTCCGTACTGTACCATTGGAATTTAACAATCAATGGTTTAAGAAAATTGATAGACTGGTCGCAAGTTTTATTTGGGCATTTGGGAAAACTAGAAGAGCGAATTCTTTTATGGGCTTACCCAGAGAGAGGTGGGGTTGGGCGCTCCCCAACTTCAGATTATATTCCTCTCTGCTGCTATGCAGTGCTATAATATATTATTCAACAGTCAAGCAATGGAATGCCGCGCAAGCGCATATGTACCCTCCTTCTATGAGCTTCTGATTGGCAATGCAACTCATGGATGCCTAATGAAGTTTTTTGAGCCAAGCTACTTTAAGCGAACCCGCTTTAAGACTTTATATGCCGCATTTCGAAATTGGGCGGTGGTTCGAAAGAAACTTGGGGTAGGTAGGTATAGCAGATATACTCCCCTGATCCGGAATGAACAACTGCCCAGCATATTTCATGATAGCTGTTTTGCTAGGTGGGGAAATGGTGGACTGGGCAGGATTGGAGATCTTCTTGCGGGGAATCTGTTCGCACCCTTTGATGTTGTTTGTAGAAGATTTAAGGTTGGGCAACGGGATTTTTTTTAAATACCTACAGATTAGGGATTTTTTTATGAGAAAGACGGGGGGAATAGCTGGCTTTGACAAAATACCTTTACTGGAAGTATTAGTAAGGAACACTGCCCCTTCCATTTCACAGTTATATGGTGGTCTGATGGAACTGGTTCCCGATGATTTGTAGAAACAAAATGGGAAATGGCAGGACAGACTTGATCTGGTCGACTCTGGCTTTTTGGAATCACTGGAGATGGGAGGGGCAGTTATGTTTGCCTCAAACTTGCAGTCACAACACTACAAGACGGTGTATGATCTTTATAAAACACCATCAAAGATTGCGAAATGGGGTAGCGTGGCAGGGACTAGGTGCCCCAGATGCCAGGAGTCGGAGGCGGATCTGGCTCATATGTTTTACTCTTGCCCTAGTTTAAATCTGGTAGAATTAGAAATTGTAGGCTATCTGGGGGAAGTTTTGAAATGCAAAATCATTCCATCACCACAACTTATGTTAATAGGTTTGGACAAGAAATCGTCGGGTCCGGGGGTGGAAATGATTTTTATTGCTATGACAGTTTTCAGGTTGTGCATTTCATCATCATGGCTAGATCCTGTAACCCCGACCTTGCAGCAATGTAAGGGGCATTTCCTATATGTATATCAATTTGAAATGGCATTGTATGCACGCGCGGGCTCAAAAGAAGGGGAGGAAGATTTGGGGAGCCTTAACGATATGGCTGGACTTGTTCAATTAAATATCAATGTATGAATTATTTTTATCCCCAGTGACTGGTGACAATTTTGAGTGCATGCTGATTTAGCGCTGCCACTTTGTTTGTTTATTGAATATTATTTATCATGACTTAAGTTATGGATTCACATGTCGCTATTTATGTACACTTGCTGGTCATGTATTTGTAATATTGGATCGGAAAAATATTTTTTTTTTAAAAAGAAAAAAAGGAGGCTAGGGGAAAGCCAGATGATTTAATAAGTTTAGCTAGCGGAGTGACATATAGATTAAACTACGTCGGGCTCAGTGAGGAGCTCTGTGGGACTCCGCAAGGCAGGGAGAAGGGCTTAGAGGTGAACTTACCTAGCACCACTCTCTGTTGCCTGTTCGCTAGGAAGGATTGTAGGAGATTATGTGCGGTACCCTCTATCCCAAGCTTCCGCATACGGTCAACCAAAATGTCATGGTTGACCGTATTGAACGCCGCGGAGAGATCCAGTAAAATCAAAGCCGCAGTCCCTCCACTATCCAAAGTTTCTCGAATTTCCTCTGTGGCTATCACCAAGGTGGATTCTGTACTATGATTTTTCCTGAACCCGAATTGGGTGTTATCCAGCAGAAGGTTCTCATCCGTATATTCAGATAGCTGCTCATTCATTACTTTCTCTGCCAGCTTAACGGCAAAAGGAAGTCTGGAAATTGTGTGATAGTTATTCAAGTCCAGGGCATTGAGGTTAGCCTTTTTCAGAAGAGGCAGAACAGAGGCAGATTTCCAGTGCACGGGGAAAGCACCCTCCGTAAACATTATGTTGAAAATCTGCGCAAGGTGTTGTGCCACTTGCCCTGGAACCATATGCATTATCTTAGGTGGACTTGGATCTTGCGGAGCTCCAGATTTAACCAAGGGGATTAGTCTCATCAGCTGTTCTTCAGATGGAACCTTGAAAGCAGAGAGCCTGGATTGACCTGTTGCTACATTCGAAATTGGAGCCTCTGACTCTATAGATGTCCTGCCTGCAGAAGATTTATTACAAATATTTGCTACCTTCTCTTGAAAAAAGCAAGCAAGAGCGTCACAAAAATCTTGACTATTCACTGCTGAATTGAGATTGACTGGTACTACAAGTTTTTTTATAACTGGGAAAAGGGTTTTATTAGCATCACATGCTAATTTTATCTGCTCCGAATAATAAAGTGTTTTAGCAGCTAAAATGCATTTTTTATGTTCGGCTAATTTGAATTTATAGGTTATTCTTTCTTCGGACTCATAGTTTTTCCTCCACTTCTGTTCTTGCATACGACCTTCTTGTCTTGAGGTCTTAAGAGCCTCATTATACCAAGGTTGGGAAACTTTCTTTGTCATGGTTTTTAATTTGACCAAGGCCAGAGTGTCCAAGGCTGAGCCTATCCAAATGGATACGTTTTCAACACTTTGCTCTAGATTATGAGCCGGTTGCTAGGGTGAGGTTGTAAGTATTGCTTCCAACTCGGCCGGCTGAATTCTGTGCCAGGCTCTCCCTGAAGTTTCTTGAACTACAGGTCTATGAGATAGTGTCTCCTGGAGTTTTAGCTGCCATTTAATTGCCCAGTGGTCGGACCACGTAAGGGGAAGAGAAGGTAAAATGTTAATGAATGGATGATTAGAAAAGACCGCATCTAACATATGTCCATCCTGGTGAGTCGGTCCTCTGGATATTTAAGATAGTCCAAGACCGTTCATACTATCAATCAGTTTTGTGGAGTCCGAGTTAGTCTCCGTTTCCAAATGAAAATTAAAATCACCCAACACTGAGAAATTAGAGTTGAGGATGGATGATTCAAGGGTCACGCTGAGCTTATCAGAAAAACCGCATCTGGGTCCGGGCAGGTGGTAGATTAACATGCCCTTAAAGGACTGCATGTTGGACAATTGCACAGAGAATACTAAGACCTCAAAGTCAGTCACTGTAGATGGCGTAAAAGTAGCTTTAAAATGATTTCGATGAAAAACTGCCAACCCTCCTCCTTTTTTTAGGCCTATCCAGCTGATAGACATTGTATCCTGGGGGAGTAGCAGCGATAATTTTTGGGCCCGAGTTCAAATCTGCCCATGTTTCGGTAACAAACACAGTGTCTGCGTGCAGCGCCTGAACTAGTTCGTAAAATTCCAAATGATGCTTCACTATGGACCTTGTATTTAAGAGCATACGTAATATCTGTATAAGTAGTGCTGGACCTTTTATTACTCTGCTGATCGAGTGTAGCAGGTTTTTTTAAATATTTGTTCCTGGTTTGGATCTCAAATGTCTATCATGTGTATGATTAAATCCTAAATGGCGAGGAGGGGTCAAGGAGGAGATATTTAGCATTGTATTCGGGGGGCACTTACCATGAGGTCTTAGCGCTAGTAGGGCCTCTCATGAGTAGTCTGCAGTGGTTCTGGGGTCGTTCGACCAGGGGGACAGATAGGCACGGGCCAGGCACGTACGGGCACAGGCGGGCTTGCCTTAGGCGCACCTTCCGCTCAGCGGCACGGACGTGCTGCAGACTGCATTAGGAGGCCCATCATTAAGGGGGCGTGGCCGAAAGAGTCACAAGCACAGTGAACGGTGTAATTGCTAAAAACAGGTAAGGGGAAATTATAAAACGAACTGAGGCCCAGCAGCCTCTTTTCTCAGGCACAGGTTCCCCTGTGTTTGAGGAATACTGCCAAAATTAAAATGAAGTCAAATTAAAGGGGTGAAAAAACACATAAAACAATTAAAAAGCCTAGGAATCGGGATGAGCCCTTTTTCAAGATGGCGCTTCTCGCTACGGAGCCAGGCAACTCAGGAAAACGGGCACCTTTGTGCCTACAAGGAACCAAAAAGCAGCACCAACCCCCCCCCCCCACCCCCCTCATACCACCTCGCAAGGTCCATCACTGCCTGTATCTGACGAAATCCTTGGAGCCAGCGGAAGGGGAGCAACCGAGTGTACGGGGCCCTACTTAGGACCAGGATGACCGTCCGCTCCCAGGCCCCTGCGGCCTAACGAACGGGCAATCCGGAGGAGTCTATGAACCCATCATGAGATATCTCAGAAGCTCCATCCCAGCATCCCGAAGGACAAATAACTTAAAAACTGCCACTAGAGTAATCTGTCCTGCTGCAGGAAGCATAGACGTTAATGGCAAAAGTGCTGTATAGCAAACCTTTTTCATGTGGGGTCTCTATGGATCAGTTTTGTCCCTTTGCACTTGTGAAAGCGAGAGAGAGATCGAGAAATAAAGTGAGACAAAAAAGGACAGAAAGTGTAGAAAGTGTAGAGGAGGCAATAAAGACAAATGAGCCAAAAAGGCAAGAGAGAAAGAAAGGGAATTAAAGAATGAAGCAGAAAAAAAGGAAAGAGGAGAAGGAAGCCAAATGTAGGAAAACTAAAGAAGGGGAAATTGAAGGAAAAGGAGAAAAGTAGAGGTAGAAATAAGATAAAAAGAATAAAGTGGGGAAAATAAAGAGAAGAAGAAAATGAGAAAGAAACTGAAAAAGAATGCTCAACAAAGAAGAGAAAAGTAGTGTAAAAGGTAGGAAGAAAGAGGAGAAAGAAAGAGCAAATAGGGGACTAAAGAAATTGAGAAAAAAGAAAGAAGTGATAGCCATTAACAATGAAAGAAAAAAGCAAGAAAAAAGGAGAAATAGAGGTAAAGAGAGAATTTTTGCAGAAGAGGGTAGGATGCTTCATTCTGCACTGTCTGCTATCAAGTCCCCGCAGAAACGGACACAGTGTTTTAAATAGCTACCTTATCAGGTGGGCCATTGTAGAGTCTCAAGCCTGCTGACAAGTAATTATGTGCAGGGTACTCACTGACAGCCTGCAACCTACTGGTAGCTCACGATCGACTTGTTTGAGCCCCCTGGTCTAACCACTGGCAATTGTTCAGGGCAGTATTGCAACCCATTGTTCTTTTGCCCACCATGCCATCTCAGAATAGACCAAGCCATACGTAAATCAGTCTTGGTCCTGCTCCGGTTGAAACAGTACACTCCGAACTGCCAAGACGGGTCCTCTCTGAACCAGACCACAAGCAACCCAAGACTGATAACGGCCTTGAACCCAGCTAGCTCCTCATTATATGGGATGTATCTCGACATAATCTGATAACTGTAATCAAACTACCCTACACGCTTTAGGGTTTATAGGGACAGTAGACCGCTGTATTTAACTAGGGGTGGGTGAAATTGACAGTTTAATTCTGAGGAATTCCACAGATTAACATTAAAATTTCGCGAGATCCAGCGGAATTCCCCAAATGGGAAGAGTGGTCATCGCAATGTGCAGTGCATAACAGCGCCCTTACATACTTATGTAAGGGAACCAAGGGGTATGTGCTGCAGTGCAGTGCATACCCCTCAGTGCCCTTACATACGTATGTAAGGACACCGAGGGGTATCCACTCCAGTGCAGTACATACCCCTCTGTGTTGTTACATACTTATGTAAATGCACTGAGGGGTATGCGCTGCACTGCCTTGGTTTAAACCGGGCTGGAAGAGGGAGCAGTCCCTCTATGTTTCAATCACTGCACATTAAAGTTTAATCTGCAGTGTTTTTTAAACATAAAGGGACTGCTCCCACTTCCAGCTCTGTTTAAAAACCAATTACAGTGCTGATTAATTCCGCTGGCGGAGCAGCGGAATTTATTAGTAATTCCGCGTTACATGTAATGCGAAATTACTAAATTCCTCCAATTCCGCCAGTAGAATAAAACATTCCGCCTACCCTTATATTTAACCCACTATTCGCAGAACTGACTTGCCTGTGACAATTTTCTCACCAGTGATTGTGATCTGACATTAAATTCCACCTTTGTTTGCCAATGTATGTGATAATGCAAATGTATGGGGATACAATCTCTGTGTTTGTGAATCTCTTAGCTAAATTACTAATAAAGGGGGTCCATCAATGAATTTGAATTCCATCATATCTGATTACACCCTGCCTTTTTGTACACATTTTGCCAACTATACTGCATTTTTATGCCAAATTACCAATTCGTTTTTTCGTGTTTCTGATTTCCCTGTTGGCTCTCGTCACACAAAACAACATGGTTATTACAGTACATGGGACATATGCACTGTATACCGCTTTCTGTTGTAACACTTGTAGAACTGATGTCGCATAATGATGTTAGACGCTGCATGATGACATTGTATTTGTGTGTCATGTCAGACGTTCGTGCATCAGTAAATTTTGGGGCGACTGCCAGAATGTCCCAGTTCCGAGGACAGCACACTCACTGATCTAATAGGAGAATATCTTGTAACACTTGTGGGCAAGTTAAGTTTTTCTCTGAGCATTTTTAGTTCTTTTAGCACAAAAATGCGGCTTCCTTTATTTAGTTGTGCTTACAGAGGGTTACTGCAGCACCCACTACATGGGGGTTAATATCCCCTTTTTACCTGCTAAGAGAATCTTGCTTCGACCTTTAGTTTATGAATAGTCTTTCCTGTTTTCAGTTTCTATTTTTGGTAAATTCTGGTGGGGTTTTTTCAGTACCTTAAAAAAACAGTGGCTTTAGTAGTTGCCCATTTTCGTGCTATTAAAAACAATAGAAACAGTGTTTTTCCGGTGTTTATGGAATATTTTGCTTTCATTATTGCTTGCTTTTTGCACTGATAGTGCATGTGTATAAATAGTTTGCGTACAGGGTATGTGAGGTCCAAATACATTTTTACAAATTAAACTTATTGTAGTACACCATACAATGCTTCTTTAGTGAGTCTTTGGTCATGCACGCTCGCTCTTTCCTTCCGATGTAAACGTTTATCTGTGAAAAGGCCCTCTCAACATTGGCACTTGAGACGGGCAAGGCCAAAACAGCCAGTACACAATTTGCTAACTCTCGTCACTGACATAGCTTTCCATGCCAATACTGGTGCACCTGAAGATTGCGATTCTCTCGGACAGGTTCTGCAACATATGCGTTGAACTGGGTGCATATGCCCTCAATTATTGAAGTGGACAGAAATGAAGAAGTACTTTTCAAAGTCCGTAGAAATTTCCTCTTTACAGAAGGTATCTAGAACTTGTGCAGAGTACCTCAGTGAGGCTTTATTGACTTCAAATGCCACGTTTGGTGAAGGGACATTTATATGCATCATTGCAAGCCATTTCTCATGCACTGTAAAATAAAAATTCCTGAATTGCTCCTCAACATTTCTTTGCTTGCCAAGTGGCAAGAAGTCTAACATGGAACATGTTGCAGTGCCAAAGTCACTAAAAGTGTCACCTAGCCTACTCTCAAGGAAATGTTTCACATATACACCAATTACGCCGAACACTTGGTAGATTTTTTATTATGTCCACTACAGCAATCATGTTTTCCTGTAAAAATCTAAGAATGCAGTAGAGTGTACGTTTTTTTTCACATCACTATCAATATGCGACCAAAGATCTTCACATTTCTTGCCTTTGGCATCATTACTAAGCAGAAATTCTGTAAACGCTCGCCACACGGATAATATAGTGTTCACGGCCTCTAGGACTTAGAACCACCGGGTAAATGACACAGTTGGAATAACTTTCTTTGATGCCACACAAAGTACAAAATGAGAAATATTTGCGTTTTAGTTCCCATGCATAACGAAACAGTGCACCAGAATGGACTACAAAGTCAATAGCATTCTTCATTAACTCTGAAGATTGTAAAGATGCTTTCAGCATACCATCTAACAAGTGGCAAGGATCTCTTACAGTGAAGTACTTCAGCTGAGGTATCGATTTTGACAGGTCATCATACAACTTTTTCATATATGTAGCTGAATTACTACTAATGCAAACAATATCACTCAAATCTTTGTCGAACTTGGTAAGAACTTTGACAGTTAGGAAAATAATTAAATGAGACCTAAAACATGCTTCTAAACTCTGCATCTTTAGACCAAAGACCACAAACCTGAAAAAAAGCAAAACTAAGAAGAAACAATATTTTAGTGACATCCCTAGACAACAAAACTCAAGCAGAATAATGTTAGCTCAGTCTTTCTTGCTGCTGCCTTGTATAACAAAGTTACATTGTATTGGCCCCTTCAGGAAGAAATAAAAATGACTCCTCTTTTCCTTTCTTTGAATGGCATTTAGTTTGTGGTTGCGAAAGTGTTTTTTCAGTGTTTATCTGTTTACACTGGTGAGGGCTATTTTCCTTTCAGTGGGGTTTTATCAGTTATTTTAGGTTTAAACCTAAAACAGGATAGCCTATTTATGAAATAACTTGCCCATTTCCCTCACCATTTGCTAGCATGAACTGCTGTGTGCCATAAGACACATATTGGGACTGGTACATGCATGGAATGCAGTGGGATGTTTTATGAAGTTAAATTTGACGCTAATTGGTGTGAACAAATTTGTATGATTTGACGTTGATAATATTCAGGAAGGCGAATGTTGCAGTGTACATGTAATAGAAATAATTTACAGAGGCCAAGAGTGAGAGGGGTAATGAGTAGGTCTGACACAATGGATATATAAGCGTGGGAGTGAGTGCCTGTTCTAAAAGAGATGGAGACTAAGGAAAAAGAGGAGTATGCCCGACAATTTGAAAAAGCTGGATATTTACATACGGATGGTGTGACAAATAAAAAGAAGGGATGTGTTACCAGACTCGGTAATTGAGTGAGGACGAATAAGTAAGTGAACATGTTTTAGATTGGGAATAAAAGTAAGAGTCACTGAATTCATTACTTTAAATGATATTTCAGGTAAGCCTGGAAAGAGATGTAGGTGACAAATGGGAGCCCAAGAGCGTTTTTAAAAAAGGATATGAGGGTGACACAGCTAATGACAGATGGATGGATTGAGAGCGCCAAGAAAAGTGAAGTTCAAAGGGAAAATAAGAGCAATGTGAGGGATAGGCAACAATAGATGGAAAAAGACAAAACTTAGAGAAACAAAGAGAGAAGGAGAGTAGGGAGCCGCAAAGACAAAGTCTGAGATAGAGCAACGTAGTTTTAGAATGAAACAAAAAGAGTTATAACCAGATAATGTGAATAGAGGGGGGCAGTGACAAAGGCCAGGAATGTGACAAAAAACAATCCACAAAGAGAATGACAAACGAAGAGACTGGTGCAAATCAGAGGAAGTAAAGAAGACTGGGAGGGAAAGAGAATGACCAGAGGGAAAACAGGGTGGGTGAACCTACAAGGGTAAAGGGGACAATCAAGAGAGAAGGTGAGTGAGAAAAACAGAAGGGAGGACTGAGGGAGGGAAAGGGGGGGAGAGCAAGAAATAGAAGCATTAGAGGAGAGAGGTAAAGCAAGAGAATGAGGGATGGGAACATGGGAAATCTAGAGTTGTATAAGAGGCAGTAAATAGAAATAGAAAAATGGCAGAACTGGTAATGAGGTAAGAGGTGGAGTGATGGAGAGAGTGTGATACAAGGAAACCATTAAGAAGAGAGAAATAAATAGTGATACTGAGTGTCTGAAAGTGTTGAATGCTTGAATACAGAGGAAATGAGGCAGAGGGCAGATACAAAAATGCAGATAAATAGCAAAAGGAGTAAGACTGAGGTTATTAAATTGTGGTACAGCAGTTGCATAGGAATGAGATAGGGAAGGTAAGGGATAGCGGAGAAAGTGAAAGTCTGCCACACACAAATGGAGGAAAGAAAAGGAAAAGAGAAATGGCGATAGTGTGAGGTAGGTAGAAGTAAAGAATGATCAAGAGTGATGTGAGAGTGAGACTGTTATGTTAGATTTACAGAAAATTGGGCAACATTGTAGGCATGGAAGTGTGCAGAAAAAGACTTTACACGTGAAAAGACATATACAAAGACCTACATGGAGCCACATTTTACTACTTACTATGAATATTGTTATGTGCCTAAAAGTATGCATGTTTTTTCAGCATCTACTTCTCATGTAATAGGAAAGTGTTCCTCTTACCATTGTAAACATCTGTATATCAAATAGAGTTGTTAAAGGGTCTAATATTTACAAATGGAAGCTAAAGATACAGACAATGAAATGAAACAGATCATAGACCAAGATGGAACAATATTAAAGCATTTATGTGCAAGAACATAAAGGCATGGACACTGAAATAGACAACTAGTAAGCAACGTAGATATAGAACATAAGATTGACACAAGAAATGGCAAGGCGGGTAAGGGAAAAAGAGGGAGTGGCACAGAAGAAGTCGAAGCAAGAATGACGTTTGATCATCAAAGTGAGGGATTCAAATTTTAAGTGCAATGAGATGGAGGAAAAAAATTAACAAAAGAGAACAGCAGGCAAAAGCAGAAGGAAAGGGGGAACAGAGGCCTAAAACAAGAGGCATTTGATGAGTGATTGAAAAATTAGGCTTTGATAAAGAAACTGAAAGGGGACATGAAATGAGAGTGGGGGAAGACCAATGGAGAAAGTAACTCAAAAGAGAAGTCAAATTGGAAGCCACAGATGTTAGAAAGAAAGCGGAAATGCAGTGAGAATAGTTTGGCCCAAAGAGAGAGAGGTTGCCTGTAACTACAAACACAAAGGCAGAGACTGCCTTAACCGCTTCGGTGAGTCGGACGGCCGGGAGCCGTCCGACGCACCAGTGCTCATGTGCGTCGGACGGTCCCCGTCCGTCCGATCACATTGCAGAGGGAATCCCTCTGGTGCGGGCACCAGAGGGATTCCCTGTCCCTCCCCCCCCACAGCCTCGCGAGATGGGGAAGAGCTTCCCTAGCTCCCGAGGCTGTTCCCCTTGTTTCTCTGCAATGACGATCAGCGTACACGTCGCACTGATGTCATTGCATAGAAACCGAAACTGAAATGAGCAGATAGGCTCATTTCAGTTTCACTTTCTACATGCTCAGGGGCTATCTCTGCCCCCGGGCACATAGAAAGTCAGGAGAGGTATCATTGGAAAGGGGTGTGGTAGGTCATTTGTGCCGGCAGGATGATCCACACAAAAATATGTGGAAAATGTGATTTTTTTTCAGCTAAATTTAAGGTTTGCAGGGGATTCTGGGTAGGAAAAGTTTGGGGAGTCCACGCAAGCCACACCTCGCTGGACTTCTCCGGGTGCCTAGTTTTCAGAAATGTGTGGGTTTGGTACTTTACCTAGATGGCCACCGAGCCCGGGGCCAAAAACCCAGGTGACCCCCCCCCCCCTTGCAAAACCAGGTTGTTTTGTGATAGGTAATTTTGATGTCTCCTCAATAAGTTTTGGGCCCTTGCCTGTCGCGGGTAGTAGGCCCACCCACTCGAGTGAGGTACCATTTTTATCGGGAGACCTGGGGGAACGCTGGCTGTTAGGAAATTTGTGTCAGCCCGGTGATCCCACAGCTTTCCCACACAGAAGTTTGAGAAAAAATGTAGGGTTTTTTGCAGCTAAATTTGAGGTTTGCAGGGGAATCTGGGTAGGAAAACGTTGGATAGGATAGTTATTTCTAAAGCGCTCGAAATCCGTGGCGTCTTGGCGCTGAGTGTGTGCGGAGGGAGACTAGGCTGTAGAACCAAGGTTTAATTTGAAGGGAACAGCCAGGTCTTCTGCGCTTTCCTAAAGATCATCCGATTGGGTTGAAGTCGCATGGTGGAAGGCAATTGATTCCAAAGCTTGGCTGCACAGTGTGATAAGCTCCGACCCTCCCACCTTGGAGGGTCCATGCAAGCCATACCTCACTGAACTCCCCCGGGTGACTAGTTTTCAGAAATGTGTGGGTTTGGTAGTTTCCTAAGATAGCCGCCGAGCCCGGGGCCAAAAACCCAGGTGACCCCCTTTGCAAAACCAGGTTGTTTTGTGATGGGTAATTTTGATGTCTCCTCAATACGTTTTGGGCCCTTGCCTGTCGCGGGTACTTGGCCCACCCACGCGAGTGAGATACCATTTTTATCAGAAGACCTAGGGGGACCGCTGGGTGGTAGGAAATTTGTGTCAGCCCGGTGATCCCACAACTTTCCAACACAGAAATTTGAGAAAAATGTGAATTTCTTTCAGCTAAATTTGAGGTTTGCAGGGGATTCTGGGTAGGAAAACGGGGTGTCCACGCAAGCCATACCTCGCTGGACTCCGCCAGGTATCTAGTTTTCAGTAATGTGTGGGTTTGGTAGTTTCCCAAGATGGCTGCCGATCTCGGGGCCAAAAACCCAGGTGATCCCCCCCCCCCCTTTCAAGACCAGGTTGTTTTGTGATAGGTAATTTGGATGTCTCCTCAATACGTTTTAGGCCCTTGCCTGTCGCGGGTACTTGGCCCACCCATGCGAGTGAGGTACCATTTTGGGGAATGCAGGGAGGGTGGAATTTTGTGGATCCACACAGATTCCAGAACTTTCCTTCACAGAAAATGTGTTGTTTTTTTTTTTTTTTTACAAAGTTTAAGGTTTGCAGGGGATTCTGGGTAACAGAACCTGGTGAGAGCCACACAAGTCACCCCCTCCTGTTTTCCCCTGGGTGTCTAGTTTTCAAAAATGTATAGGTTTGCTAGGTTTCCCTAGGTGCTGGCAGAGCTAGGGTTCAAAATCCACAGCTAGGCACTTTGCGAAAAAAGCGGCAGTTTTCACTGTAAAAATGTGGTGCGTCTACGTTGCGTTTTGGGCCATGTCCTGTTGCAGACACTAGGCCTACCCACACAAGTGAGGTACCATTTTTATCGGAAGACTTTGGGGAGTGCGGGGTGGGTGGAATTTTGTGAACCCACGCAGATTCCAGAACTTTCCATCACAGAAATTTTAGGAATTTTTTTCTGGGGACAAAGTTTGAGGTTTGCAAGGGATTCTGGATAACAGAACCTGGTGAGAGCCACACAAGTCACCCCCTCCTGGATTCCTCTGGGTGTCTAGTTTGAAAAAATGTATAGGTTTGCTAGGTTTCCCTAGGTGCCGGCAGAGCTAGGGTTCAAAAACTACAGCTAGGCACTTTGCAAAAAAAGGGTCCGTTTTCACTGTAAAAATGTGGTGCGTCTATGAGGAGAATGGGAGATATTGTAAGAGAAAAAGGAATGAGAAATAAGAAATAACGTAAGGAAAGTGAAAGCAGTCATAAGTATGGTAAAGAGCAAGATAGGTCGAGAAATAAAGGCAATGTAAAAAAAAGAAAGAGCATAAGAGTGTCATTTGGAATGCATTTATGAACTGGACAGAGTGAGAGGCAGAGGAATGAGAGAAAGATTGCTGTGCAAGGTTAGAGTGAGGAAGTGAAAATGTGAGTAAAGAAAAAGGAATGTGATCCGTGAAAGTGACAGCCAGAGTAGTAGGGGGAGACAGAAAAGGAGGGACAGAAGGAGGAGGAAAGATTCTGGCAGAATATAAGCAGAAGTAAATGAAAAGGGAACTTGGAATGAGTGAGGATTGAGACGGATGGACATAATGTCACACAAAAATAGGGACTGTAAAGTGAGGCATAACTAGCAAGAGTGAGAGAGAGTTAGAATGTGAGGTACGGAAGAAGAGAGGGAGAAAAAGAAAAAAAATAAGTTGTGCAGACCCAGAGAGCTGTTCCAGATAAACAGAAAAGTGGGGAGAATAGTAAAAGAAAGTGAGGGAGAGAAATATGGAATGCATGAGCGAAGCGAGGATAATAAGGCAGGGTACATCTGAGGCAGAGACCCAGAAATAGATGGATTTAAAGGGATACAGAAATAAAGAGACAGAGGAAAGCACAAATTGAGAGGGTTAGGAAGTTTAAGAAGAGAGAGTAATGGATTTACAGAAAAGTAAACCACATTGGAGGCAAGAAGGTTTGCTGGATAGAGAACAGGTAAGTGACATGAGAGATACAATGTCATACATGGAGATAGATTGATCGGCTTACTGTATTTTCTCTAAAATGTCTGAATTCCTTTTTCTTTTGAGTAGACCCTGTAACCTTTTTTGTTTGGCATCTACTGCTCATGTAAAATAAAAAACAAAATCTTCCTACCTGTTCAAATGTGTTTATATCAAATTGCTCTGAGTTTTTCAATTTCCCAACATAAGTAAGTGATGGATTAACCTTAAAGGTGTAATCTTGTTTCTGTTATAGAAATCAGTCTGTGCTAAAAAGTAGTTCAGTTAGAAGTGAGGCTCTGAAGAGGACTATATTAAAATGGCAGTCACCTTACTTTAAAATCGAGTAGAAGGAACGGGGCACCAGGGGTGACAAAAGCATTACAAACTCATACTCACTGATGCATATAGGACATGCACTGATGTAATCATACATGGAGACTCACTCAGAAGCACACATAGGGACATGTTTGTGCACACAGTCTGGCAGACACGCAATCACATTTTTAGGTCTAGCCTAGGCATCGCTTGCGCTCTCTCTTCAAGACGTGCTGTATTGAGGATATGGGCATGAAGCTCCGCCCACTTTCCCCCCATCTATTTAATTGGCTACTGTCACTGTCTTTTTTAAACAATGGCTTTTCATTGGTCAGTAGGCTTAGTAGTCCCTCCTTTTCTCTTTTTGTAACCTCCCATAAGGACACCCCTGTTACATGTGTTGTTACTCAGGCCGTTTTAATTACAGCTGCGGAGCACTATTTTCTTGAACATGCTCTCCCGCACGATTATTTTTTATTTCACGCCTTGGCTGGAATAATGGCGGGCGCGCCTTTCTTTTATTATTTGCATCACCGAAGTGGCTGCTTGCTTTTGTTTCTATTTATTTACTTTGGTTACAATGGTGGCACCTGCGCTTTAGCTTTAAACATCTTCAGCTTAAGTGCGGGTGCTGCAATTGCTTCAAAAGTAAATAAATAGAAAGAAAAAGCATGCAGCCGCCATTTTTTTCTATTTGTTTACTTTCGTTACAATCGCGGCACCCACACTTTAGCTGTAAACATCTTGAGCTAAAGCGCGGTTGCCACAATTTGATTCAAAAGTAAAGATATTTGAGAAAAAAAAAAGTAGATTTCTTTACTTTTGAAGCAATCACGGCACCTGCACTTTAGCTTTAGATGTTTACAGCTAAAACGAGAGTGCCACTATTGATTTCCAGTGTATTAGCTCTCACATTACTGACAGTTTGAGCTATTGGCGTTGCATTATTATCAACAACGCCAATAACTCAAACTTTCAGCAATGTGAGACCTATTGCATTGCAAATGCTTGTTATTGTTGGAAACACAAACTCAATGCCGCATACAAGGGCATGTACAGACATGTTCCTAGGTGCAGCGTCACACTTGACAGCATGCAAGACAGTGATACCTACAGGCTAACAAATATAATAAACAAAGGTAAAGGGTACTGGGCGCCAGGACCCAGTGGCATCCTGCAGGCCAACTTTACTTTGGGAAGCTATATGCTGAAGTTGAGATTAAAAACCAAATCCCCCGACAGTTGGCAAGGATCAATTATTGCGCCAATATACAAGGGAGGAGATGGAACCAATCCTTCAAACTACAGGTTAATTGCACTACTGGATGTAGAAGCTAAATATTTTGCCTCGTTGATTCTCGAAGATTTGGTCAACTGGTTAGAAGAACTCAACTTGATCCCAAAAAATCAAATAGGCTTCGGAAAGGGGATTGGAACCATTTCAAACATTCTATCAATCTCTCTAATAGCATAGAAATGCAAGAAAATAAAACAGGATCTGCATCTCTGTTTTATCGACCTAAAAGCCGCCTTTGACAGTGTGGACCGGAAACTTTTTTGGACCAAATTAAAAGCCAGGAATTCACCTGAAAGAATTTTAAGGGGCTTAATGCTATTTTACACAGACACTTGGGTCAGAGTAAAACTCGGTGACGGCTCCAGACTCTCAAGAAAAGTGTATAGGTCCATGGGTCTGAAGCAGGGCTGTGTGTTGGCCCTGCACCTGTTCAACCTATTCATAGCAGATTTGTCGGAAAAACGTAACAACATTTATTCCAACTCGCCGCACTTAGGTCAACTACCGCTCTCTCACCTTGCCTATGCAGACGACATCGTCCTTTTAAGTTTAACTAAAGTTGCTCTGACCAGATTATTAACCGAACTCTCCAAATTTTTGTCAATGAACAAATTGGAAATCAACATATCTAAAACCATATCTATGCTTATTAGCAACCGGCTAGCCCAGCATCACAACATTTGGCTAGAAGGCAACCTTTTGGAGAACGTATCCAGCTATAAGTATCTGGGATATTATATAGGTAGCAAACTATCCCATTGTGGGCAGAAAAATTAAATGACATGGCGAGCAGGTGCTCTAACATTTGCATATAAGTCGCAGGTAAAGAAATTGGAGGGACCATCATTAAGGCCGTTGCTCTCTGTAATAGCCCCAAAAACCCTTCCAACCTTAAACTACGCTAGTACCGCCATGTATGGGAAAGATTCTATCCTTCTTAATAACTTGATGACTAGTATCTACAAAAAAGTTTTTCAACTTCCCGGAACTGCTTCGCCAGCACAAATGCGTTTGGAATTTGGGTTAATGAATGAATCATTAGGCAGACTTTATACCTCTATAAACATTTGGTACCGGATAAAACAAAACTCGGAGAGTACAAGCCTAAATGAGGCACTATGGTCGGAACTTGACAATAATAAAAAATCGCTGTTTAATCAATTTTTGTACAATGCTATTAAAACGACCAACACTTTGGATCTCTGGAACAAAAATATGCCCTTTCCAACATTTAAGTTAGCGATAAATAAAGTTGCAAAATTTCACTCGTTAATACTGGATAAGAGTTTTTTCACCCAAAGATCTCATGCATGGACGGTGATCAATAACTACAAAGTCCTGAAACCAGCAGCTTATCTAGACTACACATTTTCTATCCAACTAAAGCGACAACTAATGGCACTGCGGTTCGGAAGGTACCCCTCATTGGCAGACACGCCACACTGAAAAAATATTGACTCAAAAGTGTGCCGCCTTTGCGGCAGTCAAAAAGAAGACTTTATTCATCTTGTATGTCATTGTAAGAAACTACAACCAGCACGAGCCACTTTATTAAGGAGAGCCTTCCTGGACAGAGGAATACGAACCTGCAGGTCTGCCATTATTAGAGGACTAGATCCATCCGACCCCCAAATGAACTGTAAATTGATAAAGTTCCTCAGTGCACACGATCAAGCTGTGAAACCATAAGGGCACTTTATAAGGTTACCTCAGTGGGGGAGAAACTTCATTTCCACCTCTATTTGTTAAATCATCGTTGTATGGAAAGGAAGACTGTACAATCGATTATCATTTAATGTCGCCTCAACGCGTTGGACTCTCTTTTAGGCGCATTAACTGGTCAATCTGGTAGTAACGGGATATAGAGTCCTATAAATGTTTAAAATATAGCCGGATAGAGAGTAAATAATCAGCTTGGTATAGGAAATTCTGAGTTTTAATATAAATGCACCTTATTAGTATTTTTTAATATGCAGAGCTTGCAAAAAATGAGGAAGCCAGAACAACGTCCACGTAAGTTACACATGTATGATAGATTGATTTTAAAACCAAATTAATTTCTATATGTTTTTTTAAACACTGCGTGCTAATATTGTTTATTGCTATAGCTTAAATGGTTTTAAACTTTTTAGTGTATGATATTTGATCTATGCAAAATTGTTATGGTTTTAACTAACTAAACAATAAAGTTCTTCCTCTTCTTCTTCTACAGGCTAACTTAGGTTATAGGAAAGTATACAAACAACCCAAAATGAAAAAGAAACAAAAAGACAGCTTTTCAGAACCTAAGGGGGCCAAAGAAAACTCAGTGAGGAAAGAAAACCTGGTCTAATAAATAAAAAAATGCAAAACTGTTAACACCATCACGTTATCCTGTGTTCTGTGTAGCTACAGGCACAGAAAAGGATGTAGGAGGAGCAGGTTTTGTCACTGGTGGTATGTTTGCAGAAGTAACACACTGGCTTGATGGTGGCAGACAGCAAAGGCAGTGAATCTGATGAGGTGGTTGGTCGATGGTTTTGCGGTAAAATAATAATTCCTTGCCAGCCCATGCCTGAAAACCACATGGCAGTGCTTGTCCATGCATGTGATGCTTTTGTGTATGGTGGGGGTAAATAATGGACCCAGACACATAAACGAGGCTGGTGTCGATAGCTGGAAAGATGATAAGTTGAAGGGCCACCCTTCTCTTCTTCTTTCTCGAAGCCAGACATCTGCTCAGGTTGTATGCTGAAGCTGGAGCAGAAGGAACTAGGGCAGCAGGGGCGACAGAAACACCTGCATCATGAGAGTTTGTGATCTAAACATGACAATCTTCTCTTTGCTTCTGGTTGATTTAGGTCTGAATGGGAGTTTGGCATCTCAACATTTGAGTCCAGATAGAAAGATATTAAGCTTCCCTCCCTTCAGATTTTTTGATTGATGCAAGTTCGCTTTTACTGTCATTTTCCTAGATGACTTTAATACTACATTTGGTTATTGAGGAAGGGGTTGTCCAGAACCCTGCACAGCCAATGGTGTTCAGAGTGAGCTGTACATGTTTTAGCCATTTAACTTCTTTGCCATCCTTGTTAGAATGTCTACGACCGATTTAAATAGGAGTATCTGCCAAATTCATCCACAGCCTCACCCAAAAGAAAAAAGGCTTTAAGAGTATTTTTTTTTGGACAGTCTTTTTACTAACATTGCTCATAGTCTTGCAGCCGCAGAAGATGGCCGCAGGTTGATCGCGCTGCGCTTGCGATCGGCGATTTAGCCCAGACATCCGGCAGAATCCGGCAAGTAGCGGGACCCCAGACGGCCGCATTGAGCGCCGGAATAGTGGCGCTCCACCCAGAAGGGTTTAGGGGCCGAAGCAACACCGCCAAACGGCAGGAGTGCCCGGTGACAGACGGCGGCAGAACTGACCCCAAGATGGCGGCCGGCGCACAGTCAGCACTAGACCCCTCGAACTTCCTCCGATACTCGGCAGTGAGACGGATGCACAGGGAGGAGCAGCGGTAAACGCTCACACCGTGGGCCCGAACAGCAGAGCGACGCTACAGGCAGCGCCTAGAACCGGGTAGTGGCACAGCTGCGAACACTGCAGAAGGTACACCAGAATACAGTGGAGCCGTATAATACGGCGGATCCGGCCCACAGCTCGTCTGCGGTGCGCGACTACATCGGACTGCTCCCGGCGCCCTAGTGGACTGATAAGTGTGGGGACACAGTGGGTGAGAGTGCTGCGGACCGCGTGAGCTGAGGGACGCTGCGGGTGACACCAGGCTGTCCGAGAACAGAGGAGAGGCGGGAGATTAGGCGGACTGCCTTGCCCACCGCACGACCGGCAGCAAGAGACACGCAAGCGCGGTGCAGGCCTGTGCAACAGAGAAACGTCGTGCTACCTGGACCCCCCTGGCCGACGGGGGGAGGCGGGTCTGTTGAGGTCTCTTGCCCGGGGGGCTGCCCTGTTTCCTGGAAGCCGGGGGAAGCCAGCGAGGTCGAGGACAGGGACCGCTTGGACCCTCCGGTCGCCCCGGGGAAGGTGGGCAAAAGAATACGCTCTCGGACCACGCGATCACGCAGCCGGGAGTGCAGCAGCAGACAGCGGCAGGCAGTGGGTTAGCTGTCCGGCCGGACACCAGTAGGCGCGACGTGGGTGTGCAGACATGGGCCGCACCAAATCATCGGGCCCAGGCCAGGCGAACCAGATCGATAAATATACGGTCGCCATGGGTCGCGAGGACGAAGCGGTGGGAGGAGGCCCACACGAGATAGACAGCGACCCGGACCCTTCCCTCAAGGATATAATGCGGGCCATCAGAGACTTTAGAGGCACCCTTGAGCCAAAATTGGACTCCGTGACAGAGGAGGTGAACCTCCTACGAGCCGACTTCAGAAATATGTCGGAGAAGGTTTCAGCGGCGGAAACGGGCATTGGGAGCCTCCAGGCCAAAACTAAGCGGCTAGAGGAGCAGGTGGCCTCCCTCACTAAAAACCAGGAAACCATCTATGCCCGCCTTGAAGACCAAGAAGGTAGGGCCCGGCGCAATAACATACGCGTCGTGGGGGTCCCGGAGGGAATGGAAGGACAGTCGGCGGATTGGTTTATCGAAGATCTGGTTCTTAAACACCTGAAGCCCAAAAGACTGTCAAATTTCTTCTCCGTGGAGAGGGCACACCGGGCGCTGGGTGGAAAACCAAAGCCGGGAGCCCCCCGCGCACCATCATCGCCCGCATCCTAAATTTCCGGGACAGAGACGCCATCCTGCAGGCTGCACGCACAACCGGAGACCTGCACATCGAGAATGCCACCATTCGCTTCTTCCCCGGATTTCACCCTTCGGGTCCAGCGTCAGAGGCGCTCCTTCGATGGAGTGAAGAGAGCCCTCCGCGAACAGGGGGTAAAATACATGATGCTGTTCCCTGCCAGGTTCAAGATCCTAGACGACGGAAAAGCATACTTCTTCGACACGCCGGAGGAGGCGGGTGACTGGCTCGAGGGCTGGCGAGCAGTGGGTCGGAGAGGCAGACAAGAACGTCCCGACCCGCACCAGCAGTCTACTGAGGCTGAATCCGAGGACTGGAGGCGACCCAACGGACAGAGACCAGACCAGCGGCCAGATAAGTGACTATGGGAAGGGGCAAAGTATAGACTGAGATCTGGCCTCAGCGGGAGAGGAGCTCCATTGGACACACTGCGGGGCAATGGGGGATGAGGCAGCTCCTTATTAGAAAATGAGAGCGGGTTGGTGCCCCTTGTAAATAGTTGGATACACCGAGCCAGACTCACTCCAAATGGGACAGTTCTGGGGCGCAGCCCGGGCGGCCTGAGGGGACTTGGATATCGAGGGTCCTGCTGAGCTCTGAACAAATGGGCACTTGTTGTAGTTAATTAATAAGTATATCTTCGTGCTGGCTGCAGGCGCGCAGCCCTGTTTTTTCGTTCGTGTTTGATTGTATGGGGCGACAGGCACTCTGCCAGTTTCAAGGGTGGGTGGTTGGGGACTCACCTAGCAGGGATGCAGGGAGGGGGTGTGGGGGAGGGTTTTTTTTCTTTTTCTTGGGGGTACGGGGGTGTTAGCTCGAGACCACAATAGTAATCCACAGAGGCAGTTCATGACAGGCGACAAGACAGGGGGTGGAAGGGGAGAAGTGCGACTGTTACTATCTCAGGAAAATGGGGGACCCAGTTAGCCTGCGGGTATGGACCTGGAACGTTAATGGATTGGGCAATAAAATAAAGCGCACACTGGTGCTACAACACCTTAAGAGGCATGCCCCGGACGTAGTCCTGATCCAAGAGTCGCATTTGCGGGGGAATAGGTGTAGGGCCCTAGACCGCTTTGGCTATAAAATGATTGCACACGCAGGGTACACCTCCGGGGCCCGTGGGGTGGGTATCCTGGTGCGCAGCGCCCTACCCCTGGTGATAACTGGTACATGGGAGGATGACACCGGATGTCTAGTAGCGGCGGTGGGTGCCTGGGAGGGGCGCTCGGTGGTGCTCTGCTCCTGCTACCTACCGCCAGGCCTACATTCCACCTTTCTACCTAAGCTGGGTGCCTTCTTAGCGGATCTCCCATCGGGTACTCTCCTCCTGGGAGGAGACACAAACGCTGCAATGAACCCATCCCTAGATCGATCTAACTCTCCAGCGGGTGTGCGGGAGGAGCGAGGTCTGGCGGGCTTCATCGACGCCCTCGGCATGTGCGATATATGGCGGGCTCACCACCCTCAGCTTAGGGAATACACGTTCTATTCGGCTAGGCACGGGTCCTTCTCCAGAATCGATCACTTCTTTACCCGACTCACACATATGGGGGACTTCATGGATACCAGACACATGGCGCGTGGGATCTCAGACCACTCACCGGTATGCGTTACTCTCCGAGGCCCGGAGGTGCAGAGGGCTGCATATCCGAAAAAGACTCCTGGCGGCTCCGAGATCCGGCCATCAGTGACAAGCTTCGCGAGGGGTCACAGTTATACTTCGAGGAGAATCGGGGTTCAGTGGACTCCCAGGTCACTATATGGGAGGCGTACAAGACAGTTCTGCGGGGGCAGGCGCAAGCATTAATTGGGGGCAGAAAAAGAGGAATCCCTACAGATCCGACGGCTTGAGCAGGAGGTAGAGACACTAACCCGTGATCCCGCGTTGACAGAGTCGGCGGAGCTGCGACACAACTTGGCGCTGAAGCAGAGGGACCTTAAGACACTGGCGGAGGGAGAAGCGCGGGCATATGCACTGGCCACGCAACATCGGCTGTATGACGTTGGGGATAAGGGGCTGAAGCTCCTAGCGTGGCTAGAGCGCCGAGACAGAGAGCGCTCATGGGTAGTCGGGGTGCGAGATGATTCAGGGACCTTATGTTCCACCAGTGGGGAGATGGCCGAAGCCTTCGCGGCACACTGTGAGAGGGTTTATTCGCCGGTCTGCACGAGGACTGACTCGGACTGCGAGGAATTCCTGCGCGACTTCGCGCTGCCCATGCTGTCCTCGGAGGCAAGAGAGAGACTTGAGGCCGATATCACGGAGGAGGAACTAGGAATAGCTCTGAACGCTCTACAGTCCGGTAAAGCGGCTGGGCCTAACGGGCTCCCGATCGAGATCTACCAACGCCAGGCGGCGGTGATACGAGCTCCCCTATTGCGGATGTTCACCGAGGCACGCGAAGTGGGGCGGCTCCCCCAGACCAGAGGGAAGCCATGATAGTGACAATCCACAAAGCAGGGAAGCCCCCAGACCGGTGTGACTCATACCGTCCGATCTCACTAATAAACGCGGAAGCTAAGGTCCTGGCCAAAGTCCTGGCAGAGCGGTTGGTGTCAGTTATAGCAGACCTAGTGCACATCGACCAATCCGGGTTCATGCCCCGGAGGAGCACCCGCCATAACCTACGAAGGCTGTACGGGGTACTCCACTTGACAGAAGGAGTGGGGTCCACCCAGGCGGCGGCGGTGGCCTTGGACGCCTCCATGGCCTTCGACAGTATTGAATGGCCTTACCTATTCATGGTCCTACAGCGGTTGGGATTTGGGCCGATCTTTTGTAGCTGGGTGAAATTGTTATATGTACTACCAGTGGCCAGGGTAAGAGTCAATGGGGCGGTGTCTAGATCCTTTCCCCTGAGGAGGGGCACTAGACAGGGTTGCCCCCTATCCCCTCTCCTGTTTGCCCTAGCTCTGGAACCGCTAGCACACTGGATAAGGAGGGACCCCATGATTTGGGGCATTGCTACACCGGGGGTTGGGAAGAGCGCGTGTCTCTATACGCGGACGATATAGTGCTGTACCTGGCTCGGCCGTACCACTCGCTGGCCCGTGTACTGCATATTTTCGAGTTGTTCGGCAGCTATTCCGGATACACCATAAATTGGGCAAAGTCGGTGGTCTTTCCACTCTCTGGCCCTCCCCGCGACTCCCATCTTGCTGCTCGGCTCCGATAACTACCGACGGGTTTAAATACTTGTGGATCCATGTAACCCGAAACAAGGTCGAGTTCCTGACCAAGAACCTCGAGCCCCAACTGTCTCGCCTAGACACGGATGTGAGCCACTGGCGATCCCTCCCGCTTACGCTTATGGGCCGCGCGGCTCTATTCAAAATGTTAACTCTGCCGAGACTGCTGTACATTTTACAAAACACGCCATTCCCGGTCCCCCCCGCACTCTTTTAAACGGATCGCCCAGGCAGTCCGCACGCTGCTATGGGATGGAGGATCCCCGCGAATTGCGCTTCACAAACTGCAAAGGGGGGTGTTCGATGGCGGCCTGGCAATCCCGGACGTAAAATTGTACTACTGGGCGTCGCAACTACAGGTAGTAAACGACTGGGTATATGCCGACGGCGATGAGCCAGCATATCGGGTGGACAGGATGGTCATGACCGGCAACAACTGTGAATCCCTTCTCTACGCTAGGAAGACATCGCTGGGATGGCCGGAACACACTAGGGTGGTGGTGCAATGCTGGAAGGAGGCCAATAGATTCTTTGGGTGGGAAAGTAAGTTGACTGGTAAGACCCCGCTATGGCTGGGAGCCCAGCTCCGGGAGGTGACCGCCTTGACGGGTTTCGGGGGTGGCGGTCAATAGGTATTGAGTATTTGGGAGACATTTGGAAGGGAGATTCCCCCGCTCGTCCGAATACATGCAGAAGGAATATGATATGCACCAGTCACAACAATACCACTACATCAGATTAGTCCACGCACTCAGGGTACACGTGCCGAGGGGCGCATCCATACCGGAGTACTCCCCATTGGAGGACCGGTTACTGCTTGATCCTATTGAGGGGAAGCCCACATCCACGATTTACCGGAAGCTGCTTAATAACAGCCCAGACCCACTGATCTCTCTAAGAAAAGCGTGGTCTATTGACCTGGGCAGTATCACTGACGAAAATTGGCAAGAGGCGACACAAAGTCCTAGAGAGGTAGCAATACGAGCCAGATTCCGACTGATACAGTTGAAAATCCTGCACCGCACATACTATCCCCGCACACTCCTTCACAAATGGGGTAGAACTCAGTCGGGGCTTTGCCTGAGGGGGTGCAATCAAGAGGGATCCTTCTTCCATATCCTGTGGGAATGCCCTGAGATAGCATCATTCTGGGCTGGGGTTACAGACACTCTGTCCAGAGTGATGGGGAAAATGGTCCCAATCGACCCGAAGTGGCTGCTTTTAATGATCAAGGGCGAGGAAGCCTGGCCCCGGTACGCGGAAATCTGGCTGGTCCTGGCGGCGGGGGTGGCAAAACGTAACATTGCCCGATGCTGGGGGCAGCAGGCACCCCCGCAATTAGAGGACTGGAAGCGTGACCTAGACTGGTGCCAACGAGCCGAAGCAGTTGTGTACAAAAGCAGGGGGTGTGCCAAAAAATGGGGAAAGGTCTGGGCGCCCTGGAAACAATATAGAAATCCTGGGGCAACCGGAGATGAGTGAGAGGAAATGTCATTGGTTCTCCCCAGAGCGGGGCTCTCATGCTTCTACCCCCTGTTGATATATGTAGTCGGCGTAATAATGAACTGTTATTGTAAATACATGTGGTATGGTCTCATGAGCTTTGTTAATAAAAAGAGTTTAAAAAAAAAAAAACATTGCTCATAGTACCATAAATTACAGGACAGTAATCATACAGCATGTGATGGAATTGCGATATACAATACAGATTAAGACATTTAAGGGCACAAGCGGGGCATCCAAATGTTGAGTTCATGTCCCTGACTCTCCCACCGTCGCCCTGTATTTCCGCCAAGGCCCCCAGACTTTCTTCCATTTCTTAGTACAACCTCTACTCTTATAAATAGTTTCCTCGGCTCTCTGGCACCAATCTAGGCCGCTCATCCATTGGTCCCACTGCGGAGGTGCCTGCGACCCCCAACCACTGGCAATGTTCCTTTTTGCCACACCGGCTGCCAACGCCAGCCAGATCTCATCATATCTAGACCAATCAGTGTCACTCTTGATCATTAGCAACAACCACCTGGGCTCCAACGGGACCGTGGAACCCACTACAGCTGACATCGTATCCGCGACCTTGGTCCAGAAGGGCACTATCTCTGGGCATTCCCATAATTTGTGGTAGAAGGTGCCTTCACCCCAACATCCCCGTGCACAAAGGGCCGACTGACTCCTTCCCCATGCATATAGGTGGGTACGGGGGTAGTATATGCGGTGTAGAATTTTAAGCTGCACTAACCTGAACCTAGAACGAATTACTATCTCGCGCGGGCTCTGCAAGGCATCCTGCCAGTAGTCATCTTCCAGGGCACCGATGTCCCTCACCCACATTGCCCGCAGTGCCACCAAGGGATCAGGCATATTATTTATGAGTTTACGGTATATGGTGGAAGTGGGTTTCTCCAGTATCGGGTCCAGGAGCAGTCTATCCTCCATGGGAGAATACTCCGGGATTGACGTGTCTCTCCGTATGTGTGAGCGCAAGGCATGGGAGAGGCGTATGTAGTGGTAGTGTTGTGAGTCGTGAAGGTCGTATTCCTTTTTGAGGTATGCGAAGCATCGGGGGGCATCCCCTTTCCATACGTCCCCCAGATACTCAATGCCTATGAGTTTCCATCCTCTGAAACCGGTCAATCGAGTCACCTCTGTCAGCTGATCCCCAAGCCACAAGGGGGTTCTTCCCGTCAGGGAGCCCGACCACCCCAGGAACTTGTTCACCTCCCTCCAGCACTGAACAACCACCCCTGTATGTGTAGGCCAGTCCTTTCGTGGCTTCCGGGCATAGAGCAGTGACTCACAGTTCCCCCCGGCATGACCATCTGGTCTACTCTGTAGGCCGGTTCCGACCCTTCCGCGTATACCCAATCGTTAACTACCTGTAACTGTGAAGCCCAATAGTACAGCTTGATGTCTGGAAGGGCCAGCCCCCCATCATACACCCCTCTCGTCAGCTTGTGTAACGCTATCCTTGGGTTGCCACCATCCCAAAGCAACGTTCGTAGCGCCTGTGATATTCGTGTGAATACCCCAGGTGGAACCGGATACGGTGTGTTTTGAAGAATATAGAGGAGCTGCGGTAGTGCTAGCATCTTAAACATTGCGGCTCGACCCATGAGGGAGAGAGGCAGCGACCTCCAATGGCTCACGTCGGTCCCGAGGCGTATTAATTGGGGCTCCAGGTTCCTGGCAAAGAACTCCCCCCCCCCTATCTCTGGTAATATATACCCCCAAATACTTAAACCCGGCTATTGCTATGGAAGCAGGACAGCTAGTCGGAATCCGCGGGGGGACCCGAAAGCGGATAGATCACTGACTTCGCCCAATTAATGGTGTAGCCAGAGTAGCTAACGAATAATTCAAAGAGGTGTAGTGCCTGCGCTATCGAGTGGTATGGTTTGGCCATATATAGCACAATATCGTCAGCGTATAAGGAGATACGCTCTTCCGACTCATCGGTCAGCGCCAAGCCCCGAATGACCTGTCCCTCCTGATCCAATGAGCCAATGGCTCTAGGGCCAAGGCAAACAGGAGGGGGGACAGAGGGCACCCCTGTCTGGTACCCCTCCGTAAAGGGAAGACTCTGAACACAGCACCGTTGACTCTCACCCTCGCCACAGGCTGCTCGTATAAAAGTCGCACCCAGCTGCAGAAAGTCAGGCCGAAGCCCAGTCTCCGGAGCACCATGAACAGGTATGGCCATTCGATACTATCGAATGTCATTGAGGCGTCCAGCGCCATCAATGCTGTCTGGGTGTTCCCCACGTCCACTGTCATGTGAAGAACTCCATAGAGACGACGTAAGTTATGACAGGTGCTCCTGCGTGGCATAAACCCTGATTGGTCGACGTGCACAAGATCTGGCAAGACCGATAGCAGTCTATCCGTCAAGGCCTTGGCCAAGACCTTGGCCTCCACATTAATAAGCGAAATTGGCCGGTAGGAAGAGCATTGATCTGCCGGCTTCCCTGCTTTGTGAATTACGACAATCGTGGTCTCCCGTTGGTCAGGTGGGAGTCTTCCCACCTCTCGCGCTTCCGAGTACATCTGAAGAAGGGAGTCAATGACATTTGTCTGTCGCTTACATATTTCTGCTGGGAGCCCATTTGGTCCCTGCGCCTTCCCGGATTGAAGGGAGCTAAGGGCTTTCCCTATTTCCTCCCCGGTAATATCTGCCTCAAGGCGGTCTCTTTGGTCCTGGGACAACGTGGGCAATGCGAAGTCCTGTAAGAACTCCGCGCAGTCGTGTTCAATCCTATGGCAGACCTGGGGGTAGACCCCTTCGAAGTATGACGCGAATGCTTCCGCTATGTCCGTGCTATTGGAGGCTAGTGAGCCTGTCCCGTCGTGCACATCGGCTACCCATGATCGCTCCCTATCCCGCCGCTCGAGCCACGCTAGTAACTTCAGAGCCTTATCTCCTACGTCATAAATTCGATGTTGCGTGGCGAGGGAGTAGGCACGCGCCTCACCCTCTGCCAGAGCCCGGAGCTCCCTCTGTTTAAGAGCCAAAGTGTGACGAAGGTCTACCGAAGACGCAATGTTGGCGTCCCGTTCGAGCCTCTCTATGTCGCTTTCCAACTGGCTGACCTGCAGGGATTCCTCTTTCTTTTGGGCACCAATCAGAGCCTGGACCTGACCGCTCAGAACTGTCTTATAAGCTTTCCATATCGTGATATGGGACTCAACCGAGCCCCGATTTTTTTTCAAAGTAAAGCTGAGAACCCTCCCGGAGTTTATCGCCTATGGTGTCATCCCGGAGGCGCCACAGATCTATCCTCGGGAAGGACGCCCTATTGATCACCGGACCCTTAAGAAGGACGCTAACCGGGGAGTGATCAGAAATTCCCCGGGCAAGGATGTGAGGCTCTGCAAAGTCCCCAGCTGATCAGTGCGCGTGAAGAAGTGGTCCAGTCGGGAGAAGGACCCGTGTCGGGCCGAGTAGAACGTGTATTGTCGGTGTGAGGGGTGATGCGTGCGCAACGGGTCTCTAAGCCCCAAGGCAGTAGTGAAGCCATGTAACCCGCACTCCCCCCTGGAACCCCGCCCAGCGCCCGAGCGGTCCAAGTCGGCGTCCATTACTGCATTGGTGTCACCACCCATCAGGAGGACTCCCCAGGGAAGGTCTGCCAGGAAGGAGCCCAGTCGTGCGAAAGTCGAAGAGTGTAGACCTGGCGGGATGTAGCATGAGCACAGGACTATGGTACGCCCCTCCCACCTACCCGCCACTGCGACCAAACAGCCCGTATCATCTGTCCATGTGCCCGAGATTACAATAGGCAGAGTGTTACGAATTAGAATACCCACCCCCCCCCCCCCCCGAGAACCAGACGTGAACCCCGAGTGGGCTGCCATTTTATAGCCAAAGCGATCAAGGGCCTTACATCTGTTGCCCCGCAGATGCGTCTCCTGAAGGAGGACCACGTCTGGGGAATGCCTTTTCAGGTGCTGCAGCACCAATGTGCGTTTAATCTTGTTGCCCAGCCCATTCACGTTCCACGTCCATATTTTGACATGTCAGGTCACCCATTTGTGTCACTGAGCCTCCTCTTCCTCGGATAATCAAAGTCCCACATTGCTTTGTTAGGCCAATTCCCACATGCAAAAGAACTAAGCTGGTATTGAGCTAAACATACCCACCCCCAAAAACCGACCCCCACCCCCCCAACCAACTCCCCCCTCCCTGCTCGGTGGGTCCCCAACCTCCCACCTTCCAAACTTGCAGAGTGCCTGTCGCCCCATCAGCCCCAAATCAAACTTGAAGGGGGAACATAAGCTTGCAGTCAGCTAAAAGAGTTATACTTAACTAACGGAAGTCTCACCCAGTGTGGTAGGTATATTAGAGCAACCCTCTGCCAACTCCCTGGTCCCCCCCCCCCCCCCCCAACACTCCTGGCCATGTTGAACCGACATTGTGAATGTTGCATCAGTGTAGCAATACATAGCGTTACAAGGAAGTTTGAGTTCGATATCCTGGATTGTCCGTCAGAGTACTTTCGCCGTCCTGGAAACCAGAAACCCATGCAGACCCCCCATCGCTAAGGAAAGGAATCACCTCACGTAGCGGCACCGCCCTCAGTTACTTGAGCGCACTCTGTTCACGTCCCTGGCTGTCCGATGCCGGTCCGTCTGCGCCCCTTGTGTCTCGTCCGGGTGGGCGCTGTTCGGGTCTGCACGGGCCTCCATTTCTGCCCACTGTCCGCCATCCCTCCAGCCAGTCGCTGGCCCCTTCAGGTGTCTCAAAAAAGTACGCCTTGCCTCCATCCAGGATCTTGAGGCGAGCTGGGAAGAGCATCCTATATTTCACCCCTTGTTCCCTGAGGGCTCTTTTGACCCCTTCGAAGGACCGCCGCTGGTGCTGGACATGGAGAGTGAAGTCCGGGAAGAAACGAATTGTGGCATTTTCGAGCTGAAGATCACCAGACATCCGCGACGCCTGCAGGATGGCATCGCGATCCCTAAAGTTCAGGATTCGGGCTATAATAGTACGTGGAGGGGCCCCAGGCTTAGGCTTCCCTTCCAGTGCGCGATGGGCCCTCTCAACCGAGAAGAAGTTGGACAGGCGCTTTGGCTTCAAATGATTGAGTATCAAGTCCTCTATGAACCAGTCCGTGGACGGCCCCTCCATGCCTTCCGGGACCCCCACTATGCGGATGTTGTTGTGCCTTGCCCGTCCCTCCTGATCCTCCAGCCGGGCATCGATATCAGTTTGGTTTTTCGTTAGGGCGGCTACCTGATCTTCGAGTCTTTTTGTCTTTGATTGAAGACTACCAATGCCAGTCTCTGCCACTGCCACCTTTTCAGACATCTTGCGGAAGTCCGCTCGCAGTAGGTTGACCTCTTACGTCACCGAGTCCAGCTTGGGCTCCAGGGTTCCGCGGTGCTCTCTGATAGCCGCCATAATGTCTCTCAGCGACGGGTCGGGCCATTGTCAATAGGAGCTCCCTGTTGGCTTCCACCCGGAGTTCCGTCCTCCCTTCCCATGGCCACCGTGTATTTGTCAATTTGATTGGACTGGCCTTGTCCTAGCGGTCTGTTGCGGCCCATGACCGGAGGCGCAGTCCTGTCGCGCGTGATGGAGGGAACACCTCTGGCTTTACCGCTGTACACCCGTAGGGCCCTTGGGTGTCCTCCCACTCCAGGGGGCAATGCCCGCCACTCTCAATAATCAGGCGAAGTTCCCAGTGTGACGGCTCTCCCTCCGGCCACCTCGGGTCAATCTGCTCTTGGGCACCGCCCCTCCACTCGCATTCAGTCGGGGCTCCCCCAAAAGTCATTCAAGGCCCACACCACTCCTGGCACATTGCTCACCAGCGGCCGGTGCCTGCTGTATCCCGGGCTCCTGCTGTACTGGGATTAGGCCCCGCCGGTTCCACAGGCCACTATGTGCAGAAACCGCATTCTCCACCAGCACTCCTCACACCTTGCATGCAGTGCTCTGCTTCTGGCCGCGGCACCCTTGTTGCTCACTCACCAAGCTACTGGTGCAAAGCGCGCCGCTCCAATCGGGCCTCCACCCCCGGTGGTCTCAGCGAGCTCTGGGTCTGTGCGGGCGCTGCAGACATGAGGCGCGGCATCCGCGTGTTCAGTCGTGCCTCCCTCAGAATCAATCAAGGCCCATACCACGACCGGCACAGTGTTTACTAGCGGCCGGTGCCAGCTCCTGTCAGGGCCCGAACTGCGGCCTCCTGCACACACCGTACGCAGTGCTCCGCCTCTGGCCTCGCCGCCCTTGGCATTCACAAGCTGGGCTTCTGGTGCTGAGCGCGCCGCTCCGATCGGACCTTCGCCCCCCGGCGGACTCGGTGGACTCCGGGACTGTGTGGACGCTACAGAAGCGAGTCGCGGCGTCGCACCCCCAGCCGCGCTCTCACTATTTCTTGTTGCCGCCGTAGGGACCGGAGGACAGCACCTCAGCTACATCGTCCGAGTTCCTCATGCAGGGGAGCCTGCAACCGCCGCGCTCCTCACTGGCGGGCGCCATTTTGTTGCGTCAGCTCAAACGGCCCGGACCTCCGCATCTGAGTGTTAAGATGCCGGGGGGGGGGGGCCGCCTCAGGTCTACGCTGCACCCCGCCTCCCGACGTCTTCAGACGCTGATGGGTGCCACTGTTCCTACGGATGATGTCGGATTTCAGGATTTAAACGCTGACCGCTAGCGCAGCTCTCTTAGCAAGCGGCCATCTTCCGCGGCTGCAAGCCACGCCCCCCTTGAGAGTATTATTGATTCCGTTTTGTGTGGGCCCAATCAAGTCTCAATGCTGTCATTGGGGTAGCAGGACCAATGTGTAGTAGTGACCGTAAGAAATGTTTTTTAATCTTTTGGAAGACTGTGGCCTCTTCAAACCCCCCAATTTCAGCCCCACAAAGAGCAGATTCAATAGTTTTGCCCGAATATATTTTGAGGACTAGCTTTATTGTAAGAGCTTCAATGTTGCTCTTACTACGCAGGACAGTGTTTTGATTTTGTACCTTGATAAGAAAAAATGCCCCCCATTTGCTTTATCCATGACATATTTTGATCAAAGCGAATGTCCAGGTAATTGAAGGTAGTTTGTTGGGCCAATGACATCCCATTGTTTTAGAAAGTTTTTCTTAACTTACTTCTTAAATTCATGGTCCTAAATTTAGTTTTGCAGGCAATAATGGTAAGGTCTTTGTTAGAATAATGTTCGAAGACACTCCAAAGAAGATGTATTGTAAACACTGTTCTTGTTAGAAGAACGGCATCATCCGTGAACAGGAGTACAGGATTTTTCTCTTCCCAATGTTGGAATGTCTACACTGAGATTCAATAGAATGCTGCCAACATCGTTAATATAAAAGTTAAAAAATGTAAGTGCCAGAACACAGCCTTGTCAAATGCCCACTCTAAAGGGGAAATCGGGTAGTGCCTTCTTTCTTCCTGCCATATCTAACAATAGCGGAGGTGTTGTGAAGGAGAAGCTTCAAAGCAAGAAGTAATTTCCATGGCATCTCCTGATCATCTAGGGTTGACCATAGTAGAGTTCTATATATTGAGTCAAAAGCTGTCTTTAAGTCGATGAAGATTAAGAACAGGGTGGAATTATTTATCTGTACCTATTTAGTGCAGGTCAAAAATAAGTTTGTTTCATGGTCAGCAGCTCCGACTCCATGTCTGAAGCCTGCCTGTGGACCAGACAGGATCTGAAGTTCCTAGACTCAGTCCCAACAGCATTAAGCAATAATGTTCCATAAAGTTTCCCTACGTTTTCCAACAATGATATTGGATGGTAGTACCTGGGATCTGTGCCTGATCCTTTTTATATATCAGGACTGTAATGGCCACCCTCCACGATTCCGGAATTACTCCGGTGTTTCATTTGATGCTGTGAACTTCTTTAAGAATAGGAGGCCATATAGAGAAGTAATTATGAAAAGCATTAGTCAGAACTCTTTCAGGACCTGTAGCCATAATATTTTTCTGGGAACTAATTGACTCTCATAACTTTATTTGTGAATTAGAAATCTGGCTTCAAATCCTGGATTTAAAACTTTCCAATTTGATCATTGAAATTACACTCTGAGCCACTGCAGTTGTCGTAAAGAGTGGAAAAATTTCAGAGCTGTTCTTCAACCCCCAACCCAGGCTCATCAGCAGGCCACTATAACCCCATTTGACCATCTCCCAGAATTTCTTAGTATAGTTTTCTCTTAAATGTGTTTGTATCCTATTGCAGTTTTTATATTGGAGCTGCTGCTTCTTGTGCTTGATTAGGCTTTTATATTTTTTTCCTTTGCTGGTAGTCATCGCTCCATCAGAAACCATATGCCTCAGTCTGAGAGCTACAGAGAGTGATTTTGTTTTTCCATCCTGTGGCAATTCTCGTCGCACTGCTCATAAACATTTGTTGAAGTTAAATTAATAATTTTGCTTGAATTTGTTTAATTTTTGGTTTTTTATAGCTTTGAACCGGACGAAGTTTAGGAGGACTTGAAATCAGTCTCAGAGTATCCTCGAAAATGTTGATTGACTCCTCCTCCCGATTTACTGCTTAGATGGTCCCTTGTAAAACCTTTTCCTGGACGATATGAGCCATATATGCCTTCAATGAGTCATGCTTAACTTGCAACCATCTGATAGACTTCTGACTAAGCTTCAGCATTACATTCTGGGGAGCCAGATGATGTTCACTACTACTTCGCATGGGCGCAAAAGTAGATAGTAGCAATTTGGCATAAAGAGGGTCGTGGTCGCTTTTCACTTTTGGATTAACACACATCATAGAAAATATGGCAAGAATCCAAACCAAAAAAGATGTAGTAAATTAGTCTGTAGGATTTATTTACTCGAGTATCAGAAATTGTGCACCCATTTTGGCTCCGGAGGCCACAGTATGCCAGCCATGCAAACAGGGATAACCCTTCTCTAGTATCCCTTTCGGGCCTCAGTCGCCAATTCCAGGAAACCACAAGCAATCTTTTAATTTACAAAATCTGTCTTCAGCTTTATTTTGTGTGGTCATATATTAAAACGCCCACAAGCTATCACATGTCTTTTTTTGTGTTATTATTTGGTGGTGTTACTGGTCCCACTTCTGTTAGATATTCCGTTGTGTGTATTTACAATAGTTTCTAGGTCTTTCACAGTTGCAGATCTACTAGAATTTTGACCATAGGTAGTTCGACCTTGAAAATATCCATTCTCCAAGTCTCGTTTTGAGGATACCGTGCTGTGATATAGTGTTTGGAATAGTGTTTACTTTGACCTGTACTGCAAGTCCCATGGAGATCCGGATTGCTAGACCACTTTTAGGTTGGCCTGTAGGAAGCTGGCTCTTACCAAAGTAAGGTATAGTGTGCACAGAGTCCAGTGGAACCTCAAAGGTAGGCAGAGGTAAAGGTAGATAATACCTTACTCACTATTTGTGGTAGTGTGGGCGAGCAGTAAGGCTTTATCAGAGGGTAGTGTTAAGCATTTATTGTACACACTCAGGCAAGAAATGATGTCACACACTCAAAGACTGAACCCAGACCAATTTGTTTGTATAAAAATATTATTTAGGTGTTTTATTTTTCTAGAACCAAGCCAGGCCTGGTACAGGTAAGTATAATAATACTTTCCATGAGTTATGCGATGGAATACAGTTTGAATGCAGTAGAACGCATACAATTCATAAAGCGGTGCGGGCTTAGAGAAATGCGCACTGGTGTATAATACTGGTAATTAGTCACTGTGCTTCAGCCATGCTCTACTGTTTGTGGTCCCATCGCCACTGGACCACTTATAATCACACCACAACCTATGCAAAAAGGAGCGCCTTTGTCAATAGTCTTCACAAGTTAAATGCTTGATAATATTTATTTGATAGTCCAATTCAAAGAAAGTCCATAGGGAGTCTTTATGAATTTCCAATTCGTTGTTTATTTCAAAACTTCATTATTTAATCCAGAAAACATCACAACAAATAATCCAGCCAACGCGTTTCGTCCAAACTGGACATCATCAGGGCTGTAAATTAGAAAACAAGCACATCAGTGAACATTCCTCCACTGTTCTCTATTTAAGCACATAACAAACAAAATCCAATCCTTCCCTTAACCAATCCATTCGACTCCCTGCCTATATCCAATCTGTTAAACAAAATGAAAGTGAAAGTACAAACAACTGTCTCGTGAGAATACGTCATTTTTAGGCAAAGAATTATCATAGTTGTTATTCGTTTCCTAATAGGCAAAGTTTGTTGATCAATTTTTTAAAACCTTTGGTGGCAAATCTGCCTTCCTACATTAGAGACACTATGGATGTACTCAATAAGCTACAAGATGTCGTTTGGAACCAGGAAATTAGTTTTGTGACACTTGATGTGGTGGGATTGAATACGTGCATAGAAAATGAAAAGGGCGAGCTGGCACTCAGTCACTTCCTGGGCGGCCGTAGTGCTAGCCTACAGGAATATTCTAACATGATTTTAGAAATGAGTAAGGATATCAGTCTATAAGACTCACATTTTTTGGGGTTTTTGTTTGGTTTCAGGATAAGGGTAATTGTGGCATCGTTCCAGGAATCCGGGACAGCTGCTTCGTTTATGTATACTGAGTTAAGTAATTAGGTTAATGCGGGAGTTATTTCATCTGCCAAGGCCTTATAAACTTCACTGGGAATTGCATCGGGCCCAGGGGCTTTCCCATTTTTCAAGCTTTTTATTGCTAAGGATACTTCTTCGGGTGTTGTTAGGCTATTAAGAAGGAGTTTCTTGTCTTGCGTGAGTTTTGGTAGAGGGTCTTCTAGGATCCAAGTGGATAACTGCTCATCAGACAATAGTGCCTCTTCCTTATATAGATTTTGAAAGAAATCAATGAAAGCACTCCCAATATCTTGGTCATCGTAGCAGCTTTCACCCGACCCCCTCCAAGACTAGTTCCTTTATTGAGTTCCGTGCTAGGTCCCCCCTGGTCTTCCATGCCAATAATTTTCCACATCCCTCACCGTACTCATAGTGTGAAAGTTTACTGGCAAACCATTTTTTCTTTACTATGCCTTCAAGGTGCTCCACCTGATCTTTTTTCCCCTCGTCAATTTGTGCTTGTATCTTATTAGTTGATTCTGAATCACCTGCGTCATAAAGATCTTTTTGCCAGGCAGTTATTTTCTTCTCTATCTCCTCAATTTTGTTGTCATTTTCTTTCTTCCTATGGGCAGCATAGCTAATTATTCTCCCTCTGATGAAAGCTTTATACGCCTCCCACACAACCCGTAGGGAGGCAGAGCCTGCATTTAGTTCAAAGTTTTCTTGAGTGTCTCGTTTCAGGTTTTTTTGTATCTCCTGTTCTCCTAAAAGAGACCTATCCATTGTCCATCTAAATTTAGGCAACTCGTGGTCTAAGAGTAACTCAAGGCTTACTGCTGAATGATCAGATAAATGAGCTGGTTGATGTAAAACCACCTTGACCATGTTACTTAATATAGAGTCAATCAGGAAATAATCTATACGAGAAGCATGGCCATATTTCTTATTTTCTTGTGTGAACTCTTTATTTCTGCTGGCTTTCTGCCTCCAGGGGTCTATCAATCCCAGATTCTGCATAATGTTCTGTATAAAGGCTCTCATCTTCGGGGTGTTAACTTTCGGCCTAGGAGTTGATTTAGCCAATTCAGGATCAAGCAAGGTATTAAAATCCCCTGCCATTATAATGGTGTTGTCATCATTCAAGATCTGTTGAAACAGATCCTGCAATGATGATGGGTCATCTATGTTTGGACCATATTAGCTTATCATGGAATATTTTGTGCTGTGAATCCTAGCTGTTACAATGACCGATCTGCCTTTAGGATCTGAGACTGCTTTTATTATTTTGGCATGTGCCGAGTTCTTGATCAGGATTGCTACCCCTTTGACGTTACTATTCTGGTTAGTACATACAAACTATTGGATCCACTTATGCCCCTTAAGTATTGACTTCCATTCTACTTGTCGCAGGTGCGTCTCTTGTAACATTATTATGTCACTCTTCGATTGTTTAAGAAATTGAAGAATTCTCCTATCTGCTACTCTCATCCCATTTATGTTCCAACCTAATATCCTCAGGATGTTTTTTATCTAGATTAGCAATCTTTTTATAGCAGCATGCTTCCTGTGCTTTCCTATACCACATTTTTACAGTGAAAACTGTCCCTTTTTTTCAAAGTGCCTAGCTGTAGATTTTTAACACTATCTCTGCCGGCACCTAGGGAAACCTAGCAAACCTATACATTTTTTAAAACTAGACACCCAGGGGAATCCAGGATGGGGTGACTTGTGTGGCTCTCACCAGGTTCTGTTACCCAGAATCCCTTGCAAACCTCAAACTTTCAAAAAAATGTTTTTTTTTTTAAAACACATTTTCCTCACATTTCTGTGATGGAAATTTCTGGAATCTGCGTGGATCCACAAAATTCCACCCACCCCGCATTGTCCAATGTCTTTCGATAAAAATGATACCTCACTAATGTGGGTAGGCCTAGTGCCCACAGCAGGAAACGGCCCAAAACGCTACGTGGACACCATATTTTTACTGTGAAAACTGACCCCTTTTTGCAAAGTGCCTAGCTGTAGATTTTGAATCCTAGCTCTGCCAGCACCTGGGGAAACCTAGCAAACCTATACATGTTTGAAAACTAGACAACCAGGGGAATCCAGGATGGGGTGACTTGTGTGGCTCTCACCATGTTCTGTTACCCAGAATCCCTTGTAAACCTCAAACTTTGTTAAAAAAAAAAAAAAAAACATTTTCCTCACATTTCTGTGGTGGAAAGCTCTGGAATCTGTGTGGATCCACAAAATTCCACTCACCCCGCATTGTCCAATGTCTTTCGATAAAAATGATACCTCACTTCTGTGGGTAGGCTTAGTGCCCGCGACAGGAAACTGCCCAAAACGCAATGTGGACACACTACATTTTTACAGGGAAAACTGACCCTTTCTTGCAAAGTGCCTAGCTGTAGATTTTGAACCCTAGCTCTGCCGGCACCTAGGGAAACCTAGCAAACCTATACATTTCTGAAAACTAGACACCCAGGGGAATCCAGGATGGGGTGACTTGTGTGGCTCTCACCAGGTTCTGTTACCCAGAATCCCTTGCAAACCTCAAACTTTGTCAAAAAAAACAAATTTCCCCCACATTTTTGTGATGTAAAGTTCTGGAATGTGCGTTGGTCCACAAACTTCCACCCCGATAAAAATGATACCTCACTCGTGTGGGTGGGTCAAGTACCTGGGACAGGCAAGGGCCCAAAACGTATTGTAGAGACATCAAAATTACCAGTTCAGGGAGGTATGGCTTGCGTGGATCCCCCAATGTTTTCCTACCCAGAATTCCCTGCAACCCTCATTTTGCTGAAAAAATCACATTTTTCTCAAATTTCTGTGTGGAAAAGTTGTGGGATGACTGGCCTGACCCAAATTTCCTTCCACCCTGCGTTCCCCCAGGTCTCCCGATAAAAATGGTACCTCACTCGTGTGGGTGGGCCAAGTACCCGCGACTGGCAAAGGCCCAAAACGTATTTCAGAGACATCAAAATTACCCAGCACAAAACGATCTGGTTTTGCAAGGGGGGGGGGGTCACATGAGTTTTTGGTCCCGGGTTTGGCGGCCATCTAGGGAAACCTACCAATCCACACATTTCTGAAAACTAGAGACCTGTGGGAGTCCAGGGGGGTATGGCTTGCATGGATCCCCTGACGTTTCCCTACCCAGAATCCCCTGCAAACCTCAAATTTTGCTGAACAAATTACATTTTCTCAAATTTTCGTGTGGGAAAGTTGTAGGATCACCGGGCTGACACAAATTTGCTCCCACCACCCAGCATTCCCTCAGGTCTTCCTATAAAAATGGTACCTTACTCGTGTGGGTGGGTCAAGTACCTGCGACAGGCAAGGGCCCTAAACGTATTGTGGAAACTTCAAAATTACCTATCATAAAACGACCTGCTTTTGCAGGGGGGTGCACCTGGGTTTTTGGCCCCGGGCTCAGCGGCCATCTAGGGAAACCTACCAAACTCACACATTTCTAAAAACTAGACACCCTGGGGAGTCCAGTGAGGTATGGCTTGGGTGGATCCCCAAACGTTTCCCTACCCAGAATCCCGAGCAAACCTCAAATTTAGCTGAAATATCACTTTTCCACACATTTTTTTGTGGGATCAACATGCCGGCACAAATGTCCTACTACCCAGCGTTCCCCTTGTTCTCCTGAGTAAAATGATACCTCACTTGTGTGGGTTGGCCAAAGGCCTGTGACTGGGAAGGGCCAAAAACATAGGGATTAACGGTATAGCACAGCAAATTCTAAGCGCTACATTTAAAAAAAAAAAAAAAAAATACCCTTTTTAGCTGATTCTGCATTGGACAGCCACACAAGTGAGGTATCATTTTACTCTGGAGAACAAGGGGAATGCTGGGTAAGACATTTGTGCCGGCATGGTGATCCCACACAAAAATGTGTGGAAAAAAGTGATTTTTCCAGCTAAATTTGAGGTTTGCAGCAGAGGGATTTAGTGCGCCTGTGCACATGACGGAATGGTTCCGTCATGAGCACTGGTGCTCATAACGGAACCATTCCGTCATGAGCACCGAAAGTGTTAACCACCTCTCTGAAGAGGTCTGAACACTTAATGCATTCGTTGGTTTGTTGGGTAATGGCATTCTCTCAGAAGCTAAGTTATCAACAGACCTGTATTCCTTACATTTTTGGTGATCTTTGCAACAAAAAAAAAGTGGAAACGCAAGGGAACTGGAAAGTCCAACTTTATCAAGAGGTTGAAGTAGCTCTTTCCCTACTTGTGTCTTCCCAATTCCGCTGGCTAAAAAAGTCCTTTGCTTCCAAGTTTTGAAAGGTTGGGGCTCGGAATTGCGCCTTTTGGATTTGACAATTTCCTTAGTCACCGATCGTTTTGCAGTTGGCATTCATTGAATAGGAGTATGCAGCTTGCAATTCTTGTCATAAAGTAAACTCGCATTAGCGATCACAGAATCTCTCTGAGGCTTGCATGTCGGCTTTGTGTGCCGCATTGTGTTAGTAGATGAAGTTGAAAAGTTATCTTAGCCTTTGTAATTTCTTTTGTCTCTCCCATGTTTTCATGTTTTTTAGCAAGGCACCTTTTTTCCCTTATCTTTGATGATGCTTAGAGATGCTTAGAGATCCCCATTGTGGTCGAGTTCAGCTTGAGTAGTACTAAAAGTGCATGACTGCTTGGCTGAGTCAATGACTGTATGCTAATGCATGAGTGTATGTAGCTCTATCCGTATATCTCTGAATATTTAAGACACGGATGTGCACAGGCGAGTGCCTGTGAGGGCCTCTGACCATAAACCTGCCACTTGAGTTTGAAAGTGCATGTCCCAGTGCATGTATTTTTTAAATCACGCAAAAAAGTTGCAATCCTAGATTGACTCTCGACTTATCACCAAATGAAGGTTGGGATTTGCTACCTAAATTGGTGACTTGACCCAAGTTGATTTGTAATTCATAGGTGCTTTCAGCTGTTTTTTCCAGTTGATAATCTATTTCCATGTCTCTGCTCCACTCCCCAAACAACTGTTGTGTATACCTACAATGTCTAGGGGCCATAAAAATTGAGAGAGTATGGCAAGAAATAGTTTTTGGTGTGCATAGGTGGTCCCTGCATGGTGCTTAGGCCTCATAAGGGCCAAAATCTAGAAAAAGTCACAGTGTTGTAGGGTACTATACATTTTTCATTAATAAATGTGTGTACTTGTGCAACACAAGACTTCATTGAACAACGAGCATTGACGCCCAGCCCTCCTAGGATGATCAACTCTGCAGGGGCCCATGTCAAGAATTGGGAGTCATTCTTGGAAGAACTGAATGTGAAACATCTATTTCAAATCCTTCCATAGAAGAATTTGAAAGAACAGTATATTTCACATGTCTTCATAGGAAGGTTTTCCCATGTAAAACTCCAGCAATTCATTGGCCAACTTGAAAAACGTTTTAGAAGCGAGAAACTCCATATGGAGCCATTTGCTCTTATGTACAAAGTGTACTGTATGGAACAATGCTATATTAAAACATGTGCCTTCTTCCTTACCAAAGAACAGGATCATCAGATGGAGCTTATGGCATTCAATGGTAAATTGGCTTCTCCTTTGGGGAACAATGAACTGAAGTGCCAAACAGATGGGAGATTTCCAAACATTATTGGTACCAATAATCCTGGCCTTTGGATGCCTAACTGAGATATCTGCTACATTTGGGGTGGCCTTATATTGGTGGAATGATGATATTGAAGTGGATTTGTATGAGAGCGAACTGATACCCTAGTGGGTGCCCTGGCACTAGAGAGCTAAAGTGGTAGAAGGGAGTCAGTAGAAAAGCCAAGTCTTTAAACTCTTACGAAACTTGAAATTATTTTATTCTCAGTAGAGAGAAATGGTCAAACAATTCCACAGCTTAGAGACCAGATAGGAGAAAGCTTTGCCACCTGATCTAGAGTGAAAAAATCAGGAATCACTCAGCAGAAAAGCGTCTCCAGAAAGGAGAGTTCTTATTGGTAGGTTGCTTATCATCTTAGATTGATTAAAGGCAGATCCAGCATTTTAACAAAGAATAGAGAGCAACACACAGGTGTTGCAGCCAGTGCAGGTTTCTAAGGTGAGATGTTACAGAAGAACAAGTATGAAGATTATGTAAGTTTTGCTGCCAAATTCTGAATGAGTTGAAAACGCTGTAGTGAACTTTGTGGCAGCCCCAAATAAAGGTAGTAGCCAAGTCAATGCATGACATAATGACTGCCTGAAGAACTGAACTGCGAAGCTCAGGAGGAAGCAGAAAGGAAACTTTCCAGAGCATCCACATATCATAAAACAATGTAATTGTAACAGTATGGATATGTTTTTTAAAAGAGATATCTAACTATGCTCCTAGATTCTTTGCAGACTCTTTGGTGACTGGTGTTATAATGAATGTAGAAAACGTAGAAGGCCTGCTCATGTCAATGAAAGCACCAGCAGAAAGACGCATTCACTGCTGTGTGTTAAAGGAGGAATACAGGTCTAAGCTGTGTTTGGTAGCAGAATAAAAAAAAAGAGCTGGAGACCAGCTACCGGTGAGGGAAGTAGACGAGAGCTCAGTAGAATAAGGAAATATAATTAGGTGCAGAACAAATGGCAGGTCACAGGCCCGGTTGCAAGAATACATATTTGAGAAACTATGTAGATATGGCAGTGCGGAGGCGCAGAATAGGTGGGAGGTTAGAGGCTTTCCCAGGGAACGGATGTGTAGGGAGTATAGCATTGTCAGGCTTCAAGTACAAGAGAAGTCAAAGGCATAGCGGTGGTGTGGAAGCATAATTAATGATAACATGTGCACCTAAATCGTATTTCGTAGACACGTGACTGTTTATGCAGAAAGTATAACCCTTTGATAATAATGTTGTACTTTAGCAGATGTTCATCTACCATGCAAATGTATGACGTATTTACAATAGGACATGTATAAAAGAAACCGTCCGTTGCATTGTAAGTTGAAGCTCAGATTCCAGTTCCACTGAGTTGACTGACCTTCAACATGTGTGCTTGTTTTTTTTATCTATTAAAGTCTGTACTGTTTTGTCAGCAGAAGTCGTGTTGTCTTTTCTTCCATTCAGCAACACTGGCACATCACCGTATTAGGGGGCCACCAGCAGGGGGAACAATTTATGAAAGCACCACCAAAGAGGAGCAGCTCAGTCTTCTTGCCATTCAGCTATAAAGAATTTAAGTTCGTCCATAGGGCAATTGCAGTCAAACAGGCATGGAAATTAGCATCTTTTGCAGCTATATTGTCCACAAAGAGAGCACAGTTTGCTTATTAACAGCAAAGGACATGGGGAAAAAAGCCAAAACCCCAAATATGCTCTGCCAGAGGGGTAACATAAATATTGAAGTGAGGGCTACAGTAACAGCCATGCGGTAGCCCACATATCAGAAGTCTCGCCTGAGAACGGTAGGATGACAAAATGTTCGATTGAGTACAGTCTTTCAAATTGGAATGTAGTCAGTCCTGAGCTTTATCCTTGATGCCTATAGGGTGAAGCTTTTGACATAGGGTGATATGAGCGAGACTGTGTTAAAGGTGGTTAATTCAAGAAGAATCAGAGCCACAATGCCTACTTTGTTAAGGAACTGTAGTAACATGGTTATCTGTATTATGCCTTAGAGTGTTTGGAACGCGGAACCTATGCATGTCATCTGGAAAGGATATTATTGTTGGGGCTTGGAATGTATTACTTCACTCAGAGATAGCCCTGTGATAGTGCTGCATGCACCTTGTATTTACCTGCTTACTTAAATAAAGAAGAGAAACTACAACTGTTTCCCAGCGTGGTTACTACACGGATTTTGGCGACGAGCTGGCTACTCCAGGAACCCATTTTTCAGGATATCTCTTCATACCCTGTGTTGGCCCTGATGCCAGGAGGAACTGAAACTACCCTTGAATTCCCGTGTGAAGCCTCTACTGTTGTGTACATCGTTCTGTCGTGTACATCGTGCAAGGAACAATTGGAAATCATCGTGGATTCACTGGGAATTCAATTCAAGTAAGTGTAACGCTGTGCTAGTTACAGCTTACCAACGGTCACTTTCAACGGTCTTCTCCTTGACTTTCAAACCCCGTATTGCCCGCGCACATCTGTAGTCCACCGCCATTGCTTGCGCACATCTGCCATTCCACTGTCTTCAAGGCAGAGCGTCTTGCATGCACCGCATTCTCTTCAAGACAGGAGACTGCTCGTCAAGCAACAGAGTAGAAGCACCACTACGCGGCGCACGCAAGAGGTCACCCGACGTCATTGCGCACTAGAGGGCACGGATGGCTGCCATTTTAAAGTAAAGTGAGTCGGTTCCTGAATCTCGGAACTCTTCTTACCACCCGATTTGTTCCACAAGAACGTGTTAAGTTTGCGGTTCATTTCGAATAAGGATAATGAGCAAATGGTACTGCTTTACTTTTTTTTTCTGTTACATGTACTTATTAAGGGTGCGTGCAGCGCTATGATTGCTTTGCCGATTACTGTTCGTGTCTGAAAGGCATTTGTCCTCAGTCTTTTACTTTCTACCGGCATTGTGCTCGGCTTACATTAAGTTATCAGTGGAAATTTTTCACCAAAAAGGAAAAAAAGGATTCTTATGTACTGTTTAGGTCCCGAAGGTTTGCGTATTTACAATGAGTTACAAAAACATGAGAGTGGGGGGTGATATTGATGTATTTAAAGCTGCGAAGATGGATCTTGATGATCACTTTTCTCCTGTTTGCATCGCTGTCACTAGACACTCTTTCTTTCAGAGAAAACAAGAAAAGCATGAAAATATTGAAGAGTATGTTTGAGCTTTGAAACTATTAGCGAGTAAGTGTAGATTTGCGCAATTGCATGATGAGTTCATTCGTGACCAGGTGGTTATGTACACGAAGAATAAGACTATGCAAGATAGATAATGGGTGGAAGGTGAGGGTTGTCTTAAAGATATTGTGGCGATGGTAAAAAAGGCTGAGCTGTTTGAGCGTTGTGCAAAAACTACCCTTTCTCATGATAAGAAGGACTCCGAAGTCATGGGAAAGATTTTGGATAATAAGTGAGGGCACAAGATGAACCGTGACTATAAAGTTGAGAAAAAGAAAGGAGAACATTTTGAGCCTAAACAAATTGGCAACTTGGTATGTTACAGATGTGGTAGTTTCTCACACTCAGCTAGAAATGTCCTGCAAAGTCTGCAAAGTGCCTGGAGTGTGGCATCATTGGTCATTTTGCCATGGTTTGCAAAAGAAAATCTAAGAAAAAATCTAAAGGTAAAGTTGCTTGTGTACAAGAAGGGGAGGAGGATAGTTATTCAAGCTCAAGTGAGGAAGACGTACAAGCCAAATACATTCAAAAGAAAAAAGTGGTACTTAACATTTCTGATGGTTCCTCCTCTAAACCTTTGTGCCTAGTTTCATTAGTTGGTATTACCATTCAACTTGCGGCGGACTCAGGGTCCCCATACACCATCGTTGCCCAAGATATATGGGAAAAACATTTCACAAAGAATATTGGTGATTGGTTAGAGCCTAATGATATTTCTCCTGAAAGTTATACTGGAGAAAAAATGTATGTCTTGGTATACAGAGTTTTGGTGTTTCGTTTCAAAGAGAGACATGCTACTGGGAAGTTGTATATTGCTAAAGAGGGGCCATCAGTTTTGGGGTGGAAAGACCAGAAGAGTTTAAACATAATTCTTGACCCGAACAGTAAGGAGCAAGTCTTGATTTCTTGTGATGGAGAGGACACCAAAAAGTGGGTTTTACAAGAATTCCCTACAGTGTTTGCTGGTGAAATGGGCAAACTCAAAGGATTTACTCACCAAATTCGATTAAAAGAGGGGGCTATGCCAAAGGTACATAAAGCTTGCAATATTCCTTTTATTGTTCGAGATGAGGTCAAGGCTGAGTTAGAGAAATTGTTAAAGACTAATGTTATCGAACTGGTTGAAGCATCCGAATGGGTTACTCCATTGGTCGTTGCCCGGAAATACAATGGTAAAGCTCGTTTGTGTGTGGACTTGAGGTATCTGAACAATAATATTCTGGTGGATCAATTTCCTCTTCCTAGAATTGTTGAAATGCTATCCTTAACATGACATGCTAAGTGGTTTTCCACTTTGGCCCTTTCTGCAGCATAACACCGGGTTGTTTAAGATACCGAAAGCAGACATTTCACTACATTTTGTACACCTTTTGGGTGCTATAGATTTAAACGTATGCCTTTTGGGTTGGCGTCAGCCGCTGCAGTTTTTCAGAGGTTGATGTCGAAATTATTTGGTCACATTCCTGAGGTGGTTTTCTTACAAGATGACATCTTAGTGATGGGTAAGAACAAAACTCATCATGATGCCATTCTTAGGGAAGTGCTTACTATTCTCAAGGATAATGGTTTGTCCGTTGAAGGTAGTGAGTGCAAGTTTGCTGAAAAGTCTGTTACGTACCTTGGGCATGAAATCTGTGACAGTGGTATCAAACCAAAGAACAAACTGGTTGATGCCATCAACAATGCTCCTGCACCCAAGTCATAGGACGAACTCAGATCTTTCCTGGGTTTAGTCAAATTTTATTCGAAATATGTAAATCACTTTTCACAGAAAACATAGGAGATGCGTCTGTTGATGAAGAACAAAGCTGCTTTTGTATGGAGTGATGCGTGTCAAAAGGCATTTATGGATATCAAAATGGCCATTTGAAATGCTCCTACGTTACAAGGGTTTGACCCTTTTGCTAACACTTTTGTCACCACTGATGCCAGTGGTACAGGGTTGGGTGGTGTGTTGTCCCAGATGTCTATGCAGGGTAATGAAGTGGTTGTGGCTTTTGCATCACGCTCATTGTCTCCTACGGAGGAGAAGTACTCTGTCATAGAGCGTGAGACAGCGTGTGTATGGGCCATGGAGCATTTCAGGAAATTCATTTGGGGTAAGAAATTTATTCTGCGCTCTGATCACAAACCTTTGACCAAGTTACTTACCACTGAGGGTCTTTCAAGCGCTTCAGCTAGAATCGCTAGATTATCTATGAGACTCCAAGACTTTGTGTATGAAGTACAATATGTTCCGGGAGTTAAGAATGTAATCGCTGATTTCCTCAGTAGATTATCTTTACCGCTGAAGGAAATTGACCAAGATCCTTGGAGTGATTTTTGTGTTGCCAGTATATTTTCTGACACTTCTGGTTTGCGAAAGGTTGAGTGGGAAGATGAGTACGAAAAAGATGGGACTTTACTTACTGTGAAAAATAAGATTACGTATGGTTGGTCTAGTGACTGCAAGGGTAACCCGAAATTAAGAGCTTTCTGGGAAGTGAGGGACGAATGAAGTATTGATGATGAATTTGTTTGTAGAGGTGAAAAAATGATTCCTCCTAAAGGAATGCAACAAAGAATTGTTTCTATTGGACTTGAAGGCCATCCTGGGATTTCCCGCACTAAAAGGAACATTAAGGCACTGTATTGGTGGCCCAAAGTGGATTTGGAAATTGAAAGGTTTGTACGCTCGTGTAAATTGTGAGTGTTCTGATAAGACTCAAAAACTCTTAATCCCCCAATCTACCTTTGGAAGATGTTGCGTTAGATATTATGGGACCTATGTTGTGGCAAGATAGTGCTAGTAAGTACGTTTTGGTTTTGGTAGACCTATTTTCCAGACGGATTGAAGTGGAAGTGGTCAAGAGGGTTAACGCTGATACTGTTATCAGGTTTCTTGAAAAGTGCTTCATAAGAGAGGGTTTTCCTGCGTCCATTCTTACGGACAATGGTGTACAATTTAAGTCTGACATTATGAAAAAGTTTGTGGAAACGACTGGCATCAAACAGATTTACGGCTTTGTATCATCCTGGAGGTAACTCTATTGTGGAAAGAGTTAACAGAGTGATAAAGGGTGTGTTACAATTGGCAAGCAAAGGAAATAAAAATTGGGACGATGAACTGGATAAATTGATTTGGTCTTATAGAGTGGCAGTCTATGACACTGTTGGGGAAAGTCCTTTTGGACTGATGTGAGGTAGATTTCCCTACTGCAAGATTAATCCAGGGTGGATGGGTAGAAGTAAGAGGTACGAGTGGGACTGTGATTAGGTGAGAGAGTGTATTGCCAACTCTCAAAGTAAGAATAAAACATATTTTGATGCCAAACATGGTACCAAAGAAGTATGTGTGGATGTTAGACAACTAGTCAGTGTAAAGTGTGGTAAAAAAAAGTTGGCAAACTACACTCTGTTTTCTAAACCCAAGAAAGTGACTAAAGCCATGCGCAACATGGTTGAATTGGATGATGGCAGTGTTCACCACAGGAGTCGCATTTCTATTGCACGCCATCATGTTTCCGTGAATGAAAAAGGTGTGAAGGTGAGGGGAAGGGGCAGTTATTGGTGGATGGATGCCTTGGCCATTGTTGAGGGGAGGAACCAGTCGGAAAAAGAGTTTGAATGTTTACCTTCACTTTCGCCTTTGCATGAGACGGTACCACAGGACGTCTTGGGTGTACCCGAACCTGGGAGTGAGCATGAAGGTCTTGTGGATGGTGTTGCACCACTCGGTCAAGATACTGGTTCGTGTATGGAGACTGGGCTGGCAGAGAGATCAAGGTAAATTTGGTAGACTTATCAAAACTCCGAAGATTCTTGAGGAGTTTGTTTGCTATTAGATGTTCACCTTTTTCTAGGTCTGCAATTGTGTTTTGTTTTTGTTTTTATTTTTAAGGGAAGGGGATGTGTAGTAACATGGTTATCTGTATTATGCCTTAGAGTGTTTGGAATGTGGAACCTATAAATGTCATCTGGAATGGGTATTATTGTTGGGGCTTGGAATGTATTACTTCACTCAGAGATAGCCCTGTGATAGTGCTGCATGCACTTTGTATTTACCTGCTTACTTAAATAAAGAAGAGAAACTACAACCTTTTCCCAGCGTGGTTACTACACAGATTATTCAAATATTGTCAATCATAATTGTAAGTAAGGCAGTTTCAATGCTGCGGAGAGAGTGGAAACCTACCTGTGTGTCACCCAGAAAGCAATTAGATTTTTTAAAAAGCTGATCAATTGCCTCTTTTTCCATAAGCTTAGATGGAAAAGGAAGTAAGGAAATGGGAAGATAGCCAAAATCTACAGGATCAGCAGTCTGCTTCTCAAGGCTCGAGGAACAATAGCAAGGGACAAAGAATTATTACACAAGGAAAGAAGTTTCGGAGCTCTATATTTAAGATCCAGACCATACATTAGAGGAGGGCAGGGGTCTAGAGACCCAGATCTTGTAGAATGGATGTGAGACAGTAACAAATCCAAACTCTTCAGACAGAGCTGAGAATAGAGGAGACACTGAAATGTGACAAAGGTTGAAGGTAGATCCCTGCTATAAAAGGAACTAAATATATGTAGAATAACAAGGTGAGAAAAAGCTTTTCACAATCTTAAGTTTCCTTATAGGAGCTGTTTGGATCTTGAACCACAGGCACATACTGTCTCATTGCGTGCGTGCGTGCGTGTGTGTGTGTGTGTGTGTGTGTGTGTGTGTGTGTGTGTGTGTGTGTTTTTTTCGTTTTCCCCGATGCTTTACAATGCTGCTTGACTGCTGTAAGGTCGTTGGTTTACCAGGGTGCAGATACAATCTATCTTTGGGGGAACGATTTTGTTTACAAGGAGCAATGTGATCAAACACATTGATAATCCAGTTGTTTGAAGGAGCTTTCATCTCATGAATATTGTGTCACCAAGTAGCAGAAGTATAAAGGCTATGTAACGGTCTGGTAAAATTCTTGGTAGTATTTTGGACTAGCGGGTGGGATTTATTTGAACAGTAGTCAGATGGAGGTTTAACATGAGAGAGGACAAGACAACCGCGAAAAGAGCACTGTAAGATAGTTGGTCCAAGAAAAAGCTATTGGGGGTCATGAAAGTAATTTCAGGGTCGCCAGGGTTCGCAGCAGCGACAACTGGCTTGCCTCTGACAACCCCTGGCACTGCCTTTGCGACCCCCTGGCCTCGGTGGTGGCAAAGACAATGCTAAGACCGGAAGATAAACTGTTGTGATGTGCACTGTTCCTGCAGCTCCGACTGCAACACCAGGCATTAAAATCTTAGTTCTGCAAAACAAATACATACAGCTGTTTAAATTATACTCTTCTGAATAAAATTAAATAAAAAATATACATTTTAATCAAGATGTTGCCAATTTTCATTATTGTGAACATATGCAAAATGATCTGTTTGAATAAAAACCTCCCCCGTGTGCTTTAGTCAGTGATAATGCCTTAGAAGTGATGCTAAAAAAAATCACCAGATGAGAATGTACTGCAACTGCCAATAACGAACTGTGCCATAGTCCACTGGCTTGATGTGCTTGGTATCTTTCAAATACTTTCACTAGTGCAAATGTTGAGGATTAGTCTAGGCTAATTTAAATGTATGCTGATTTCTTTACTTACTACTTCTATTGTTGAATGATATTAAATGCAGACAGCAAAGGTATGTTGTATTGACTGAGAGTAAGGATTGATGTTCTGCCCTACATATAAACACCAAGAATGAGGCTTGGTTACAATACTTTATTTATCATTACTTTAGACTTAATAACTGGCTCACTACTTTGTAAGAACATCCATGCCGTTGTGCTTGACAATTTGGTTTGTTGTGCTCTATTTTAATACTTTGCATGCATTGTCTGTAAAGTTCAATAACCTGTTAATTAAATACGTCTCATAAGAGTTTTCGTGTGCTTACAGGGTAAGTAGAGTTGTTTGTTGAGTATGCAATTTAAGTTCATTGTGACTTGTGGCTTCCGTATTTCTCTGCATGTGTGATCCTGCACTGCATGAACGGTTATTAATTCATTCTGCAGTGTGACTTTTTTTCGTTACTAAAAAGCTGTGAAATATTGAGGCCGATTGTCATAAAGGGCATTTAATTTTAATAAACCTTCCTAGAACGTGTAAGTTCCGTTATTAACACGTCGATTGTTCTTGAGGACACAGTACGGCTAAATCAGTGTTTCATGTTTCTAGTCAGTACAGTGTGTGTAAATCAACACTGCTTAGGACGAATTTGAACCGCACCCTCCTAAAGTGGCATGTATTTCAGTACCACAGATTTTTAATTACGGACAAAGAACTTTAAAACATCAATTGCGCAGAGAATAGGCAGCATATGAAAGGGTACTACAGACTGACGTTAAGTGTGAGATAAGTATTCCGTTATACTGGATTGACAGGAGCAGCTGTTATTGTCACATTGCACGAGTGTTATAAGAACATTTTAATGCATGCTTCATTAAGACCGGGGGGAATGTAAACACGTTTAGTATGTTCAGAAATTCAAAATACATTGTGTAGTTCAGGAACGAAATGACAAAAGATTTAGGGGACTCCAGCAGACTTTGCTGAAGGGGGGGGCCATACAGCGGGAACACTAAGCTCCACACTACTTCGCGCTAGGAGGCACTGACTTCCGCTTTGCCCCGTCTAGCGCTGATAAGCGCTTTAGCCTGTCCGCAACGCGGGATTTTAGTGGACTTTGCTGAAAGGTAGCCATACAGCGGGAAATCCAAGCTCCACACTGCTTTGCAACAGGAGGCGCCGACTCCCACTTTGCCCCGCCCACCGCCTAGCGCTGATAAAGGTTTAGCCTGCCCGCGGGGTGGAGTAATGAGGCTACCGCCTCGGTATCCAAAAAATCACCACTGTCAGAAGGAATCTGACAGACGAAAACAAGACACAGACTGGGTGTGCCCAGGCCATGACCGGGCCCATCTACGCCCTTCAGCACCATGAATTGGCAGGGCAGGGCCACCCTCCTTGGCCTTTTGTCTAGACAGTGGCGGCTCCTCCGCTAAGGCGGAGGAGCATCGCCCCACTGCTGTGCAGCAGCGAAATAAAGGAAAAATAAAATGATAGTAACTTGGTTTTTATCATTTTATTTTGTCCTACTGCAGCAGCTTTGTAGGGCGGGGTGGGGCTGCTCTGACACCAGGAGCAGGGGGCGTGGTAAGCACACTTTGCAAGTGCGCATGAATGTTTGGCCGGCCGTCTGGGGCCAGCCAAACATTCATGCACATTTAGCATGTTCTCAACCCAGGCTGCATTACAGCCTGGGTGGAGAACATGTTCAGGCTCCCATTCCATATCCCATAGCAGTATCTGCTTCAGCAAGCCTTCGTTAGGAGGTTGGGTTACCCCACTCCCAGTTATGACCACTGTAACCAGATCTTATGAGCACTGACTAGGAGGGTCCACAGCCCCGGAAACTGCTGTGTGTTTGGTAAGCTGTTAAAATCTCACATGCTCTCAGCGTGCTTAGTTTTTGTTTTGTTTTTTTTCCTCCAAATCATACATTTAAATATTGTCCGGGATGGGGAAACGTAAAATCCCTGCTTTATCCAATCCTAGTTCGTCTTCCTCATCTCTGGATGGTTTCATCAAACGTGCCATGGGGGCAATAAGGAAGGAAATTGAGCATGTGGAACGCCGTCTCTCGGGCTCTGACAGCTGGTGCAGGGTCCTTGCTTACGCCTCTAAGGAACTCAGCCTCCTAGGCTCCGCGCAACACTGCACAGGACCAAGGGCATGAGTCAGGACATAAGTCAGCATCAGTCCCATCCTCCACCAATGACATTCCTCCAGTTGAGCTTGGTTTGAATCCAGGATTGGATACTACTCCACCAAGCAACAATGGCCACCTGTTGCCCCCCAACCTAATCGAGCAATTAATCCTACCCGGTTTAATTTAGAGATTTCAGACTCTTTTCAGAGGTCCAATATGTGGGATGTGATAAGAAATGTGTTCCTTATATTCTAGACTGGGGACTATTGAAGAACTTTTAATAAGACAAATGGAGTTACTTCTACCACCAACCAATCTATCATGTGCTCGCAGGAGGTTGGCGGGCCATCATCACATCCTTTAATGTCTCTCCCTGACCCTGGCCCGGGGCCTTGCATATTCCAACTCCAGAAAAGTCAGTTGGTTGATATCCCCCCTCGTCCAGCAGCATATCAAACTCCAACCCTGCACTTATGATGGGGTATATGCGAGAAGGAGGTAGGGTGATTCAAACATCCCGAGGGGAGACCAAAGTATCGGTAGACCCCCCAATTCAGTGCTCGCCACGCAATATTCACACCCAGCTACAATTACTAATACAGCTGTCTCCCCTGACATGCAGCTGACCAATTCTATATCTGCCAGGAACTTGTTGATAGGGTGGGGTTAGAGGGCTGCATAGTAGAGGGGTTGGGTGTCCCAACCTAGAAGTGATTAACTTACACCCTGCTTGTTCCCCTATGTGGTAATCACGGCAAATATTCCTCCTCTGACTCAGGGCTCAGTATAGTCGCCTATTCAATTAGGGAATAAAGTTCTAAATTGGTTACAGTCCCCAGTCGGTATTCCCAATCCAGTTACAAGCACAATGGGCAATGCACATAAAGTGCTGTGTGCAAAATATGTGCCCTTAGGAGCATTTTATGGATAAAAACATTATCATCTTTCATCTTAGGAATTACGATAAAGTACAGTTACATTCCTAAAGCCAGCCCAGCAGACTTTTAGATCAAGTACCCTATCCAGGATGTACAACATCATTTAGCAAACAGACCATACAAATTTAAAATTCATTTTTACTACTAAAAACATGAAGATAAAATTCCTTACAGAGAAGCTAAAACATAATTATGCTAAAAATAGTATGGAAACCATAAGGTACAGATCGTTTCATATCCCTGCCAAGTTTGGTTACTGCATTTCATAGCGTTTCCTAATGCCCAGTGCTGTTTTAATTAAATTCATCATCGCAATACAAACGGTAGAATTAATCAATGATTGCAGATATTCGTAGCCCTCTACATATGTACATGGGTGGATATTCTTTAGTAGGGGTCTCAAGAATCTACTTCTTGGTTCATTATAGTGTCAAAAAAGAATAAGGTGCATAGTGCTCTGAAGGGTGCTATTGTCACATGGGCAAAAACTAAGATTGTCCGACCACCCAGATTGTTTAGGGAAGGCGAGCAGAAAGTGTAATGTACCAAGGCGAAATCTTGTTAAATAAAAACGCATCTGACAATTCATATTGAAGGATAGGTAAAATTGCCGGTTGGGCATGAAGGGGCAGTTAGGGCCAGGTACCTCTCGATGAAAATGACGCAAATGTGCCCAGGCCCTATACTCCTTCTTAATTATACCCTTGGCGTTTGCGGGAATACTTGACGGAGTTTCATAAAACTCACCCAACCCAATGTCATAAAGCCTATCCTTCACATACCGAAACCAAGGAATCGTCCTCACTTTATCTAGATTAAGGCAATCTTCGATTATTTCCCCGGAGAACTGTAATTCTTCTGTCAACCATATTTTGGACCATAAAAACAAAGGGGCAGAGCTGATACGATCCTCTAAGTAGTCCATCCCCACTTCTCGATGAGAAAAAGAAGTGGCCGAACTACTTGGGATCATCAGTAAACGTTTTATAAATTTATGTTCTACCACTTGTAGCGAGTGGCTTCTTTGATGGCCCCATACACCTGCCCCATATGATGCCACCGATACACATTTTGCATTATATAAAGTAACAAGCTGTGGCACTGGTCTATGGCCTAACTTGCAGGCAAACCTAAAGAGCCCCTCCACTACTCTGCTAGTTTGTTGTGCCCTCATGGTGATCAAGGAATCCCATTTCATGTCCTTGCTAAACATATTCCCCAGGTATGTAAATTGTTCCACCCTTTCGATCGATTTCCCCTAACATTAAATCTCCTGGTTTTTGTCTGTTTTGGGCCACATACCATTATATAGGACTTAGAGAAATTGACATTCAAGTCTAGTGTCGCCATGAAGTTTGTAAAGGCGTCCAAAGAGACCTGGAGGCCATTCGCCGTCAGTGCCATAAGTACCGTATCGTCCGCGTATGAAAGTAGCGGAACCGGTTGCCCTTTAACTTGAGGAAAATCGATTTTGTGGCTTAATAAAAATCCTCCAGGCCATTCGTATATATTAAAAAAAGAAAAGGGGCTAAAATGCACCCTTTTCGGACTCCTTCTGTTGAAGCAATAGGCTTTGTTCTTTCCCCATGTGAGTCGAATCTTATTGAGACAAAGGTATTGGTATGTAACCTTTTTAAAAGCAAAATGAATGCATTTTCAAAACCCATCTCTGCCATCAGTGCCCACAATTTCCCCCTGTTAACAGTGTCAAACGCGCTTGACAAGTCCATGATGTCAAGGTGAATGGAGCCACTCCTTGCCCTCATGTACTTGCCCATAATCAGGGACAAATTCAGGCACTGTTCTGTAGTTGCCAACCCTCTTCGGAAACCATATTGCATTTTAGAAATAATCCCCTTACCATTAGCCCATGTTTCTAATCGTGCAAGGATTACCCTGCCCAGTACTTTGACCATAGAATCAATGAGGGAAATAGGCCTATAGCAGGCTGGATCATTTCTGTTCCCTTTTTTAAACACTGGGACAACTATAGCCTCTTTCCAAGACAGTGGGATCGGACCGGTCATAACTGAATTAAAAACGTGGGTCAACAGGGGGGCCCAAAGGTTTATAGTCAACTTGAATAAATCCAATGGAACTCCATCGGGGCCCGGGGCCTTTTTGCCTATCCCTTTTGCAAGTGCATCCTCCACCTCTGTCACCGTGAGTGAGTTACTAAGCTCTACTGCCTGTACCATATCAACTATTGGCTCCTCGTGAGATACGGACAATTCCCTACCATTTGGGTTAAAAATAGACGCAAAATGTAGTTTCCATGTGTCGCCCAGAATCATGGGCTCCATTTTCCCTGCTTCCTCAGTGAACTGAGGGTGATTGATGATAGCCCAGAAGCTTCTACTGTCTTTGAGAGCGCTAGCTCTCTCCAAGTCCTGCCAAGCATTGTGCCTTAATTCTTCTTTTCTGGCCCTAATAGTATTTTTATATAAGCACGTGGCCTGCTTTATTTATTCTCTATTGCAAGGATGTAATTTAAGAGCATTTTTAAGGACTTGTGGGCCCTAGAACAATCTGCATTAAACCAACGGAACTCCCGATTCTGTTTGGGCTTAGCCTGACATATTAATTTTTTTGCTACAGTGGAGGAGAGCCATTCAAAATTCTGTACTATTATAGCTGGAGAAGAGTCATATTCCAGACAAGCTATGATCAAATGATAATTCGATCGTATAATTTCCTCCTCAAATAAAATCGGGTTTACTTTTCCCCAATTCAATCTCACACCTTTATTCCGATTGTATTCAATCGAACGGTCATCTCCCCCTGTAGTTTTGGCTATTGCTTTGAATGACACTATTAAAGGATTGTGGTCGCTTGCTATCTCTGGGTTTACATGGAAATCACATACTAATGGGAAATGCTCCTTAGAAATAAAGATAAAATCAATAAAACTTTCCCTACCCCTACCTACAAAGGTTGGACACTGAACTGTAAAATTATTAGTCAAACTTTCCAGATTATTCTCCATAATGATAGTATTCAATGCCTCCCCCTGAGGAGTATGAATGAAATGCGCTAAGGGCTGTTCATCAATGTCCCGGATACCACATACTCTTTCATTGCTGTATTTACACGCAATACTATTAAAGTCCCCCACCCATAAAACACATAGGGGTTGCCACTTCCCAGCAGCATTGGCAATTTCCATTCGCAAGGCTTCAATAACATGGGATTCCTTGGGATCAAAAATATTATAATACCAATTTACAAGTAAAAATCTCTCTTGGAACATATTAACAATCATGATTAACTGGAACCACTGGGTAAATCCTAAACACTTAGCTTTTACAGATCCAAATCTAACTGATAGTAGAGTTACCAATCCCCCCTTTGCCCTCCCCGACGACGAGGCTTTCGAAGGACAAGAAAGGCCTGGTAACCCTCGAGCTCTATACTATCTTTCGACCACGTCTCCTGTAGGCAAATGACATCGAATTCCCTAATATATTCCAGCCAAACCTCATCGTTAATTTACTCCGAATACCTGCTATATTCCACGAGATTAGCTTGACTGGAGGGATAGAATGGACCAGGCCCTTATCCAATGATGGGACTGGTAAAGTCAGGGTGGTAGCCATGAGTGTTGGTAATAGTCCCTCCCCTAGGTTTCTTCTTTCAGGGGTAATATTTGCAGCTACCATGTACGGTGTTGGAGTACTCAAATTCTCATCTCTTATACCATCAGGGTTGGTGTTATGATCCTCAGATGGATTTATAGTGCCCTGGACCTTTTTAGCAATGACTCCCCTTACAGCTCTATTTATCTTGCCATTATTATCATTACCCATATGCCCACTGGATTGTCTAGGTAGTCAATCGACCTCATTAAGATCCATGAGTGCCTCATATCTATTAGGATGGAAGATGGAAGGATGCGTGGGGGCATCAAAAGTGTGTCTGCTTTGCGTAAGCCACAAATAAGGTGTCATTGGCTGTCTAGGGGGGTAAAAGAACCCCAAAGGTTGCGCCCTTATTTGTTCAGTGGGTGAATCTTTCATGTGGTGTAAGGCATGATAAACACAATTTGTATAATTAAAATTAAGAACGACACAGTCCCCTGCAATACTCTTCTTAGTACCCCCAACCCAACTCACACGCCTGGCCATAATAATGTGCCTATGCCAATTAATTTGCGGTAGAGTTTTTTTGGAGCACCAATGGGCCGCTTTATTAATGAGGCTCTGGCAACTTTCTTTTTGATTATGGGACAACCTCGGTACCCCCATTAGAATTAAGGTATATGGGGTACTCTCTGGGGGTAAGTGTAGCCTATTTACAAGCCCCCTTCCATCTAGAGTGTCATTCTTCTGAGAATTATACATTGTGTCCCTAACAGATAGACTACTCCTATCCCTAAGGCTGGGGATGTTAGGGGGCGGGGCGCCCCGAGCTGCATCAAGGCTCTGCATGATAAAATTATCATGTAGAGCAGGGTTTTCGTTTAACTCAGCCGGGGTGTTAATATTTCCAGCCTCTTTTGTGTGGCCCAAGTGTAAAGTAGTAATCCTCTGTATAGCTGATGCATTACTAAGGGCGGACCTATCCGCTATACCCACCACCAGGTTTTCCCTGCACCCTTTCTCTGGACCCCTTACCGATAGGCCTCTCTCATTTAGAGACTGTGTTGGAGTTTCACCTACTCGTTCTAGGGCTTTACAAACAATAGTTAGCTGCTCCTCGATCTTAGTTAATCTTACAAAAATCGGTGCCATGGCTTCCTGCACAAGATTATTCAATTTCACAACAAGGGTGTCCAATTCACACTGCCCCCCATTTACTAGTCCCCCGGCCAATGGTTTGAAGACTTGCCCTGAAGCATGACTTTGTGATTGTTTAGATCTTTTAGTTTTGGGTGGCTGAATATTGATCTTATTGTCAATCCCAGCTCGTTCCTTTTACCGCCGTTCGCGGTCAATTTGCCGGGCTCCACTGATGTAGGACAAAGACTTACTTCCTCATTACGTGAACCTTGTACCTCTCCCTGTGTTAAGACAATAACAGTGGGAATTAATGGGGCTTGATGACTATCCACTGTAGTATTATCTGCTATGTCCAGATGAGTCATTATTTAGGGGCACAGATTGGGTATCCAGTGCTAGTTCTACAGTCAATGGCAATGAAAGTCTGCGCTCTGCGCGCTCTATCTCTTTATTTAACGCACCCACCGCCTTCTGCAAAAAACCGTCAAGAGTTGTACCACTTGGTTTTGTGGCGGGGGCGGGCTTTCGCTTTCCCATACTGTGTTACACCTTTGTCTTCTATATGGCCTTCAATAGCTGATAGTCAAGGCCGATCCACCAAATTTACCTTATGTAATCCTTGTAGGTCGGACACAAGACAGCACCACTTGAGTTGCAAACGTTTAGGAATCACTCGACCAGGAAACCAAGAGAAAGAGCCCAGCCTCCTCCGGGCGCAGACGGGCCCGCCCTTGGCCCGGGCGCGGCCCGCGCCGCGGGTGTCGAGGCTAGGGTGACCAACTGGCATGGGTGCAAATTCAGGACGGTGAGTGTAAAAATTCAGGACAAAGGGTCAAAATTCAGGACAAAAATTCAGGACAGGAGGTCAAAATTCAGGACAAAACTTCGGGACAAAAGGTATGTTTTACAGACACATCAGAGGAGGTCGCACAATAGTATATAAGTAATCCCATCTATATCCAAACATATTCATCCATTTGCAAACCTATCCATCATGTATCCTTCCATCCATCATTTCACTTATCCATCCCTCCATCCACACTTTCACTCATCCATCCATCCATCCACTCTTTCACTCATCCATCCATCATCCACCCTTTCACCCAATCCATCCGTACACTCATCCATCCACTCTTCCACCCATCCACTCCTCCATCCAGCCATTTACCCTTTCACCCATCCAGCATTCCTTTCACTTACTCATCCATCCACCCAGTCACTCATCCTTCCACCATTCACCTTTTCAGTCATCCATCCTCCCTTTCTCTCTCCATTGACCCTTTCACTTAGCCATCCTTCCTTCTATCCATCCACCCATCCTTCTACTCATCCACTCATGAATCCATCCATTGACCCTATCACTCATCCATCCTTTCACCCATTCACTCGCCCATCATCCACCCTTTCACTCATCTATCTATCCATCCTTTCGCTCCTTATCCATCCATTCACCCTTTCATTCATCCATTCACCCTTTCATTCATCCATTCACCCTTTCATTCATCCATTCACCCTTTCATTCATCCATTCACCCTTTCACTAATCCATCCAGCCATCCACCCATCACTTCACTCACTCGCCCACTTTTTCATATTAATTATGAGCTGAGCCTTTGTTTGCAGAGTTGCATACAGAAGAGGCCCATCAAGAATTTCACCCTTGCTGTAGTTCCTAAAGCAAGGGGTGGGGTGGGGGTAGGGTTCACTATGCTCCTGCAGATAGGCAGTCTGAAAAAGTGGAAGTCATGAGTCATGCATGATGCACAGTGCCATGAGGTGACTGTGACATGGTGTTGTTTCCAGGGCTTTAAGCGGGATGGGAAAAAAAGGGGGGGGTCTCTCCAAAGGGGGTGTTTGATGTAATTAAGGGCGTGGCTTAAAACACCTATGCTAAAAATCTGTGCTTAGCATAGTGTGCCGCCGGACTGGTATTTTGCCTCTTCTGTCATTGCATCCAGATATATAACACAACAAGTAACGTTACACCTACAACAAGCCAGAACTAGTGGCTTTGTCAATGGTTGTTAGTTGCATAAAATAAAAATGCAGCAACCATGGCTTCGTTGAATATAATATTGAAAATGCACTTTTCTAAAATGATGAGACTGTGAAAGAACTCTTCCCCCTTCTTTTTAACTTGTTTCACAAGCTTCTTTGAATGAACTGGATTCTCACGTAGCAGCATTGGCGTGTTTGCATATTCCTTCCATCTGACAGAATGCGCTGCCCTAGACCAAGGCTGCAGGAGGCCCACCGCATGCAGAGTAACACTACAAACTGGCCCATTGTCATTCTGTATGTGGCAATCAGCCGCAGACAGAATGACAATGGGCGGGGTGGGGCTGCTCTTGTGCTACCAGGAAGAGTGCGAGGCGGCCCCATCAGGGGCTGAGGCTTCATGCAGGGAACAGTGCTGTTCCCTGCAATGCCCAAAATTACGGACAAAAGGCGTCCGTAAAAGGGATCCTCACGGACAACGGACGTGAGGTCCAAATTACGGACGGTCCGTGAAATTTACGGACGGTTGGTCACCCTAGTCGAGGCAGCACTTTATAGCGCGATGGGCACGCTTCCCCCCCCCACAGCAGCTGATGGTACTTGGCGCTGAGTGATGCACCCTGGGCTTTCGAGTCCCACCAGGGTGTCTCGGCGATCTTGAGGGTCCGAAAAACCACAGTGGGTCAGCACGGGATGAGTCCCAGCAAGGAGAAGAGCACAACTGCGGGAGAAAATTACCAGCGCGTCCTGCGCCGCGGGGGTCGAGGCAGCGCTTTATAGCGCGATGGTCACGCCTCCCCCCCACAGCAGCTGATGGTACTTGGCCCTGAGTGAAAAATCATTTGACGCAGACTGTCATTACAAACTTTAGGCTCCCAATGTTTGCAGAGAGGATTTTACACAATGCTTCACCTGCTCCTTTGCTAGGGGTAATGTTTCTTCCTCTTTCCCTAGGCTTCTTCTATAGGCATTTATTTCAGGTTCCCGCCAGTTCTGTTTTTTGTCCCACTGACCCTCCCCTAGTGAGTAATCAGCCTTACACTCTCATACTTTCAAATTGGTATGGTGTCCTGAAAGATCTGCAGGTAGTCGATTGACTTCCGGTTGCCAAGATTATTTCCCGTCTGGGTAGTTTAAACAACCTTTTAGATTTCAATAACCCACCTCACTGCCGTGATATGCCTTTAGCAGCTATTAATGCCCCATCTTACTTAAACATTCTACGTTTAGTAGTGGGGCATTGGAGAGGAGCCTAAGCAAGGGTGATTTAGCCACTTCTTTAGATCAACCGGACAACTCCGGCACGGACCCCGATGTTGAGGTGGCGGACCAAACAGTGGATGTGAGAAGTTGGCCTGGTATATGCTGTCCACTAATTAAAGTGGGCACCTTGCACCAGTTCAAACGACCCTTATTGATGATTAGGTTAAAGACCACCTTTATTGAAAGCTATCCTAGTGGTAGCTATGGAGAGCAGCCTTCAGGCTAAGTCTCGAAGGAATGTAGAGCAGCTTGTTTTACCGGATCATAACCTCCTGAATGACCAAATGAAAGGAGAACCACACAAGGAATATATAAAATATATGTATTTATTACTAAACACTCTCTACTAACCTCTTTATGAGATTAGAGAACAAAGCACACTATATTAAATCACTAGAACGACAGTAAATAGCAGAATACACAGCGGGCTCCAGGGGGAGACCGAACCATATACTAAGAAAGTGGTATAACAACCACGACTTGACTAGACACAGAGCCTAGAGCACGTAGAATCACTGGGACCCCAAGGAACCACCCAAAGTAGTGACACAGGGGACCCACGGAGGACGGGTGCAGTGTGTGAACACAGGCGCAAGCTCCGTACAACTCTATGAGAAAGTCGCGGTTGGAAATTTAAAGATTAAGGACACTTCGGAGAGGACTTTAAGCAAACCCAGCTAAACATAGAAGGTTCTAAGGCCAGCACCCTTGAGAGTACCGAGGTACCCGTGTTACCTATCCCAGAGGAGCCGGGTGCATAGGGGTCAAGTGATGTTGGAAACCTTCGTCGTTTTCAATGGCGTGTTGCGGAAAAGTGCTGCTGCCGGGAAGATAAAAAGTGTCCGGTGTGATCCAAGCCTGGATCGGAGATGAGAAGAACCTGAAAGCAGAGGGGACAGAGTCTGGGTCACTTCACAGTGACCAGGGGCACGATAGATGAATGCCCACCGATGTCGGGTGTTTCAGGTGCGAAGAGGTGAAGCTTGACTCTGCAGCCACGGGGACCAGGAGACGTCGACGACGAACAAAGTCCGGAGGTGAGCTATCCCACGAATATGTCGAGTGCTGGGGGGGTCAGTGTCCGGAGTGAACACCAACAAGCCTTGGCAACTGCAACCCACGCGGTCAGAGGAAAGATGCTTCGGTGAGGACCAGCAAGGTCCTGGGGACTCTCCAAGCTATGGAGAGTCAGGGCACGTCTGGAGCAACCAGGAAAGCCCACGGAAAGTCAAAGTTACCTTCACAGGGACCCACAGGCCAATGGACCAGGGATCGCAAAGGGACCTCGAGCTGAATCACTAAATACCAGCCCACGGAACACTCGTGGAGTGTAGGCTGGAAATCTTCGGTGGAATTACTGCTCGGGGTCAGGACTACCAGTAGCCCAAAACACAGCCTCAGGGGTCGCCAAAAAGCATATGCTGCTGCAAATGTACGCGGTGCACAGGGGGTCGGGTTGCACGGTCCCCACGAGGGATATGGGCCTCAGAATTGCTGAGAGCGCAGATCAACCTCCGAGACCTCGGGAACCCACCTCCTGTGTTGCAGAAATCTTCGGAGTCCTCAGGAGCTCGGGAGATGCAAACCAGTCAGATGTGTTTAGGTGCCTGCCTTGCAGGGGAGTAACTCCTTTACTCCAAGGGAGATTTCTTCAGTCATCCAGCGTCGTGCAGATTGTCAAAGTACTTGGTTTCTGTAGCAGAGTTTAGTCCAGGTAAAATCTAAAGTCCTGTAGTCAGGGGTTCCTACTTTATACCCAAGGAAGGGGTGGGACAAACTCTGGGGACCCACCTATGGGAGGGTCAGGACAGAGGGGTGGCTACACCCATGTCCTTTGTCCAGTTTCGCGCCAGAGCAGGAGCAAACAGGCTCCTGCAACCGGTTTGAGCTGGACTATGCACAGGGACACCAAATGTGCCCCCAGTGAAGACATCAAAGCACTCTGAGTGCACCCACCCATCCCCAATACACTAAAGCCTGTCTGGGAGGTGGTCACACCTCCCTGTGACAGGAAACCTATTGTCAAACCTTCCCCTGCCGGAGTTTCGTGCAGCAGCAGGAGGGCATACTCGTGTCTGTGGCTGGCAGCATCCATTTTGTGATGCCCAGGTCAAGAAAGCTGGTACCAGGTGTAACGGTGTGGCATGTTTCTCCCTCTAGGATGGTGGAATCATACCTCCCCCGCCAGTTACTGGCGGGGAGGTATGATTCCAAGGTGTTTGACACCAAACACGACATGTTTCCGTGCAGCCGTTTTAAAGTTAGCATTTACCGCGAGGTTATAATGCACTTCAGTATATATGGTTGGCTGCATCACAGACAACCCCGGAAAAGAGGCTCTGAAGGCTTCAGAGGGGGCTCTGCTCATGCATGGGCACCCTCTCACATAAAACCCAGCACCCTGCCTTCAGGATTGATAAGGCCTGCCATAGGGGTGGCTGATAGGTTTATATGTGCAGTGATTTAGGATAGATATAGTGAACCTATATCTAAGTAAGGGGTGCATGCACCACCTTACACAGGCTGCAGTAGCAGACCTGTGGTGCCATTTTGAATGGTCTCTCAGGGGTGGCACAATACATGTTGCAGCCCCTGGGAGGCCTCTGGGGTACCTATGCCCTTGGTACATAGTATACCATATACTAGGGACTTATAAGGGTACCCCAGAATCCAATCTGGAGTGTACCTAAAGTACATACAATCAATTTAGAGGAGAAAGCAGCTAGACTGGGGCCCTGAATAGCAGGATCCCAGTCAGACTAAGTCGAAAACAGTGAAACATCAGCAAAAAGTAGGGATAACTATAAGAAGCAGATCCTACTCTCCTACAGTGGACACAGATTTGAAACAGATCCTTGTTGCCATGCAGCAGAGCTTAACGAAGATAGACAGCAAAATAAATGCACTGACTTTCCGAATGGACAGAACGTTGGAGAGAATTGACAAATACAGAGCAGCTGGATACGATGGAAAAAAGTGTCCGACGCCGAAGATGTAATAACGGCAGACTCGGCGGAACGTAAGCAAATGGCAAAGGCTCTGCAGCTTCTGAAAGCCAAGACTGAAGATTTGGAAGCAAGTTCCAGGAGGAACAACATATGCATAGTGGGAGTAGCAGAATCGACCCGCATAGACAACATGGAACTGTTTGTGGTGAAGCTCTTGATCACGATCCTGGGCAGAGACACATTCACCGAAATGTTCGTGGTGGAGCGTGCGCATCGCTCGATGGCCCCGAGACCGATCCCTGGGGCGCCTCCATGCCCCATAGTTGTAAGACTCCTGATCTATCGGGACCGAGACGCAGCGCTCCCAAAAGCACGAGAGTTGGGATTGTTGAAGTTTGAAGGAATGGAGCTGTCTCTGTACCCGGATTTCACGCAGCAAGTGCAGGAAGCGAGGAGACAGTTTGTACCAGCTAAGAGAAAGCTTTGCAAGCTCCAACTGGAATATAACGTGATGTACCCAGCCAAACTATGAGTCCAGGCGGACGGTAAAGCACACTACTTTATGGACACGAAACAAGTATTTCACTTCCTTAAGCAACGGGGAACTGCTGGAAGCAAACGCAACTCACCACGTGGGAAGCATGGTAACGCTGAAGCAACGCTGGAAGAAGAAGAACAATAGAAGGAACAACTCAATGTACAGACAGACAATTGAATGTACGTCCTGGCAGGTAGGTCGCAAAATGAGTCAAAAGTGCGGCTGTGATGAGGTTGATTCACGATGCCGCAGAAACAAAGCACAGACTGGGATGCATATGGTTAAAGAGTAAGAAATAGATAAATGTAAGCGGGAAGGGGTAGCATGTATAAGATCCCGTCCAGGACTTAAAACCAAAGTTATTCATAGCTGCAGTCTTGCAAGGGAACCTCAGTAAATAGCCACATGCGGTGATATAAAGAGATTGGGGGTAAATCAAAAGTTACAGTCACTGCATAGATATAATGCCTGAATATATGATTATACAGGTAGTAAACTGTGGACAGCCAGTAAACTGTAATAGAACACTAGACGGTCGGAGTTTCTGGCCTAGTAGGAAGTAGAACAGCAGGCAACATCTACCCCCATGTGTGCACCACTATATACATGTTGTAAAATGGGATTGTTGTTTTCTGTCTACAGACAGGGAAGGGGCCTACGAAGGAGGGGAAGGGAATTGTTACCGCTGTGCAAAGACGGGGGACACATAGCGTGGGAGGGGGGGTTAAGAGGGTTGAAAAACTAATGTTTAAGTTGCGTAAAAAGGAAACACATAGCCAGGCACAACATGACAACGTAACATCCAAAAGAAAAAGGAGATGGCACAGGTAGTACAGTGCGATGGGGACACTTTGAAATCACCACATATGAGGTTTATCACATGGAATGTGCGTGGTCTCAACGAACACAGGAAACTCAGGAGCGTAGTAGCATATCTGAAAAGACATAGAGTAGATATGGCCATAATACAGGAAACACACTTAACACCCGAGGCGACAATACTGACTAGGCAGCGGATGCGGGGATCTTATTATGTAGCAGGCTTCACATTGCACGCCCGAGGAGTCCTTATATGGACAGATAATCAAGCAGGGATACAGCTGACTGATATACAGATTGACCAGGAGGGACGATATGTTATAGCCACATGCCGGAAGGAAGATTTAGAAGTCGAGGTGGTAGGAGTATAAGGCTCCAATAACGATGACCCACACTTTTACTATGGTATCAGTAACCGCCTGTTACAAAGAGGTAGTCTCCCACAAGTGTGGGGTGGGGATTTTAATTGTATTCTAGAACCAGATATAGAATCGGTTGCGAGGCACTCCCCGCCGCCCATCAGCCGCTGAGGGATATAGCGGACAGTACAGGCCTGGCAGACATATGGCGACACCTGAATCCGAATGTGGGGGGCTACACACATTACTTGTCTGCATATGACACGCACACGCGTATCGATTACTGGCTCATATCAAAGAGCCTTATAACTAGGGTGGCAAAATGCCAGCCACTCGCACACACCTACTCTGACCACTCCCCAGTGATCTTAGATTTAACACTAAGGCCATGCTGCATGATACCCTTCACTTGGAGATTCCCTCCATACTCACTGTTAGCCCCTCTTTAAGTCAGAGATAGCGCAAGCAATAGAAGAATACTTTAACAATAACATCGGTACAGTGGGCAGCTTCAGCACTGTGTGGGAAGCCTTTAAGGTGTACATTAGGGGGATCGCGCTTACCAAAAACGCAGGGGTACTGAAATCTATCAGGAATAGGTTAACTCATTTTGAAAAAGAAATAGCAGAACTAGAAACACAAGAGAACAGGGGATGCTAAGATATTGGGGGATATTAAGACCAAAATAGCTGAATTCCAAGACACTGCCAAAAACAAGACTAGGCACATGGGCAAGTATGCCACGGTGAGGAGTTATGGGGAGGGGGGACGCCCTAGTGCTGCATTAGCAGCATTCCTATGCCCAAATAGAGAGCATACAACAATAGCAAAATTACTGGATGAAGAGGGCAAGGCACTTTCGGGCACAGAACAGATAGCAGACAGGTTTAAAAGATATTACGCTAATCTATTTAGCACTCTCACCACATACGACGAGGTCCCTACAAGGGACTATTTAGAACACATACAGGTGGAATGGCTTGCTACGGAGCACAGAGAACATTTAATGGCCCCATTGGACTCCTTTGAAATAAGAGTGGCACTAGCAGAAATGCCGACAGGGAAAGCACTGGGAATAGATGGCTTAACAGTGTCCTTTTATAAGGCATTTCAGGATATTCTTATCCCGCATCTAGTCACACTATATGAAGGAATGGCAGAGGCAGGAATTATGCCCCCATCACTGCGCGAAGCATTAATAGTTACGATACTAAAACCAGGCAAACAACCAGAGAATTGCTCTTCATATCGTCCGTTGTCCTTGTTAAATGTGGACACTAAAATATATGCCAAAATCTTAGCCAACAGACTAGCGCCCATATTGCCAGGAGCGATTAGTGCTGAACAAGCAGGATTCGTCCCGGGCAGAACATTAACGTATAATTTGCGGACACTGTTTGGCACCATGCAATATATTGACCCGAAGGTGAAGGCGGCGGCGGTATTCCGATTCGGTGGAATGGGTTTTCTTAGGGCCGTTCTACGTAGAATTGGCATAGGTGACATATACCTTAAACTTATAGAGGTCCTGTACAATAAGCCAACTGCAAGGATAAGATTGGGGGACATAACCACAGACCCCATTATAATCACGAGATGCACCAGGCAGGGATGCCCTCTTTCGCCACTTCTGTATGCCATAGTAGCTGAACCGTTAGCTTGCGCCTTAAGAGAATATCATGGCCATAGAGGAATACGGTATTCTGACTAGAGACTAATAATATCAGCATATGCCGATTATACACTATTATATATTCTAGACCCAGAAAGGACCCTTTCCCCAGTGTTATGAGAAGAAGTCCGGTTTGGGGGCCTTTCTGGCCTTCAAATTAATTGGGATAAGTCCATTATATTGCCACTCTCCCCCAGTACGACACAGACCACATCGGAGTTCCCTCTTCGCTGGTCAGAAGAACTGGTCCGAGATCTTAGCATTCAAATACACACAGACCCAGAGGTAGTGCTCAGGGAAAACTATGGTAAAGCAATCCAGAGATTAGGGGAAGATATTGAAATATGGATTAAACTACCCTTGTCCATGATGGGGCGCATTGCAATTATCAAGATGGTCGTGCTCCCAAAATTCCTATTCCTGTTCCAGAACATCCCAATGACGCTGTCATGTGAGTTTTTCGACAAATTAAGATCTATGTTGCTGTGGTTGGTCTGGGCGGGGAAACAACCCAGGGTACAGTGGAAGATACTGGTGCTGCCCTACTACATGGGAGGCCTCAACACCCCTGACTTGGAGTTGTACTACAGAGCTGCACAAGGAGTCCCTGTGCTGTATTGCCTAGATGACAAACATATGACACCGCTTGTTCACATTGAGAAAGATGCAGCCTCCCCAAACACACTCCCCAGAACACTATTCGGCAACCCAGCAAGGAGCAATGGGGTCCTAGATTCACTGAATTCGACGACACATGGCTGGAAACTAATACTTTGCGGGCTCCCTGATGTACTCCCCATATATGAAAGTTGAATGGTGCACGTGGTTGCGGATAAGTCAGGAAAGAGGGGTGGTAAAGGCTCTACTAATGCTAGGCATCACAAAAATAGGAGACCTTTTCGAAAATGGAGTGGCGAGGGAATGGGACTACTTTCAGGAAGTTGCAGCGCTAACCAAACCTATAACGCGATTTCAATACTTTAGAGTGAGGCATGCATTAAGGTAAATACTAGGAGAAGATATGCAGGAGCCGCTGGACATCACTGCGCTAACCGCCCTAATACAATCGGAATCTCCCTCAAAGCTAATAAGGAAAATATATACATTAGTGCAGGAGACACGCAGACACACTATTACCAAAGCGCGATTAGAGTGGCAGAGAGATGTGAATAGAATAATAAATTACAAAAGTTGGCAATATTGCTGCTCCCAGACCTGGTCAGTATCGCTAAATGGCAGACCTAGGTTGATTCATTTTAAATACATAAATAGAACATATTACACTCCGGAGATACATTTTAGGTACGGGCTCAGAGATGCAAAGGAATGTGTGCACGTTGTCATGCAGACACAGCAGATTTTATGCATGTGGCATGGTACTGCCCGGATATTGCTAAATTTTGGGGTAAGGTCTTCTGCAGGCTGAGTTCCATAGTAGGCATCACACTTGAAATGGACCCGTTGCTCGCGCTACTGGGGTATGGCAGGTAAGTCGATTCTGGCAGCAGAAAGCTAGTGGCAATCGGGCTACTGCTTGCAAAACGCAGAGTGGCAATGAGATGGGCTAAAGGTCCAACTCCTACAATAAAGGAATGGCAATCGAACATGGTGTACTGCAACACACAATCAGACGTATATAACGAATTATTACCCCCCGTTAGCCGCTCCCCTAAAAATTACTGGTCTCCATTTCAGGCATATTTGGTGGGAAAAGAGACGGGAGAACCTGAAGGTGAGCACGACACTGATGGGAGCATGATTGAGATAGCTGCACAGAGAATCTATAGAATAGGTGAGACGAGATGACAGGAGGACAGACAGACACCCAGAAAACCACAGAAGGGAAGGAATTAATAGAGCTAGAGCTGTTAAGAGTATACGTGCAACCAGGTAGTGATAAAGGGGAAGTAGGAGGGAACAGAATAGTATGGATATATATTTAAGCTGCTATGTAACCCAACAAACCTGTAGAAAATGAATATGTTTGATATGATGTATTGATGTATACGATGACAGGAGAATTGTTTAAAAAAAAAAAGGGGGCTTGTAACACGATACTCCGAATGCTTTAAGTGTTTCGTAAAATAAAATGAAAAAAATAAATAAAAGTGGAGAGAGAGGACAATCCTGACAAATACCTCGTTGGAGTGGGAAGTAGAGAGATGCCAAGTCATTCACGATCATGGAAACTCTAGGAGATAAATATATTAAGGATATAAGGTAAATACATTTTGAACCAAATCCATACCAATTTGAAGTTGAAAGCATAAAATCCCAACCCAGTCTATCAAAGGCCTTCTCAGCATCAATAGTTATTGCTGCTAAAGGATAAGGTGCTTTCCCAAGAACATAAAAAAATAAGTGTGTATTGTCTGATGCAAGCCTACCCTTAACCACTGGTTGGTCATTCCCCTATAAGGGTGGGTAATAAGGAGTCTAGGTGCAAAGGCAATATTTTTGCAAAGTTTTTGTAAGCAGCATTAACAAGAGCTATGGGATGATAATTCTTACAATATGCAGTATCTTTTCCAATCTTTTCCGTATAAGACATATAGATGCTTTTGGAAGGTGCCTTTAGTCGAATTAGATGAGATGAAGAATTGGAACGACTGTAATAATTTTGATGTTAAAAGATCAGAGAAATGGTGGACTGGGTGATTTTCCTTTCCTGACTATGGAAATGGCCTTAACTTCCTGTAGAGAGATATCTGTTTCCAGAGGGGAGAAATATATGTCTTTAATCTTGTGATATTCAATATATCAAGTAATTGGCAATGTCTGCTTGCTGGGGAACAACATCTGGAGTATATAAAGATTGATAAAAAATGTTCGGATTCAGCAAGAATTTCTTTATCTTTGAAAATTAGAGATTCTTAAGCATTCTACAAATTATCTATACTAGTTCATTGATTGTAACCTTTAGGTAATTGGCTAGTAGCTTTCCAACTTTTTCCAACCATTATTGTATTTAGCACTACTGTTGAGTAATATGGTAGAGGCAGCATGCATGGAAATTTCATTGGATCGCATCTTGGCTTTAACTAAATCATGCAAAATTGTATCTGATGTAGACAAGTAAAACTGTTGCTCTGGTTTTTTGATAGATGTTTATAACTCTTTATTTTCTATGTCAAAGTGCTTCTTTTTTCTGGTTACATAGTCTATTATGAAACCACGGGCAGTCGCTTTAAATGCATCCCATAACAATGAAGCAGCTATAGTAGGGTCTTCATGAATATCATAAAAGTCCAGAGCAAATGAGGTAAAGGAAGACGAAACTTTAGTCTTTAAATAAGAAATTATTAAATCTACCCCATGATCTTTGAACAGGGATCACGTCCAGGGTTAGTAATGACTGGGCCATGATCCAAAATCAGAATGGACCCAATTTGAGTGGAGATAAGCTTTTGCTTGAAAATATATGATCCAGTCAGTGATCTATGGACTAGGAAGTAAAAAGTATGTTCTTGTGAAGTGGGATTACAAAGTCTCCACGAGTCAGTCAAAGCTCTCTGAGAGACAGCATAGCAAAACTGTTTATGCATTTTATGCAGTAGGAATTTAATGTAAGATTGACGGTCTACGAAAGGGTCCTTTGTCTGATTACAGTCACCCCGTAGTAAGAAATAAACATCTGCATATTGAAGGAATTTCCTCTCCACATTAGTCCAGAAATTATAATCAATCTGTGTGGGATCATAGACTTTAACACCTTGAAAGGAATTTTAATAATCAGAAATTTAACAATTATCCACTTACCATCAGCATCAATTTCCTGAGATAAGACAATAAAATCACATTTTTTGTTACAAAGAATAATAACACATTTTTTCTTACTAAGGGCAGGGGGATACAAGGACCATCCTTACCCAGTTCCGTTTAAGTTTTAATGCCTCAATTTCAGAAAGATTAATTTTCTGGAGAAGTACCAGATCTGGATTGAATTTGCCTAAATGACAGAAAACTCTCTGCCTCTTTACGGGAATAATAAAACCTTTCACATTCCATGAAATAACTCTGAACTATAATAATTGCAAAATAATGAGAATTTACATGGTCTTCACTACTGACAAAGAAAAACATCAAAATATAGATCAAGCAAGTGCAATAAATAAGGGGAAACATAAATGAAAAGGAGCGAGAAAAGGAAAATAAGATAATAAGGATGCAGATGAAAAGAAGGGAAGTAAAATAAGGCCAAAGAAGACAGTACATGTCAAACAGGTGTCGACTGAAACGAACGTATCTGACTGGAATGAGAAAATGGGGATATGGTGGTGATAACACCAAGTGAAGGCGGCATGACCAGGAAGCAATACATGCTGACGCTGGAATGTGTGATACAATAAATAGGGATGGACGACGACTTCACATTATGAAAGACATCTGTGACGGAAACATAAGGCAACAGTTGAAACATCAATCGGACAACCAGGTCTCCAATATCAATAATCTAGAGACAGAAGGAGATAACTGGAAAATTCAAAGAATCATCTGAAAACTGGAAGACCTGCAAAAGACATATTAGTCATGAAAAGCACTAATGCCTGGAAGGTTTTGATGTGTCTATACCTTCACTCGTATGGTTGTTGATAAACATCCGGAGCTCGGCAAGGTTATCATAGGTTGTACTTTTTGTTTTTATAGGTGATCGTCCCAAACCAATACAGGCCTTAAAGAATCTGGGATTCTGTATTGATGACAGGCTTAATATGGAAACTCAGGCTTGCAAACTCTCAGGAATTTGCTTTGGCATCCTCAGATCCTTGAAGAGAAACCAAATACTGGCTACTACACAAGGCATTTTGGACCCCTGCCCGTTTATTTGCATTAGGGCTCCGAAACGATGCAACATGCTGGAACTGTATTCAGGAGACGGGGGACCTAGCCCACCTTATCTTTCAGTGTACTTTACTTAAATCGTTTTGGGACAAAATCTTTGCTTTCATAAATGGTGTGTTTAAAAGTACTATGGTCAGAGACTCCTTCAACTTGCCCACGGCCTGTATAGGCACAAACTTGAGAAATGATTCTGACAAAGATCTACTTGACCCGTTACTAATCTCGGCAGTGAAAATGGTCCTTGCCAACTGGAAGGACACGAGTAAGACTTCGTACAAGAGCTGGATAAACTGGATCATCCATTTCAGAGGGGCAGACAACATAGCATTACAAAGCTCTCCATGGAAACCGTCATCCAGTACGCTGTGGAACTCTCTAGACGCGTTTCTAGACTCTTACGATCCTCCATGAACAAAACGCTCACCACAGAATCCTATCCGGTGACCTTACTGTCGTTCCATCTGAATAATTGTATTTAAGTGAAATGTTCATTGTTACAAGTACTAGACTGTCATATTATGTAAAGTTGCCAATATCTGGCGCCCTTGTGCCAACATATGCATAGATATGCAAAAGCGATGTTACAGCTCGCCTAGCCGTAGCTCCTCCCTCTCTTCTCTTCTCTTTTCTTTTCCTTTCCTTTTTCCCTTCCTTTGCCTGTCCTTTTTCTTCTACCATTGGTCGCCTGGGTTAGGCTCATGTTATCCATAAAGGCGCATTACCCTCACGCTATGTAAGCACTTGTAAAATTTTGCCTTGGATACCCTTGTTTACCCTACTATATGCATTCTGTATACCTTGTGAAAATCAAAGTATTTTGGGGAAAAAAAGAAGAGTGGTGGTGAAGAGTATGGTCTGCTCTAGGCCAGACTATGGTAACATCCTGTACATTAGTAGTCCTAAGTATGTTATTAAAAGACTACAGGTAGTCCAATACCCAAATATCAGTCAGCGAGCATGACATTGGTAGCCTTACACTGGCTGCCCGTACAAAAGAGGATTCAATTCAAGGCCCTGTGTATAGCCCACAAGATAATTCATGGCAACAGCCCTCCGATCATTTCAAAGTTGATCTCCCCTTATGCTTCCACACAAACTGTTCTGTCACGTTCTTATGGACTTCTCAGGTCCCTGTGATCAGAAGAACAAGATATGGGGCCGCTCTTTTTCCTATTGTGTACCGAACCTGTGGAATGGCTTACCTATATCCCTGAAATTTGAACTCTCGGAAGTAAAGTTCAGGAAATTATTGAAAACGTACCTGATCTAGATAGGTCACTTGTGCTGTCTTGGTCCGAATTAGCACTGGGAAGCCTTGATAAGGTAGCCATGCGCTCTACAAAAGCCAAGTATTATTATTATTATCTGAAACACCCTCGGATAATACAACCCATAGTGAGCTCCGAAAGGTCGAAGTGATGGGTGGAGGTCAAGAAATTATTTTCGGCAATTAGCAGTTATCCTTGCAACATCCTGCGTGAGGAAAATCTTTCTTCCAGACCAGAGTAATTGCTTTCTCAACTTTTGCAGCATTAAGTACTTTGAGGCGATCTGTAATTTCCAAAAATGGGAGAATAACACCTCTGGGTTTAGAGGAAGAAGTAGTTGAGATCATACGTTGACCCAGCCAGTGTGCTCTTTAGATATTTAACACAGTCGAAGGTGGCAAATCAAGAAGTTGAGGCAAAAAGGAAGCATAATATTAAACTGGGTCTGCATCTTCTATTTCTTCCAGAAGGACCTAAATTTGTAGGTTGTTCCATCTGTTTCTGTTTTCTAAATCATCCGATTGCCTCTTCAACAGTGCTACTTCCTTTTCCAATAAAGTTACTTTGTGCTTATCATCTTGAATATCACTAGCTCTCTGTTCCACCTCAGAGACCCTCCTTTCAGTGAGAGACCATTTGTTATCCAGACTCTGTATGTACATTTTAGTTTCCTCCACCAACAGGACATCACACTTTAATTTCTTCAAGCGAGATGTCCATAGAAATAGGTGAGGGCAGTTTATCTGGTGAAGGAGAGGGTAATGCTTGAGTCTCTTGGTTGTAGAAGAGGCAGAATGATTTTGTGGAAGAAGGCGATGCAAAAGGTTTCAGAATAGCAGAGGGTAGTAACTCACTGACAGCCGGACTATTTGCCATTGTAGTTGGACAAGGAGAAGAATTCAGTGGTCCCGATCCCAGACCCTTCTTTGCGTGTTGTGTGGCAAAGTTTCTAAGTCACACATGGCTCATCAGACAGAAGTTTTGGACAGGAATAGCACAGCATTCTGCCGAAATATGCTGACACTCAATCACTGTAGGGCTCTACAGCTAACCTTTTTAGTCCTAAAATCATATGCTTTGCACATGCACTTTTTTCTTTTATTTATTTTTAATCTTACGTGCTGCTACCCTAAGGAGGGCTGGATCATTTTTACAAGGTTTGTGGGGGGTCGCAACCTGTTACCCGATTTCATCTAAGATGAATTGTTATGTTGTTCCCCCCCCTCCCTATTTCTATTGTATCATTTGTATGTTTTTACTGATATGTGTACTAACTTCTTAAAAGGCTGAACCCGGTAACTGCATTTTACACCGAGGGCGCAGCAGAGTATCTGGATGGACCACATGTTATATCACCTTTTAGCGCATTGCCGCATGATAAGTTTATCTTGTATCTGTTTTATAAAATGTCTTATCGCTTTTATGACACTGGATGTCGAAGTAAAGCTTCATGATGAAGATGAGAATTCAGTGGTGCCGATGATATCAGATTTAGACTTGAGCATCATTTTCTTACCCATACAAACATGCAAGGTTATGAAGTATAGCGAAAATAATCAAGCAGCAGTAATAATATGCCAGTGGACAAGAGAAAAATGAAGAAAAACGCCCCTGATTGTTTCAATTTTCAAAATAAAAAAAGTAGCAGTGGTAGACCACAAATTATTGTATATTGATTCAAAGATATGTCACAATGAAGAAAAACAGATGAGCCTCACTGCTTTAAATCAAAGGCCGGTAATTATAAGCCTACAATGAAAGGGAGAGGCATCTTGAGAGCGAGTAAAGAATATATAAAAGTCATTCTGACACGAATGGCGTTGCAGCGAAAAAATGGCCGCCGAGCTTGGCGCTGTGATGGGAAAAATGGCCAAAGTCACATAAACAGTTAAGAGTGAGTTGTTCCACATAATGGGGGAGGTAACAGCGCACACCTCAGCATTTCAAGAGGACACAACGGCACTGTTTTGTCTTCCCGGAGCTACAGAGACAGCGCCAGTGTTATTCCATGTGCAACTCAGTGCGGAGCTCTCACACTAGATGTCAGTCGTCGGTGGTGGCCAAGCCACGCCCCCGATTATTTCATTTTCAATACAACACCATTTGATGCAAATTATTATTATTATTTTTTTATTAAATCAAAAGCACTTTACTAAACTTAATTGTTATCTCCCATCACTTAAACTGAAGGATGACATAACCAGCGCTTTAAATGGGCAGGTACTGAGTACCTGCCCATCTTTAATTGGAAAAGGAGAGTTCCATCGCATCTCAGCACTGATGTAAAACATTGAATGGGTCAGTACCTGCACTTCTCAAGAGCAAACAAGTACTCTAAATAGTGAGTACCAGCACTTCTATATTTCCATTTAAAACACTGGATATAACTGAGCACTAAGTTTCTTCTTACTGTAATTTCTGATGCTAATTCAGTACAGAGAGGGGAACAAAGTCCTTCAAGCATAGTGCTTTTTAGGTCTCGCCTAGCGTTGCAGCGCGCATGCGCTGATCGCGTAGCGAGACATATTGGGGTAAAAGTATTTTAGGAGAGGGACTTGTAATCCCGCCCATGCTTTCTATTGGGCAATGTCAATATTTATTTAAAACCCTGTGTTCTCATTGCTCTGTAGGGTTTTTGGTTACCGCCCTGTGGCTTTTTTGTACACGCCCTTGGGACACCGAGTCTACGGCGTCTTTCAGTTTTATGGTTGTTCTGTTATCTGAGGAGGAGTGCTAAACTAAGGTTCAGGCAGAGTTCACCAAGGCATCTGCTTTCCAGGCCGTCACCCGCGTCTTCTCTTTCCCTCCCCTCCCTCCTCCACCCCCGCCCCACTCTCTCTGCTGTTCCTCCCCCTTCCTCAAGTGCTGTGTGGGCGCACCGGCAACAGCTTGTTTAAAATCCCGGGACAAGGAGCAGAGACAGCGTTGGCTCCTTTATATGGGAGGAGGTAAGCGGGGAGTAACGCAGCTCTCTTCGCTCCCACAATGCTCGCAGGACCCCTCCACTGCACATAATCTATCAATGCACTAAAAGCATGAATGGGGTAATGTTACTCCTTTCTACACAGCGGTGGCCTTGAGAATAAAGATGCATACTGGGTGATGGTTTAATGAGTAGGACGCCTGCCTGCTGAATGTACTATACTGTTACGTCACTAATATAGGCAGTCCGTAAACACTGGAATGCATATATTGCTGATAAGATATCTCATTGGGTTGCGCGCCTGCTGAGGTGCCATTTTACTTCTCTACATAGCAGTGATTCGAGCATACGAATTACTACTTGTTAATAGCTCCTTGAGTTTTCTGTTTAGCTGCTGACGAGGCTGTTGTAAATCACTGGCTAGTGGCCCCAAATAAGGATGCCTAATTAGGTGATAATAGCTCTATGGGCTCCACGAGGCGCTAGATGTGCATCAGCTCCGGTAATAACGTGCATATTTGTGGAAGCAGGCCTCTTGGCGCTATCAATAGGTTAGAAGGTATTTATTGTTACCCAACGCAGTGGTAAGCATCTTATCACCCTCAGAAGGATGGACGGCTGATTGAACCTGCCGGGATTCGAACCTGAGACGGCGAGGTCTAACACATTTTCCGGAAGTGGCTGCATTCAGCCAATGAACTACCAGACCTGGCTACATATGGGGCATTAAGAACGTGATGTCACACAGACTTAAAGAGAGCGCACAATAGCGTAACTCTGAGGGCTGCACGAGGCGCTAGATGTGCATCAGCTCGGGTAATAACGTTGCCATGAATGATAATTTCAACTTTAGCGGCCCTGCTTAATGACTGGCTGTACTTCAGGAATATGCCCAACACGTCTAAAAACGCTCAAATAAGAGTATAACTCGTCCGTGCCTACCAAAAATAAAATTAAGTTTCTGGGCAAATCACTTAATCCTCCGTGTCTACCAAAAATTAAATGAAGATGTCGTTGTTCAGTTTAGCAATACAGAACTGCAAAAAAAATATAAGTTACATCAAAAATAGTGAACTGCTGCAGAGTTAAGATTTTTTTATATTCTCAGACTGAGGACGAAAATAGAGAGCCCGATACGGACCTGTCTCGGCTCCTGCTTTTAACAACTGCCCATGGTGAGCATCGGCAGGACCCGGCCCATTTAAAGCCCTGCGTGATATGCTGTTTTTAAAGGTGTGTTTTACCTAAAGCGCCACAATGCAGCCTGCATCACGGGGAGGACAGGGGTATTCCGGCAGACTGTGGGGCTGTGCATCAGGGGATTTTTGCCATAAATGATCATTTCAACTTTAGCGGCCCTGCTTAATGACTGGCTGTACTTCAGGAATATGCCCAACACGTTTAAAAACGCTCAAATAAGAGTATAACCGTATCGACTCCACGCCATTTTATTTGTTTAACATTTGTGTGAGATACTTTCTACAGGACACAGACATGCCTTGCAGCAATTTGTTTACTGTCTCCTTGGCAAGTGGTTTTATCTAATCTATGTCGCCATCTTTTGTTACTAAGGAATTAGCACCATCTGTTAAACATTTGTTTAAACAGATACTTCCTATGGGGCAGACGCATGCCGTACAGCAATTTGTTAAATCTGTGTCTTGAGGATGTCTTTCAATGTAATCTGTGTTGCCATCTTTTGCTACTAAAAATTAGCACTTAAAAGCAAAGTGCTTTGTTTTTCAACACACGTGCTATGAGTTTTTAGCTCTTTACCGCAAACAAAAGAGCGCCGTGATGTAGCTTTTTACAAAATAAACACATCCCTTCCAGCAATTTGTTATCTTTGCGTACGGCAAGTTTTTCAATATAATCTGTCTCGCCATCTTTTCTTAACCACAATTTAGCAGCTAAAACAAAAGTCTTATGTTCTTTACCACACGTGTTGCGATATCTTAAACCTTTTTTATCAATTTATAGTAAGCCATTTTCAGCAAGTTTGATTAATATCACAGTTACTATCTGTTAAACATTTGTTTAAACAGATACTTTCTACGAAATAAACACATGCGTTCCAGCAATTTGTCATTTGTGCGTTCGGCAATTGTTTTTATTATGTAATCTGTGTGGCCATTTTTTGTTAACCAGATATTCTTATAAACCAGACACCAAAGCGCTCTCACACAGGCAGTCTGTTTTTTTTTAAAACTACAGTGGCAAAATGCATGTTATTGTCCCCGTGCTACTACTGATCACTTTCCAAAAGTACACAAGTTATCGCATTAACTTAGGCCTTCTTCCCCTCTCCTTCCCTCCCTTTTGCCATGTGTTTTAATTCTAGCTCACGCAGTTTCCCAAGCACATATACAGGTGCACCAATACTTTGATGTGTTTTCTTGTCGACAACATACTTTTAGTGTTACGCATATTTTTTTATCAGTTGTGCAATCTAGTGCTATAAAAGTTGTTTCCCAAATATACTTCGTTCCTTTTGAAATAGCTCGCCTTGTTTTTAATATCGCATGATTGTGTTAATTTAAAACGTGTACATATTAATATTAACATTCAGTTCATCACGGGGAGGACAGGGGTATTCCGGCAGACTGGGGGCTGTGCATCGGGGGATTTTTGCCATAAATGATTATTTCAACTTTAGCGGCCCTGCTTAATGACTGGCTGTACTTCAGGAATATGCTCAACACGTTTAAAAACGCTCAAATAAGAGTATAACCGTATCGGCTCCGAGGCCCAAAAGCTTTGTGGGCTGGAAATCAAAAGAAACAGCACCTGTAACACAGAATCGCCTCAGCCTGGAGCAGTTAGCACACAAAAACCGTTGGAGAAATAAAACAGCCAGCTCCTGTCCTGTATGGCAGGGGACATAAACCCAGGCGTGCTTGTGCACAGGGGCTTTCTAAAAACGTGTTGTGTGGCTCATATTTCGTTTTTAAATAAAAGGACCCTCCACCCCGAGGTTGTGGCGTAATGGCTACAGCTGCTAAATTTGGAGCTAAAGAAGCAGGTTTCGGTCTTAGTGTGGGCTTCATATCCTGTATTTCTGGGCAAATCACTTAATCCTCCGTGCCTACCAAAAATTAAATAAAGTTTCTGGTCAAATCACTTAATCCTCCGTGCCTACCAAAAATTAAATAAAGTTTCTGGGCAAATCACTTAATCCTCCGTGCCTACCAAAAATTAAATGAAGTTTCTGGGCAAATACACTGGCATGCCTTATTATACACACTTGGCTAAATACTAGAAGCCTGCTTTAAACATAAAAATAGCAAAAGGGGCATAATTGACACATTGCACAGTAGTGATGGGTGTCATCTCCAGTCTAATGGTGCATAATCAGGGCTCGAGTCGGGGTACCACGCGGGTGGACGGCGTCCCCCCACTTATTTTACCGGGTGGACGCCATCCCCCCTGCCCAAAAGCTGGCCGCATTGAGGGCTTCACGAGGAAATCAAAAAATCCCAGCACACCACCAAATAAAGCAAGAGAGGAAACGGCGCGCGCTCACAAGGGGTCCGGGTTTGGAATAGGAAGGAAGTGTGATGATAACGCCGAGGTTTGCTGCTGGCAGCCTGCCCCCATCACCTTTCGTGACGTCACTTCCGGTGACACCATCTAACTTGGAGCGTCCCCCCACTTCTTTTTTTTAGGACTTGTGCCCTGTGCATAATTGATAATATATACTGTATACTTTTTAGGAAAAAAAACAATATAATAAACAATATCATTTACAATGCTAAAAGCTTTAAACAATGTCACTGCGAGACCTATTGTATTGTAAATGCTTGTTCTGATCTAACTGTACAGGAATAAAAAGGGTTAAACTAATGATAAATGGGTATTCTGTACTATGGTTGTTCCAATTATAGATATTATGCGGATTGATGTTTGAGAGTAAATTAAAATTGGAGTTAAATCTGTGGTTAGCCCCAATGCCTTAAAGACACACTGTTGGTAAACAGCAACACTCTTGAGGGACTTCAATGACTTTCCAGACCACCGTTCGACTGCTCCCACACCCCAAACCAGGCCACAGGGAATGTCTCGGAACCAAAACTCAGCGCTCCAGGTACAGCTGATCACGGCAACCAAAGAAACAAAATTGAAAGACAAAATGAGTAAAGACCCGATGTCAAGCTGAACATTTTTTTGTTTCACCTTTATTTGATTTATTTACAATGAAACGCTTCAGGACTTCAATACATTTTAGCACCGTGCATAGTGACCATATCGATGTGACAAAGGAATATTTTTAACAGCATATTGTTGCATCAACTCGGTGGTTCTTTTGCACAAAGGCCTCACTTTCAAGATCAATGCTGTATAAACAGTCAACAAACATGTAAAAAGGTAACAGAGAAGAAGAAAAAATATATTAAAAAGTCAGCATTATAACAAAATATGTTGCGATCACGGTGTGTTGCGTGGATAAGGCTTAAAATTCAGCAGAATATCTCCCGGGTTTTTCCATATTCTGTTAATGACATAATGTGCAAGACAAGGTGGACTTGATACTCAAAACCATCACAGCCACTTGGTAAGCCCTTGCAGAAGCAGACTTAAATTTGGTGCGAGATGATGAAAAGAAGCTGACGGAGTAAGGAAAACATGGGCATATTTGCGAGCTGGTCTGGAAAAATTACAGTAACAGGTGAAAGACCAGGGGCTTAGCTACCATTAGTGCAGCAGGTGCAGTGGCACTGGGGCCTATTTAAACCCTGATATCGGTTGTTAATACTACAACAGCAGTCAAATGGCCATTTTATTTGCTTGCACTAGACACCCTGGCATCCTTGCATAGCTACTGTGAAAGACCTTACTGAGACTGCCCACATTTTGGAGTACAAGGCTGAGAATATAGAAGGGAGGACTGATGGTGAAACAACATGTATCTAGGAGGTTTATCAGGTGAAAACAAAGACCCTCATAAAGTGACATTCAAGGAACAATGGCTGTTGCAGACTGTTGTTCCTCAGTGACTAACTTATACTCAGTGACTAACTCAGTGGAGAGTGAATACGGAGTACTGACTCCTTTCCCTCCACTTGGCGCTTCCCCCAGGCCAACAGGCACACATTTTGAATTATAAGGACGAATGTGATCTTACAAAAAAGCAATAAAACAGGTCACTTTCTAGTGGAAAATGCTAACAGAATTAAATGAACAGTCCAGACAGGAGACTCTTACCACATATTTTAAGGTTTGTAAATATTCTCTGTAAAGTGATGTGTTTCTCACAAAAATGTAGTCAGACCCTCACCCACCAACTTAGATGGCATGCTTCATCATCAGATTGCTCCACATTCGTACGAGATTTTTGGTGTAACATATGGGCTCCTATATACTAGTAGTCTAGTATGGAGGTATATTTGGTATACCTTCTAGCAGTAGTGTTGGGATCCAAAAGATGAAAACATACAATTCCCTACAGATGACCCCTAGTAATTTAATTGAAGGGATCCTACGGAAATATTAAGCACATAGTACGTAAGTTTGATGAGGATAATTAGTGGTCCTCCTTCATCCTGGTCAGCATGTTTCCTTTTAAAGCTCAGTTTATTATAATAACATTATACTTGCGTCATGGGTGAAATTATCGTATTCTAGGAGCCTGTAAAGATATATATCAAGACTCACACCTGTAGGAAATTAGAACAATATTCGCTGTAGTTGCAATGCACACTCCTTTGGTGTAATATTGTGTACTATAAAAACACTTGCACCCTCTTCACTGCAAACACGCAATATAAATATATAAATATCCCTAATAATAGTGGCTCTCTGAAATATTCTTTCATAAAAACACATACTACTTACTCCTTACCCCTAAGGGATTTAGAGATGGGCCGCATGGATGGAATACATTGGGATCCCTCTGTAGTAACACATTAAAACATCATAGGGAAGAAATAAGATCACAAGTCACAAGGACTTTGTTTTAGCATGCACAATTTGTAATATGGAAAATAGACATACGTCTTCAAAAGTATTTCTGCCCGTATGCCTGCTGGTGCTGCCTGTATACCTTTGAATTGTGCACGTCAGGCCTGCATAACCGTTTTAAGTGAGAGGCATCGCACATGCTGCACTCTCAAGACTGGCTGACTCATGTGACCTCAAGCGCGCAACATGATTATGCCATGTGGGCCCCCCCCCCAAGCGCCTTGAGACCCTCACGGGTGAGTAGTTACGCTCTACTAACCCTCATTGATTGATTGATTGATTGATTGAGATGCTTAACGCAGCTCGAAGGAAAGTCCCCAAAGCACGTTTTATAAGCAATCTTATAGTATTCTGTGGGCTGCTTAATGTCACTCCCTCTTGTCTGTTTCCCCCCCCACCAACCAGACCTAAAGCCCAGCCTCTTCCACGAGATAGTCTACGTTGCCGCTATCGTTGCTTGTTTCGTTTTTCCACGTTTGGAAAACTACTTGTAAGACAGAGTGAGAGAGCACCAGCACAGCTCTTCCTTGCCACAAGGGAAACCCTCCTGTACTCCCATTTCTGCTTTGCTTCCCTGTCTCCTTTTTATGCATGTTGGAATAACAGTCACTTTGCCGCTTGCAGATTCCTGCTTTGATGGCTGTGCCTGCCTCTCATTCATTTCTCTTTCCTCCATAGCTCTGCTTTTCCAGGCCTCATTTCTCTTCGGTGTCCTAGCTCTCAGTTACTTACTGTACCCACGCTTCTCTTTGCCCTTCTTTCACGCCACCGCTCCTCTAATCCTTTTCTCCTCAGCTCAGGGGCTGCTCTCTTTCTGGCTCGCCTTCCCAGCTTCTCACCCAGCACTGCCCTTCCCCCTCCGGCTTGCTTTCTTCTCAGACCCCCGTCCCTCTGCGCCAGGCCATGTCCTGCATGAGCCGGCGCTAGTGGCAAGCCCTGGCCTGATTGCAGACGGCCTGCCTGTTGATGAGCTTGATGGCCTGCAATGACGTGCTGCTCCGTGCCTGATATCTGCCCCCGCAAGGTTGCAGTCGGCAACTTCGTGCGCTACCACTACCACTGCACCTTCCCAGATGGCAGCAAGTTTGACTCCAGGTGAGGAGGGGAGGTGGATGGGCTCGTTAAATGACTGTTCACCAGGCACCTGGATGTCACAAAAGTAATTTCACATGTGGCCATTTCACATGCTTGCCAGTCAGCCCAAGTCTCCTTGGACTCCAAAACTCCTCTCTAGTTTAACATCAGTTTCCATGGCACTGCAAATGCCTCGAATCTCCCTAGAAGAGATTCAGTTAATCCAGTATATAGCCCTGAAATGAATACGTATTTAAAATCTGATTTACTGAACTGCGTCACAGTGCAAGGGTAGGGACTCAATTAGACGTGTAAATCGTTATGTTACTGGGCATTTGTAAAGCGTGCGGCTACTCCAGAGAGTGTCCCGGCTGAAAAGACCCCCTAACAGAGCGGTGCACACACCGGCAGGTCAACCTCTTCTAATGTTGGAAAAGCCAGGTTTTTAGATTTCTCCTGAAACTAAGGAGATCCTGCGCCTGTCTTAGGGAGGACGGCAGGCTATTCCATAGCTGAGAAGCCACCACCTGGAAGGAGCGACCCCCCCATGCGAGAGCGAGAGAACTTTGGAATAGTCGACAGCCACTGGGTCGAGGACCTCAAGGTTCTAAGTGGAGCATAGTGCTGAATTCTATTCCTGATGTAAGGCGCCCCTATATTATGGAAAGCCTTTAAGGCCAGTACTAGGGCTTTGAAGTTTATCCTCTTTCGCACCGGCAGCCAGTGCAGGGACTTCAGGTGAGGGGTCATGTGTGCCTTGGGGTCTACCATAAGTATGGCTCTTGCCGCCGCATTTTGTACCACCTGCAGGTGGCCCAATAGATAGTCTGGGAGGCCCAAGACGTGTAAATCGTTCCCACAGAATCATCCCAGCTATAGGTTGAAGCTGTAAAACCAACAGGACCTCCCCATTGATACTTTTGCTGCGACATACCTAGCCCACCCCTAATTTCTCTGCCCCCTTCTCATCACCTCATACTCCTGCGCTTCTTGACTGTAGTTAGTCATCAGATAATCATTCATTGATTACAAGCTGCTGTAGTGTAGTTCCTATTTTCCTAATAGGCTCTGCGCATTGGAATAATATAACCTATAGGTTTGACATAGGACTAAGGTCGGTATGTCCCTATCGATTATATTAAACTTAATTACCTGTGCCAGCTAGCTCAGAGGCCACTAGAAACTCCTTGAGAACAAGAGGGGAGTAGTTTCTGGCAACCGAAAAACATGACAACTTTGTTTCCCTTTAGAAGCAGAACATGTCTCAGAATCGTGGAAACAATAGATAACAGTTTCACTCATTCAATTGTGCATGCTTAGTTTCTACAGAGTTACACAGAAAGGAAAGACGGACGTTTCAATAAAAGGGTTTTATTGAACAGTCTTGTTTCTCGTGTAAGAGATATGTGCTGTTATGATCACAAGACAGTATGCAAGATAAATAATGTACAGCGTAAGCAGTAGAAATAAATAATACTGCGCTAGCATTATCTTTTAGCATATATTCACGAACATAAATAACATGAGCTAAGAATGCGGGTACTCATACGATGCGTCTCTAAGCTAGTTCTACCCCAATGTACCTAACCTAGTCGAGGTGTAGGGAAGAGTAGAAGTAGGTGGAGTATTCTCTAGTATGGTAGACTAAGAGTATGTTAAGTCTAGTATGCCAAGAGTCCCTCTAGGATCTAGTCAGCTCCATACCTTGAGAATGAGAGCGGTGGGAATCTCCTGCCGGATCTTGGAACTCTAACACCCCGCGAAGGGAGTCGGAACACTGGAAGCTGGATTCGTCTGTGTGCAGGAATGACAGCGTCTTCTCAGTGCGTCAGGCCGGGATACGGGCTCCTCTGAAGTCGAGGTCTCCTCTAACTTGCTTGGGCAAGGGAAGGTATATTTATACCTGGTAGGTGTCGTGGAATGTTAGCATTGACGTGAAGTCGGACAGAGGAAGACGTCAGGAATGAACCCTTAAGGTAGAACGGTTCATACATAATAGATGAGTTCTTGGAGAAATCAATAGTCCTGTGCTAGGGGGACTCCCGAAGCTTAAGGGTCTGGTTTCTAAGAACTCGTTGTGACGTTAGGGTGGACGGATGTCGGTGACCATGCCTGTATTTGGAGTGCACGGTTAATGCCTAAATAAGGACTGGGAATCTATGCTTCTTTCTGCACCCTTCTTCCTTTTTTGCATCCCTCTTGCCTCTTTCTGCACTTCTCTTGCTTCTTTCCACACCTCTGTTGCTTGTTTCTGCAATTCTCTTGTTTCTGCACCTCTCTTGCTTGTTTCTGCACCTCTCTTGCGTCTTTCTGCACCTCACTTGCTTCTTTCTGCACCTCACTTGCTTCGTTCTGCACCTCACTTGCTTCTTTCTGCACCCCTCTTGTCTTTCTGCACCTCTCTTGCCTCTTTTGCACCCCTGTTCCCTCTTTCTGCACCTTTCCTGCCTGTTTCTGCACCTCTCTTGCCTCTTTCTGTATCTCAGTTGCTTTTGTCTACACTTCTCTTGCTCTTTCTGCACCCTTCGCGCCTCTTTCAGCACCTCTGTTGCTTCTTTCTGTACTTCTCTTCCTTCTTTCTGCACCCCTCCTGCCTCTCTGCACCTCTTGCCTCTTTGTGCATCTCTCCTACCTTTTTCTGCACCCCTCTTGCCTCTTTTTGCACCTCTGTTGGTTTCTGCACTGCTCTTGCTTCTTTCTCCACCTCACTTGCCTCTTTCTGTACTTCTATTGCTTCTTTCAGCAATTCTCTTGCCTCTTTCTGCACTTCTCTTCCTTCGTTCTGCACCCCTCCTGCCTCTGTGTACCTCTCTTGCCTCTTTGTGCACCTCTCCTACCTCTTTCTGCACCCCTCTTGCCTCTTTTTGCACCTCTGTTGATTCTTACTGCGCTTGCTTCTTTCTGCACCTCACTTGCCTCTTTCTGCACTTCTCTTGCTTCTTTCTACCCTCTGTTGCTTCTTTCAGCAATTCTCTTGCCTCTTTCTGCACTTCTCTTGCTTGTTTCTGCACCTCTTGCGTCTTTCTGCACCTCTGTTGCCTCTTTCTGCACCTCACTTGCTTCTTTCTGCACCCCTCTTGCCACACCCTCTCCCCTCTTTATGCACTTCTTTCTTCTTTCTGCACCCCTCCTGCCTCTTTCTGTCCCCCTCTTGCCTCTTTGTGCACCTCTCCTACCTCTTTCTGTACCTCTCCTACCTCTTTCTGTACCCCTCTTGCCTCTTTTTGCACCTCACTTGCCTCTTTCTGCACTTCACTTGCCTCTTTCTGCACTTCTCTTGCTTTTTTCTACACCTCTGTTGCTTCTTTCAGCAATCCTCTTGCCTCTTTCTGCCCTTCTCTTGCGTCTTTCTGCACCTCTCGCGTCTTTCTGCACCTCTCTTGCGTCTTTCTGCACTTCACTTGCTCCTTTCTGCACCTCTCTAGCCTCTTTCGGCACCTCTGTTGCTTCTTTCTGCACTTCTCTTGCCTCTTTCTGCACCTCTGACTTAGAGGTAGTTTTAATCCCCCTGCCCTATTATGTTCTAGGGCCTTACAGGGGAGGTCATGCCAATCACAGGGGTACCTCAACCCATAGTACTCCCTAGTGTATGTAGGTGTTTTCACTGTATTCTAAGTGTCTTTCAGCATAGCACTGGCTCCGGGCCTGGTTAGTCAGAGTCAGTTACCACCAGTACCAGCCAGCAAAAAGTTGGGGGCACAGGATGTCTTTGCAACAAGGCCTCTTTCTGCTCCTCTGTTGGTTCTTTCTGTATATCTCTTGCTTCTTTCTGCACCTTTCCTCGTCTTTCTGGACTTCTGTTGCCTCTTTCTGCATTTCTATTGCTTCTTTCTGTGCTTTTCTTCCTCTTTCTGCACATGTCCTACCTCTGTAGGCATAGTTAGATATTAGCATTTAAAAAACCTTTGAAATTCACTGAAAAAGCCATAGGTTTCAGGGACGTTATAGTTAGAAATTAGCATTTAAAAAACCTTTGCAATTCACTGAAAAAACCACAGGTTTCAGGGACGTTATAGTTAGTTGGACATTTCACCCGTACAAAACCAGAGAAATTCGGCTGTTATAGTTAGTTGAGCTAACTATAACTCGCGCCCCCGCAATGCACTGCTGATGACGTCGCATATTACATCATTCATGACATGGTCAGTGACATCACTGATGACATCACTGATTACATCATCCAAGTGATAATCTGATGCACATCCTCACACCCTAATATAACCTTTGATACACCCACTCTAAAATAAAGGCTACCATTTTTGAAACCATAGACACACCAATACCAGTTACTACATACCACCTCACTGATTCCTAGGTCTACACACACATCCACTCATTCACCCATACAGTCACTCAAACATGCAGTCACTCATCAATACAGCACTATCATATGCACTCATACACCTATGCAGAAACTCAGACACCGCCACTCATCCAGAGTTACTCACACCTAGTCAGCCATGCAAAGAATCAATCACACCCCCATTTACTCACCTATACAGTTTTACACACACCACCTCACTTATTCATACAGATACTAACACATACTTACTCTCTTATACAATCACTGATACAAGCACACACTCATCCATACAGCCACTCTCACAATCACTCACTCTCAGTCATTTAAATACTCCAACACTCACATATAATGCCTTTCACATATGTAGTTACTCACACATGTACCACTGAGACATCCATCCACTCACCAACACACCCATACACACACTCACCCACCCATACAGCCCTTCACAGATGCACTCTTGAACCCATACACCCAGTGAATCACCCACTCACACATCTATGCACAGTGTCACACACCCCGCACCCACCCACACACACTCAGGCACCCATACAGATACTCAGACAGCCAATCAATAACCCATATAGACACTCATGTAGCTACTCACCAACCCATGCAGCCGCTTACACACCAACTGACAAACTGATACAGACATTCACACAGTTTAGTCACTATCCCATGCATTCAGTAAGACACATTTAATCACTCACTTATACAGTCAGTCATGCACCTACTAAATCATCCATTCAGACACTTATACACCCACTCATTCTTCAATACACCTTGGCATATATATATATATAAAACATATTTAAACTTTACAGAAACACAGCCACTGGATGATGTCATCAGTGATGTCATTTGAGATGTCATCAGTGATGTCATCAGTGATGTCACTGACCATGTCATGAATGATGTAATATGTGACGTCATCAGCAGTGCATTGCGGGGGCGCGAGTTATAGTTAGATCAACTCACTATAACGGCCGAATTTCTCTGGTTTTGTACGAGTGAAATGTCCAACTAACTATAACGAGATCTTTTTTCGGACCAGATGACCGCATGGAGACTAGAGCTACACTTGCTAAACATACAGATATGATATGGGACATCAGTGAGTTGACAATCTTTTGGGTGAACGCCAGCTATATGACCACAGATACCCATACTTGAATATACATAGTATGCAAATTTTTTTGGGTTATATACTTTGATCACAATTCTATGAATGAATATCCTTTCACATCTTAAGCCCTGAAGAAGTCCGAGTGAGGACGAAACGCGTTGGCGTTTTCGAAATTTTAAGAAAATGAATAAAGAATGAATTTTAACAACTGAAGCCCTTTCTGACTTTTTCTCTTGGGAAAACAACTACTGAATGCAAATTTATTCCGTTGTGAACATGGTCTAACAATGACTTGTATATGTATTTAACATCTAGTAGTGTGCGGGGCTATTCTGCCTTTAGTGTATTAGAGTGACTAGAATATTTTTCTTGTCTCTCTATCTTGGGACCTAGGGGATTGTGTCCCAAGCCCGTCGCACCTCCTCTTATTTGTGATAACTATCGGGGACGTTAGGACTGGTGCGGGTGTCGATGCTTTGATCCCCACTTTTTGTGTCAACTAACTATAACGTCCCTGAAACCTGTGGTTTTTTCAGTGAATTTCAAAGGTTTTTTAAATGCTAATTTCTAACTATAACATCCCTGAAACCTATGGTTTTTTCAGTGAATATATATATATTACCCAGGATCACACAATTTGGTCTGGTTAGGTAGGTAACTGGACATCCCCACAAGCAAATATGGAATAGCACCCAGGATCACACAATATGGTCTGGTTAGTTGGGTAACTGGCCATCCCCACAAGCAAATATGGAATAGCACTGGGTTCTTGCAGGGTTTTGCCTAATTAGCGGCACAAGGAGAAGTACTATTTAATGTCAATAAATCAGGGGTTTGTTAAAGCGCGACTACTCACCCGTAAGGGTCTCAAGGCGCTAGGGGTCGGGGGGGGGGGGGTGCAGGTTCCATTCCATCAAGGAGGGGATCTGTCGAAGAGCCAGGTTTTGAGGTTTCTTGCGAAGATGGGGAGCGATGTTGTCTGTCTGAGGTGGAGCGGAAGGACGTTCCATGCTTTGGCCGCGAGGAAGGAGAAGGAGCGGCCTCCCGATCTGGTCTTTCTGGTGCGGGGGACCACGGCATAGGAGAGCTGGGCTGATCGTAGGGTCCTTTGGGGTGCGTGGAATTTGAGTCGGCTGTTCAGGTATGCTGGTCCGGTGCCGTGGAGGGCCTTGTGTGCGTGGGTGAGCATCTTGAAGGTGATTCTCGCCTTGACGGGGAGCCAGTAGAGTGTGCGCAGGTGCTGGGAGATGTGGCAGTGTTTTGGCAGGTTGAGGACCAGTCTTGCGGCGGCGTTCTGGATGTTCTGTAGCTTGCGGGTGAGGTTTTTGTTTATTCCGGCGTAGAGTGCGTTGCCGTAGTCGAGTCTGCTGGTGACCAGGGCGTGAGTGACGGTCTTTCGGTGTTCGAGGGGGATCCATTTGAAGGTCTTACGAAGGAGGCGGAGGGTGTAGAAGCAGGAAGACGAGACGGAGATAAATAGAATAATGTGTATGCATATTAATGTTTTTGGGCTTATATTGGAAGGGGACTGCACTAAAATGCTTTCCAATGCAGTGCATTCGCCAGGGGCTTCAAAGGATAGGATAAATAGTAGAAATATGTTTATATATAGATGTTTATATATAGATGTTTAGTAATGAGTATATGCCAATATAGAAGGATAGTGTGCATTGAATAACTGTGCTTCGTATTATAATTATAATGTTTTCAGGATACAATGTGTACAGATTGAAAAGGTCTTATAGTATACAGGTGCAGTCTTTAGGGGCGATTGCAAATATTTTTCCTTTGTTAAGCCTTTTGGTCTAGCATCTAAGGGATGCATCAGTGATATAGCATCTCCACTTTCATCCTCGCCTCCCTGGCAGTGTGGGCCTACTGGTCTAAGTACTGGCCGGTGGATGGACCATGGTGTATCTACTGATCTTCCCTCGCATATTTTTAGCCCATTTTCACAGCCCACGTCAGTGTTCTGTTCTTGGCATATCTTATTTATATGCTGAAAGGATAGTGTTCTAATCCTTTTTTCTGCCACTGTTAGCTCTTTTTGTTTTGATGCTAACGTGAAGTATTGATCATCCCCATGCGAGGAGGCATGTATTGGTGCGCTGTCCATACTACCTTCCATGGTGTATTGTACGGTGCAGTGTTACCTCCCCTTTTCACTGCGTTGCCCTTCTTTAAACAACATCCTCAGTCCTAAACTTATTTATTCAACCCTTCTAAGAAAATAATCACGGTCACAATAAAGATATTGTAATGCATAAAATGTACTATTCAGTCCATTGTCCTCTTTTCATCCACAATCCTTAAAGTAGATAAAACAGTAATGCAGTCTGTTACTTTTAAGGCACTTGTACCCCAATTATTACCCTTTGTAAGTAATTGTGGGAAGGAGTCAGCTGTCCCTCCCCTTCTGTGTCCTGTTGACTGTGTGTGCAAAAGCGCTGACTCAGTTCAGTTATACTGGACAAGGAGACACAATAGGAAGGACAAACGGTACCACACACTTTTTGACCAGCCTGCAGCCTTTGCAAAAGCAGAGGAAGCCATCCGTCATTCAACGTACATTGCAATTGCTACTAGTTCACCAAAGCATTCACATGTTGGAAGGGAAAGAAACGTCCTGGGTTCTGGCGTTCCTTGGGCAGTATAAAAGGTCACAGTCATACACATGAAATATAGAAGCAGGAATTCAGTCCCTGCGCAGCGGCGCTGTGTTGTACTGTGTGCTATGGCTTAGTGATGTATTCCCAACCTAGTCCCAAAATAATAACAATAGAACAGGAAGAGGATAATGGGGACCTCAAGTGTGATAAGAAATATCACACAGGTAGAGGGTCATCTGTCCAATATAAAGTAAACGTCAGGAGGTCTGTTAGTCAAATCGACAGTCTGTATCAACATAACATAGCATCAACATAGCTTTGTGACATTTTAAAGAAACATTTGTAGTAAGGCGGCTGGTAATCAGTCATTTGACATCAAACAGCATATGAAAGGTCAGTCGAAAAATACTAAGAATCTCAATGAATCACAATACATTATGAGACAATCAAAGACAGCATATCAAAAAATAAAAGCACTTCAAATAAATGCATACAGTACAATAACGGTACTTCAAATGAATGCATATAATGCAACACCAACCCTCCTTGTTGTGAGTAGGTGGACACTCTATTCACATCTGGAGACCACCCTTGGTGTCCAGCAGGAGGCAGTGCACCAGAGCAGACCGCTCTCTGGCTACACTATAGTGTAGCCACCAGCTCCAACACCAGGGTTGTCACAAAAACGGGTGCCAAAGTACTTGCTGCAACAAACAGTGGGAAGAACTACCTGCTAGTACCCCTACGATATCGTCATGCTCTCAATACCAGTGCCAAACCGGGGAGCAATTCCTGCATCAACCCTAAACCTGGGGAGCACTACCTGCTATATCTTCAATGTGAAGCAATACCTGCTACCACCCAAACTCTGAAAAGGGGAAACATCCTCCAGCACTTACCTAGTGACGTCCTGTCCGGGAATGCCCACCAACCTCTCGTGCTACTCACAGCTGAAGCCTTCGGGCCCCGGCTGAGGAGTCTCTGCTGGCAAGACCGGGAACTGCAGTACTTCACCCTCTCTGACCCACTGTCAGTCAAAGGGCTGCTTAGAGTCAGAGAGTCACTGCTGGCATGGGAAAATTCGGAATTGTTTGCCCTCTCCAGTGCCCAGAGGTGAAGGCGACAGCTCAGTAACTCAAATACAAATTTAAACGCACCTGAGTAAATATGGAAACACATGGTCAGGCAGCATAGACGGAGAGAACTGTACCAGTAGTGCAAAGCCAATGGGTCCCGTGACCCAACGGTCGCCTAGCGGCAACGACAGCAGACAGAAAAAGAGAGGGAATAAAGCAGAGGACAGCACTATCAGAGGATGTACATGAGAAAAAACCCAAAACCGAGACCAAAACAAATCCTCGTCCCCTTTGTAACTGGCCCACCGCCAGGGACAACCGCCGAAGGGAAACGCGCAGGGAGACAGCAACTGTGTCCCTCAGAGGCTAGAGGCAACAAGATGGTGCAGCACTGGCCCAGCGCCAGAAGTGCACACCAGAGAGAGACACAGTTACCAACAGAGCCGTCATTGACAGCGTAGCGACAGACCCGAAAACACAAAACCAAAGAAACAATCCGGGAAAGGAAAGAAAGGGAGGGGCCAAGACTCCCACCAGCAGGGCAACCACAGAGATCACACAATGCTAAAAAAAAACAACCACGAGAAGGAGGGTGAGGCAGAAGGAGAAAGAGCACAAGACAATAGGCACAACAGCCATCAAAGCGGGCTCACAAAGGCCATCACTATGTGCTGAGAAAACCTGGGGAAACATGGAGCAAGAGCAGCCCAGAGATGTGACAACTACTCACGGCTAGTGGCAGCGTCCAGCCCAGAGCGGAGGGAGAGAGAGAGACCTCGAAGGCAGGGAAGCGTCGTGGTCTGACCTCAGACCTCCGCTCGAAGGGGAAGGCAACAGCTCGCCGCAGAAGATGTCATGCATTCTGGAGTCGCATTCTCTCACCAAATGTGGAAGCCTCATTGAAATAATAGCAATCAGCACATATGATAGAGTAAATTTATTATAGAAGACAAGATAATACAAATACTTGCAGCACGGAGACAGTCAGCATAGCCACTGAGTGTCCGAAGAGGTGACGTTTCTGACAGCTTTTATTATACAAACCACAGAGGAAACAGCATCATATTACACATAACACAAATTAAGCATTGAATATTTGTCCAATCAAGAAAGGCCTAGGCTGCATTTATACCATTTATGGTCCGTAATATACTGTTGCTGACCACGTGTCCTGAGACTGTTACAGCTTTGGGACTTTCCACTGTAATGCAATGTATTAGCCTTGATATTTTTTTCCATACAAATAATTGCAGTATCATAGCATGTACCAGAACTATTTCTAAATATGATATGCTGAAATACTTGCGGCTAAGCTAGTATCCTGTGCTGTACTCGTATCTTTCTTGGGAAAGCCTTGCGTTACAAAAGCAGCTTTACTTCTGAGCTGTGGAAAAGTACAAGCATTGGTCTGTTGATTTTATGTCAACTTTGTGAAGGCCTGAAGATTTAGACATTTGGTATCAACTAAGAAAAGACGGTTTCTACAAAAGCGTGCTAAATGGATGTTAGCAGTGATAAAGTCCAGTAGGTGGCGCTGTGACATTACATTCTGGAAGTCGTCACAAGCCTGTGACCATGCTTGCGCCGATCAGTAATTACAGTTCTGCCGATTCACGTGCTGTAATGTATGGAGGCAAACGTATTGGGGCAAATTATTGCGACGCTGATGTTTAACCTTCCGTTTTTGGTCAATTTGAAGTACTTAGGAAGTGCAGGCTTAATTCATATAGAAGCCATCCATAATACTGCAAGAATGCTTCACCTCGTAATTGTTCTTACCAAACAATTAACGTCTCCTTCAGCCACAGCTCCTCAATACTGTAACAGCGTTGTTGAGGTCTCTTCTTCTAATGTTGCACTGGGGTCCTCAATATCCCATCCAGTAAGCAATGTAACAGGGGACCGGGAATAAAGGCAGCGTCAGACTGTAGCGTTGTATGAACATGCGTAGTTTATTCTTCTTTAAGTCCTCGACCACCCTGCTTCTCATCTCCTAGAGTGCGCATCTCCAACTGTCATCCCTGCTGCTTGAGATCACTATTTTTTTTTTTTGCATTTTCAAACAAAAAATACAAAACCAGTGGCATGTCTTATACAGTAATACAATACAGCTCAGTCCGTCAGTTTAGCAATAAGAAAAAGTAGCAGCAGTCATGATCGTTTCACATATATCTCCTCAGTAGGGTGGCTATGCTTGTCATGGGTTGTGAACAGCAGACAGTAGCCATAACACGTTTATGCATTGAGCCCTGTGGCACATCCAGGCAAGTAGGATAAAGAATAATCAACCCAAGTGGACTCCACCTATTCATCCATTCCCATTCACTGCCGCGTGTATCCCAAACCCCCACATGCTGTGTGGTCCTAAAGCATCTTGGTCCCGTTTATACCTCCGCTATGTCAACAGTTCCCAGCCAGCTCACAAATGGCTCCCATATCTCTCTGGGACGGGAAGGCATCGGCATTAGCTCCCAGTATTCCGCTAGCTGGGTCTTACAATAAGTCACTTCTCTGACCCACTCCTTCGTTGTCGGAGGGTGTGTAGCCCCCCAGTGTATCGTCGCCACCTGTCTTCTAGCCGTCAGCAATAAAATGGCTGGCAGTTTCCTCGTCTTTGGCGGTAAATGAGGTATAATCCCCAGGAGTGCCACCTGAGGCGTGCATGGCAGGGTCAACCCCGTTATACTTCATATATATCGTATGATCTGAGCCCAAAAATTCGCTATTGGCCTGCATTGCCACGCTAGATGTATAAATGTAGCTTGTGGCGCTCCGCATTTCCAACAGTTGTCATCTGGGCGCAGTCCCATGCGGCGTAATTGTAGGGGGGTTCTGTAGAATCTGTGTAGGTATTTAAAATGAATTAATCTGAGCCGATAATTTGGGGTTAACTGCTCTAGCTGTCTGCAGCTGAAGGCCCACTGTTCATCTGTGAGATTCCCTCCCAAGTCCTCCTCCCATGCGGCACGGGCCACCGACGTGGTAATCGGGTGATCTTTTTGTGTGATAGCGTATAGTCGTGTGATCAGTCTGCGGCTTGACTTTACAGTGAGGATATTTTCTAATGCTGTCAGTTTCGGAGGGGGCTCCGGAAATGTGTCAAATTTCCGTCTACAAGTTGCCCGCAGCTGATAGTAAAGTAGCATGTCTGCCGCTGAGGGGGCTGTAGGCCCGCACATCTGCTGCAATGTGAGGAAGGTGTTCCCAGGGTATAGGTCTTGCCCAGTCTGAATCTGGTGTAAGCGAGCCTGCGCCTGCGCGTGTCTCTCCATCAACGGTGGTATTAGCGGATTGGCCGCCAAGGTCATAGATGGCGCATCTAGTACGTCCAATCGGGCTCTTCTGCGGAGCCCCTCCCACGCCCATCGTAGCGCCTCCACTGAATCTACTTCATTGCGCGGGCGCTTGAAAGGTTGGTAGACAGCCGTCTGAAGTGACAGGGGAGCTGCCTGGTCCAGTTCAATAGCCACGTGGGCTGGAATGGGGTGGGGTGCACCCAGTAATGGAGAAACTGCGCCTGCGCGCAGTACGCGTATAGGGCAAAGTCCGGAGCCGCCAGCCCCCCCTGCTCCTGCGGGAGTGTGAGCGTTTCCCAAGATACCCGTGGTTGTCGTCCCGCCCAGACCAGTTCAATCATCAAGGAGCGGAGTTTGTTAAAAAAATGCATCGTAAGGGGTATGGGCACATTTACAAATAAATACAATAGTTTGGGCAGGATGACCATTTTGGCCACCGCTATGCGGCCTATCAGGGAAAGCGGTAGAGTCTTCCACCTCCTTACTCTGTCCGCTATCCAATCTATCACTCTTCCATAGTTGTGTCTCCAAAGTTCTTGGACGTCATTGCTGATCCACACACCCAGATACCGTGTCGGTTCAGTCGCCCAGCTTATAGGGTATTCCATGTTAAAGGTCTTAGTGCCAGTCGTCAGCGGAAATATTATCGATTTACTCCAGTTTATTTCTATCCCTGATAGCCCCCATACCGCACCAGCTCTCGTGTCATGGGAGGGAAATTTTCCTCTGGGTTCACCATATATAGAGTGATATCATCCGCATACATGGACACAGTGAGCCCGCGGGTCGTGAATCCAATGCTCCTATTTGTATGGTGCTGCCGAATCCGAGCCGCCAGCGGCTCGGTGGCTATGGCAAACAGTAATGGTGACAGAGGGCAGCCCTGTCGATTGCCTCTTGTGATGGGTATCGGGCGGGATATCAGTCCGTTAACTCGGAGACGTGCCGTTGGCTTGGTATAGAGGAGTCTAATTTGATTTATAAACAAAGGGCTCATTCCTAATCTGTGTAATAGTGGGAACAGAAATCCCCACTCTAATGAATCGAAGGCCTTGGTGGCGTCTAACAATGCTGCCACCGCAGGCACATGAGGAGCGAGATAATGCATAAGTGCGAATAGTGTTCTCAGGTTGTGGGAGGTGGATCTCCCCGGGATAAAGCCCGACTGATCAGGTCGGACTATCAGGGGTAATAACGGCTGTAAACGAGTAGCCAATAGTTTTGCAAAAATCTTGGCATCAAGATTTATTAGTGAGAGTGGCCGTTAGGAGTCACATTGCGTGGGTTCTTTGTCTGGTTTCAGTATGGTTATTATTATGGCCTCTCTCATGGATTCAGGTAAAGTGCCTGTCTCAGCAGCCTCCTGGTATACCTCCAGGAGCCGTGGTGCAAGAATGTCAGAGTATTCTTTATAGAATTTGGCCGTCAGTCCGTCGGCCCCAGGCGCCTTGTCGGCTTTGAGGCTGCTTATTGCCTGCCGGACCTCTTCTACGGTGAAAGGAAAGTCCATATATTCACGGTGAGCTCTACCGAACCACAGTAGTTCCACTGTGTCGAAGTATTCCCGCAGGATTTCCGCCGTTGGGTGGTATCTCGAGGTGTACAAGCTTTCATAAAATTCTGCCATAGTATCAAGTATGTCTGGTGGTGTGCGCACTATAGTGTCCTTGGGGGTGCGAAGTTCCGTAATGTATGTGGACCCGTGGGGGTTGCGGAGTATATTTGCAAGTGTTCTCCCGGGCCTGTCCCCTTCCCCGTACTGTCGCGCTTTTGCGTGTTTGTGCAGAAATTTGGTTTCGCGGTCAGCTTCTTCTTGATACTCGGTCAGTTTTACTCTAAGGTCTGCCGTGATCTCCGAAATGGGCGTTTGGTAATACTGGGACTCCAGCACTCGTAGCTCTGTCTCCAGTCTGCTCAAGCGTCCTCTGATATCCGGTAGCACTCCTGACGTCCTGCTATGCAGTGGCCACGTATTACTACTTTAAACGCTTCCCATAAGGTCCCCATCGTGTCAGCGGAGCCCGTGTTCTGTTCAAAGTAGTCATTGATATGTGTTCTGAGTGTTTCCCTAAATGCTGGCTCCGAGAGGGCATGGGCAGGAAGTCGCCTTGAACGGCTGTATGTATGGTAGGGGGACCGCCAGGGTCAGGGAAACGGGAGAGTGATCTGATAACATGCGGGCTTCATGTTGTGTGCCCACCACCCATGTGTGCATGTCCCTTGACGCCAGCCAGAAGTCCAGTCTGGACCATGCTTTTTGGTGCTGAGTGACACAAGTGCCCTCCCTGGTCGAGGGGTGAAATGTACGCCACGAATCTACCAGTCCATGATCTTGTATAATCCCTTTCAGTACAGCAGTGGCTCGTGGGTGATGTGTGCGGGATACCCCCTCTCTGTCCACCTCGAGTGCTAGAACAATGTTAAAGTCCCCCCCATTGCAGTGTAGCGTTTCCCAGTGCCTGTATCTTGTGCCATACCAGTTGAAAGAAATCCGGGCCGTCTGTGTTAGGCCCATAGGTGTTTGCTATAATCACTGGCCTGTTATAAAGTGAGCCTTTAAGTATTAAAATCTGCTGTCTGTGTCGCTGATTGTCTTCTGTGTCTGCCAGGGCCCTCCTGACCTTATCATTATGGCTACCCCATGGGAGTAGCTTGAGTAGCTAGAGGTCTGCACTTCCCCCCCATCTGTTGTTTGACAGTCTCTTCGTCACGTTCTCTTTAAGGTGGGTCTCTTGTAATAGACATATATCTGAGTTGTGCCGGGCCAGGTATGTCTGAACCAACCTGACCTTGCGGTGGTCATTAAGACCGCGTACGTTCCAGGTAATACAGTTTAGTTTAGACAGGTATGTTCAGTGCACCTTCGTGCCCCCCTTTGCTCGTGTCCCCTCGTTTGGGCATCTTCTCGTTTGGGATGCAATAGCCGCTTGCTCGGGTTAGCTGTCTGACAGATCTGTAGTATATTGAGCTTGCCAACAAAGAACTTGAACTTTCCCTTCCCGCCCACCCACCCACACCAACCCCCCAAACAGGTTGTGCATTCTCCAAAGCCTCCCCCCTCCCTCTGCGAATGTTGACCAAGAAGACATTCGGTTTGTGGGAATCATCCCGTGGGGGCGTGGGGTTGCCGGCGTACAGCCCCGTCCTTAGAGTGACAGGGGGGCCGAGCATTAGACCTACACAATCCAACTTATAAATGTAATCAAACCTGGAACTTTAGATAGTGGGTAGCGCTGGGGGCGCTCTCACAGTGGGTGACATTTCGCGTGATTGTCAATATTTAGTCATTGTCACTCAATTGACTGCCAGACGCTCTCGCTGCTGCAGTTTCTCTTCCCTTTTGCTGTTTCGCCGCTTGCTTGGCAAACTTTAGTGCTGTGCTGGCTTCAGTAAAAATCATCGGTTTCCCCCCTGTGTGCACCCTGAGCTTCGCCGGGTATAGCATGGCATATCTGGTGCCAGCTTTTTGAAACAGTTTTTTCGCCGGGACAAATTCACGCCGCGCTGCTTGTACTGCTTGCGTAAAGTCTGGGTAAAATGAAACGTTATTACCTTGATGTCTCAGGTCGCCTTTCTCTCGGGCCAGCCTCAATATGGTGTCTCTCTCTGTAGTTGAGTAAGCGAGCTAGGATTGTTCTAGGTTGTGCACCAGGGGAGGGTCTGGGGCCCAGCGTTCTGTGCGCTCTCTCCACCAGGAACATCGGCGACAAGTCTGAGCCAAACAGATCTTTCAGGAGTCCCTCCACGAATTGTTCCATGTTGGTGATGTTGGTTGACTCGGGGATGCCCGTTATTCGGATGTTATTCCTCCGTGACCTCGCCTCTAGGTCCTCATTGCGTGCCTTGATGACCACCAGCACTTTATCCATCCGGAGTAGTTGTTCGTGCGTCTCAGCTTGTCGGTCGTCTGAGTCTGAGACTCTAGTTTCCAGCTTGTCGATTCTCGTTTCTTGTTTATCCACCTTTTGCGTGACGTGATCCAGTCTTGTCGCCAGAGAGTCTAGTTTGGCATCTATCACTCTTAGGCTGAACTTTACCTCGTGGAACATTCTTTTTATGTCCTCATCCTGTTCCGGATCCATCTGTGTTTCTGGCACCACCGTTATTGGAGTTGAGTCTACATCTGGTAGCTTGGAAGAGCGTTTATCAAAATTAATTTTAGCTTGTTTATTATCCGGTTTGCCCATGGTGGCTCTCCTCCGATTCCATCTTTCTATGGTGGGTATGATCTCAGGTCCTCGCTCCGCCAGCTCTCCCGCGCTCAGCGTTGTCTAGTGGGAGTTTCCCCCTACTCTGGGTGTAGGCGCCTGTTCTGTTTGGCTATCACGTTCGTGTCAGGGGGGTTGCGTTACTTTCGCGGTGTGGAGTGGTGCGCAGTGTTGCAGTGGTGCGCGCCTTATGTTTGCACAGGCAGTTGCCGTCGCAGTGTTTCCTTCTTTATGGGCTCACACTATCCACCATGTGTGTCTCTGCTGGCGTGCCCCGTCGGCCGTTGTGGTTGAGGTGCAGATTGGTCCAATTACTTTCCCACGATGTTGGTGTAGGGCTAGTGGGGGACTTCGCCTCCGTCTGGTACCGCCTGTGGAGGCCAGAGCGCGCAGCTTGGGGGGGCCGCGCCAGCAGGCAGTGCGGAGCCAGGAGTTTGTCTCGGCAGGCGCTTGTGGTTCCTGAGCCCGCGTTGCGTGTCCGCCGCTGGACCCCCCCAAGGTTTCTTCGTCGTTGCTCGTGGCCTAGCGACGCAGGTTTACACCTACGTGAGTAATGTCCGGCCACCGCTGTGGGTCTTATCGTCTTCTTCGTGCGTCCCTGTCTACGTGTTTGGTAGTTCTTCCTACAGTACAGCCCTCACCTCGTGACCCATAGGACATTTCCCATGTGGGAGCTGTGTGGCCTGCGCTCTCACGTACACCACTAAAGAAGTAAACATAGGCACAAACAACCCATGGAAGCTGAAGGATTTCAGCAATTGCAACACTGAGAATGTGGTATGTCTACTGAAGTGCCCATGCGATCTCATGTTCGTGGGAATGACCACTAGGAAGGTGAAGACCCGTATCAACGAGCACCGAAGTACTATCCGCTGAAAAAAATCGAACACCAGATTAACGAAACATTTCTTGTAGAAAAAACATAAAGACTGCGAATTGAAATGGGTGGTCTTGGAAGTGATGAAGAAACAAAAGACGGATGTCAGTAAGAATCTACATATTAGAGAACAACGATGGTTATATCGCCTCCGCTCATGGGAGAGTGGTTTAAATGACGAAATTCCGTGGCTGCAGATGGGACGATAAGAGCTCCCCAAATACATTCTTTGCCTCTTCACTAGATGATCTTCTAACAATCTCTATATTTCATGCCCCCTTAAGTGAAATAAGAAACTAACCCATTGTAAGGTTTTATGATCCACCAACAACCGATTAATTTTAGTCAGACTTAATTGTACAGAGATTCACTCCACATTTATCACGGTTTATAGAGCCTCCTGGTGTAGATCCATAAACCCTTTAATAGCATTCACAGAAGTGGAGCTCCCCTCAACAACTGCCACTTCCTTCTAGAATTAACTAGGTCCCTACACCTCTCTGGGATCCACTCGTGAAAACCAGCGAGTGTTATCATAACATGGATGAGCTTTTGAGCGTATCGTTAAAGTACATGTTGGTACTGAGTTTCGATACCCTCCCAACATCCGCGGTGCACCACTTCTTTGCCTCAGTCTAACCTCTAAATTGACATGCGTTACTATGACAGGATTAAGCCAAAGTGCACGTTTATACTAACTTGTGGTACCTTCCCAATACTCTATGTATACCTTTTGCTTGGCATCAGTGGATTGCCATTATTAAATCAGCACTCCTTACCATGAAATGTTCTAACCCTCGAGGGTACCTTTAAAGTGCCCGTTGGCACTGATGACCGGAGCCTTGCTGCACCTTTATTATTACCATTTTTAATTTTGTGTTTCACCGCTTAGGTACGCAGAGGACCCGTGTTTTGGTCTCAGTTTTATAAAATTATACGTCGGAGCGAGGACAGGCAATGCCTGACCGGCGTGGGCGGATCGGTACACATTACCACGACGCCTGCGCACACTATGGGCTCCGCCCCTTACCGCGCCCATAACCTGGCTTTTTTGCCTGTTTAGGAGGTCCTTCTTACTCAGACACCGGATCTCGGCGAGTGTAGAAGGTGACGTTTACCATTACGAGCAAGCCAGGCGGTCAGGCATACTCCCCCATTGGCGCACATAGGGACACCGGATGATACGATCCTGAAGGCATTTGAAATTAATCACGGCGCCTTTCCCGCCACTTGTTCAATTGGGAACACGATATAAACCTCGCCATCTCCCGGTTCAGTTACCGACGGGGAGGGGAGACGGACACAGCTAGGTGCTAAGTTGGAAGGCGCACCTTGATGCAGTAAGAGAGTGCATGGGGAGTGTGTGGTGAGAGTGTATATGTGCATGCTCTAAAAATATAGACCTTGTATTTTCTATATGTATTTTACCATGGCTACCTCCGTGTTTTTTAACCCTCCAGAGTCTGACTAAAGGGGCCTTCCCTCCATTCCTCCTCCCATGGAGCACGTAGGTTAAGGCTCTTGGGTAAGGTATGAGAGATAATACCTCTCATTTTTATTGTTGTGTGTGCACAGATGATTGACACTTGTCACACACATATAGCCACGCACGTTATTTCCTGTGGTTTCGAATGAATCCTTTATAAGTGACCTAGCCGACTACTTATGGCTCTCCTGTGCTTTTCTTCCTTTTTTTCCTACAGGCTGATTTTGAGCCCTTTGTAGTGGAGAGTGACAAAGGTCACCCCACCCAGTGGTATCTCCCTATCACGAGGTTGGTAAGGACGGAGCCCGCTAAATACAGGTCCTGATGAATGCCGCGTACCCCTTTGGGACACCAGGCAGAAACATGTTGACCCTATTCACTACGGTGAGGGGATAATAAATTCCCCCACGTCACCGTTCACTTTTTTAATACCATACAGTTGCCCATTTCATTAAAGTTAATTCGACAACTGTAAAGTTTTTTAAATCACAATCACTCCTCACGGGCCCCCACTTAGTTTAGAAGTGCATCCCTGTCGTCAGGTGTATTCCCGCCCTCTATCAAACCGAGTTTTTAGAGGGCAAGGACTGCCGATGATGAAGCATGACACCAGGCGGTGTGTGAGGCCAGTCCTTCACTTTTTGTGAGATGTCAACACTCACAATTTTGATTTTGAGCACCTTATGGTCACTACCCTGGGAGCAGGCCCACTTGTGTTGAACAGAAATAAAACGAGCCCAGGCCGCTTTCTACGAGGAAAAGATTATATCAGCAGCCAATTCCTCTAGAGAAACTTTTCTCATCGCTAAAAAGTTACTCAAAGTCCCCCGACCCTACAGCGGCACCAGATCCATCGGGACATCGCTGCAATAAACTTGCTGAATACTTCTCCACTAAAGTACATAATATTCTTAAGCGTCTTCCTCAAAGTGACAGTGATATACCCGAGCCTAGGGACGCGGGTCAGCACGAAAACGAACATTATTTGGAGACCTATACTCCGGAGTCATTTCTAGCTATTTTATCGTCAGTTAAATCTGGGTCACGACTGGACCCTGCACCACCTAACATTCTGAAACTGGTAGTACCCTACAGTTGCCCCCTCCATTACCAGTCTGAGTAATGCCTCCCTCGCATTGGGTATGGTCCCCCCGAGTGGAAAAGGGCAATGGTAAAAGCATTGCTTAAAAAACCTAATTTGGACCCTTCCGACTTGGGCAATTATCGTCCCATCTCGCTCCTTCCTGGAATTAGTAAAATCGCGGAGAAACATGTTAACCACACGCTCTCCGCGTTTCTCGAGTCCCATAATTTGCTCCACCCCTCACAAACGGGCTTCCGCCCTCGTCCAGGCACGGAGACCGCATTACTAGCGGTGGTGGAAGAAGCGAGAAAAATCCTTGATGCAGGAGGTTCGTCGGCCATAATCCTCCTCGACCTGAGCGCAGCCTTCGATACGGTGAACCATCGAACTCTGGTTCACCGTCTCAGGAGTATAGGAGTGACCGGCAAGGCCCTATTATGGCTCCAATCTTTCCTAGAAGAAAGGTTCTTCCAGGTTTTCGATGGCGACACTTTTTCAAAATCTATCCCCCTTCAGTGTGGAGTCCCTCAGGGTTCATCCCTGAGCCCGACTCTTTTTAATGTCTATATGTCCCCACTGGCGGATATTATATCCCCCTTTGGGATTCATATAGTAACATATGCCGACGACACACAGTTGGTTGTCGCATTGAGCCAGGTCGACCAGGCGCCCACTGATCTTCATGGATGTCTTGAGGAAGTTACCAAGTGGATGAGTTTGTCCCATTTAAAACTTAATGGTGATAAAACCGAGCTGATGCTTCTTGGTAACCATCTAAATTTTAAATCAAGTACCATGTGGCCAGCATGTATGGGCCCGGTACTGACCCCAAAAACTGAGATAAAAAGTCTAGGTATCTGGTTAGATCAAGACCTCACATTTAAAGCTCAAGCCAGGAAGACTGCTGCATCATGTTACGGCATGCTAAGAATGATTCGCAAAGTGCTTCCTCTCCTACCTGATCAAGCAAAAAAACTGTTGGTCCAGGCCCTAATTCTCTCAAGGATTGATCACGGCAACGCCCTTTATTTGGGCGCCCCAAACGCAGTGATCATGAAGCTGCAGATCGTACAAAACTTCGCAGCAAGACTGCTCACGGGAACCCATAACCGCTGCTCAGCAAAGCCTGCACTACGCGCCCTCCATTGGCTACCGGTGCAAGAGAGAGTTAACTTTAAAACCCTCTGCGTTGCCCATAAGTCTCTTGGAGGGAATGGACCCCCCATCATCAAAACTTTGATCTGCCCTTATAAGGCTAACAGAAGACTCCGCTCAGATGAGCTCCACCTAGCAATGGTACCCAGGATTAAGAAGGCCAGAAGTGGCGGCCGGCGTTTTTCATACAATGCCGCGAAACTCTGGAACACCCTTCCGCTGCATCTTCGTAGGGAATACAAACATCTCAAATTCCGGAAACAGCTAAAGACATGGCTTTTTCCGTAGGGGGTTTGTTCATCTCTAGTGGCCGCTACAGCGCTGGGATGCTCCCGGGTAGCCATGCGCTATATAAAAACTTTTTCATTTTTCATTCATTCAAGTGTTATTTTATAGGAAATCGTCCTGACTGAGAGGAGACTATCTTTGGGAGCGTATTTAATCGAAAAAGTTACGCAGCCATACCAGTCATTGAGGGGGTGGCCAGCTCTACATCGAGGGAAACGTCTCTCCACAATGCAACCCACATACCACATAGTGGACCTAGAGTTTCCGGAGGATTTAGTTGTTAATGATAATACCTCACTCACTGAACCACCATTTAAAAAGAAACGGGTTGGGGGTTAAAGGGCTTCTCCAAAACGTAAAGGTCTGAATCCCCCAGTTCCAGGTGCTGGTTCCAGTCCGGGTCTTGATTCAGCCCAAGTTGTGGACAAATTGCTTTCTATGTTTGAGATGCTGCTTAATCATATGTTGGCCCCCACTGTAACATGATTAGAGGGGATTGAGGCTTTATTAAATCCCCATGGCCTCCCTCCTACCCCGAGCCTCGATCATACTAAAAGCAAGGCCAAATGCACGGCCACTAATTACAAGGGTGGGGCTGATAACGACCCCCAGGGCTTGTTCCAAACAGGGTATGCAGTACCAGGGGTTCAAAACATTACTTTAAATCCAGCATACAGCAGGGGTGGGAGCAGGACTCCATGTACCTCTCAATGTTACCTCACAGACGGATATAACTCTAGGTACATGCCAGTCCAGCGGGTCCAATACAAGAGAATCTACCATGGGAGGGGGGGGGCACCCTGTGACACTGGCGGATGATACCATAATTTTACATTTGCTCCCTGAGCCAGCGACTTTAGCAGTCATCTTAACAGGGGTCCCACCTATTAAGCCTGGTACGAGGGAGACCACAGTAGACCTAATGCACAAGATGAAACACTGAAACGGAGGCACCTAGGACAGAGGTTCCGCACCCCTTTCTTTGGGCCTAAATTCTTCTCCCCCTCTCTTAAAAATACTGTCTTGGAATATAGCAGGACTAAAGTCCAAAAGGGACGACGTAAGGTGGCTAGATAAGCTTAAGGAAAACCATTTAGTGGCCGTACAGGAAACTTGGGACACTGAAAGATCATTCTTTATGGATGAGTACTCTTTTTTTTTTTTTTTTTTTTTTATAAAGGTGCGTCCCCTTCAGCAGCTGGGTGTGCCAAAGGTGGCTTCTTACTCTTGTTTCCCTCAAAATCCCTTGCACAATGGGTCTAGTGGAAAGTAAATCACCAAATCTGCTGGTTATTGAATTGCTTTTTAAAAATAATACTCCCTTGTTGGTGGTCAAGTTTTATAATTCTTTTAGTCGGAGCTCCGAAACTGAACACATAGTTGCGACCATTTTTAGAGCAGTATGTGGAGAATAGAATTTCACAATATCAGGTTATATTATTGGGTGATCTTAATGTTTATCTTTGCCAAAAAGGTTGTATCTTTGTCAAAAGCATACCTGATGTAATCCCAGTGGTTACCCATTTTGAACAAACAGAACAGGGTAATCTGCTTGAAGAGCTTTTGGCTGCTAATAATCAGCACTGTTTGGGTCAGACTAGAGAGGATAAAATTATTCCTTCCTTTTCCGGAAGGGGCTGTTCCTCTGTTATAGATTTTATTATGTTATCAGCCCCTCTGGCCACCTTTAGTCTATTGACTGAGAATTAGCTGGAATAATTTTAGTGGCCATAATCCAGTTTTATTGTTTTTTTGCTTGGGATTTGGGATTGGATAACAGCACGAATGAAAGTCACTCCAACAAAGCCCTGAGCACTGAGGATCAGACCAAGAGATTAAAATGGGATAGGGTGGTACCGGAGGCCTTTTTAAACAACCTTTATACCCAAAACACGGGCGATATTGCCCAATGTCTAGATAGGGATTCTCAATATAGGGTAGTCCTTGAGGCTTTTAATAGACTAAGTGGGCAAATTTCCACAAATCTTCTGAGTTATGTTAAAACAGTACCCAATAAACCGGATAAGTGGTTCGACCGTAGTTGCTGTAAGATCCATAGAGCCCTAATGGCTGCCTTAAAGCAGCAACCCAGGGACGAGGAAAGAAATTAGGGCTTGTAGGAAAGCATATAAATTAGCTGTGCTTCAGATGAAAAAGGCCATTAAGGAGCAAGCCTGGAGGACCTATGCCAAGTCTCTTGTCTAACGGACAGTACCAAATTCTCTGAGATAGTAAACAGACCGTTTTTTACTGGCCTTGTAAATAGTAGACTGGACTGCATTATTGCCCCCGATAGTTGGGTAACCCATTTTGAGGAAATATATGGTGGGAAGGATTTGTTAGGACCCGATACACATTGGGTTCCAGAAAAAGATATTCCACCCCTGGTGTTTACCATTGAGGAGGTGGTCAAAGCTACCCGGGCCACAGCAGGGGGTAAGGCGACAGGGCTAGATGGGGTTCCCCCGGATCTTTATAAAGCAGATTATCTGACCTGGGCTAATATTCTGTCTTGTCTTTACCGCAGTACGTAAGCATGGTTTTCCCGCTACCTGGTCTAGGTCAATAATTCTTCCTATTTTTTAAAAAGGGGCTAGAGATGATCCAACTTGCTATCACCCTATTTCCCTTTAAGACTCTGCAGCAAAAATAACAGGGAAAGTTGTTTTGGAGCGTTTAACCTTGTGGTTAGAAAATTCTAACGTAATATTGGATTTACAATATGGTTTCAGGCAAGGAAGAGGGACCCTGGATCAATGTATCAATCTGCATTGGTAGTGGGCAAATATACAGTAGCCAAAAAGGGCTGCCTACATATGGCATATATGGACCTAACCTTGGCATTTGACCCAGTTAACTGATCCAAACTATGGCACATTTTATTGGATCTGGCATGGAGGTCGAGCTTGAGGCTTTCGTACACAATTTTCATTCTAATCTGTCAGCCTCGGCCAGATATGATGGGAATGGCAGTTTGACCGCCCCCTGGGGTGTTCACAGAGGTAAGGCAGGGGTGCATTTTGGCCCCTCTGCTTTTTACCCTAATCATTAAAAAACTTGGGGACGTTCTGACTGTAGCCTTCAGGGATATTCCAAGGGCGGGGTCTAAATGAATCCCCGCCCTGTTATGTGCAGATGATGCGGTCCTGTTTGCTCGAACTGCGGTGGGTCTCCAACATTTGTTAAATGCTTTTATCAATTTCGGGAACTCCATAGATTTGTCCACAAACTTTGCTAAATCACATACCATGACAATTGGCGGTCGAAAGGCAGGTGGGCAAAAGTTTTTTGGCAACAGTGTTGAACTTACTAATGTTATGACCTTCCCATATCTGGGGGTTATATTTGATAATAAAGGCTCTTGGGTTGCTCAACAATCCTTGAAAAAGAACACACTATTGAGGGCCATGGGTGCTACCATGGATTTTGCACGCAGACTGGGTGCTAAACCGGTACCTGCTTTATTGAAGGTATATCGAGAAATGGACATCCCTATGGCAACGTATGGGAGCGTTGTGTGGGGGTATAAAGACAGGGGAAAACTCCAAGTGGTCGAAAACATTTTTTTACCTAGTCTACTTGCTGCTCCCACCAGCACTCCCTTATTCATGCTACACAAAGAGGTTGGTTTGGACTAGATCTCCGACCTCATCGCACTGGCACCCATCAATCGTTGGTTGAGAAGCTGGTCTAGCCCTGCCCTCGTTCTAAATCAGTTAGTAATTGAGGATTGTAGATCACTTGAACGAGCCCTACACATCCCATAGTTAAAATATGTTAAAGAAACATTGTCGAATGTGTACTGTATGGATTTATTTATCAACCCCAGACCTTTACGACCCAGAGAGATAGAGGCTGTAAAAAACTTGCTTTTGGAGAAGTGGCTAAATGAAAGAGAGGAAAGGGAACTTTGTCAAACCAACCATGAAACCGTATATTTTATTGAAAACCTGTCTTAAGGGGGAACCATACCTATTAATTGTTAGTAATGTCTACCATTGCTCCTTATTGACATGGTTTAGGCTTAATACCTTTCATTGGTTTTTATTTACTCCTAAAGGTTTTTGTAATCAAGGAGACCTCAATCCATGCCCTTGTGATAATTTTTCAGACCAGAATATGATGCACTTTATATTCTTTTGTGATTTTTACCGTACCCTGAGGAATAAATGTATCCTCCCTTAGTCAGAAACAATAACTTTTCTCAATTAAGACATGACATGTTGTTTTTACAACTTTTTGCCTCACCATTGGGGTGTTTTGGGGTCGCAAAGATTTTTGGTGTCCGCTATTTGGTGGTCTGGCCTTTTATATTGCTTCTTATTGCTGTTTTTAACTCAGTATCATCTGTCCTCTGCCCAAAAATTATTGGCATGTTGGTAGTTATATAAGAGTCAAGTGTAATCATGTTTAAAATATTATTAATGTATGCATATGTAATTTTCCTGGTGCTTTTATGGTCTATATTGACCGAATAAAGAAATACTGACTGACTGACTGTGTCTATATCAGCAGTTCTATATAGTTTTATGAAGTAAATCAAGACTATGTATATTTTATGTTACTGCCATCACCTTTGAAACTTTTGCTTTGATCTAATTTTCAGGATGATTCTGAGCTGTCAACCCAAAGCCAACCTGGTGGTAAGTTGTGCTGTGCCCTCTTCCCCTTACTGTCCTTTGAAAGGGACAGGGAGGAGAAACCCCTGCTTGTTGACTAGGAAAAGGAGAATGCTATGTGAAAAACAAAAAACAAGATCAAGACAGGAAAAAGTATAATATATGAACCCTTCCCCCACCACCACAACCCCCCCCCTTCCATTGTCATCTTCCATCCAGTCCTGTCCCAGTGAGCGGGTGGGGTATGACGACAGTAGTGAAAGGAGGTGAAGATCTTTCTTTTACAAAGTTGACTTGTTACTCCGCTAAACCTATTCAAAAGTCTTTTGTATCAGAGCAGGCATTTATTGACTAAGACTAATATTACATGCTCTGTATGTGTAGAAACTATACGGATCCTCATAGACATAGACACTGGATTTGTACTCACTAGAAAGGAGGACCCATTTCATGGCACTTTATATCCACCCATTACACCCAGGGTGTACTAAGCAAAGCAACAGGTAAGCGGAGGATGTGGTCATTGTGAATATTTTCTCTCTGGTGATGTGGAACATGCAAAGCAATCCAGTGAAGATCCAGTCTAGGCCAGATGCAGGACGTTGACTGAGAAGCACAATTGAAAGAATAGCCTAGTGTCCCACCACCCTTTTAGGTCTTGCTTACAGACCGCTTTAGCATTTTTTGTTTAAATATGTATTTACAGTACCAATATTTATAAAGGCCTTTCGGTCAGCCCATAGCTTATTGGTTGGGTTTCATTTCAGTCTCATTTGCTTGTTTATTATTCTATTGCTTTCCTTCCTCTCCTTGGGTTTGTTCCTCCCCTGTTCCTCCCCTGGATCATAGTTTATTTACCCTCCTTTTGGTTGAGTTACTTGTATTCTTCTACTGCTCACATTCATGGAACTATTTTTTAGGTTTAAGCCTGCAAGAGCATGTCTCGCTTGCAAGACATTATTGTATCCAAAAAGGGCTTGGCGTCCGCCCGTTGCTTAGCATTTGTCTGCTTCAGCGTCACCCTTCTTTGCATGCATGTTCATTGGCTACTGCAGCCGAAACGTCACTTCCGATGCTTGCCATGGAGCAGGGACCAGGCACAGATTGATTCAACTTAATCTGTGCCCATCCGCTGCTCCAATGACGTGATTGAGGTACTTTTTCTTCCCCCTCCCACTTTCCCTCCCTGCTGCTCCGTCCACAGTGCTTGCATGAGTTTCAAATTGCACTACCCCTCATTCCACATTATTACTTCTGTCGCCCCCAATCACCCTCCTCTTGCTGTTGCTTGAATATATCGCAAACTCGACCCAAAAGTATTGGAGCGCTTTACATGAGCAACTGTTGCATTGCAGATGGACACATTCATTTTGTTTTAGGCACAGAGAGATTAAGTGATTTGCCCAGAATGACAGGATGTTGAGCCTTCTGCCGAGACTCAAACCCGATTCCCCAGCTTCAAAGTCAACCGCTCTAGCCATTACGCCTCAGCCTCTCCCATTTTTGTCTTATGTTCTTCAACTATAAGAGAGAGCTTTCGTAATCTAGGCCCCAAGTGCCATGAAGTTTCTCTTGCTCATAAGGAGACAGGCCTAATCTGTCATCCTTCAGAAAAGCACTCGACAACTTGAGATCAGTTTACATAACCACTAGTCTAGTGTCTAGAGAAGGCCGGGCCTGCAGCATGTGCGCCACATAACTTATCACTCACCAGAGCTGGCGCGGTCTGTCTAAATTCCAGCATCCAAAAACACAGCAATATGAGAAAGCGAAGGTTTAATTGCGCTGTTGAGGTCTGGCGCCTTGTAAAAAGTAGCTAAGAAACAAAAGTAGCTACTGTGCCTTTAAAGGGATGCTGCGGGTTCAGTCTGATGCTTTCCAATTGGGAGAAATTCCCACAAGGATGCCCCGTTGCCAAGAACAGGCTGCTCATTCCAAAGGAGGGTGGCAGAGTGACGGGAACGCCATTAGGGCCCGGAATTATGGATTTATTTTGTTCTTTGGAAGAACTGCTATCAAAGTTGGCAGGCGCCACTCTCTTCTTGTCCTGCAAAATGGCACGGTGTGGGTTAACTTTACAGCGAGGCATGAAGAAGCAAGGGTGCATCAGTGGTTGACACAAGGGTGCCCTGCGGATGGATAATGCAAGGGTGCCTTGCCTACTTGTGATTGTTTGCACTCACATAAGACCCCCATTCAAAGTTTTTGGGAAACTCCTAATTTATATGCTTGAAACTTCGCAACTTTTACATATTTTTGTATTTCTTGTGAGAAATACCTAGGTTAGAAAGAAAGAAAAACAACACATCCCTATCCAATTTTCCCTCTAATTATGTTACTTCACCTGCGGCAATGAACGATCTCTGTGCACCATGCCAAAGCTACATGCCCTGAAGACATGCATCAAATCACTATGCAAGGGAGTGTAACACACAAGCTACCAAATGCTAAAATTAGAACATTTGATTCACATTGCCCTCTCAGTGTCCATTGCAAGGCAAACATCTTTACATTCACTTAACAACTACCCTGTCACCCCTAGTGGACTCTAGACTTGGGTGGCAGGTATTGAATGAATCTTTCTGCAAGATAACTGGGACCTTTGCCGTTCAGGTGTTTATGCACAATGCAGCACATCTTAAATGTGATCCGTCTACGTACCAGAAGCCAATGAAGTTGTTGTAGGAGAGGGAGGGAAGCAGTTCTAGGGGGGGGAGCACTTGAGACAAGGTGGGCCGCGGTGTTTTGGACTACTTGTAGTCTGCTCAGCGATGACTCATTTGCTGAGAACAGAAGGGCGTTACAGTAGTCCTGGCGGCTCAGCACTAATGCCGGAATGAGTGTTTTCCGAGTGGTCAAAGGGAGGAAGGGAAATACCCTCCGTAGAAGGCTTAGCACGTGGAAGCAGGAGCCTACGGTAGTTGCAACGTGCTCCTTCATTGTCAGTTTCTGGTCCACCATATGCCAAGGTTTTTGACCACAGTTTTGGGAGCCGGGGTGGCGCCTAGCTCCTCTGGCCACCAACTTAGGAACCACAGCATTGGGCATCTCCAAACAGCATGATCTCGGTTTTCCCTGCTTTGAGCTGGAGGAAATTATTCCTCATCCAGCTAGCAATAGCCATCATACCCTCCGCGAAGGTAGACTGGGTGTTGGGAGTGTGTTTGTCAAAGGAAAGTAGAAGCTGAGTGTCATCAGCATACGAGATTGGTGTAAAACCCAATTTCCTAAGTAACCCCGCTAAGGGAGCAACATAAATTTTGAATAAAATGGGACTGAGAGAGGAGCTCTGGGGTACTCCCTTAGTCAGTCCCATAGCCTTCGAACGGAAGGGGCCTAAGTTGATAGTCTGAGTTTGGAGAGAGAGAAAACTCGACATCCATTGAAAGGCTTGTCCTTGGATTCCAATTTCTTTAAGTCTCCTGAGCAGAATCTGATGAGAGACTGTGTCGAAGGCAGCCGACAAATCGAGCAGTACAAGTAGTACTGCTTGTCCGTTGTCCAGGGACTACCTAATATTGTCGGTAACAGTAATCAAAGCTGACTTGGTGCTGTGCCTGGGCCTAAATGCAGACTGAGATGGATCAAGGCATCCTGTGGCTTCGACATGGTCAGATCGGTGTTTATTGATATGTTTTTCCAATATCTTGCTCAGGAGAGGTAACAGAGAAATTGGGCGATAGTTGGATAGGTCCTCCATGTGGACCTTGATGTTTTTACGGATGGGAATTATTTGTGCCGCCTACCATTCAGCGGGAAGTTGGCCCTCTCTCACCGAGAGATTGAGGATAGAGCAAATTGGGGGGATAGCTGTTTGGAGAGCAATGTGGTGGTTTTGGCAGGAATGATATCCAACGGGGAGACTGATTTGACTGTGTTCAGTAGTGACTCCACGTCACCAGCGGTGAGAGGGGGGAAGTTTTCCAACGTCTGTACATTAGGCGGGGCAGGAGAGTAGCAGGATACAGAATCCTGCTGGAGGTTCCCGACTGAGGTGATTATATCGTAGATCAGCTCAATTATCTGTGTGAAATGTGTTGCTATTTCATCACAAAGTGCTTGGGAGGGAGCCGCCTCGTTGTTACATGCCTTCAGGTTAGAGAAGGATTTAAGGATTTGGTATAAAACTTTCGGGGCATTCCCTGCCTGATTAAGTTGCAGCGCAATATGGGCTCTGCATGCGTTTTTTTATATTTTTATGATATTGAGCCAGAGCGATCTTATATCTATTTGTCCTGTGCATCATGGGAATGGTGCCAGCGCCTTTCCAGATTTTTACAAAGGCATTTTTCCGTCCGTAGGTTAGAGGAGAACCACGCTGTCTGGGGGTGCCTGGCCGAGCTAGGGCACTGTTTCAAAGGAGCCAGGTGATCAATGGCCGTTTTAATTGTGGAATTATAGCGAGCCAGGCATTCCTCCACATTATCTGATTCAAGGTTCCAGAATGCTGGGATTATATCCTGGAAGTGATCAGGAGTGATTTTATGCCACTGTCTGCGAGGACTAAGGGGGGGGCCATAGGGGGAACATCGTGTACCCTGGGGCCCCTGATTTGAACATCAATTAATGAGTGGTCAGTCCATGTAAGTGGACAGGGAGCTTCACAGAAAATGCTGGGAGAATTGGTGAAAATGAGATCTAACGTATGTCCAGCTGAGTGTGTGGGGCCGTCGTTGATCTTACCTAGTTCTAGAGTGGCTAAATCTGCCAGGAGCGCGTAGGCACCCTGATTTGCAGTGTTCTCACTATGTACGTTAAAGTCTCCCAAGAGCAAGAAATCTTTTGTAGAGATGACATGGGAGGCTATTGATTCCATTAGTTGAAGTGAGAAATCTGAAAGGGGGCCTGGGGGCCGGTATACGAGGGCACCTTTCCAGCTATGTTGGGGTAGCAAGTCAATTCTAAAGACTAAGATTTCGATTTTATCATTGCAGCGTTGCTCAAGTATGGAAACTTTGATAGAATCTTTATGAATGATGGCTATCCCCCCTCCCCCAAACTTGGGTTGTCTATCTAGCCTTTGAATGCGGAAGCCCTCCGGGAGTGCCACTGCTATAGCAGGGGTGGAGCTGGGTTTAAGCCAAGGTTTCAGTCAAGATTCCAATTTCGGGGTTCTTGGACGTAAGTAGATCCCAGATTTCGACTGCGTGCTTAGGCAGGGATCTGATATTGCTTTGAAAACCGTTCCAACTTTGAGCAGATTTGCCCATATGGTTTCCTGACGAAGTCTGGGAAAGGGTATCTATATAGAGGCTGTGTTTACTCTTGCCTGGGTCAGATGTCATCAGGCCTATGTGCTTCTGTTCCAGCTTCAGGCTCTGAAATTGGCAGGACCTGCACGAGAAGGGCCCCTCCATAGCCGGGAGAGCCTTATGCGTTTCATACATATGATAAGTGCATTTAGCCGAACTGCTTCGTTTAATATCGCGGAGTTCCAGGTTTGTGTAAGTGTGTTTCTGCCTGATTCCTAGTTCTTGTGTGAAACATACAGGGGTCCTGGCTACGGCTGGTCGCAGACGGGCTTGCCTTTGGCGCGCCGAAGCGCCCGCTGCGAGCGTCCACTGAACGTCATGTCAGGCATGCGTTTATGTAGTGGGCTAGAGCAGCTAGACTGCTAACCTCCAATCAGCCCAGAAGTGAGGGAAACTGTTTCTGCTATCTCCCTCCATTCAAACGGGGAACCCGTGGTGGACCAAGGAGAAATGCAGAGAGCGGCGAAATGCGGCCAAACAGTGAGTGCAATACAAATCAAAGTGACAAGAAGCTTTAAAAATAGCTTTTAAAATTAACAATACTCCTGGATTGTGCAAGTTTAAAAAAAATTATGCAGCCTTACTGGAGCGCGTCCGCTGCGCGTCGTGTCAGGCATGCGTTTATGTAGTGGAGGAGAGCAGCTTGACCGCTAACCTCCAATCAGCCCGGAAGTGAGGGAAACTGTTTCCACTATCTCCCTCCACTGAAACGGGGACCCCGCGGTGGACCAAGGAGAAATGCGGAGAGCGGCGAAATGCGGCCAAACAATGAGTGCAATACAAATCAAAGTGACAAGAAGCTTTAAAAATAGCTTTTAAAATCAACAATACTCCTGGATTGTGCAAGTTTAAAATAAATTATGCAGCCTTACTGGAGCGCGTCCGCTGCGCGTCGTGTCAGGCATGCGTTTATGTAGTGGAGGAGAGCTGGAAACTGGAAATAAACTGATCTCAGCATCAAAAACAGTAACCCACTTACCTCTCTAAATAAAATAAAAATCTGTGACCTGCATCTTACTCTGCATCTATGTTGATGGGGGTGTAGTCTCGCCGAGCAGCAAGATGGCCGCTCGCTGAGAGGGCTCTGCCGGCTGAGACAGTATCCGTCATTAATCCTGCGCTGAGAGAAACCAGTGGCGCCTAAAAGACAACCTGGCAAGCTACCTAACTAAGACTGCATCGGCTGAGCCGCTTTTTATGAGTGCGGAGGCCCGAAACGCTGCCTGTGGTGAGGCTGGCCTGCTAGGCTTTGCTGTGGACGAGACAAACGGTTCCCATGCAACAGGAGAGGCACTCCCAACCAGGCGGAAAAGAGTGAGACACTGACACGGTGAGCAGGGGCCGCTACAACTATCCGTAGCAGCGGTTTGCCGGAAGCCCAGATAGACGCTGTTTTACTCACCGACAGACTGCGCTCCCCCGCTGGGCCCCGTCCTTGCCTGCTGCGGACCGACTGTGCCGAGTGGTGTGCTATTCCCGGGCGGGCCTTGGACTGCTACGAGGTAGCCACTGCGAGGTGCTGGGTCTCTGCTGGGGAACGGGCTAGGAGACCACGCGCACTGAACAACAGCCGACGCGGTCTGCTCTAGCCATGGGCCGTGAGGCGCGCTTTACCCTGGATCGGCTTCGATCCTGGGGGGCGGAGACTCCTGCGGGTCGCTGCTAGCTGCCAAGGAAAAGAGCTGGAAGCTGCGCACGAGGTCTCGAACCGGGGCGTAGGCAGTCCAGTCGGCGTGGGATATAGAGGCTGAGATAGACCGAGCTCCTCCTGCTGGGCCCAGTCTTCACCTGCTGAGAGCTGCGGTCCAGTCGTGCTGAGGCACGCACCTCCCCTGCGACCAGCTATGCCCCTGAGACGAGACGACAACTGAGGTAAAACAATCCTGCTGGAAAGGCGGGTGGAGGTGACATGCGGGCCGGGATCGGAGCGCAGGCGATCCGAAACACACTCCGGCAGAGCCCGAGCTCTGCCCCTCCGGGGATCGGGCTTGGAGGCCTTCGACGGGCTGAGTTGTAATAATCAGCAGGATTGTCTAGCAGGGCGAGGCCTTCAGTGGGGGAAGACCTTTGGACATGTCAGCTCTGGCCTGTGCCTAAACTGTCAACTGTACACCTGGCTTGCGCGGGGGTAGCCAAAGCAGATCCCAAACGTGGGCTACATCAGTGCTAGGCCGCCGCTACGATCAGGCGAGGAAAACACGGGGATGGTCTGCACTGGGACCAGAGTGGGACTGGGTGACCGGCAAGGCCGTCGCTTGGCGCTGCAAACTGGGTTGAGACAACGCCACAGCACACGATCTGTCCAGAAGTCAGAAAAAAGTGCGAAGGCAAAGGGCACAGGGCACATCCTTCAGAGCTGGACCTCAGGTTGGTCCATTGAACAGCGACAACTTGTCTGCCCAGTGTGCCCACCTGTCAAGCGACATGGGGAAAACCAGCACTAAACATGCCAAGCTGTCATTTGAATATAAACGACTTGCACGCCATATGGACTCAGAACCGGACACCGAATCTGAGAACAGGGAAGTTGCTGGTGATCATGGCGACGACCTCCGAACCCTCCTACTCGAGTTTGTCAATTTTAACAATTGACAATAAAATAGATATGCTTGCATCTAGACTGGATCATGTCAAAGAACAGGTTGACACTCACGAACTGCACCTAGACAAACTTGAAAATCGCGCATCTGAAGCCCATGAATTCCAGGCTGAATCTAGAGAACTACTACTGAATATGGAAAAGGTCCTAAAGGTTATCAAGGCCAAGAACGAGGACCTAGAGGCCAGATCCCGTAGAAATAACATTTAGATCACGGGAATACCGGAAACCACAGCGATGGGCAAGATGGAGGATTTTGTTGAGAAGCTGCTGCGAGAGCTGTTTGGATCGGAACTGTCTGGGATGTTTATCATGGAGCGAGCCCACAGGTCTCTTGGTCCAAGGCCTCCAGTGGGTTCTAAACCCAGACCCACACTTGCTCGTTTTGCTCAACTATCGGGATTGCGACAGGATTCTTCTCTCCGCCAGGGAAAAAGGGCAAATAATCCACAAAGGTAATCTCATCTCGTTCTACCCGGACTTTACTCCGGCTGTGCAGGCAGCTAGAAGGGAGTTCATATCCGCCAAAAGTCTCCTGAAACAAGCCAAAATTACATATGCCCTTCTGGGGAAACATCATTTACAACGCATGCGTTACAACGTATGCCATTACTCCGCATTTTTTTACTTCGCAAAATCTTTTACAATGCAGGGCTTTACACCGCAAACCATTACAACGCATTGCCCAAAGTAACGCCCCGGTAGAGTCAGAATAGTAAATTGCTTTGTAATGGGGAATGCGTTGTAAAGCCCTGCGTTGTAAAAGATTTTGCGGAGAAAAAAATGCGGGGTAATGGCATGCGTTGTAAAAGCGTGCGTTGCAAAGTGTCCTATTCGCTCTTCTGTACCCTGCCAAGCTGAAGGTAACACACGAAGGCAACACACATCATTTTGCAGATGCGAAATCGGCCTTAATTTGCAAAGCACACAGTTGGCCCCAAACGTACCGCCACATCCACCGGACGTACCGCCGCTGACGCGGGGCTCAGCGACAACAAATAGCCTCTCCCTATGCAGCACTATCATCAACCAGCAGCCGCCCACAGGCTTGTGTAAAAGCTAAATTTTGGGATTTCATTAGACTGGAGGTCAGCTCCCATTGCTAAATTGGGTGCCCGTGAACAATGCGTCTACTATCCTCCGCATCATCTTTGACGATGCAGCTGGTTTCCTCATATACTTCTCGTCCACCCAGTCTTAAGACTGGGCAGTTCGCCGGTGACATCATGCACCCAGGGAGAGCTCCCGAAATTACTGTTTGTGTATTACTGTTGGGGTATTGTTTTGTTTCAGGGGGGAGGGAGGTATTGTATACACAACCTAATTGGGGGGTTTGTGTGGGAGGGTGGGTAGATTTAGGGGTCACATTGCAGCTTGAAGAAGTATCTTATCCAAGTACCGAGTACATACATTCAGCAGGGCAGATAACCATATTAACACACTGATGGACATGTGCAACCTAGTATACTACAAACTGTAACATCACTGGAGCAATGTCAGAAAACACACGCTACCACGGTATGTTGGTGCAGCCACAGACACACATACACCACACCATGAACATACATGATGACGTATAAGTTTCTCGCATGGAATATCAGAGGCCTGAATGATTACAGGAAAGCCCGACTTATTCATACACAAGATCGATATGTTTCCTCCAGGAAACACATTTGAACAGTACGTCCCCTACTAAGCTACAGCACAGATCCTGGGGAGACATCTACTCAGCGATATATTCAAATTATTCCAGAGGTGTAGCCATTCTAATATGCCGTGGGCTGGAGTGGAACACAACACGTGCACAACTTGACGCTGAGGGGCGATATGTAATCTTAAGAGGTACATTGGGGAACACTAAGTTGGCACTGGCAGCAATATATGGTCCCAACACGTACGATCCAGAATTTTTTTACAGTGTCTGGGAACATATCACACTGCTAGGATGTGATACCATCATATGGGGGGGGGGACATCAATGCCATATTAAATGACACTTTGGACAGACAAGGGTCAACTCGGAAACTTCGCCCCAAGGCTATTATAACCCTGAACACATTCATGCTAGATAATGGTCTAATAGACATCTGGAGGAATTGGAATCCCGACAGGGCAGAGGGCACATGTATAACGACACAGCAAAACGCCTGGTCTAGGCTCAATTACTGGTTAGTATCCAAAGACATAGCTACATGGACAACCGACGTCAGACTTCTACCCAGAACACTATCTGATCACGCCCCCTGCCTTCTTCAGCTCAGACTTCCAACATCGCCTGGCCGTGTATTTGGCTCGAGATTCCCGCTCCTAGCCCTATTAGACTTGGCGTTCTGGGAAGACATTAGGAAAGATATAACAGAATACTTTGCACTTAATGAGGGATCAGTGTCATCGGCGGGAAGCCTTCGAGGTGCTAATTTGCGGGAGTTGCATTGCCAAACAAACTGGTGTATTAAAGTCCATCAGACAATCGCGTCAGACCCTAGAAACTCAGATTAGAGATGAGGAAGCACAATATTACAGCACAGGCGATGCGTGCCACCTGGCATCACTAAGGGCAAGAATCTCTGAATATGAGGAAGAGGCGCAGCGTGAAGTGAAATTCTTGGGGAAATACACTCTAGCTAGAAGATATGGTGAGGGCGATCGTCCAAGTAAAACCCTAGCCACCACTCTTAGGACACCGCGTAACTCATCATATATTACAGAACTCATAGATGACCAGCACAAATCAGTAAGGGGATCACAAGAAGTACTTGAACACCTCACAAATATTTATTCCGCACTATACTCCTCTACCGCGCCAGACATATCGGCAGACCTAAAACCATACTTAGACTCCATAGAACTGGTATGGTTAGATGATGCACACAGAGCATATCTGGACGAACCCTACACCACGGAAGATATTTTACAGGTCACCGAACGACAAGGTTCCTGGCTTAGATGGTCTAACCACATCTTTCTATAAATCCTATGGTACGCTGCTAGCGCCACATTTATTGAACGTATACCAGGAGTCACTTAAGACAGGACGTATGGCACCCACCATGCGCGAGGTGGTCATATTAACACTACTGAAACCTGGGAAATCCCCGAACAACCGGGACTCCTATCGCCCGCTGTCACTTATAAACATTGACAGTAAAATATACTCCAAACTTATTGCACAAAGACTACAACCTATCCTCCCCCATCGTTGCTAGACCTGATCAGTCTGGCTTTATACCTGGGAGGTCAACCGCACACAATCTGCGAACATTCTTTGCATTGCTTCACTACTTAAGCCCCCAAACACCTGCATTAGCAATACTGCTGGACGCTCCTAAAGCTTTCGATTCCCTTGAATGGTCATAACTCTTCAATATACTGGCTAGGCTAGGCATTAGCTCATCATTTATACAGCAGATCAAGCTCTTATACTCTGAACCCACAGCTCGGCTGCGAGTCAATGGCCTGTTATCTAACAGTTTCCCTATTACACATGGCACAAGGCAAGGATGTCCCCTATCCCCGCTCCTTTTTGCAATTGCTATGGAGCCATTGGCTGCACGCCTCAGACAACACCATGCGGCCAGAGGATTGGGGTTTACATCCAGGGGATTGATAGTCTTGCTATATGCCGATAATATAACATTGTATATAAATAATCCAGAAGAAAACACACTCCCTATACTTTGGTGGACTATCTTGCGTACAAATCAATTGGTCTAAGTCACTATTCTTTCCCCTAACAGACTACACAACACCCTTCAAACTTGATTACCCCCTCAAGTGGGCAGACGGGCCGGTCAAATACCTAGGCATCTGGCTAAGCCGTGATGTGCAGGAACTTTGGAATATGAATTATGGACGCACAATGATCAGGCTCAAGAGGAAGATAAGCACCTGGTCCAAACTGCTGCTGACACTAGCAGGAAGAATAGCGATCGCTAAGATGATTGTACTCCCCAAATTGCTATATTTATTTGTCAACCTCCCTCTCACTCAAACATTTCTAAAGTCACTGCGGTCCTTGATGATAGCTCTGGTTTGGGCTGGAAAGCAGGCGCGAATCTCCTGGCAGCTACTCACGCTACCGCTCAGCCAAGGGGGATTGGGCACACCGGATATTCCCCTATATGCCTATTGTGTGCAGGCCCAATTCCTACATCCTTGTTTACCCCCGACCCCGTTTCAACCTCATGTAGCGATAGAACTGGATAGAGCATCTCCCACCCTGCTGAACGTGGCCATATTTCAAACATATTGGTGGCCCATAAATTAAATAGATACAATTGAGACACTGCGCTGGGCATGGGACGGACTACGCACAAGGGCAGGCCTCAAGGTATTATACGCCCCCTCCATTCCCCTGGCACACAACCCCCAAATACCTGCACTGGCTGACAATAGTGAAGTGATAAGAGCAGGGAAACTTGGCATGAGCACGTTTGCAGACCTATACCCAGATGACTCATTTGCAACCCATCCCTGCGCAGACTCATAACACGACTTTACAACACCATGCAACGTACATCACTGATTACACAGCCAAAGGCTTTGGCGGGTTTGAACGCCGAACTGCAAAAGCCTTTAACCGAGGAGCAATGGAGCTTCTGCCTCCGCCAGCTAGAAGCTCTATCCCCCAATTACAAACTTAGATTAATCCACTTTAAGTTTATGCATAGATACTATAGAACACTCATCCAGCTCCACCGCATGGGTCTCCGCACAGATACTAGCTGCTGGAGATGCCACTGCACTCAATCCTCCTTTCTACACTTGGCCGGGAACTGCCCCCCGATTGTGAAATACTGGGCAGACTTCTTCTGCAAAATAAGTAATATACTAGAAACCCTAGTGGAGCCCACACCCCTACTGGGGCACCTGGGGTACATTAAAGACACTCCAACTGAATCCTGCCTGCTACTGGCCATGTTACTACTACTGGCAAAACGCAGGGTAGCCATGCACTCAGGGAAATCTAAAGCCCCATCGGTCAAGGCTTGGATACTGGACGTTACCTACTGCCAAGAGCAACTTTCCACCTTGTGGGAGCTCATGCCACTGGCCTCTAGACCACGAGATATATGGAGCCCTTTTTCGTTATGGGTTCGCATGCACCACTCAAAAAACCCTTTAACCGCAGCACTAACAGGACATATATCAGCACTCCAGCTGAACCCTAGCGACGGAACACATATGCAGGGACACGACTAGAGCCTCGACAAACGTGGGTAAAGCTGCAGAATGGGCACATCTGACATATTTGCTCTTACTTTGATATTGGTCCCTTCTTTTCCCTCTCAAGCAGCCCACACTACACCTGCATTTGTAAGATTGGTGCTTGATGGACTCTGTATTCATAGATTGTTGCAATGTACTCCCCTACTGTTTCTTTTTCTTATGTTGGAGTTAACTGTTAAACAATATCGGTAATGAGATACTTGTGATGTAACACTCTGCTCGTGAATATGTATGCGATATATCTAAATGCCAATTTAAAAAAAAAAAGGAAAGCCTCTATGCTACTTTAGGAGTCAAAACTGTGAGTAGAAAAAACACAGAACTTTCCCAGAGCTGTGTTAACCACTAGATATATTTTACCACAATTATAATCCCTTCAGAATTGCTGGGCATACAATGTTCTCTTCAGCAGGTGTCTTAACCCTGTAAGATATTTTAAAATGAAGCCTCTTTGTGACCACTTAGGTAATCTAGAATAGATTTAGTTACATATTTCCTTGTTGGCACATTGCAGCAGAGGAATAAATGTATAAGTCAACTTGTCACACTCTGATTTTCAAGCTCTGACCCTCGTGACTCGACCCCCTTTCCTCTGCCACACCTTGACCCTCAATTTATGGGTTCCCGAAGTACATTTTTTCCAAGTCCAGCACTGGATTCTATGCAAATATTTATCATGTGTGAAAGCACCTTCAAATATGCATTCAGAATGTGCGCTGCACAAATTCCTCTTGTGTATTGATTAAATTGACTATAATGTTGCTTCATGTATAATAAGAATCTAGAGTACATACTGGGTGTACAAGACAACTGACTTGCCTCTTGATTTGTTGTCTGTCAGAGCAAGAGGCCTGAATGTGTTTAAGTTCATTTTACAAAAAATTATCACTTTTAATAAATGTCTCTCAGTGCAGTGAAAGGTGAAATGTTGAAGAAATGCTCTTTTTTATTTTGAAAAGTCTTTTATCATATTTCTGTGTGGTGTTTGTTGCATGATCTACATTTACATCTAACATTTTCAAGGTCTTTGCGAATTGAGACTATTAACTCTGGTCTGCTCTACTTAATTGATTGTCTGAAACACTTCTAATTGTGCGTCAAATGTCGAGAGCTGCCTTTTGTTTCTTTTAGAATCCCCCTGATCCCCCCTCCAATGTTTGGCACCTCCAGGCTTATTGCACAGCTTGCTCCCATCACAGGGCAGGGCATGGGTGGCCCTTTTACTAGCTGGGTACATCTATCTTCCTTGGAGTGCCCTTCAACAACAGACATGCCTTTCACATGCGCGCCGTTGAGCCTGGGCAGTACGCATGCGCTGTCTTCAAGACATGCTGTATTCACTCTGTGGGCTAACAGCCCACCCACAGCTTTTGATTGGCTCATGTGAGTGTCTTTGAAAAAACGTTGCTTCTAAGTGAATAATGCTTCCTGTTATTCCCACCTTTTTCTCAATCTTTAACTCCCATGGAGAATCGCCGCAGGACTTGTACTCTGCCACTTGTTCCATTTTATTTACTGGCTCAGGGACAATTCTTTTTACATTTTCAACGAGCACTTCCCACAAGTGTGCACATTTAGTTTCCCTTGCGCAGTGCTGCATCTGCTTCACTGGCGCTGCTCTTCCTCTACTCTTTTCCCCTTGGTTGGTCTGCTACTGACACCGCACTTTCTGATTCTACCGCTAGCCCCACCCGCATTCTAGCACTGGCACTACCAACGTTCATCTCGAATATGAAATGGTATCTAGTTCGCCAAATTGGGTAGCCATTTTCTATCAAGATACAAATGTAAGCGTGACCCTCCAGTTGTAGTCTTTCTTCTATATGCATAGAGCTTTTGTCAGAAGTTGAGTATAAGCGTCTCTGGGCGATCGAGGCATGTCGGAAGTGGTAGTCTATTCTGTGCTGAGCAAAGAAACGAGTAAATGAAAAAGAAACTAGAACCCCCAGAAAGTCCCTTGAGCAGCAGAACCAATGGGAGAGTTCACTGGGGTGGGAGGCAGGTGCTACAGCGCGCATGAGCATCAGTTTGGTGTCGCATATGGAGGTCAGTACTACCGGAGGACGTGGTGAGTATGGAGCGTGATCCGATATGTGTGGGCCCCACTTTAGTGGGCGCCTTACCGGGCTTTACTTTGCCTCCCACTGACTTGGTAGAGGTATATTCTGTATCCCATTCCTTCTAGCCCCTAATCACAGCACAACTCGGGTCATGGATGTAAGACTAAGATGGCCAGTGACACCTGAGTGGGGCTGGTGGGTTTTGGGAAATGGAAGATACACCCCAGTTTGACCTCACCACACAATTTGTACATTATAACATCCCTTAAACAGGAGCCTTTAATAACCAGCCTTATAATGGGCTACACACGCTTCTATACATATGAGTTGCACAGCAACTCCTGTATGCAACAAGGACTAATGCTACCTTTTAGGAAGATCTAATCAATGCAACTTTCCTTAGTGCCTGGCTCATTTTGTAAAGACTCGAGAATGTCTGCCTGTGCCCCTTGTGCCACAACAGCTCTCGGCTTTGGCAGATGGCACATGGCTTGAGGTCCTAGTGGGCAGGTGTGTAGCCAGGAGCCATGGTACTCCACGGCTCATTTACTGTATGACTAGCTGCAGAGCAGACGGGCTCTCTGCATCCAATCATAGCGCCAAGGACCAAGGAGGGCGCTACGTGCCCAGGACTCATGCTGCCAACGTTCAGAGGGGTCTGGCAGATGTCGGGATATGGGGGTGCCCGATCTTCCAGTGCCCAGACACTGCGGCCTCTGGACAGGGCGGCATCGCCTGTGGCCATCAAAATCGAACTGCCTCTGTGCATTTTAATTTTCTTTTTAAAAACACATTCTTTGCACCCAGTCTAGGAATGCCCTGCAGCTTGGCATCTCACAACCTCTGTGCCCTCTCTCCAGCCTCTCCTCCTTTTTAATCGCTCTAAAATGAATCTCATCTTCCGAAAAATCACGTGTTCTGGTCCATTAATCAATGATCTGGACCTTAGTTTTCATCAAACAATAGCAATAATAGTGACATATGATACAAACTATAAGTCCTTCCGGAAGTGGTTTTTATGTGAAGCCACAAGGTTTTCGGCTGTTTTGCAGTTTGAAAGATGCAGTTTACAAATACATTTATCATCACAAATTACTTTACAGAGGCCATTTAAAGGCGAAGTGGATGTGGCTGGAATTAAAGGTGTGCGCTTTTAACAATGAACAGCACTTTAAAATTATTGCCCATATCCGCACAAACACGAGGTCCACAGCAGCTACCATTCCTGATATGGAAAGGTAAATATCAGTACGTTTACATTTCAGATGTCTTCCAGGCTGCGCTCCAGACACAGCCTTTGTGTATGATGGCCCTCACAGCAAGGTTGTCTCCAGCCTGGAGCACCCACAACAGAGGCACAAAGAGGTTTGAGGACTCTGCACGGAATTGTGATTAAGGTAGACAAATGCTTTGGCCTCACCTAAAGGGTCCCTTCAACCTGCAGCTCCACCCCTGCTCACCTATAGCATCTACAAAAGGGCAGAGCTTCAGGAAGTTTAATCAGCAGCATTTGCTACCAGAAGTGGTCATTGAATTTGTAAAGGGAGCCCTTTCACCATCCCTTCACTCACACCAGTGTTTGCATTCCCTCCCCTCCTGCCACTGGAATGCAGGTAATACACTTCCCTTGTTTGGCAAGCTGTCCTCATCTTCCATCTGGTGCCAGTGCAAACCAGAGGCATTTAAATGTATCCCACTCTGCTGTATAAATAGTACTCTGAGTCAAACCTGAGGATGAACGCCAGAATCTCTTTTTCAATGTGTACATTATTTCCCATCTATTTTCTCGACATATGCGTCCAGCCATTCTATTTCACTTTCAACCCTTGAGCTGATCAACTGACCTGGCTGGATCAGAGGTCTAGCAGTAGTCTGGCAACAGAGAGATGGTTTACCTATAGTACCTATTAAAAATTTACAATATAGCACAATCTTCTCAAGTAAATAATGTTGTTTCTTTGTACATTCTTGCATTCTCAAACTGCATGCTGTCTCAAAGATATTCACTAAATTCCTTAAATCCGGTATTAAAAACTATCCTTTAATTAAAAATTCTGTTTGTCGCCTTTCCTTTTTTCTTCTCTCTCTCAAATGTCCCTCTTCTTCCCTTCCATCCGCGTAATTCCTCCTCTCTTTTAGCATAACCTCCTCTTGACATGTGCACGTTTAACTATTCTCTATTTCAGCAAATTTCCCACAACTCATTTACAAGATCACAATCTCTCCTTCTGCTGAAAATCATACCTATGCAACCTAATAATACCTAATCTCCTCTAACTCCTGTATTAAGCCCCCCAATCATGTGCTTGAGCTCACCACCCCGCCCTCCCCCAACTAATGATTGCAACCAACCACTGTTACTTTAGTCCACCATAAAAAACTGAAATGACTGTATGGAATGGTTTGCTTTGAGCGCACAAGACTAATCCCAGTAACAAATAGTAGCCAATAACATTGAACTAACCATTGACCTTGGGTTCCGGAACAGCGTGATGCCAGGCGTAAAGCGTTTCGATGCCTCGTCGGAGGTAGTAGGCGCTATATAAATATAATTTTACCATTACAATCTATTTAATAAACGTTAGCCCTCCTAAGCCTCTCTCTCCCACTCCTCCTCTGCCCCCCTCATCTCTTACTCCTCACATACCTCTGTGACTTGCTGCTTTTTATCTCCCCGTCTCTCAGCTCCACCAGATTCTTTCATAAACCATCAGATGTTTCTGTGCACTGCAGCACAGTCTGAAACCAGCACATAATATTTTTAATATTGTTACTGTCACGTTGCATGAGCATAACTTGCAGCACATACTTTCGATTGTTTGCGAGTGCACTGCGAGCTCATTACGTCCTCCAGGCTTTCTCCGGAAAGTAGTTAATGATTATCAGACCGTTTTCATTTATACAGTTAGGTTTTGTGATTCATTGGGTAGCCTGATAATGTGCTGCATGGCTTAACACTTATAAGGTCCCAAAGGCGAGACCTATTGGCTATGCCAATGCTTTTTAAAGACGTGCCTCTACACCAAAATGCTAATTGTTTTTGGATCGGCCTGCGCACTCCGTAAAATACTCTGGGCACTTCGAGGAAGCGTGCTCGCACCCCAAAGGGAACATAGATCCCTCCTAACCTGACCACCCACTCGTGATGCCAATTACACAAGAAGCAATAGTAGAGCCACTACAAGCCAAAGGCACGCTATTCTTTACATTTTCTATGGTAACTTGTGAATAGATTTTGTATTAAAAATGAATAGACGTGCCTGTTTTGCTTTGTTGAGCAGAAGATCCTATCCTGCTATGCTGTTTCTTTAGCTTAAAACTGCTTTTACTCCGTGTCGTCTGGGTGTGTGCACTGTGCGACACTCCTTTGACTATGGCTGCAGCACAGACGTGGCCGTGTCTTCAGACAGCTACAGCCCTGCCTCAGGGTGACTACAACTTATTCAGGGCCAATAACTGGCTGGGCAGGAGAAAGTAGGGACTGGCGACTCCGGTTAATGGGTGCTTTATTTTTACCGTATCCAGAAAAGAAAGGGGTCCGAAATGTGCAAACAGAGGAGTACCGGTGCAGTAAAGAGCTGATGCCCGATCAGGATGCAAACAGACAGCACTGCAACAAAATAACTGATTTGCTGCCTCAGTGAACAGCGGGATTTTCATGCAAATTCTTTCTGGTTCTTTCTCATGGTGATTAATTATCTCACGAGGGCAGTGGCGGCCGGCACTGACCAGGGGTGGCGGGGTGGGAGACGAGGGGGTAAGGGGTGTAAAAAAAGAAAAAGGCACTTACCTCCTCGCCACTCTCTCCCAAGTCGTCTCTCCCCTGCGTCGACCGAACAGGAAGCAGTCAGGCTCCCTTGAGCCAATCACAACGCTGCAAAGCAGCATTGCGATTGGTCTGAGTGCCGTAGTTTGGCGCTAAGACGGGGATTGTGGGCCTGGGCATGTTCTCCACCCAGGCTGTAATGCAGCCTGGGTGGAGAACATGTTATGTTATGTTATAATATTTGTAAAGCGCATGGCTGTCCCGGCAAAGGGACATCCCAGCGCTAGCAGCAGATGGAGGAAGAACAGAGAGGAAGCAGGGTCAGCAAAAGAGCCAGGTCTTGACCGCCCTTCTGAAGGTCAGATGGTTGGGGATGCTTCTGATGGAAAGAGGCAGGGAGTTCCAGAGGGCCGGCTCTTGAACCTTGAAGGACCGCCCTCCGGCTCTGCAAAAACGAGGAACTTGCACCAGGTGAAGATTGGCCGAACGCAAATCACGCATTGGGATGTAGGGAAGGCAAAGCTCACTCAGAATCGCAGGGCCCGAACCAGAAAGAATCTTTTTTTTTTGATAAACAAATTTTTATTGATTTGCTGAGAAAAAACACCAGCCATTCTCCACTACACCATGAAAATTTAGGATTACATAAAAGACTTTGCGCTACCCAGTTTACAGACACTAGTAAAACAAAACAGCCCGAATTTGGACAATCCCCTTATGACAAACCAACACCCCCCAACCATTTCCCCCGGACTCTACGATATTTCTTGGGACACCCACGTGCCCCATACATGACTTTCTCCTGTGTGGCGCACCAGTCCACCCCAGTCCGCCATCGCCCAACACTCGGGGGTTCAGGGCATTTCCAGGAGGCCGCAATGTCCCTCTTGGCAACCACCATAGCTGTAGTGAAAAATAATTTCTCATTCCGAGACCCATCCAACCCATCAGTGATGCCCAAGATCGTATGTTTTGTATCATGGGGGACCTCCCACCCTAAGACCTCGGTGAGTTCTTCTTCGATTTCCCCCCAGAACCGCTCCAGGCGGGGGCAGGCCCATACCATATGGAGGAAGTCAGCCTGGTCGTGGCCACACCTAGTACAAGCTGAGGTCGGGCTGAACCCCGCCCGATGAAGGCGCACCGGAGTGAGGTATGCGGCGTCTAAATAATATAGCTGCACCAAGCGCAGCCTAGCGGATGCGGTGACCGTTCTGGGGGCCATAAGGGCGTCACGCCAATCTTCCTCCTCCAAGGGGCCCACCCAATCCTCCCACTGAGCCCGCAGTCGGTCTAGGGAAGTAGGGGTATTGTTGATCAGTGTACGATAAATGCGGGAGATGCCACCCTTCCCCAGGTCCCCAAACATAATCTGAGCCTCAAGCGGGCTGTGATCAGGAAGCCGTGTACCTGTTGTAAGGTGCGTGTGGAGGGCATGTCGCAGTTGTAGATACCTATAGAATTGTGATTGATGCAGTGAGTATCTGTTCTGGAGGTCGCTGAAGGAACGCATGTGGTCCCCCACCCATACATCGCCCAATTGTGAAATACCTATAAGGTCCCAAGCCCGGAAGCCCTGCAGTTCATTAACCTCTTTGAGCCAGGTCCCCTGCCACAAGGGTGTACTTTGGGTCAGTGTGTATGTCCATTTGGTGTGCCGCAGTGCAGCCCGCCAGGCCAGTAACACAGAGCGTGTCACCTCTGGTAAACGAGAAGGAATAGGGGCCCCATATAGCATGGAATGAATCTTGGCGAGGCCCAATTCCCCCAATTCGAGCCTGTAAGCTGGATCAGACCATCCCCCATTGAACCAATCATGTATGGAGAGAAGTCGCGTGGCAAGATAATATAAATAAAGGTGAGTCATCCCTAGACCCCCATCAAACGAGGGGATCCTACAGACATTTAGCGCCAGTTGGGACCTACCTTTGCCCCACAGGAACTTGATGGCCATGCTGTCCAGTTCGCGGAACCAGGCCCTGGGAAAGCACATGGGAGTATTTTGAAGAACGTAGAGGAAGCACCATCATTTTAAAGAGGGCCACCCTTCCCATGGGGTTCAGGGGCAATGACTGCCACTTCTGGAGGTCCGCCTTGGCCCGTTTCACCAGGGGAGTGACGTTGAGGGCCCAGCTAAGCTCAGGGAGCAAGGTCATCCAAATCCCCAGGTATTTGAATGATTGACGGCGAAGAGGTGGAGGGGAACCAGAACCGATTTGTCAGGGTTCAACCGGAGGCCAGAGGCCCGCTCGAAGGAATGCAGAATGCGGAGACAATGGGGGCCTGACCGGGCAGGATCTGCTAAATAGATGAGGACGTCGTCCGCATAGAGGGCAATTTTGTCTGGCTCGGTGGTGGGCCATTCCCATCCCCGCACTTGTTCGCATGACCGCATCAGGGACGCCAAGGGCTCCATCACCAAAGCAAAGAGCAGGGGGGAAAGGGGACAACCCTGCCTCGTTCCCCTGCAAACCGAGAAGGGCTCTGACAGAACCCCGTTCACCCGGACATGAGCCCGAGGGTTGGCGTAGAGAACCTTAACCATGGCCCGAAAGCGGGGGCCGAGCCCCATCTTGTCAAGGACATCCTCAAGAAACGCCCAATCCACCGAATCAAAGGCCTTCTCAAAGTCTACAAGAAGAATCGCAAGATACGGGGTGAGGAGATGGCGGTGGGCCAAGGCTGAATGCAGTCTACGGAGACAATGCCGGGTGCCGCGTGAGGGCATGAACCCGCATTGGTCGGGATGAATCAGCGTGGACAGGTGGGGTTTGAGCCGCTGGGCGAGGATTGTGGCGAACAGTTTAACCTCAGTATTAATGAGGGAGATAGGGCGGTATTCTGCACATCGTGACGAGGGTGGCTGGGATTTAGGAAGAACCACAATGGTGGCCATGTCCGTCTCCTGAGGGAAGGAGCCTTTTTCAACAGCTTCCCGAAACAATTCTGCAAGGTGGGGGGGTGAGAATATCCTGATAGTGCACGTAATATTCTTGAGGGAGGCCGTCCGGACCCGGTGTCTTGCCGGAGGAAATAAGGGCAATCGCTTCCCCGATCTCCTCACGGGTGATGGGGCGGTCTAGATCAGCTTGAGTAGCCGGGTCTACACTCGGAAGGCGGCCACCCCCGACGTCCAGCAGGTCCGCGAGAGAAAGGGTTGGAGTTCTAGCCTCATATAGTTGGCGGTAATAGGTGGCAAAAGCACGGGCCATCTCCGCTGGGGAACGGCACATCGAACCATCCTGCGCCACAATCTCGGGAATTATACGGTTCGCCCTAGGGTATGTGGCCAGGCAGTGGAGGAGTGAGCCATTTTTATCGCCCCAACCATATACCCTGGCCACGGATGCGCGCCAAAGGAGTTTGGCCGCTTCCAGCGACAACTGCTTAATCTCTGAGCGGAGCTGGGTAAGAAGTCTCGCATCGGAAGCGTCTGGGGATCGGGCAGAGGCACGCTCAAGGCGCAAGGCCTGCGCCTCCCTTGTAGTAATTTGTTCCAATTGGGCCTGTCGCTGGAGCTTGAGTTGGCCCTTGGCTACCCCTCTAATCGTGGCCTTGCCCGCCTCCCACAGGGTGTCCGGGGAGGAGACGGATCCTTCGTTAGAGAGAAAATAGTGTCTAAGTTCCTGCCCCACCACCTTCCGAAACTCCCTGTCCTGAAGGAACCAAGCGTTTAGCCGCCATGTTTGCCGCATAGAGGCGGGGGGGGGTGCCGGTGCGAATCATTACCGAGGAATGGTCGGAGATACCTCTTAGGACGAGTCCGACATCCTGAATCAAGAGGCAGTCCGTAGATGGAACGAAGATGGCGTCAATGCGTGCCTGTGTGTGGTGCGCCGCCGAGGTGTGTGTAAATTGTTTAGAGTGTGGGTGCCATATACGCCAAGCATCACATAGACCCAATGATTCGGACCAGGTCGTCAGCTGTTTGGCCTGTGCGATTCTACTGGGGGAAGGGGGACCGGTCGTATCAAGGTCAGGTGAGGAAACCGCATTAAAGTCGCCCCTGAGGAATGTGGGACCCAGAGGTAGGGATGCCAAGAAGTCAGCAGATTTGGTTAGGGTCGCCGTCAGCATTGATGGAGGAGAGTAGAGGGACACAAGATTGAGGGGGTTGCCATTTAGTGTGCCACTAAGGGCCACGAAGGTGCCTTGGGCATAAAGGATTGTCTGCGTAGTTACAAGGGGAAGGGAGCATTTCACCAGGAGCGCCACCCCTCGGGAACCCCGAGTGAACCCTGAATGCCAAATCCTGTCGTAGCCGTAGCGCGCTAAAAAGGGGCAGTGATTACCCATATGATGTTTCTTCTAACAGTAAAATGTCGACTCCAAGGCGTTGTGCATAACGTAAGACAGCCATGCGCTTGAAACGGTCCAAGAGGCCATTAACATTCCAGGACATGATGCACAGGGAAGTGCCTAATAGAGATGTGTCAGGCATAGTGGCGGGTGTGGCCGTGTGGCAGTAAGTCCCAAGGGGGAGGTCTGATAGCGAAGAGGGACGTCAGAAGGCCCAGCGAGGTGTCTAAAGGGAAATCTGCGTGTCCCACCGGGTGCAAATCAAGGTGCCTTATGAGTGCTGGTGCGACAAAACTAAAGACCAAATAAAACAAAGCTAAAGAAAAAACTCGGGACAACGGTCCCCGTCCCCACCCCCACCCCCCACCCTACACTTCAGGAACGGAAGCATCTGTCGCCCTAACAATAAACAAGTGAATGAACAACCAAACTACAACGCTTGGGAATGGGAAAGCGTGGAGGACCCCTCCTCATGACAGGATGTGTGTAAACGAGTCCATCAGGAAGAAAGGAATATTTTGAATCGAAGCAGGGCCTCCGGCTGCGGAGCCAAGCCCGGCAGGCAGAGATGAGCTCAGGCAGGGTCCTTCAGGAGCGTCGGGCTACGTGAGAGGTCCGTATCCGGTAGATCGCTCAAAGAGGGCCGGGGCAAAGCACCTCCGCGGTCCAGGTGGCCGGATGAGCCAGAGCGCCTCCCGGACGAGGATTCTTCAGAAAGCAGTATTGGTTGTCGGGAGTAACCCGGCGGGGAGTCCGACCTGGCCCGCCTCCGCCCGCGGTGCCTGCGGGAGCAGTTACGTTGGGGCTGGGGAGCGACAGGTGTGAGATGGACGGGTCCACCATCCGTCCCCCCCCAGGAGTGGAGTTCGATCATTAATGCGCAGAGGGCGCTCCTCCGTCGCCCAGGTCCAGGCCTCTGTAGGAGTGTCAAAGAACAAGGTCTTGTTAGCAAACACCACTCGGAGGCGTGCCGGGAAAAGGAGCCGATACTGGATGTTGAGTGCCCTCAATTTTTGTTTAACTTCACCAAAGGAGCGGCGCTGACCCTGGACTTCACGGGTATAATCCGGGAAAATCATAATCGCGTGGTTTTCGTAGTGGAGCCGCTGCTGTTTGCGGGCTTCAGACAGGATGGCGTCGCGACCCTTGAAATTAAGGACCCGCATGATGACTGGTCGGGGGGCCGAACCCGGTGGTGGCTTGGGGGCGAGGGACCGGTGGGCCCGCTCAATCGCGAACCAAGGAGAGAGAGAGCCCTCAGGGACCCACGATCGCAACCACTTTTCCAGAAAGTCCACCCTTGAGGCCCTGCTCTGCCCCCTCCGGGAAGCCCACCAAGCAGAGATTATTGCGCCGGGACCTGTTTTCAGCATCCTCCGCCCCGCGATGCAACTCCTGAGTGTGCGACTGGAGACGGGTCACCTGTCCTTTAAGTTGCTGGACGTCGTCCTCTACGGTGGAGATACGGGTTTCAGTCTCCTTGATCCGGGCTGTGGCGTTACGGAGGTCCTGCCGGTTGAGTCATGTCCACTCGCACCTCCGCGATCTTACTTTCAACCGAGGTTTGTGAGGCATGAATGGCTTGTAGGATAGTTGACAAGTCCGCGGGCGGTGGAAGCTCCTGTTCCGCGGCGCCCCCGGTCGCCCCCACATCCGAGGTGGTGAAGCGATCCATTTTTGCTTGGGTGGCAGGGGTCTTTGCCGATCTGTCCGTCCTGCCCATGGTGGCACTCCGTGGAGCTGTGGAGACTCAGAATCCCCGCAGGTGGACCCCGCGGTGGGGGGCAGGCAGACCCCCTCGGATGGGCCAAGATCAGGCAGGGGGAGCAGCCAGCGCGAGGGTGTGGCTCGGACCAGTCCGCCGCCGCCCGATATGTGCGGCCGACTCCGTCTCTCCGGGCAAGATGGCCCTTCAGGAGCAAGGAGGGGGAGGGGGGGAGGGGGAAGGAAAGAGTCCAGGACCAGGGCTGCAGGTAGGTCCCCGCCCGGGCCACCGAGCACTCCGTTAGGGCGGCCGCAAGAGAGTCAACAGGCAGCTTCACCCCTGTAGGCCGCAACTCCCGTGGACAGTGATACAGGGAGGGGGGCCACTCCAGAGCCACAGTCCAATAAAAGGAACCTGGGGACACAGGAGGCACAAGAAGGGGGCCGCCGATGAAGGCCCACACACGCAGTCGGGCGCCGCTCGATGTGCGCGGCCGAAAGCCCCTACTGTCGGGTCCCCGGTCGGAGGTGTGGTCAGCGGGAATCCAGGATGTAGGGCACGGCCAGGGAGGCTCTCACCCGCACCCGCTCCAGCGCAATCCTCAGGCGAGTGGCGGCAGTCCGGGGGCCAAGGAAGCGGATGAGGGGCCCAGTCACGGGCCCCTTGCCGCTCGATGTATGCGGCCGAAGATCTTCACCGAGCCATCCCAGCCCAGGGACCGCCGCGTGGCCCGGAGCGTCGTCTCGAGGTGCTCACAGGGCCTGTGGGATCCGGTCCAAGAATCGCTCGGCCCAGGAGGGGGAGGGAGACCCGACCGGGCCCAATGATGAACAGGGCCACTCGGGGCCAGCCCCCGCCCCAGCCTGCCTCCCGCGCGCATGGGGGGCCCCCAAGCAAATGTCCCCGGACCCCCACTGCCGCCGGGACTCACCCGCTCCGCAGCTCGTCAGACCACGATCTTGGAGTCATCAGCGGCTCCCCACGGTGCACAGGAGACGGCAGCCGCTTTCCCAGCCCCTCTTGCCCGATGCGGCAGCCGGTATCGCGGCCACGCCGCTGGCGGGGGGGCCGGGGCACAAGCGGGACCCTCGCCGCAGGAGTAGGCCGCCGGATCACCTCACACACCGGGCCCACCTCTTCCACCGCCGTCAGGGGAGACCAGGAGGCGGGGAGGAGGAGTCGAGCGCCACACTGGGCCGGCGATCACCCCCAAGCAAGACGCACATCAGATGAGCCTCCCCGCTCGCGCCGAAGACCAGACACAGGGCCAGGCGAAACACTCTGAGGGCGGCCAGTGCCGCGATCAGCAGGGGGAAGCCGCCATCTTAACTGCGAGGCACGGCGGGCCAGTCCACAGCAGCAGGACGACGAGGTGCAAACTCCGCACTCCCGGGGGCTCAGCCAAGGATACTGCGCCGGGTGAGCAGCAATTTCAGAGCAGGATGGCTCGCTTGAGGTAAGGGTTACGGGCGGATGGCGCAGGGGTCTGGGAGCACTCTCAAGGTGCGTCCACCATCTTGGCTCGGTAAGCCACGCCTCTCACCAGAAAGAATCTTATGAGTGAAACAGAGCACTTTGAATTGAATTCTCTGCTCCATGGGCAGCCAATGAAGACAGCGCCGAAGGCTGGAGACCGAGCAATGCCTGGGGAGGGCAAACAGCGCACAAGCTGCAACATTCTGAGTGCGCTGTAGCCTTTTAATCACTGACTTGTTGGAGCCAAGGAGCAGCACATTGCAGTAGTCCAGCCTGGCTAGGACAGTGGCTTGAACAATCAGCTGGCGAGTATGGGGATCGAACAGACCCAATATGGGTTTGAGGCCTCGCAACAAGCCAAAACAGATTCCTGTAACGGACTTGGCATGCTCTTCAAAGGTGAGGGCGTTATCAACCAATATGCCTAAATGTTTTACAGCAATTTTCGGCAGAGGGGGTGCGCCAAGCTTTGGAGGCCACCAGTTGCTGCCCCAAAGATGGGAAACTAGGATTTCAGATTTCGTGGAGTTCAATTGGAGACAATTATCCTCCATCCAGGCAGATATGGCGGTCAGGTCCTACTGAAATTTGGCGGCATCTTGATTGGGGTTATGGGTAATGGAGAGCACCAGCTGTGTCATCAGCGTATGACACCAGGGAGATGTTACGGGCCCTGCCCAACAGGGCCAGCGGCCGAATGTAGACATTGAACAAGGTGGGACTCAATGCAGAACCCTGGGGGACGCCGCAGCATGCTAAGTGCGCATGTCTGTTGGGGCGTGGTTAACCACCATGCATGGCGGCTGTATAATCGCTGGGCTCTCGGCCGGGGACCCCTACCGACACCGATTGCAGCAGAGCGGCGGCAACCTGTAGCGCTAAAAAACGGTGGGGGGCTGTGCCATCCAGGCGGAGGCGGCGCAGGCGCTGGAATCCTTTGTGACTGCCAAAAACCGTCACGACGAGGGAAGTGCGCCATCACCAGCTTGAACGAAGATGGCGACCTCCACCCTCCCTCAACAGTGATGCCCCGTCCGAGAGGAGGCCGCCACGTGACCCTTTGGTGCATCCGCAGACACAGACAGCGGTTACCGCACTGAGTGATCGGCGGCTCTCTGGGTTGGCAGAGCCGCGAGCACTGAGACGCCTCGAGACGGATTCTGCCGAGACCACGGAGGCGGAGGGCCGGGACGCTCTGGGGAGCTCAAGCGAGGTGAGAGGTGTGGCGCCCGGCGCTTGGGCTGCGCTGTTTGCACTGGCCTGGGCCAGACACTGTTGCTGTGGGGAGCGGGCGCCGGCCCGCTGATTGCACCTGGCATCCAGAACTAACCTGTGGGGAGCCCCGGTGACACTTTTATTAGTAACAAACCCAGGGACACTTACATCGTCTCCAGTTCCCGGCTTGGGAGACACGGATCTGTTGTGAACTGCGCCCACGCAATTGTCTGAACTGCTGTCTGGAATGTATTGAGCCCTGGAACACTCACAGTACACCCTTTGCTCGCGGAGGCTACAGCTCCATTCACCCTGATGGTGCACACGCCATATCATAGGGTTATTAGACTTGCCACCTTTGGGAATTGCAGAGCCTGACCAAAGTTTCTCCTTGGGTGTTGTAACGTTGTGGTTCACCCCCTTCAGCATGAGCATGGTGTTGATCACTGCTGGGCACACACTAAAGCCTGGACTGATTAGCGAATGAGTGTAACTGAGTGCCACTGAATATATCTTGCCTGTCTCTGCTTGGAGTGTGCTGTTCTTTACAGCGACAGAGTGATGTGCGCCACACTGACTCTCCCGTTGCCTGCCCCATGATATCCAAGGTAGTACCTTGACACTACGCTCAGCTGAGACACTGTTGGCAATCCACAGGCACGCGCAGGGCGCGCAGATTGCAGCGAGGAGACGCCAAGTAACCACTGGTACTTCAATTCCAGCGCGTGGCTCAACAGGCTGAAGTTCTAACCGGCTCTGGTTTGTCATCACTCCTGCGGGCGGGGGACCAACTACAGTGCGATCGACATATCCGGCGTACTTCTAAGCTGGGGTAAATAAATCTGAAACGCTGGACTTGAAGATCCTGTGCAGAACATTATCCCCAGGGAGGGGGAAAAACAGTTACACTCGCGACAGTACAACGGCGCGAGCGCCGCCCATCCAAATATCACACTCTTCTTACTTTCTAACAAACCCTGTCACATTATTTACGGCGAGATGGGGTGCACGAAGGGCAAGAATCAAGACATTGAAGTCTCCTGTCCAGCCTCGACCACTTCCTCTGCCGAAATGGTTCCACCCACAGCAGATGGTACTCAACCAGACAAATTAGATTTAATCTTGCAGGAGATACGTCAGTCTCGGGCGTTGATGAAACAACAACTGGGAGCCCTGACGGCAGATATAGCCCTGATTCGCGACGATCACAAGAAACTTCCTGAAAAAGTCTCTGCCAACAAATTGGCAGTTCAGGACCTACTTCCGAAGCAAAAAGAACACTCAACTGAGCTGGAACGGAAGCAACACCTAATCGAGATACTGCAAGAAAGGGTGGAGGATGCAGAAGGAAGGTCGCGTCGCAACAATGTGCGAATTATACGTCTGCCGGAAAATGTTGAGGGTCAGAACGCTACACTCTACATAGAAACATGGCTCCAGTCCCTTATGCCTCCGGGAAGCTTGTCCACCACCTTCTGTATCAAAAGGGCACACAGGGTCCCTGCACGACGTCGTGTACCGGGCATGCCACCTCGCCCTGTTATAGCTTGTGTGCTTAACTATAGGGATCGTGATCGAATTCTACAGACTGCGAGGGAGAAAGCACCCATTATAAAAGACAACGCACGCATCTCCCTATTTCCGGATTACACTCTCCAGGTGCAAAAGCAGAGAGCTCAATATCAAGGCGTTAAGCGTCATCTGCAGACAATAAATGTAAAATACGCACTCCTATATCCGGCAAAACTTAAAATAATGCACAACCAAAAAAGTCATTTTTTCGATACTCCTACAGAAGCATGGGAATGGATTGAACATACCTTCCCAGAACTCCCTATTGATACAGCTCACCGGCAGTCGCAGGAATCCCAATTTAAAAGGTGACAATCCCAGCGTCGGCAAACTAAACCCAAGAGATATGAGGACACGACCCCAACACCGGCACAGGCCCTGGAAGATCAAAGGAGGGCTATTATCTCTGCCGCCACTTTCAGAGACACGAGAACAATCGTGGACAATGAATCCTCCACAGGAGAGGCAGCTCAGTCGGAATCGGGACACAGCCCACCTCTGTTTTCTTCCTTGTCTTCGCATATGGAAAATACACTTCTTAACTGAAAGTCGCACAGTAAGACTCTCTGGAACTATTCTGGTGGTATTGCCACGGCGTCTTTCTCGCATTGTGCTTTGTAAGTGGGCGAGACTCTTCTGGGAGGGCAGTTGTAGTTTTTTCCATGTGAGGAGGTAAGACGTTCCGTTGGACCCCTTGAGTGCCCAATTTGTGTTGGAATTCTATATTTCCCCCCTGATATAGGTGGGTGCCAGTGCTCCTTTGATTAGCTGAAACTGTAATACTGGCGTATGGTGGGCTGGTGGGGGTCCCAGGGCCGGGAGGTGGCGGTACCCCTCCTCTGTTTGGCTTAAGCGAAGCAATCATTATGGAGTATTGTTGGCTCCTGAAGTATTTTTTAGCCATGACCCCTGTTGCAATAGCAAAAGTTCAATTTTTTGTATTTAAATGTGTTGGTTTTGTAGTTTGGTCGAACCAAGTTCCGCAGTTGGACCGTGTATTGGGGTGTTTGAAAGGGGTGCTGAGGAGCCAGATTTCACAGCAACTAATACTTCACTGGTTTATTTTGACCTAATCTGATGGCTAGATCAAATACGATGCAACAGTATACTTGTATCACATGGAATATCAGAGGGATGGGTTCACCGCATAAACGGCATAGAGTGCACGCCCAATTGATTAGACGAAAGGCACAGATAGTGTTCTTACAAGAGACTCATTTAACTATGCAGGAAACCACTAAATTACAACATAAATGGAGGGGACAATTATATACCATAACTTATTCAGCTTTCGCCCGAGGGGCGGCTATCTGAGTCAGAGCGGGGGTCCCATTTGTAGAGCAGGCAACAAGGATCGATAAGGAGGGTAGATTTGTACTAGTCCGCGGCACACTTGATGGAAGCCCAATAGTACTGGGTAGCTTATATGCGCCCAACTCGGATCAGGAAGCATTCTATGCCCAAGTTAATGCTGTACTGGCTGACTGGTCAGATGTTGGATGGGTACTTGGAGGTGACCTAAATGCGGTCGCAGATATTGTTTTGGACAGATCCCACCCTCCCCTAGCTGGGGCACAATCTATACGCTATTCCAAAACTTGACTTACTTGGACTCGGGGATGGAACCTGACGGATATATGCCGTAACCACAATAAGGGTCTGAGGAAATATTCATTCTACTCGGCAGTACATGATCTCCATACACGAATTGATTATATTCTCTGTAGCCCATCAATTATAACACAGACTACTCGAGCCGCATATGTGGGCAAAACCATATCGGATCATAGCGCCTTGAAGATTACCCTCTCCTGGGGCCACGTTCCGACGCCAGTACCCACGTGGCGCCTTAACCCTGTTCATTTTGAAGATGAGGTATTTCATGCGACGCTTGCGTCCACTATAACTCACTATTTTACGGAAAACGCTGGCACATCGTCCTTGACAGACAGAATGGGAGGCGTTTAAAGTGGTAATCAGAGGTACAGCCATTAGCACATCCACTGGAGCCCGACAACAGGTTCACCGTGACTTGCAGGATATAGAAGATAAATTACACGCACTAGAAACTAGGGTAGCCCGGGATCCCCTGACTATACCTGATCTCCAAGAAGCGCGTATTAAGTACGCCGAACTACTGGAGCAATTGCACATAATTGACCATAAATCGTACCTGCATAAAACACACGCAGAATCAGATAGGCCAGGTACTTTATTGGCACGCATACTGAGAAATGCTGCCCCCCTACCCCAATAACGGAAATCTGGTCCTCCGAACATACTAAAGTTGTTACACAAACTGATATTAATGCAGCCTTTTATGGTTATTACAAAGCACTATATACCGCTCCTCCGCAGATCGACCACTCAGAACTATCTGCTTTCCTGGACTCAATAGAGCTGCCGCAAGTATCGGACGAAAACAAGAAATTATTAGCTGACCCCCTAACAATGGTAGAAATAAAAGCAGCAATTAAGGATCTCCCTAGGAATAAAACCCCGGGCCTGGATGGTCTTCCTGCGGAATTCTATTCAACGTATGTACAACAAATGGCTCCACAACTTCATAAATTATACAATGAGTCTCTCGAGAGGGGTACACTGCCTATCTCTACAACACAAGCGCTGATAACTTCACTCCCTAAGCCCGGGAGAGACCATTCTCAGTTATCATCTTATCGCCCGCTCTCACTGCTGAATACAGAATTTAACATTTTAAGTCAAATCCTGGCTAATCGCTTACAACCTCTAGTACCAAAACTGGTACATATTGATCAATGTGCATTTGTCCCCGGACGCAGCACATCTTTGAATTTACGTAGACTGTGTAACATACTGTTTGCCTGCACCGATGAGACCACCGAAGCAGGCTGTATCACACTGGATCTCACTCAAGCGTTCGATACACTGAGCTGGGGTTACATGATGGCCACACTAGTAAAATTTGGGATCCCACATGAATATATCTGCTGGATCCAACTCCTATATCAACTTCCCACAGCAAGGGTGTGTACAGGCTCACATATCTCAGAACCCTATCAAATACAACGGGGCACGAGACAGGGATGCCCCCTCTCACCTATACTGTTCGCCCTGGCCCTGGAACCATTAGCTCACAAACTCCGAGCATCCTCTATGGAGTGGGGGATAAACATTCACAACACGCATCATGCTGTATCTCTTTATGCAGATGATATCATCTTATAAACCAGGAACTTGTGAACTAATTTAACCCCAGTGTCACAGTTGTTTGGTCAATTTGAACGCATTGCTGGATTTGCCTCAACTACGAAAAATCTTATGCCTTCCCCTTCAGTTCCAATATAACTGACCAATCTATACCATTCGGACAACATGAGAACTATAGCTCATCACACTTTCAAGTATCTAGGGATACAGATATACAGAACAAAAACTGATCTCATAGATGGCAACCTACACAAGGCGATCCGCTCACTGAGGACACAGATAGCATTCTGGACTTCACTTCCGCTGTCGATAGCTGGACGCTTGGCGATATCTAAAATGGTTATGCTTCCACGTCTATTGTACTATTTTGTAAATCTTCCAGTAGTAATCCCGAAAGCTGTATTTACAACCCTCAATACATTGTTAATTTCATTAATATGGGGGACGGGCCGCAGACGCCTGAGCTTAACGAAGTTGCAACTTCCGTCACGCTGGGGGAATGGGAGCTCCAGAGTTTTATGCATACTGTTGAGCCTCGCAGCTGCAGTGGTTATCATATTGGTTAGCTGGCCGTAACTTGCAGGAAATAGCATTCACAGACTGAATGTTGGCTCAAGGTACCCTGCACAGACTTCTTTCCCCGAGTGGAACATTACCACATGCAGCGGGTACACTTCTCAGAACTGCATTTGCATATTGGAAACTGGCATTAACATACCCAAATATTCTCCCTGCATATGCTCCAAATGTGCCATTATTAGGTATCCCAACTAACTTAGGCACACTTACCACTCGTAAGTTAAGCCCATGGTCGCAAGCCGGGATAACAACCATAGGAGATTTATTTAGCGATAAAATTCTACTTACTCACACAGACTTTGTAAATGAGCGGGGGGGTCACCGTTGCCTTGTTTATGACGCATGCAAGTTTATTGCACTACGTTAAAAAACATTGGGCACCTGATGGAGCTAAACCGGACACTCACGAACTAGTTCATTTACTGTACCTCATGGGGACAGACAGTCACTTAACACGATGGTTCTACCAGGGCATATGCACACACCGTCCCACCCCCCTTGCTGCAACCCGTGCAAAATGGGAACAGGATCTTGACAGGCCACTGACTGATAAGGAATGGGCAACAATACTGGAATATCCAAAACGCATTTCTTGCAACACCCGCTTCAGTTTATTCAATATATGATTACGCAGAGAGCGTATTTAACACCGCACAAATTACATGCCATCTTTCCCGCAATTCTGCCACACTGCCCTAGATGCCCGGAACAAGACACAAACTTATTACATATGCTTTGGGATTGTCCCGCCTTGAAAAGTTATTGGGAGGGTATATTAACCGTCTTAAAATAGGTTGTAGGAGAGTTCGGATGGTCTAAGGTCGAGGCAAGTATACTAGGTCTATACAAAAAGCGCAAAGAACTGAAAGTGCAGGCCAGATTCGCAGACTTTACTCCTTGCTAAACGAGGTAGTACTAGACGATGGAAATCCCCAAGACCCCCCACATTACTTAGTTGGAAAGAGGAAGTAGAGAGGTGGGGACTGGCAGAAAGTGTGGCGATCCGTAGAGAGGAAAGAAAAGGCCTTAGAAAGGAGCCAATAGCACTGCACTGGGACCAATTAATGGAAGCTTTCAAAGTATCTGACATGTTTACGTCATAGGTTTATATATATGAGATAACTTATTCTGCCTTTCAACCTGACCTGCGCACCGACATCACTTGACAATCTAAGCTGACAAACCCTGGGTTCCAGAGATTCCACTACCTTTGACTTCTTGAAGTATATACGCCTTCTTGTTACCTAGACTGTATCTCTGTTATATAGATGAACCTAAAGTTAAGTCCTGGATTAATCCTCATGTATTACTTGGTTTGTTACACTTCTGTAAAGGTTCGTCAGCAGGGGTGGGGGAGGGAGTTAATAAAACGTTTGTTATTGTGTAGATAATTAATCAGGAAATTGTACAACTTTTTACACAGTACAGCGGGAAGAAATTGTATCTTACAGTGAGAAACACTATACAGGTCCCAGTAGCCATGGGGCCAATATGGGTGAATGAGGGCACGATTTGTAGTGTCTGTTAGAAAATATGAATACTACCTTGTCCGTATGTATGCACATGTTCAGCTGTAATTGTAACATTGAACGTTTACTCCTCTTGTACTGATTCCGGAGAAAATCAATAAAGTTTGTTTAAAAAAAAAAAAAAGTGCGCCTGTCTGTTTGGCCAGCCGGAGACAGCCAGCCAAAGCATCTTGCGCACTTCAGTGTGCCCACCACTCCTCCCCTGCCCTGCTCTGTGAGCAGAGCAGCCCCGCCCCCATGCTGCAGCAGCAGAAACAAATAAAATGATAATAACCAAGTTATTATGATTTTATTTTTCCGTTCTTTCACTGCTGCAAAGCAGTGGGGCGACGCTCCTCTGCCTTAGCGGATGAGCCACCACTGCACCAGGGCAGCACCTTGTGTTAATTTATGACCCCTCAAATGTGCAGAAGCCACCTGTTTCTCAGGCAGTACATGCGATACAATATTTACCACTGTTTCATTAATATACAGTTTAACCATGTATTGTTTGCAGTGTAACTTCTGTGCAACCTGTGCTTTAATGTTGGTTGTTATTAATATAAATATACAAGTGAAGCCTCTAAGGTGTAACTCCTCTTCATTTTATATGTTTCTGATTTTGTGTAGCACTGACATAATCTAAAGACAACATCAGAGCGCTTTATAGTGACCATGGTTAACGGTATTATTACTTTTTTAGTCCACGTCATTGCATCATAGCTGGTCTCAAGCCTGACCCCTCTATTTCTCTCGACACACGAAATGTGATGATCATTATGATTGCCCAAAGGTTCTTCAAGTGCAATTCTAAGGGTCTAGGTTCAAGTTTTATCAACACCATGTTTTTTGCGAGTCCCTGAGCTTGAGATGTTACCTTGTGTAATATGTCAGAAAGTGATGTTCAGTGTGTTATATCCAATGTTAAAATCTTTCCCCACGCAAAGTAATGGGAAGTGCTTATTCAAATGAGCTGAGCATTCACTAACCTACAGAGCATCTTAATAAGCATACGCAGGTTGCAGCGATGAGAAAACAACGTCAAACCAGCAAAAACAAGCCAATGCTTATATGTCTATTCTGAGCAAACCTACCAATGTTTAGGGAACGCTGCTAAAATAACAGCATGTTGTGGTGGATGCCCCCAAGTCATCTGGCCACTCCACGGCTTGGCACTACACTCTACAGCACTCTACTCTGCTCCACTCTACAATACTTTACTCCACTCTGTGCTACGCCACCACTCTACATCACTCCACCTTATGACACTCCACTCAAGGCCGCTCTACAGCACTCCACGCCACTCTCCTCTCCCATCTACACCACAAGCCTTTAGCCATGCTGAATAGCAGCAACACTGGTGTACAGCGTGGCTAAAACACATTGGCAAAGCCACTAACTCTTACTTAGGTGAGACCTGTTGGCTTTGCCAATGCTTTTTTCTTCTGCTTTAAGCACTCCATGCGAGTGCATCTGTTTACTTGCTCTCTGCTTCCTGCTGCTCTGCTTTAACAGTGCATGTAAGGTAGTTTCCTGTTGCTTTGCTCCCTTGCAGTGCAGTGTTTGTTTTCACAAGGCATTTGCTGAATAATCTCTTCTCCGTTTTCCACTGCCTTTGCAATTTCAGCCTACATTGTATTTATTGCCTTTTCTCCCTGTGCCAATGCCTCCGTTTGCTGCAAGAGGTGTCCTAAATGATAAATCCGTTCATGCACAATGTTTGCTCTCGCTGTACACTGCAGTGATCTGCTCCAGCCTCCCTCGTCTTAGGTGCGTTTACTTTTAACTTGGCTTGTGCTTTTGTCAGCTCCATGTTATGTTTGGAATAGTTTAGATTCTCATGCCCTTGTAGCATGGTGAGGTATTTATGTAGTGGCGCGGTTCCTTTTCACTTCCTGCTGTGATTTTTCTGTGAAGTTCTCTGTTCCTAGTGACACCTAAATAATTTTTGGAGGAAGCTGCCGCACACAGTTCTCTAAAATAATTGCATATTTTTGTAATTGTGTGCTGGCATACCCTAAATCATTTATTCCATTCATGTTGGGATGACTTCAAAGTGTCTTGGGTTTTCTGTTACTAAAAAACATCAGCAAAGATCACTGGCAACGCTAAAAGGTTAGAGCTATTGGTATTGCCAATGCTCGTTTTTGTATGCTGAGTAATAATGCTGCCTGAATCAGGTTGTGTAAATGCACAACCAGTAGATTTTTTACTTGACCTCCGGCTTTATGTTCAGCAATTTCACACTCATTTGTTGTTTTGTTTTAACAGATATTGTCAGGAGACCATGGGAGAAAAACAGCTCCACTCTGCCCAGGTAAGAGAGCCTGACGGGAAGAGTGGCATCTATCCTCCTAGAAAGCAATGGAGAGAAACACAAGACTTATACGTTTTTGCATTATATTTAATTTTCAAATACAAAAAATGGGGTAATGTCACACCTCACTTAATGTATCTTGATGGGGTATGCAGCTTTGTCAGAATTACATAAGTTAAGGAGATGGAAGTAGCAGACTTTGTCATGATAGACAGCTATGTGAATATCCTTCACCTAGAGGAGTGTATGGCTGAGCACAATCATGCTAGATCTATAAAGTCTGCTTCCAGGTGATACCATTGCCTACATGAAGTCAGTTTCAGGCCCATAATTGTCTTCTATTGTCACTTCCCTCTTATGATTTATCTTATTCCTAGATTTTGAACCAACATGGTTTGCCAAATTAGCGGAAATTCTAGTGTACACTCCACTGTATCCAGGGTCAACTGGAAGAAAACACATTTATTCAAATTTATATAAAGCGCTGGGAATCCAGCAAAGTGGTAACATTAACAAAGAATCTCTGAAATGTCAGTATTCGGTTCCATAATAACAAAATAGCATCTGCATAAAGCGAGAGGAGAACTTACTCTTCGCTGAAATATCAGGCTCAGTGAAATTGTTAAAGGCCAGACATTAGGGGATTTAGTGCAACAGCAAAGAGTTGGGGAGAAAGAGGATGTGGTGTTATTGACTGCGTGGTGCAGTGTTAGCCTTTGTGCCTGCACTCAAGCAGTTAAGATTTCAGTTCATTCTTGAACCTCGTTGTGTGTTTGAATATCAACAATATTAAAGTGAGTTAGCTGTTCCTGTTTGGTGGCTGGGCTGTGTAAATATAACTCCCGTTTACTCTACCTATTTAGTAATGCGCTGTGTTTCCGACTCCACATTTAATGGACGAGGAGGTTGTGCTTCCAACTCCTTATTTCGTGGACGAGGACTGTTTGTGGATTGAACACACTCCAACACGGCTGCTGATTTTTCCGGTCCCGCAGCAGCTATTACCCTTGGCGGAAAACTTACCCTGCCCAATTGACGCTGCATTTCATCCATACATTGCCCGGTTTCGAGTGCGGCAGATTTGAAAGGATCTTCACCGAAGAGGGATTTACTATGTGGAAAGTATACTAGTTGGAGGTGCTAATTTAAGGAAGGCTGGAACACACAGAACTGTGCATTCCAGCGCTTTGTTGCCACATCTGAAGGCTAGGGTCCTTGTTGGAGGTGGGCTGTAACGCATAGAAGCATGCGTCTCAGGGCCTGCAATACCGTGTCTAAGGAAGGACCTGGTGACGTCTGGGGTATCAGATATCATTTCTCTGAAGTAGATCTTCCTGGTAACATGAACGATGGCATACATACTGCATAGGGAGGCTCTCTTATTTTCTAGGAAGTGCTGAAGTGCTGAGACATCACATAAGCAACCACAGCTGCTCCGTCGTAGCATGAAGACTTCATATCTGTTTTGCCCAGCTACCATTATGACTAAGAATTTATTTTTTAAGAGAAAAAATATAATACAAATATAAGGAAAGTATTTACATGAGCACTTCGGTGGAGGTTTGTTTTTCTGGACATCGAATTGTCAAAACTCCTTATATCTGGACTCGTGCTAACCTTTTTGGAAGTCATATATATAGCTTTATTCGGTGTCATGAAAAAACATCCATAAAAGCAGTTGTACAAGGAAAAAACATGCGTCCATTTCATTTCGCTTCATCTTAAAAACATGCAATTATGTACAGTGTAAACATTGACTCAAATTGTTAAAAACGTGATTGCCAATCTATCATTTAAAAAAAAAAAAAAAATTAAATGTATTTATCAGTTTTTCCAAACAATAACATAACCATTACAAACATGCCAATTAGCAAGCAGTACAGCTGATTCTGAAGCTTCCTTATCTTATTGTTACATTGCAAATATAGTAACATCTGTGCATCTTACGCCACATTATACATAGTACAAATCAGGCAGTTCCTAAAAAATCAAGACAGTCTAGAACAAGAAAAACCGGACCTGGTTATGATCACTAACACATCTCATCTAGTAGTACACATGCATCCCAATTTATGCACCGCAGCACCTCTCAATCCCCCCAAGGAGCTAGACCTTTCTGTTTAGCCAATTGTCCGCGCCTCTGCAGCCCCTGCCGCCCCGTCCGACATAACCCCGCCCGAGCCTGATCTTCCCCGTCCCTCTCCTGTGCTGACCTTGCCCAGGACACAAATGGCTCCCATATATCTTTAGGCCTGGCTGCAGATGGCATCAATTCCCAGAAAGTAGTGAGCTGCGAGTGCCCGAATGTCACATCTCGCAGCCATTCTTTACTGACAGGAGCCCTCTTCCTCCCCCATTGTACAGCCACACAGCGTTTTGCGAAAAGCAGCAGCATTGCATGCAGTTTCCGGACCCGTACAGGCGTATCCTTCACATACCCCAGCAACCCCTGCAGCAAGTCTGGAACCTCAGGTGTGCCTAGTATAGCATGTATAGTGCTGAACACTGAGGACCAGAACGCCGAGAGCCGCGGACAACTCCACGCCATGTGTACGAACGAGGCCGATGCAGAGCCGCATCTCCAGCAACTGTCATTCTCTCTCAGTCCCATGCGGCGCAGGCTCACAGGGGTCCTGTAGAACCTATGGAGGAACTTAAAATGTATCAGGCGCAGCCTCTAGTTAGGTGACAGGGCAGTAAGCTGGCAGCAACAGTAGGTCCATTGATCCTCCGTAAGCGGAGTCTGTAACTCTTCGTTCCAGGCCTGCAGGGCACGTGGCCGTACCACCGGAGCGGTATTTTGTGTGTGATTGTAGATACGTGTGATTAGTTTATACGGTGAGCTAGATTTCAACACGTTCTCCAATGCAGACAGAGTGGGGGGAGGGTTCGGGAAAGTGTTGTGCAACGATCTGCACGTTGCCCTAAGTTTGTAGTACAAAAAAGTTCAGAGAATGGCGCATTTGTGCCGTCCTCCGCTACCGGAGGGGATCTAAACTCTTCATTCGGATATAGATCTGCAAAGGTTCGGATTCCCATCTTGAGCGCTAGGGTTCTGCTAGGGCCTTCCTCCATTGTTGGCACCATAGGGTTATGCGCGAGTGGTATGGATGGGGCATAGAGGATGGAGAGATTGGCTCTCTTTCCCAATCCACCCCATGCCCATCGCAAAGTGTTTACTGTATCAACATCAAACCGGGGCCGCCTGCATTGCTGATGTAATGCCACCTGTAGAGGGATAGGTGCCGCCGCATCCGCCTGTATCGCGGTGTGTGACAGAAAGGGGGTTGGGTGCACCCAGTGATATAAAAATTGCGCCTGGGCGCTCATTGCATATAGCTGCATGTCCGGCGCTCCCAATCCTCCCTGTCGCAGGGGAAGGGTAAGGAGCTCCCATGAAATCCACGCCTGTCCACCCGCCCAGACAAGGGAAACCAGCAAGGATCTGAGATTCTTAAAAAAGGCCTGGGTGAGAGGGATGGGAACGTTGACGAAAAGATATAATAGCTTTGGCAACACCACCATTTTTACCAAAGCTATCCTCCCCGCCAGGGACAGGGGCAGTCTAGCCCACGCTGTAACCTTGCCTTCCAACCACGCTATAGCCCGACCGAAGTTCAGTTCCCAAATGTCTTGGATATTCCTGCTGAGCCAGACGCCCAGATATTTCACCGGTTCGTCAGCCCACTTGAGGGGAAATTCGGTGGGGGTGGGAATGCTGGCGTCCGTTAGGGGAAGATAACTGACTTCGCCCAGTTAATGGAGATCCCTGAAAGCCCCCCAAATTTAATAAACTCTCGCAATAGCGGGTCCAAGTTGGTCTCTGGGTCAATGACGTACAGTGTGACGTCATCAGCGTAGAGTGATATGAGGAGACTTCTCGTACTAAACCCTATTCCCCTCTTTGCGTGGTGCTGTCTGATGCGAGCCGCCAAGGGCTCCATTGCTATTGCAAAAAGTAACGGGGACAGCGGACACCCCTGTCTCGTTCCCCTCGAGATGGCAAATGGTTGTGACATCAGCCCGTTAACCCGCACCCGGGCCGACGGCCTTGTGTAAAGCAGTCTAATGAGACTGTTGAACAGCGGACTAAATCCCATCCGTTCCAGAATCTGAAAGAGGTACGGCCACTCAAGCGAATCAAACGCTTTTGTAGCGTCAAGAAACACTGCCGCTGCCCGGACACTAGGATGCAGGTAATGCACTACTGCAAAAAAGGACCTGAGATTATGCGCAGTGGACCTCCCGGGAATGAATCCCGACTGATCCGGGCGGGCGACCATTGGGAGCAGGGGCTGCAGCCGAGTTGCGATTAATTTTGCCAGAATCTTGACATCCACATTTATAAGTGATAAAGGCCTATAGGAGTCAAGCTCATCCTCTGGCTTTCCCGGTTTCAAAAGGGTGATTATAATGGCTTCACGCATTGTGGGTGGCAATATTCCTGACATCTGTGCTTCTTCATACACCGCTATTAAACATGGCGCTAGTTCCTCCACATAGGTCTTGTAGAACGCCGTGGTCAGGCCATCCGACCCCGGTGCCTTTCCCACTGGCAAGCTCTTAATAACCTGGGCTACATCCTCCACCGTGAACGGTCTGTCGAGGTACTCCCTGTGTCCCTGCCAAAGCAGCTCCAGTGATTCAAGAAAGGGCTGCAGGCCTTCCGGAGTAGAGGTCTGCCTGGTAGTGTATAAATCAGCATAGAACTGTGAGAAAGCCTCCATTGTGTCCTTCGGGCCTTTAATCACGGAGTTATGCGTACGTTTGAGTTCCGTGACGTGAGCAGTAGCCCTAGGTGCACACAGCATGGACATCAATGTCCGTCCCGGCCTATCTCCCTCCCCGTATCTCCTGGCCTGAGCATGTTTCCCTAAGAATTTTACCTCCCGGTGTGCCTCCTCCTCAAATTCCAGTAGTTTCTCTTTTAATCGGGCCATTATCTTATTATCTCCAGTAGCAAAAAATTGTGTTTCCAGCTCTTTAATTTGTTTCTCCAAATTTTCAAGCGTGCCACGCAGTGCCTTCAAGACACCGGTATGTCGGGCTATACAGTTACCCCTAATTACGATCTTAAATGCCTCCCAGAGTGAGGCTTGGGTATCAACCGAACCCTCATTTAGGGTGAAATAGTCCACTATATCAGTCCTAATTTCCTCCTTAAATGCATCATCTAAAAGGGCTTCTGGCGGCAAGCGCCACATAAACATAGACGGAGGAGAATCTGGCAGTTCAACTCCCAGAAAACAGGGCGCATGGTCCGACAGGGACCTGGGGAGGTGTTTTATCTCAGTTACCCATGTGGCCACATCCCGAGACACAAGCCAGAAATCCATTCTGGACCAGGCCTTGTGGTGTTCTGAAATACATGTCCCCTCTCTTTGCTGCGGGTGGTCGTGCCTCCAAATGTCAACAAGGGCACCATCAGAGATAATTGCATGGAGGGCAGCACCTGCCGCGGGGTGTAGTGTTCTAGATGCTCCTTCTCTATCTAGGGTGTCGTGTAGTATGGCATTGAAATCCCCCCCCCCAAATAATGGTTTCACAGTTGGTCGCCCTTATTTTGGCCCAGACGTCTTGGAAAAATCTTGGAGAGTCAGTATTGGGACCATAAACCACCACCAGCACCACCCGCACCGTCCCCAGATCGCCTAGTATAATTATGAATCTTCCTTCCGGGTCCGTCTGGACCTCCCTTTCCCTCCAATCCAGGCCCCTTCTGATCAGCACCGCCACCCCTCTGGAGTAATTAGAAAAAATGGAGGCATATATGGTGCCCCATCTACTATGTTTCAACCTTGGGGATGGTGTCACATTCAGGTGCGTCTCCTGCAACACACAAACGTCTATCCGGTGACGGATGAGATATGAGTGGACCAGTCTCGCTTTCCTGCAGTCGTTTAACCCACGGATGTTCCATGACAAGAAATTCAACCTAGTCATGTGTAAAAACGCCTAACATTGTGTAAGGTGACCTTGGCAGTGATGCACGCTGCAAGTAACCACACTTTGCAAAGGAAGAAAATCAGTATGCATGGCAAAATACTGGCAACTAACATAACAACTACCCTTTCCCCCCCCCCACACCACCCACTCCAACCCCCCAATCAGGTTGTGGAAATCCCGTCCCCAACATTTGAATAGAACAGTTCTTCAGTGGGAGCTCTCCCATGGGGGCGCAGTGTCGCCTGCGTACTCCCCTGCGTTAAGCAGGGTGGCCAAGAACAAGTTCGGAGAGTCCTGCACATCCACTATCACGTATGATAGTTTACAACTCCCCCCCCCCCCCTCCCCCCCCGGACACCCAGGCGTTATAATAGAAATTGACTGCTGAAGTGTCAATCAGGCCAGTTATATCCCACCTTTTTTCTATGGCTATACACACAACCCCCACTTAGTCCGGCTCATACGATACCCATGTTAGTCATTGTCGCTCAGACGTTCAGCAGACTGGTCTGTTGGGCTGGTTCTTTGTTTACTCCTCTTCCCCCCAACGTGCTTGGCAAATTTCAGGGCGGATTTCGCATCAGTGAAAAAATGAGCCGAGCCGTCGTACGACACTTTTAGCTTGGCCGGGTATAGCAAGGAGTAAGGGATCTGGGCCTGTAGCAAAAGCCGCTTCGCTGGTAGAAACTACCTCCTTGCCGCCTGCACCGCCGGCGTGAAGTCCGGGTAAAACAATATATTGTTCCCTTGGTGTGTGAGAGACCCCTTTTCCCTTGCGAGCCGCAGGATGAGGTCGCGGTCCTGGTAATTCAAAATTTTGGCAAGGATGGGCCTTGGCGCCGTGCCCACCGGGGGCCTGGGACTCAGTGAACGGTGAGCCCGTTCCACCGCAAACACCTGGGACAGATGGGGGTCAAAGAGCTCATGGAGCAGATCGGAAACGTAAGTATCCATCTTGGACATAGCTGTCGTTTCCGGAATCCCGGTAATTCGCAGGTTGTTCCGTCTGGACCTTGCCTCCAAATCCTCATTCTTGGCCCGGATTATACCCAGCAGCTTGTCCATGTGCAACAGTTGTTCTTTAGTGTCCACTTGAAATTCGTGGAAGTCGGAACAGCGATTTTCCAGTACGTGCAGACGGGTCTCATGCGCCCCCACTTGCTGTTTGACGGAGTCCAGTTGAGATGTAAGAGTGTCAAGTTTGGAGTCAATGTTCCGAAGGCTAGATCTCATTTCCAACATCAGGGACCTGAGGTCCTCCCCCCGGTCCTCCGGTTGGTTCTCTGACGGTTTCTCTGCACTGGCCTCTGGGTCCGACTCCGTGAGTCTCGTAGTGCGCCTGCCTTCGAATGTGAGCTTCGGCTGTTTTGCGTCCTGTTTCCCCATCTGTGCTGTTAAGACAGAGGCCGTCAGAGGCCAGACCCACGCCGTCCACTCGAGTCGGGACGCCCTACGTAGCACGATGTGGGTCACAGCGCCGCACAAGCGCAACTCTCCGTCCACGGAGCCCCTTCAGCGATGCAGGCAGCCCCTCCTAAATTGACCCTAGTGCCTACAGTGCAGCAGAGGTTGTCAGCATGTCAATAACCACTAAGGCCCCTCTCACCAGGGCCTCCGCAGGCAGCTTTGTTCACGGCTGGACTTCTTGTGCATGTGTGGCTAGAAGCAGGTGTATGGCCCTTCTTCTTTGTACTGAGCAGCTCCTCCCAAGGGATCCAGCGATCCCCCAGCCCCACTACTGCAGGGCGTGCTGTTGTTGCCTCCGCCGCGCGCCTAAGCAGCACGACCAGATGCATATAATTGAGTCCCCTGGGAGCCAGATACGAAATAGTGAGGCGTACCCAGCAAGGAGCCCGTCCAGGCCCGAGCGTGGGCACCTCAATGACCCAAGGCGGCGGGAAGGCCAATCGCCCACGCACTCTCCCGTATACTCAGGGTCGTCTCCGCTTTGCCGGCGCTACTGTGTCCTGCTCTCTGCCTCTCGCGATGGTGCCGTCACATAGACCAGCGCTCCTGGTCCCAAAATGGCGCCCAGCCCATGAGCCTCACTACGCCCGACTCCCAATGGTTGGAGACCGCCCTCAGGATGACAGGACTGGGGCCTCTACGCGCTATCTCACCGGTATGTGAGCCGACACGCACCTATTATCACTCAGCTCCGTTGTCCTGTCGCTGGGAGTCCGCGATCACACGCGAACCCACCGCAGCCTCGTTCCTCCCAGGGGGGCCACGTATTGCTTTCCAAATTTGCAGCCTCTCTGCTCCGCAGCACTCAGATTCACCACGGCCTCTCCCCGATTGCACAGTCCTTCCCTCCGTTCCAATGGAGGCGGGGGGGGGGGGGAGCCAGCCAGGTAACGCGTAGCACACGGCCTTCACCCCCTCTGAAGCCTCGGGCTCGATTTGAATGCCCGTCCTACCTCCGCGACAGGCCTCCGGCGAGGCCACACCCCTTCTACCTTCGCCGGGCTGTCTCGCTGTTTTGCGGCAGAATTCACGCTCTGCTTGCCGATCGCACAATTCCCTGAAGGCCGGTGGACATGAGGAAGTGTTTTTGGCTCGGCAGTGTCTCTCCTGCTGCTCGGATTACTTAAGGATTTCTACTTGGCCGGCGGAGCACGCTCAACAAGCGGCCATTCCGCAGCTCGGCAGACCACGCCCCCGCCAATCTATCATTAAACGTTTCTTTGAAAACATTCCCAAGGTTTTTTTTTTTTTTGGGAATACAGTAGCACGCTATTTTTATATTCGTTTCCAAGTTACTCTTATTCCCATGGGTCATGTTACCTATATCCATAATATATATATTCTGTTTGCCGTGTCCTAGGTGGTGACAAATGACGTATTTTTCCTAGCATAAAAAACAGCCCATAAAAATGATGACATTCCACAGCAAATCTCTAGCGTTGGCAGTGATTGTAAAAACAAATATGCAGTACGGCATTTTGTGGAGGACAATTGTCTAATCATCGGAAAGACATACCTCTTCCTATGTTGAGTATAAAATTTACAAAAGAGGACCACATGGATTGTATTCTGGGGCACCCTATCATAACAAGGGCAGTTTATCAGTTTTGTAGACCAGTCATTCATGTTAGGGAAGGTAATTAATCGGTGTAATATGTCCAGTCTTAGACCTGTAAGAACAAACCTATGGCGTGCATTTAAAACAGTTTTAAGATAAGGCTGCATGTTAAAAGTAGTTAAAAATCAGTTGATTAATTAAAACGCTAGGTTCAGGAAGTTTTCAGTAGTCAGTTTGAGGGTTTCCAGATGAGTCACAGCTTCCCTTTTCAACAGTTTTCTGCAGATAGTACCTAGCAATTCCGGTTTCTCAAAATACTCGGGATGAGCCATGTCACAGAAAAACCGCTGGACGTACGCCAACCATGTGATGCGTGAGTAAAAAGTTGATTTAAGGCAGTCACCAATTATTGCTAGATTAAAGTCTGTGTGACCTGAGGTCCAGATTTTATGCCACAGCAAAATTGGTTCTAGCTTAATTATGTCTGCAAGAAAGGGGGCGCTAAGTTCGGTGTGGGATACGTATACCGAAGTGCTTCTGGGGGTTGCTAAAAGGTATCTGAAAAATTCATTTTCTATTAATTGCACCTCTTCGCATTTCTTGTGTCCCCATATACCCACCCCATAAAGTGCTATGCTAAGGCATTTCGCTTTGTATATCATCATCTCGGGCGTATTTGAGCCCAGTCGTTTTGCAAAGCTTCTGAGAGCCCAGCAGGCCTTACTAAATAATTTCTTTCTATTGTCAATGGCCTTGCTCCATGAACCATCTTTGTCGAATAGGACACCTAGGTAAGAGAAAGTGTCAGTGAAACCAATCTTTGTTCCATTTATTGTTATGTTCCTACATTTCATGTTACTCTTCCCACACTTCATAATAAAAGTTTTTGATTGGTTCACTTGGAGGCCCAGTTCCTTCATATAATCGACAAATTTGGTAAGCAGTGACTGCAAGGCAAATGGGGTGCGAGCCATGAGGACTGCATCGTCGGCGTTAAGGAGGGCCGGGACAGGGCGCGTACCTATTTGTGGAAGAACTTTTTTGGCTGCCACAAGCTCCTCCCCCACACTGTTTATATATAAAGAAAACAGGAAAGGGGCCAGGACGCATCCCTGTCTCACCCCTGTCGCCACAGCGAAGGCTTTTGTGCATTCTCCTCTAGCACCGTATCTAACTTTGGCTCTGCTCGCCGTGTATAAGTCTCTCAAGAAGCTGATAATGGGCATCTCTACCCCCAAATCTTTCAGTTTGGACCAGAGTTTGTCATGTATTACACAGTCAAAAGCCGATGAGAGATCTACAAATGCTAGGTAGATCTTCCCCATTTTGATCTTCACATATTTCCCGATTAACATGTTTAAATTGAGACTCTGTTCTATTGTCCCAATCCCGGTACGGAAGCCGTATTGCAGGTCTGACAGTTTCTGATGTAATTCCGCCCAGTTTTGTAATCTCTCCAGGATTATACGTCCCGCTATCTTTGCTAGGGAGTCGATCAGGGAGATGGGCTTGTAGCAAGCAGGGTTAGGCGATCTCCCTTTTTGTAGATGGGTACAATTATTGATTCTCCCCAAGATGACAGAAAACCTGCGGTACAGGTGGCCCTTTATACTAGGGTCAATAGCAGTCCCCACAAAGCGATATTGTCTTTGTACAAGTCTACTGGGATGGCATCAGGTCTTGGCGCTTTGCTGCTTTTACTTGCTTGTATCACTTTACTGACTTCCTCCAAGGAAAATGGAACAATAGACGGAGTTTGAGAGGGGATTACTTCCTCAATTTCAGTGCGTCTCTGGTCCCGTGTATTTATCATGGGGGGGCGGGGGAGGGGGGCAGTGTAAATACTAGCAAAATGCTTGATCCATTCTTCTAATATTGCGACCTCGATCCTTGGAGCCTCATCTGTACTCCATGGAGAGGAATTAATTGCCCTCCAGAAAGTTCTGTCATCATTACGAACACTTGCCTCCCGTAATGTTTCCCGGGCAGTCTCTCTTAAATGCAGTTTCCTTCTCTTCACGGCCCATTTGTATTCTACTCTGCGTTGATGAACCTCATTAGTGCTCCTAGGTATTTTATGTAATGCCTCCTTTAAACGTTTGTGGGCTTTTGTGCATAAAGTGTTGAACCACCCCTTTCCACCCTTTTTAGTTCCATTTTTAACAAAGAGGCTCTCCTTTACACCCTGCGATATAGTCAGGAAGGCCACAATAATTTTGTTGATGAGAGTGGTATCATTTAGGCATAAGTCAAAGGCTTCTTTGTTATCACTTATCAGTTGTTTAAGGAGTTCTTCCGGGATAACCTGAGTCCAGCGTATGGTATGACCATTGCACTGTGCTAATTCAATCCTTTCTGCCTGTGGCATGATCGTGTCAGGGCCCACTGTGTATGAAGTGGGGCTGTTCTTCATCCTCAGAATGTCATACCACACATTTTGCCCGACTGTGCGTTACACTGGCATTTATTAAAGTCACCCCCCCATAAAATCGTCACATATTTTTTGTTTTCAGTGACAATACCCTCCAGATCATTATTTATTTCCTGTATGACCTCAGTTATTATTCTCGTGGTGGCATGGTTATAGAAATTAATTATTACTAGTCTGGCGACACCTTTCAAGTTACATACCATTAATTGATAGTACGGATTATCTGTAACAAAGGCAATATTAGTAAATTATAAAGAATTAGAGATATAGGTGCACAGACCCCCCTTTGCCCTGCCATGCCTTGATGGGATGGCTGATGTAAAATAAGTTCTATACCCATTTATATGAATATCCTCTGTGAGCCATGTCTTATGCAAACAAATAATTTGATAATCGCCTATAAAGCCTAACCATTCTATAGTTTGTGTTTTTTGCTCCGTAGCCCTGCCACGTTCCAAAATAGGCATCCAAAAAGTTCAGTTGCCACTTGTGTTAAATTTTGTATTTGGTTGTCTAAGGGGACGGCTAGTATACTGCTATTTGCCAATTGGGGGACTATATCTTGTATCAGCGGGGTTTCCTCAAGCGTTGTCAAGGGGAGATTCCCACCAATAGACATTTCAATTACAAGACTTTTCTGGGCATTCTCCTCTCTAACTAGGAGAGCCCCCTTCTTGGGTCAATCCAGACCGTCCAACTAGGACAGGCATTAAAACCTATTGTAGGTTTGAGTTATTAATTTGGAAATCTCGCTCTCTGCTCTACGCTAAAATGTGGTGTTAAGTTATTCCTTGGGTATACGGGACGGTAGAAGTAACCCAAAGGGCAAGAGGAGATTCCGTTCCCGTGAGTGTTGGTAGACCCGGTCCTATTCAGGCCTGCTTCCACCAGCTGAGGTGATCCAGAGGACAGTACCACACAATCGCCACTCTGGTCTTTATTCCCCCTCCATACCCATTTGACTCTCCTTGCCATCTTAAAGTCGTTAAATAGATGGTCAGTTAGACCCGATCTAACGTCCAACCAATTTAGGGACTTATTTCTCAATGAAATCCAGTTCTCCTTGTTATTAAGGGTTAAAGGAGGAACATTAGTCAAAACTACCACATTTGGGGCTGCAGCTGGTGGGAGGTCTAGACGGTCAGATATATGTTCTGCTGGCTCTCTAAACCTGAGTGGTAGTTGCTGGGGTGACTACTGCTGGGTCAGAGTTGCTACTTGCCCCATTCCTGTCTCCTGAAATTGCCCTCTCGTGTTTTTGATGCCTGTATGACTAAGGGGACATGTAGTAGAACCTGTTGGTACGGTGTTATCAGTTGGTCTCTTAGATGGAGCTTCAATTATAGTTTCAATTACAGGCATGGGATCTATGTTATGTATCATTTTGTCTATTGCCCAGTAGAGAAAATTGTCAAAAGTTCCAGGCAGGAGTTAATTCTTGTTTCTACTTTCGTTAATCTAGATTGTATTGTCCCCAGGATATTATTCACATGTTGGTCAAGAGTTTTGAGTGCCTCCGTTAAGGCGTCCAATTTTCCAATAATTATGGTATGATTGGGGTGTGGAAGGCTTTTGGCTAGCGTTATTTGTGTTTGGGCCGGTACCTGTAATTGGATATTTCCCTTCTTATTCCACGATAGCTCTCTGCCAGGGCGAGTGCCTGCAGCGTGGGCTCGGGTTTTTTTGACCCGTTTAGGTGGCAGTGAGTTAGATCTAGATGGGGACACACAGTCCGGTATATGTTGTATACAGCCGTTTGCCTTGTTTGCTCCTTCCCATTTATTCTCCCTCCTAAATTCCTTCCCTACTGTTGTGTCTCCGGGGGTGTCAGAGTCATTGACCAGGACATGAGCTGTTGTTACCTGGGCCGTTTCATTTCCTCCGTTTGTTAGTAATGATTCCTCAACTGTTAAAATCTGCTTCTCGATAGCCCCCATCGCTCCTGTGATTTATTTGAATAACGATGCTTGGGACTTATCTGGGGAATGCTTTTTTCCTACTGTGGCCAAATGCTTTCTTTAACCATTTTTAAAGGCTGCTATAACAAGTATAGTAAGAGTATAGCAAGAGCACAATTGTTCCAGGTTGAGTCTAGGGTAGTAAAGTCAATATGAATTAAAACTTTTTATGGGGGCGAAGTACAAAATGACTGTAGTGACAGTTACTCGGCTGTTAAGCAACCCACCCTCTAATACAATATTCACGTAAATATTACTGCCCTTGTCTCTCCTTCCCCTTCAAAAGTCAGTTTGTTTGGAAAGAAGAAAAGAGTCAATGAGAGTAGCTTGGATCTTAAGGTCCCGATGTTACAGCTTACTTGCTTGTGTGTGTTCAGGCCAAAACTCCACCACTTAGGATGATGCAAGAAACTCGAGTCGGCTGATGTATTCAGATGTAGCTAATGAGTGTTGTCGCACAGCCTCTTTTGCTCACTCAAGGATGAAAAGACGGAAAAGATGTGGAGTCCTAGGTGGTACCCCTAGATTTATTTTTTATTTCTTGGAAAATCAAGGGGGGGGGGTGGCCCCGCATCCTCCTGTCGCCGACGGGCGCAGGAGGGGCCTGCCCGGGCGCGGCCCGCACGTGTCCTGTGGCGCGGTGGCCCGAAGCAGGCTTTAAGCGCCTCCATACTCTCCACATTGGATAGCCATTCTATTAAGCTTACATTTTCCTTTCAAGTTTTGAGAATGGGCCTGTTCTGAAATGATGGTAATCCGAGTACACAAATTAAACATCATTTACAGTTGACAACCCTCAGCATTTACTACATCAGAAGGATGTTCACATGAATTACCCACAAATTGTAAAGCAATCTCTTTTACATAACTCTTAGATGTGCTAGACCCCCTCCCCCCCCCCCCCCCACTCCTACAGCAAGTACAGGGTCCATCAGATCTGAACATTTCTAAAGGGGGGCGGGGTTAAAGACCACAATCCTCTGTGGAAAATATTTGAAAAGAACCGTCTTGATTCAGTGTCAACTCCAAAACTGTATTGAGTTTATTCCTTTCAGGAATGCACCTTTTGTGTAAAATACTTGACTGGAACCTATCTGGAGATTCTCACCTACCTGGTAGTAAATAACATTTGTGATATTGATGTTGATGAAGAGACATGGGATCATAGGAAGGTTTGTTAGGTTACAGAATGAGTGATTTTACAAGAATTGAAGCTTGGTTTAGAGGGAGATGTGGATTTGCAGGTGGTTTTAGAGTGTATCTGAAAAGGGTGGTAAAGGAACTCCTAGACTTTGGCAAACATCAGGCTTATTGTGGGGATGATATTTCAAAAGATAAGGGCTTAGTTTTCAGGGAACAAGAATAATTCCTCTAAAAATGCTTCAGAAAATGACCATTGATTTGGCACAAGAAGACCATTTTAGGATTGTGAAGACTAAAGATAATTGGCTGCTAAATTATTGGTGACCTGGTTTAGATATACAGGAGGGAACAGTGTATCTGAGATTTCCCTAGTTGATGCATGAGTCATAAAGTATGTAACACAATGGTAAATGTGATGGGTGTGAGGGATGTAGTCCTAGTGGTAAGAGTTTCACATAAACCCAAGTATCTACAGGATTATGTACAATGAAGATTGGTGATGCTTAACTGCAAATGGGTTTCTCTAGTTGCTATTTTACTATATCAGTGTGTTGTACTATTTTGGTTTGGTTCACATTTGTAATTCCCACATTATGAGTTTCTCTGTGATTTATTAACTTCAAGGTGCGATGTTAGCCTTAGTACACGCAATCAAACAATTAAGATCTCAATTCGTTTTGGAACCTCATTGTGTGATAGTTTGTAGAAATGTTAGGATTGGGAGGTAACTGGTTCCCGCTGTGGCTGGGATGTGTAAATAAAGGTTATCTTTACCTTATCTGTTTTGTGCTACCTTGTCTTTCACAATTCACAGATGGCAACCCTGACGGGCTCCTTTATATCGCAGTTGGGCCCGATAGAGAGCAATTAACCTAGACAAAGGCTGCTTGGGCACCAAGAATCCCTGCATGAGGTCAGTCTGACATGAAGTGGCAAACATGAATCTCTAGTCCACGAAGTCAAAAACGTTGTCCTTGAATAGGGTTCGAAAGTGTGATGTTGATCACTTCAGGATGAATTCCACCTGATGCAGTTATCTGTATTTTATGTGAGACCGTGGCCTGTAAGATTAACTCGGAGATGATTTGCTAAGCTTCAATAGTGTGGTAAGAAGTACTGCTTGGCGCGTATGGGGTGGTACACCTTCCTTTTGTTTGATAAACAGGAGTTGATGGAAAGGTGAAAGGGTGGCTGGAAGAGTGAAAGTAACGGTTCTACAGAGGGTTGTCTTTGCTCGTGTAGTGCTTCTAGAAATATGGTTCAAAGTTGGGGGGGGTAATTTTCTGGTTACTCCCCTGGGCTTAAACAATCGGATCAGTCAAGTATGTTACCCCGGCTCTCTTCCCTTCCCACATACCTTTTCTGAATAATATTTACCACATATCTGATCTCCCAGACTTCACTGTCTCGATATTCTGTGAAAAATATTGTTGATGGTTTGGAGCACGGTGTGATTATTGGTGGCTGCATAACAAACCACCAACCCTTTCCAGTCTCATGAGGCAAGGTCGGATGAATTCATAAACCACTAACTTTTTAGCATTACCCATGTACCTGATGCAAGCTATTGTTTTGTTTTCACCAAATTGATTAAAAGACCACTTCCAGGAAAAAAAAAAACCTTATTAAGGCTATGTGAGAAATCATGGAGCCCCTTCTTAGTATAAGAGGGGAGAACAGCAAAATATGCAAAAAGTAAGATGGGTATGGAAGCACCCACCAGCCAGAGAGCAACATGAAATACTTAATAATAAGTAGTTTACTACACCATTCAGAAGTAGCTTAAAGAGTTTTTGGATAGAACACAGACCCCTGCCTTACTCCCTGCTTTATCTTAAAACTTTGAGTGCACTCCCTGCTTAGTTCACAACAGACAATGAAAAAAAATCCATATATATTGATCTAAGGCTTCTGAGAAACATCCATCAAACCCCAGTTCTTCTACAATAGACCATAACTGTTTCCTATTTATTCCATTCAGAGCGGTCTTCAAGTCAGTCAAGACAGTATATATACTTACCTGCCAAAATGAACATATGTGTTTATCAAGAGATGTAATTGCAACGTTTGCTCTACCACACCCATCTCATTTGAAAACCTGCCTTCAGGTCATATATTTTCTTTCCTTCTTTAATCCATTGGTCCAAATGTGCAAGTAAAAATTTCCTGTAGAACCTAGCTAAAAAAATCGAGCAGTGAAACGGAGCAGTAATGTAATGGTAATTCTTTAGGTCCCTTTTTTGTAAATTGGTATTTCTGCTCCATGGCAATCAAGGGCATTTCTGTAGCCTTAACGACTTAAATACTGTCAATTTATAGGTCTGCTCCAGCGTTATTGGCCTCAAGCGAAGGAGAGGGCAAATAACTAGGGAGCCGGAATTTATTGGCCAGTATAGCCTGCTGCGTCAGGCAGTTAATTCATTCTGTGCCATATAGAAATTTATATAACGCATCATACAATCTGTCTGTCCAGTATCAGATTTGAGAAGCTGAGTTATAGGGATGATTAACAGGACCAGGTTTTAACATTGAGGCGAAAAGAAAGCAAATTGGTTTTAAGTTTGATGGAATGGAGAAGAGAGTTTCACAGCTTGGTTCTAAGGTAATTAAAGGATCGACCACCTCATTTAAGCTTTGACCACCCAGTTTTAGCTTGTGAACTCACCCTGAAATGGGATAAGGTCGATGTAGACACCCTATTTACGAGTTTTGTTTTGGCTAACTAGGAGGGTATAAAAACCTTCCTGGACCCATCCTTAAATCAGACCAGCATAGCGGAGGCTTTTAATACACTATAAATGTATTTCAGATCACAGCTAATACGACCACTGTCTGCAAAAGAGCATACCCCATACCGGTGGTTTGATAAGAACTGCTCTGTTGCTGCTTCAAATCCGCGCATGGCCCTAGCCAGGGCACATATATTAAGCCAGCTGAAATCAAGGCATGGGACAACCTAAAGAAGGCCTCGTCCCTTCATGATAGCACAGCTTTTTGGAAAGTTATTAACACTCCATTTCTGAAAGATAATAGCGGCCCATCTATAGAGTCTCATATTGACAAAGATTTCTGGGTAAAACACTTTCAGGATATCTTCTATGAAGTAGGGGAACCCATAGGCTTGAAAGTTAGCTTTGATACTGTTTCCCCTACACGTCTTTCATTTGATTTCGGCGAAATTCAACTCGCCTTGACTCAATCTCCATCTGGAAAAGCTCCAGGGCCTGACGGGGTACCCATGGATGTCTTTTTAGCCGACATCTCCTTTTGGTCCCCTCTTTTAGTTGTGGTTTTTAATGCCTTAGGCGAGACTGGTCCCCATCCAATATATAAGAAAGGGGATGCTTCCATCCCTGCCAATTATCGTCACATCTCTCTGCTTGACTGCTCAGCCAAATTAATGGGTCGATTGCTGTTAAACAAACTGGAAATATGGGCCGAGGAAAGGGACATTCTCACGGAAGTTCAATACGGGTTTAGAAAGGGCAGGGGAACCTTACACCAATGCCTCAATTTGACCCTTACAATTGGGAAATACACCAGAGCGAAAAATACCCAAATTCATCTGGCCTTTTTGGATTTATCCAAGGGCTTCGACTGCGTGGTCCATAGTAAACTATGGATCATGCTGAAGGAGATGGGAGTGGACGATGCTGTCACTAACTTTATCAGAGAGCTATATTTGGACGCTACCGCTATGGTACGCTATGGGAAAAACGGAAAATTGAAATGGGAGTCGGGCAAGGTTGCGTCCTGGCATCCTTTCTGTTTGCCCTCTACACTAATAAATTAAACAAGGTTTTGATTGAGGTTGCGAAAGACACTCCGTTAGTCTCATCGACTGCCCTACCCCATCTCCTCTATGCAGACGATGCTGTTTTATTGGCCAGGACACCCATGGCACTACAAAATCCTATTACCCAATACTCAGATTTTATGCACAACTTGGACCTGCACGTTAATAAAGCCAAATCCTACGTCATGGCAATAGGTAGTGATAAAAGGAAAAGAATGAGATACACACTAGACGGGGAAACATTAGAGGAGGTACCTCATTTTAATTATTTAGGGGTGGTTTTTGATAATAAACAGTCATGGAGGGAGATGTTGCAAAGCCGAACCAACCTAATGATCCAAAGTATTGCTGCCCTTTTTATATTTTCCCAAACATTAGGCCATAAACCGATACCTGAAATGCTCACAATTTACCTGGCACAAACGCTCCCAATGGCCACTTATGGGGCAGCAATTTGGGGTATCAGTGATGTAACCTCTCTCCAAGTGCAAGACGACAAATTCATAAAAAGACTTGTCGATCCCACAATTGAGTAACAACTTCATAGCCCTCAAAGAAGTCAGCATGCCCTTTATTATGGCCGCCATAAGATTAGCGCCACTCTCTCTCTGGCTATCTGTATGGAAAAGGGGTACTGTGGGCCTAAATCAAAAAATCTTTAAAGACATTTTAAATTTGGATCATCCCCACAGAATTTCCTGCCTATTATATATCGGAGAAACTCATACCTCTTTGGGACTTGCCTTCCTGTATGTTACTCCGACTCTCTGTGAACAATTCCCTAAGTTGGGATTAAAGGCCATTTTTATAAATAGTCATTCATGATAGGTGGAATATAGTCACAAAGGGAAGCAAACCGGGACGTTTTATGAATCAATACCACAGATATCATTTCCATTTCAACAGCTTTATTCGACAGATTTTAAGTCATAAAAGCATTTACAAAAATACAGATAGAATTGATTAGATAGAACAGCTGTCAAAGGAAAAACATGTAAATTTGATAATTGGATATATTTTTAAATAAAATGCACGCACTTATTATGGTCATCTTTAAAGTCTCAAAATCATATAACTAAATGATAGGGCATGCAATCCAAGCCTTTAAAAATTTAGGGGAATACACTTATAAAACTTGATAAAAACACATACAAAAAATGTAATAAAAGCATTTAAAATATGTACAATACACATCACAATTTTAGATAAGTTAAACACTCATTTGAATCTAAATAGATAATTCTCACTATTGTGTCCTTGGCTACTTAATGGAAAATGGCTGTATTAGGTCACATCATTATTTATCCTCACATAGACGTATAGAGTGGGCCCTTAATACCCATGACCACCCTAAAAATGTTGCCATGGCTATAGCAATTGTTGCTGAGGTATCGGTCCGCAAGATTCTTTCGGCTTCACTAGCCCGTCTGGTGCCCAGGAGCTTACAAATTGGGAACAACCAAACGCGACGCGGAGCAACATACCCAGCACAAACAAAAAGATGATGAGCCAAAGATTCATTGCTAGACTTACACACCGGACATGTAACTACAGTTGGTTTATTCCATCTAGCAGTGAATGCTCTCACTGGCAATGTGCCTACCCTAAACTGAAAATACAGTTTACGGTCTAGCGGTTTCGTGATTAGATCCCAGTATATCTCCAACTTCGGGATAACTTTGTTCCAAAAAAAGGGCAGTTAGAGAGGATGGCTCACTTAGTCTATTGATGTTATACTGAAACCATTCCCAATATTTAGCCTTCAGAACCTCCTTTGTGGGAAAATTTGAATTTTCAGGATCGGACCATAGGGAGGACATACCTATGTTAGACAAAAGGTCTCTGACCGCCCATAGCCATTTAATACGATGTAAAGCATCAGCCCTTATTATTTCTGAGAAGCCTATCGCATAGCCTGCGAGCTCCGGCGTAGTCCAGAGCCTCCGCCAATAGAGGAGCGGTCAAAGTTTAGCTATGGCTGCAATCGGTTTTCTCCCCAGATCAAATAATAATGGACACATTGGGGTACTTTGTGGAAGTCTAGTAATTTTCCTCAAGAACCTATTTTCAGAAGACGTAAGAGTTAATAGATTCTCGCACCCCCAGAGTTCAGAGCCATAGAGGGCTGAGCTAATGACTTTCATGCTGTAGATTTCTAAAACGGGGCTAATGGGCTTAGTATGTGAAGAGTTATGTTCCAGGTGTAAAATCCCTGACAATTGCCTATGTTTAAGGGATGCTAGATCTATCTGATGATCCCACATCATATTGTCTTGAAAGTTAACCCCTAGATAGGTGAACTCCTTGACCAGTTCTAACGTCCTATCGTTCATTCGGATGCCCCCCTTGAAGGCCCTATGTGGATTAAATGCCATCAGTTTTGTCTTTGACACATTGACTTCCAAGCCCCGCCGTGAACAGAATCCCTCGAATGTTTTTAGGGCTTTCTGGAGACCGCTCGGGGTCTTGGATAGAATCAATGTGTCGTCAGCAAACATTAATATTGGCACTTTATCGCCTGCCAATGCCGGGGCATCCGAAGGGGTGGAACTCATGTAGTCCACTATCCCGTTAATATATAATGAAAATAACGTTGGGGCCATCACGCAGCCTTGGCGCACGCCTCTCTCTACAGGAAATGATTCGGTAACTTCCCCCTGTCCACCCCATCTAATTTTTGCACTGTTATCTTCATGCAGTCTAATAATCAAGGACAGGAGTTCTGATGGCATCCCTAATTCTTGTAAGGTTAACCATAATTTAGTGCGGGGGACAAGGTCGAATGCCGACTTAAGATCTACAAATGCGGCATAAAGGCTTCCCTTTTCAATGGTCACTATCTTCCAATATATCAGGACAAACCGAAACACCTGATCGATTGTGCTGGTGAAAGCTCGAAATCCAGCTTGCAATGGGGACAAAACCCTAAACTCCTCAATCCATTCTTGTACTCTATTGAGCACCAGCCTCCCAGTTATTTTCTGCAGACAATCAATTAGGCTGATTGGCCTATAATTCCCAGGGCATGATTTGTCCCCTTTCTTATAAACAGGAATAATTTCCGCTCCTTTCCAGGAGTCGGGTATGGGGGCTCCTTGGGCGATGGCCTTTGACAACAAGGAAATATAACGGCACCATCTATCCTTGTTGTGTAAAAAGATATCCCCTGGTATGCCGTCTGGCCCTGGTGCCTTTCCAGCCAGTACTGATTTGAGTGCTGTCTCTACCTCAGCCCTACTGAAGGTGTCATCCAGATATAATGTTCTTATAATTTCACCCTCCCCTCCAGATAGGTTTGAGGCATATTGGGGTTTAAAATGGTTTACCCAATCCGACTGCGATACATGGTTTTGTGGTCGCGCAGCCTGTCCCCCATTGTCCCATTTATAAACGTTCCAAAATAGTTTGGGGTTTTTCGTGGCGCAGGCTTCCCTAAGTTCCTGCCACCTTTTGTCGTCCCATAATCTCTTAGCTTTAGCCTGGGTGCCCCTGTAGAGGGACCTTGCCGCTCTGACTTTTTTGGGGTCGCCACCTTTTATGGTTGCCCCTAAGGCTTGGCGTGCCTCTCAGCATTCTTTATTATACCCTTGCCCCACTTTCGGATTAGGTGCCTTAGAGTTCCTTCCATGCTTAAAAAAATAGGTACGCAAGTGGCTAAAAAATGTGTTGTGTATACATATTGAATTGGCTAGATCCCTATTTTTAGCTACATTGGCCTCTAGTTCATTAATGGCATAATCCATGCTCTTGAGAATATTGTCTAGCAGATCTGGCATTTCTGTTATTCTTACCCACTTAAGCCGTCTTAAATCGTTAGATGGTACAACGTCGCCTGGGGAATATCTGTTCCTAGCTTGTGTGCAGGTCTTTTGACAGCTCAGATCCATGGTCCCACACAAGGGATTATGATCACTTTCTAGCCTGTCTATGACCGCCATGTCCACCATGGTATGCCATAGCTCCAAGCTCACCAAAACATAATCAATTCTACTAGCACTATGGCCATTATTAAAAGTATTAGCCCCTTGTCTATCAGATTGTGTACGCCCATTTAAAGCCCGCAAGCCCTTTTCCATGCAAATATTGTTTATTTGAATGACCACATCAGACCACTTACTTATAGGGTTTAACTCTAATATTGGAATACCCCATTTGTTGTCTTCTTCTTCTGTTAAATAACCACCTTCAGTGGTAAGGGGTTCAAACGTTGTGTTAAAGTCCCCCGCTATTATAGTATTCAGAACGTCCTGGTGTGAGTCCAGAAGATCTTCAAGAGCCGCTAAAACTCCCGACCTTTTCCCTCTTGTTCCTCTAACATAGACGTTATATATGTCTATTTTCTGATGGTCACGCGTGGTCAGTCTGATTGCCTGGATGTCCTGGCTCTGGGTTGAAAGAACCTGAATGTTAACCTCTAGGTCTTGTCGTACCCAGATGGTCAGCCCTCCCGAAGGCCTCCCTTTTGCTCCCTTATTTGCCGGAATAAAATAATTTAGATATCCAGCACAAAAGAGGTCTGTCTCTGCCCAGGTTTCTTGAAAGAGGCAAATATCGTATACCTCTATAAATGCATGCCACTCGGGGGAGCCCATCTTGGTACTCAGACCTGCAATATTCCAGCTCAGCATTTGATTCTTGGATGAGGTTAAACCTAGGGGCTGCTGTTTCGTGCGATTGAGAGAGAGAGTGGGATACCTGACTCCAGTATACCTTCTATTTGAGTAGAAAGGGCCAGAGCCATCTTAGGGGGCGGTGCTTGACCTACTGGGGTGTCATTAGGGCTTACGTGGCTGGCCCCTGCGATTGACCTAGGTATTTCTATTTTCCTTAGTCAATCGTTGTCCCCAAGTGTAGAGCATCCCTGCATGCTAAGGGGTCTGTAGCTGGGCATGTTACCATTCTCACTGGTAGGAGGGGAACGTCTGAATTGGATTTTCGAATACTCCGGGGGACTAGAGCGAAACTCCAACATGAAGAGATTCTCAACAAGGTCTGTGCTTTTCATGGTAAGCTCGATACAGTCATAGGGGTGGTTTGGGGAGGTTAACCTGCGCACAGCTATTATGTCTTCCCTAATCACCGAACGGCATCCTCTAACATGCCTTATCCAATGGATGGCTTTGTTGGTTAGAGAGTCCCTGTTCTCTGTACCTCTACGTACATCGCATTTTGGTACATTTACCATGTAGATTATGGGGGGGCTAACTATGTTATATGTGTTCTGACTTCTAGGCCCCAACATTGGACACAATTGTGGTAAACCCCTATACGAAGAGGTGTTACTTCCTGGAGATGAATGGGTCCTCATCACTGCTGGCTTGCTAGGCTTTGCATTATTACTAGCTGTAATAAGAGTTGGGTACTTCACCATTAATGGTTTTGCCTCATTAATGCTAGGCCTAGCTAGGTCTAGATTTTGTTTTACCCCTCTCACTGTTTTATTACAAGCTGAGCCTGAGATAGTCAGTGAGCCCAGAGCAGTATTGGGTATAGGACCGTGTAGATTTTCCAAATCTCTGCTAACCTGTATACTTCCATTCCCTCTTCGTACTGGATCTGGTAGCAGAGATTTGACCATTATAAATAACTCCTCTAACATGCCCTTCATGGACCCCACTTCAGTTCTTAATGTGGTGACTACTTGGAACATATTCTGCCATTCTAAGCATAAACCTGGTTCTATATGTAGTTCTTGTGCAGCTAGGTTCGGTGGGATTTGCACCATCTCAAGTCTCTCTCCACCCTCCTTGTTTTTACCATCCAAATCTACTAATGGCTGAAATCTGTTAGTGCAGATCACTATGGGGTCTATGTAATCTATTTCTGACAATAGCTTATTTGGCTCGCTGTCAATAGGGGATATTGCGGTGGAATCCTGTGCCCCATCATTTTTGTTAGATGCTATTTTCCTATTTGATTTGCGAAACGTTTCAGGGATGGCTGGCTTCGCTGCGTTTGCTGGATTCGCTGATTGCTTCTGCTTAGGGGTAGTTTTATTATTGCTATTTGCATGCATCATGGGGGTTGAATCTAGAATAAGCTCACATTCACTTATAAGAGTATCTATCCGGTCCATTACACAGTTACTCGCTGCCGATTTCTGTGCTTTTTTGGCCTTCTTTGCCTTCTTTCCCCTGTTATCTCGTCTTGCCCCACCCTCACTCCCCTCCCCACTCTCTTCCAGTGCCTTTCGTTTCACCATTTAACTAAGCAGAGTTGTGCTAATAAAGTAGTGGCCCTGCCAACCCTGGATAGCACACTTCTCCTGAATCTCAAACAAGCCTTGGCTTTTCTGACACTAGGCAACGTGTTACATGAAGTACAAAAAGTGACAAAGTAACAGAGTGACTTAACCCAAGGGTTGCAACCCACTAGTCCAGGTAGTCCAGTTAGTCCAGGTCACTCTCAGTTATTTAGTTCTTGTGAACACAATCAAAGATACAGTACCTTAGGATTCCCGCCCTTGGCACCTGGACGCAGATGGAAGAGGGGTGGCCCTGCCCTGCCACTTCCTGGCATTGACGTCCCGCGGGAGCCCTCAGCGCCTTTCAAGCGCCTCCTGGCGCATCCACAACTCCCTCGCGGCGTCCCGGCCGTTCTCCGCGTTAGTCCGGCGGTGCAGGTCTCCAATGCTACCCCCTCACCTGCCTGGAATCTCACCAAGTAGGGGACACCGCTGCTGTGTCTAGACCACTCCCTTGGTGCCAGGCCCGTCGCGGGTCCGCCGGACAAAATGGCGGGTACTCCTCCCCGTCCGTCCCTGTCCCCGTAACTGAGCCTCACAGCCACAGGTCCGTGCTCGGGATGACTCCACCCAGGTTCGCCTCCTCTGGTAGGTCGCTAGGCCCCCGCCTTCTGTCCCCGTCCTCCGTGGGTGCTCCGGGACCACTCCGGGACCACTCCTCCGGTCGCTCCGGGAGTCCCTTTCGTCTGCTGCAGCAGTCCGCAGCCTCGAGATCCGCGGGGCGGTCTAGCGGTCTAGCAGCCCCGAGTCCCACCGCGAAGCCCGGCACCAGCGGCCGTCGGCTCTACACCTCCCGGGCCATACACCTCAAGCCCCTCAAGCAGCTGCGGCTCCGTTTCCGAAACCGCAAGTCACTGCAGCTGGCGATTCAGTCCCTTCAGACGGTTGAAATGTGAGGGGGTGAGTAGTATCTCACATTCTCCACAGATATCAAATCACCTACATTCATACTTACGGTTTGTGGAGAATAATCAGCATTGCTGCTTTCTGACTAGATTCAGATTGAATCTTATCCCGTTAATGCTGGGCTACCCTAATAATCTTTTTTCCCTAAACAAATTACCGCCTTGTCCTTGTGACAACAAGACAGCCCAATTGACTTCACACCTCCTCCTTTTTTGTTCATTATACACAACTGAGAGGAAGGCTTTTATTGTTCCACTCTTGAGGAAATTTTCAATGAGGTCTGTAGCATCTGCTCTCTTTGTATTTTACTCATTAGAAACCCCATTGGTCTGTTTTGCGTTAGCCTCCTTCTTACTGGCCGCTATGAGATCCTGTAAAGTTTTATGTACTACACCTTTCGCACTTTGAGATTAATTTTAACTGTTTTATTCTGTCTTTTTTCTAGTCCATGTATGTGTTTGTGGATGTATCTCTTATACACAGTGTTTAACCGCAGGCTTGGAACTGCTTTTAAATTTTGTATCTATTGTACGCTTAATGTTAATGCATCTTTTACGCTATTTTTATGTGTGTACTTTTATGCATTTTTATGAAGTGCGAAATAAAGCTGGTTGATGATGATGCTTGTGAACTTCATGGACTTGGACAAATGCCAAATGAGAGGCATGAAAGGTGCGGGCAGGTGTGTAGTAGACAAATTGCTTTGCTAAGAAAAACGAGAAAGATAGATGAAAAACACCAAACATCAGTATGGTAGCTTTAATAATAAATCCCTTGTGGATTGGTAGTGAGGGAAGGACTCCGTTTTCCTGAAGACAAAAATGAGGCGTTCTCCAGAATTCTGGACATATGGCACACTTTGTACTGATTTATCTGGTAGGTAAAAATATACTGATTTACAGAAGTTCAGGTGTGAGTGGACAAAGGCATTTATGGTCAAGATCAGCGTACATGACTAAGGAGAAGCAGCTGTGCAAGAGGTAGAAGATCAAGATTGAATAGGTTTGGTGACAAAGCAGAGCACTGTAACAACCTTTAAGGGATCACTGAAGCCGAAGAAAAAAATAGACCATCTGAAATCTTTCTGAGAGAGAGGTCTCAGCCTCAGATGAGGAAATGATGCATTCTGTCCAAAAGGATATGATTGACTGTAGTGAACGTGGCCAAAAGATGCAATGGAATCAGCTAGGATGTTTGTACTCAGCTGCCAAATACTAATCAATTCTTACAGCTGCCCTTAAGTGATTTATCAAACTGTTTCCTTTAGAAAATGTAGACAGTTCTAAATTTGTGCCACTAATGAATTAACAGATTAAACAAGTGTAAAGTAAAAGTCACTTACAGTACTTTTTAGTCCGAGTTTCTTGAATTGGAAACAAAGGGGGGGGGGGGGTGGCCTTGCCCTGCCCTGGGTCTCCTGGGCACAGGAGATGACGTTGCGCTAAATGCAAGGGGTAAGTCCCCGCCCCCTTTTAGTTGCGGTGCGTTCACAGAGTCAAACCTTCAAGTTCGGGAATTATATTAAATCTGACCAGGAGCCAAGGGCGGTGGCCCTGCCCTGCCTGTCGCTCACGGACACAGGACGCCGCCACGGGAGACTCAAACGCACTTTATAGCTCCAACACAGGTGTGCTGCTGTGACATGGCAGGGACTGCCTCCTGGAGCCCTGAGGTATTGAGATCGGGACTGAAAGCCGGCTTGTAGAAGGTGGATTAGGGAGTTGATTTCCACAAAGGTTTGAAGCTGGATGGTCACAGATATTTTTATGGTTTATGCACAACAAACTGGAGTGAGATTGGGTGGAAATTTTCCAAGATGATATGGGTCCTGCAAATAAAACCTTCACAACACCTTTCATCAGAGGAGCTGGGACAATTCCTGTTGCACAGGACGTATTAGCAAAGGTCTTCAGCCCAAATATTAAAACTGTCATAGATCAATAATGCATCAAAGGAACGGCACCGGAGATTAATATCATCAAGCCTGTTGAAAAATTCCCTTGAAATATTAGAAGGATCATAAAGTAAAACAGCCCTAATTTAGCATTAGTGGACACAGCCAGCTCCGAAACAGGGAGTTCTGTGCCATTATATTGTTTTCATAGGATTGAGAAGATCTGTAGAGTTTGGTGAAAAATAAGCACTACTCCACTGCCTTTTCTTTCCAACCTATCCTGCTAAAAAGTTTATAGTTCAGAGGATAAAGTCTTCAACAAGTGGTCTCCCACCATGTTTCGATAAGACCTATCAGCTGTTCAGTTGCGGTCTCAATCAGCTTCTTTTAAAAAAAAAAAAAAAAATTTAACAGGTTTATTTTGCATTTTTAGAAAAGGAACAAGACACAGTACATTTCCAATTGAAGCAGTGTATAGTACATGACATGGGAAGCATGACTCGCACTCGCCGCCCAAGAAACCTAACATTTATGAATAACAGTCACATATTAGGTGTATAAATAAAAACATTATCTCCTTCATAAAACCCCAATAAGACATTGTCAACCAGGTGGAAGGTCTGGTTCCGATGAACCCCCTTCAGTATCAGATGGGGACATAATGTGTATGTCAGACGCCCTTAGAGTTTTAAACATGGTCCTGTGGAGCCCACCCGCCCTTTGAAGTCGTGGTATATAAGTAGTCAAACGACCACAAACATGGCCACTTGGTCCCTTACAATAGTAGTTAGTTTTTCCATAGCATATAGTAACCATATCTTTCCGCACCACATATTTAAAGATGGGGGCAGAGGTTGTTTCCACATCTTGGCCACACACTGTCGCTCTGCCAACAGTAAGTAAGTAAGCAGGCAGTTCTGTGGAGTAGTTGAGGGAAAAAGCATATCCAGTCCATGAGCGCCCAAAAGAATGATGAGTGGATCAAGCGGCAGTAAGATATTTGTAATGGCCTGTATTGTAGTTTGGATCTCCACCCAAAAAGAGCGAATCATTGGGCAGGACCACTAAGAGTGTAGAAATGTGCATCGTTCACCACACCCCTTCCAACACACATCAGAGCCCCCGAACATCTTGGCAAGTCTGACGGGCATGAGGTACCAACGAGTTAGTATCTTATAAGTATTTTCCTTGTAGCGAATGCAATTTGAGGATTTAGCAGCTCTCTGCCATATGGCACACCATGTGTCGTCGGGGATCTCGATATCCAGTTCCTTTTCCCATTGCAGGACATAAGCATGCTTTTTAGGGGGATCAATTGCTGAATAAATTGGTAAAGCCACAATATGCCTCTAAGGCGGGTATTATTAAGGTAGACAGACTCAATGGGAGTAGCCTCTTGCTGGAGGGCCATTCATGTCGGGGGCCTATCTGCCCACAGGAGAGCCTGGCTCAATCTATAGATGTCTCGCCTAGTCTGTGCAAATGTGGTGGCCAAGTCATCCTGGGAACGCAAGTCACCATTGTCATAGAAGTCACATCGTATGGGAAATCGATCTTGTAACAAATTGAAAGAGCCTGGAGTGGCCGCACCTGGGGGAAAATCTGGGCTGTGTCTCGGGAGGATTAACTGGTAGGGATAGCATGGAAATGTCCTATGCTGTCTCCCCTCTCTTCAGTAAGCTAACAGTGTAACTATCAAAGGCAATAGCTAGGGCACCGATGTCCACGCCAAAAATGAGAACCACAACAGCCCCGATAAAGGTGTGTAGGAGGAAGCCTGTTCCACCTGAACTTAGGGTTTGCCATCAGGGTCGTGATTCCAGTCAAGGGAAGGACAGAGTTGTGCCGCTAATATGTAAGTGGAAACATCGGGGAAACCCAAACCACCCTCCCGTACTGGTTTGCACAAGATTGCTTTTGCTACCCTCTGTGACTTACACCCCCCTCCGCCCCCCACACACACACAAAGTTGAGCATTTTGGTGATAATCAGAGGAAGGGTCTGTGGGTCATATTAAAGACAAGGCATAAAATTAATGTTCAGGCTGTTAAGTCTGCTCAGCCAGGAGATCTCTAGCCTACCCCAGCGGTAGGGGTCCTTATAGAGGGAAGTGAGGAGTGGGGGTAGGTTGCTAGCATAAATGTCTCTAGTATGAGGTGGGAGCCGAATCCCCAGGTACATAGTAGCCGACGTCTCCCATTGGAAATCACTGTTCAGAACGAGGTCTTTGAAGCTTTCAATCAGCTTCTTAATGTGGTGTTGATTGCTTAGAGCTGAGCACACATTTATCAGACCAGCGTGAATACATTCCGGCTTATAGTGCTGGTTGAATTTAATATTGTTGGTACGTGAGCCAACTGTTACCTAGGAGGGATAGCATGGTAAAGATGTTTGTTTTGAAGCTGTACAGGCACTAGGATTGAGAAACTAGTGAGAAGAACAAAATCCTATAAATTGTTCACCTGAAGATTTGTGTGTAGTAGTAGAGGTGGTTAGGGCTGAAAATCGGGTCCCTAGCCCCAGACTGGAATATATGGGCTTGCCTTAGGTGCGCATCTGGGCAGCATCTTCCATTAAATGGTGTTTAGTGCTGTCACAACAGGAAATGGAAATTACACTCTGCCCACCTCCAGGCAGAAGCAGGACAAGTCAGGCAAAAAGAGGCCACCTAAACTACCAACAGAAAAGAAAGTTAAAAGAACAAAATAAAATGAAAATATCCAAGGGCCCAGAAGCCCCTTAAGTCAAGGGTCAAAGGAAATAAAAAGAACTGACTTCAAAGCAAGAGTAGAGGTCTAGACATGAGGGCACGTACAAATAAATAAAAAGGGGGAGGGGTTTCGTGTGGATTAATTAAGGAAATTCACCAGCCTAATATCGGCATGCTCAGTTGCACTATCTGCTATTAAGTGGCATTCAGAATTGTCATGCTAGGAAAACAAAATGAGTTCCTGTCTACTTTCAAGCAGAAGCAAACCAAGATTTGAAGGGCCAGAGACTCCTCAAATTAGGACTACAGGATAGAAATAAAAAGAACTAATAGAAAAATGAGAGCAGAGGTCTAGTACCCCTCCACAAGTATCCATGATGTATGAATGTATCCGAATTGTGAGAAAAAAAAGCAATGCAGGAGAAACAAGGGTTCAAATCCCTACAGCTCAGAAGCTTCTGCCTTCTTTTACAACTTCTGCTGAGTATGTTTGACAGTTACTGTTGTAGGCATGGCTTTACCTGTCAAACATGGACAGGAAGAGCTGTGAAATGGCCCAACGTCTGCCCCTGGTTTTCCCTTAGCTGTGCCAAGCTGCTTTTCTTTGCTTGGCAAAGCAGATGGAGTTGGTGAATTCTCTCTCCCATCCTTCCATGGTTCCAGTGTCACTGTAAACCGCAAGAAGAGGGACGGGGGAGGCTTACTGTTTGCTTCACCCACAGGCTCTGCATCTCCCATTCCTCTGCGCAGTCCAGGTATCATGGACAGGTGGGGGAAAAGGAGCTAGAGTCTGTAAAGTTGGATATTCTAATGCCGGCAGCTCTTAATAGTGTTTATAGTGCTGCCACACCGTTGTCTTCAGTAGAGCTATCACTGTTCCAGTGTGCTAATAGCTATAAGATAAGATAAAATACGTTTATAAAGCGCGCGATTGCCGCGGCGTCTTGGCGCTGGGAAGTGTGAGGGGGGGGAAGCTCCATTAGATCCTGCAACTTAGTTGGAAGGGAACAACCAGGATTTAAGCGATTTCCTAAAATACTGCCTATTTGGCTGCAGCCTCATAGCAATTGGCATCTTGTTCCACAGTGTAGCTGCACAATAGGATAGACTCCTGCTTGCTCTGCGGATTTTGGAGATTTGTACAAAACCCGCGTTTGTGGATCTAAGATTTCTCGTGGGCGAATACCATAAGAACAGTTTTTGAATGTCACCAGCACCTCCTCCGTATAGTGCCTTGTGAACCAGACAGAGGGCCTTGAATTCCACTCGTTGCTGGATAGGAAGCCAATGTAGTGACCTTATACTAGCAGAGGTAGGATGGCCTTTAGGAATGTTTAATAATAATGATGCAGCTGCATTTTGTAAGGATTGTAATTTAGTCATCTGGGCCTTGTCAATACCCAGGAAGAGTGCATTGCAGTAGTCTATTTTGGAGAGGATAAGAGCGACTACCACAGTTTTCCTGAGTTCCTGAGGAATAAAGGGGAAAATCTTGCGTAAGATCTTCAATAAAAAGAAACAGGAGGACGTTAGGCGGTTTATCTGGCCTGCAAAATGTAGTTGGTTGTCAAAGATCACACCTAGATTCCTGGCCTTAGTTGTCGGACAGGGACACTCACCCGCCTCTGTTGGCCACCATGTTTGATTCCACAGGATTAGGCCCTTACCAAACTCCATAACCTCCGTTTTATCGGTGTTCATTTTAAGAAAGTTTTGACTCATCCAGCTCATGATTTCGGTCAGACAGGAATGGAAGCTGATGGCAGTGGTCTCCGGATGTGTAGATACGGATATGATAATCTGAGAATCATCCGCATAAGAGACCAAAGTGAAACCATGCTCTCTGATGAGTCTGGCCAGCGGAGTAACATAGATGTTAAATAGAGTCGGCTGATCCCTGCGGCATCCTGCACGGGAGATGGAAAGTGTCAGATTGCAGATTGTCCCAGTGTATGCTCTGCTCCCTAAAAGCTAGAAAGGAGGCGAGGAGGGCCAGGGCCGTCCCCCCAATCCCCACAGCCTTCAGCCGCCGCACTAACACCGTGTGATTCACGGTGCCAAATGCTGCTGATAGGTCTAGAAGGATAAGGACGGCCCTGCCCCCCCATCCACCTGTCTGCGAATCTCCTCCGTGGCCATTATCAGAGCCGACTCTGTAGAATGACATGATCGAAAGCCATGCTGACTGGAGTCTAACAGGTTATTGGAATCAAGATACTGAGTTAACTCCCTGTTCACCGATTTTTTGAGAATTTTGGTGCTATTGGCAAGCATGATATCGGTCGATAATTTTTAACCTCAGTCGGGTCCAGGGCAGGCTTTTTCAGGATCGGCCTGATACAAGCTTTTTTCGAGGCACAGGGAAAAATCCCTGACTCAGCTACCTTGTTTAGGAGGGGAGTTAAATTGGAGCTAATCGTTACTGAAACCAGATGTAAAATGGCAGTGGGACAGGGATCGTTGGGTGATCCTGATTCAGTTGTTAGAAGGAGGTTATTCACTTTCTCTTGTGTAAGGGTCAGAAAACTCGTTTTGCTAACTATTAGCACCACATTTACATCTCTTGATATATATATGGCATCTGAATGTTTGATTATAACTTATAAAAGTCAGTCAGGACTCTATATCTCCCTGATGCTTAGTTATAACATTAAGAAGTTAAAGCTTTAAAGACTTCTTTCTTGTAAACTCAGCAGCAACAGCCTCCCTTTTCCCAATATCTGCTGTTAGTGAACTTGGGTTAACTCTTGCTGCAGCATTAAATGGGTCCAATGATGAAAAATAACTTCTCCTCTTGATGACTAAGATAAACGTTAGGGGCTCCCTGATCAATTTATTTATTCTCTTTGTGATTGCAGCCCATGATTAGTTTATTCTTATTCCTACCTCCCTCCTCCACTGGTTCCCAATGGTCATCAATGTGCTCTGTTTTTATTTGAAATATATTTCTTAAATTGTCTTCTGTATGTCACAATGTCATTTATTTGTTTTGCTTTTGCTGATTTTCAGAGCTTACCATGCAAATATACTTGTTAAGGTTTCACTTCCGTTGCTGGTTTACTCAAATGGATAAAAAATAATTTATACAGCTACATCATGTTAGTTAATATGATATTTGAAGAAGGTGTGCCAGAAACCAAACTAAAGTCCAACATTTATGTTTCTGACATAATACAAAGCATAATTTGTCAACGTGCGTCTGCCTCTTTATATGCTTGTCTCCAACTCATGGTGGAAAACCTTTCGCTCCTGCCAAACATTTAGGTTGATAAGACAGAAACATACAGGCCAGAACACCAGCTAATATACAGCCTTGCTTCAAGCCATTTCTGGTGGATACTTCTAACCGCAGATTCCTCACCTTGAGACTATCCCCATGAGCCAGCCTGAATAGGGTAATTTTCTCAGCAGTGCTCCTGTGCTCCTCATTGTGGTGGGCTCTGCATTAGCTTCGTTCTGCCCCGGAAATAACGGAGCAGAGCTGCATATAACTACCACCTGTTCATGATGGCCATTCTTTTCTTTCTGCGCCTTCGAACAAAGATCTGGAAATTCTCTCCCTTTTTCTTCGGTTGATGGGTTTTTCAAACTGAAGAAAACGATGGCTCTACCTGAAACTACAGGATTTAAACCATGTTGTGACTGTCGTAATCAGATGGTGGTGAAAGGGCCCGCACAAGGTGTGCCTCTGGTGTTTGGGCTTGAGGCACAACTCCAAGTCATATAAGGAATGCACCCGAGGCAACCGGGGAGACCATGAAGTTAAGCTGTACGTCGCTGAAGATCGAAAGAAGCAACCCAAGTCCCGCTCTAAGTCTATGGTCCACACCCGCTCCCGAGGCATATCCACGACAGGTCCTTTTTGTGGTTGAGGTAATCTGGTTATTCAAAGTCCAAATCGAAGTGGACACGCAAAAAGGCAAGGCCGAACTCTTCCCCATCCTGCCACCCTGTCTCTAAAGAGAAGATGCAAAACCATCAAGGTACGACCCTGCTCCCAATCTCCGATTGAGGATCTGATCCAACAGTTGATCCTGATGCATCCAAAGCTTCCTGGGCCATCAGCGACGCAGCAGTAGTTTGAGGCATTTAGAGAGGCCAGATTACACATTTGTGGCACGCATTCTGCAGGCAAATCCAGTTGCGTTACTGCCGGCGGGTCCCTCCTCTGCTCCGTCTTAGCCTCCAAACCCCACTTCGGGTTCCTCTCCTACTCCTGTGCTGACTTCCATCCTGGCTCCAAGGCCTACACTGCCTACTTCTTCATTGATGTTGAGCCTAATGTCACTAGTGTCAGAGGGTCATGCTCTGGTGAGTACAGTGTCCGTCCCCAAGCCAAATCCATCTCGACCCTGACTGAGGTTGAGCTCTGACTCTACTCCAGCGCACCCAGTCAGACTCAGAAAAAACACACCCTCTTCCACTGAGCCGTCCTCCGTTGCTCCACCCTTTTTTGGTTCTGACCCTGACAAGAGCATGCTGCCACTTGGAGATGACAGTGGATACAATGGAGATGATTTACCCCCACATTATGATTATAACCGTATATACATGGTGTCAGAATCCCTTTGAGAGGGCCACGTGGCAAACAGGTGCCTCTTGGGCCCAACCGTGGGGGTTGACGCCTTTTACTCCTGATGTCCCGGTGACCCGACTTACTGTGGATCCGGAGAAGTGGTGCCAAGTACCCCTTGAGCACTTGAGTCTCAGTAATAGCGTGGGTCAAGCAGTCCAAGGCCTGTTGGGGGAGGGGAGGTATATACCCGGGGGGATGAACACAAGCTCACAACTCAAAATACATTCAATAGCAGCAATAAATGATTTCCAAGCAAATACTGAGTTTTATGAAAAAATAAGTATTTATATATACAAACACAAAGTAAAATACAGCATATATAAACAATACACACAGTCCCCTAGTTCGGGCTCCAGTGTTAGATAGGCAGGTCCTTGAGTTCCACTTCCATCTCACTAATGGTAGTAGTTATTCCACATTCACTATAGGCGACATTCAGGTTATGCCCCACTAGAACTCTTAGTCTCAGAAATTCCACTCCGACTCAGTCAAAAGTGTTGCTGCGCCCGAAGCCATATGTGCAGAAAAAGTTCACCTGGGGCCTTTCGGCCCTAAGAACAGTCTTACCTACTGCTGGTGTTGTGCAACCGGAGTCTCCGGGAGCATTTCACTTAAAGACATCGTTGAGAACTGTAGTGGCTGTTGGTAAGTAGCACTCATGGCTCTGCAGGGTAACGGCTGGGCGTCCACGACATTTCCTCTGGTGAGGCTGTAAGTTTCTCTGATCCTTCCCACAGGTGGGGGGAAGGAGGGGGTGCTGATTGCTCTAGTTCTGATCCTCAGTCAGGGGCACGGGCCAAAACGGGTCACTGCGGTGGCCTCTTCTCTCGGCGACAGCTTGAACCAGGCAACGGTCCTTGTCCTTTTTTGGTGGTCCCCTCTGTCATATGGGGTCACCGAACTTACTCCGCACACAGGCGACAGCCTGATCAGCACAACAGTAACTTCCTAGTCACAGTGGCCCCCTCTGGCATATGGGGTCGCCAGTTTCACTCTGCACACCAGCTACAGCCCGATCAGCATAGCAGTAATCTTCACTTTACATTGGTCCGCTCGGGCATGCGAGGTTGTTGACTACACTTTACACACGGCCCATGTCCTAATTGGCACAGCAGTGATGCCAACTACAGCCTACTTCATGGTGGCTCCATCTAGCATATGGGATCACTGACTTGAACCTGCTCACGGACAGCAGCCGTCTCCTCACACCTTGCTATAGGGATTCACTTGCCTGGTTCCCCCACTGGACCTCGCTCCCTTCAGTGCTTTCCTCTCCCTCACAGGGCACCCTGGTCTTGGCAAGCAGGCAGGCACTGGTGCTCCAGGCTCAGGTGGTCTTGGATTTCCCTGGGTGATATCCCCTCAAACAGCTGGGAGACAGGCAGCCTTAGTCCTCAGCACTGGTCACAGGCTGAAGTCTTTCAGAACTACTTCTTCTGCCACTGCCCGACTGGCTGCTTGACAGATAACAATTTTGGGGTCCTTGAGCTCCCCTTCTTCTAGTCCATTACTAGACCCCCAAATACGATTTAGGGTCTGAGTCTTTGACGTTTGTTTTCAGTGTATGCTCCCTCTTGAAGTGCCCACTCCCCTGTGACCACTCCCCTGCCTTGCCCTTCCTCCAGAAAGCAGTCTGTCATACCAGAAGTGACTCCAAATCTGATAGCCTCAAAACACAGGCTATGGAAGTAACTAGAGATTCACACCTGGATGTCCGCCACAGTGATATGTGCATCAAAAGGTTACCCCAGGGCCCCTGCCCCACTCTTTATAATTCTCTTATCAGCCTCAACTCCTTCCTGAGATGTTCTCAGGCCCCTTTCCAGGGAGCTTTCCCTGAATCAAAGAGCCAAAGACTCTTTGAAGTGTACTGAAAAGCCTGGCTCTTTCTCCTCCAGTGTGCATGTTCTACCCAGCTCACCGGAATGCAGCAATCCACAAATCTGTCTGGGTGGGATACCTCTACCCCCTCGTGCTCCTCCAGTCAGTTCAGGGTCTCCCAAAAGAAATCCAGAGTCCTTCAAGTATTGTACCATTCACAGGCACACACATACCCAGCACATGCATACTACCGCACACGCGCTGCACAAGGGTGGGTTAAGCACACAGCAGCAGAACTTTACATGAGTGAGCCTGTAGGCCTCACTCCAGTGACACTGATAAAAATGCCTGTTCACTTCTACTGGACACTACATGTTATGCAGCCACCACCACACTCATGCTACTTAACTCCTGGAAAAGGCAGTAGCCTTTCACATCTGAGGGTAGCGTGTTAGGCATCCCTCCCAGTCTAACAAGACCGCAATCTGTGAGACAGGCCTATGTTGTGGCGCACATGCATAATCTTTTTTTGTTCATAACAACAAAAATCGACACCAGGGATCCAGATACCATTGCAGCTGGGGCACTTAGGAAAGTCCGTTGAATTGTGACAAACATGCACCCCTACCCTGTCTCATCATATGGATTTACAGGATGACAGTGGGCTTGATACATTCTCTGATACAGGGTTGAATTCATCCCCTGGGCCACCAATGGAAGAGAGTGTTTACTTTGCTGTAGTCAACAGACATGTTGCTGAGGTCATCGAGCTACAACTTCCTTCTGTTGAGGTTAATACAGATGTGCTTACTGAAGTTCAACAGCCTGGGTTGGGGACTTCTGAGCCCTTACTACCGTTCAACGAAGCCCAAACTGATACTCTTATTCTCACTTACTCTAAACCTTGCTCTTTGCCACTATTGAACAGGTTGCAGGTTAGACGCCATAGACCAGCGCCTGGCGACCCTTATTTTCCTACAAAGCATTCTACTCCTGAATGTTTGGTGGTCCAAGCTTTCTCCAGAAAAGTGAATCCTAACTCGTTCTCCACAAATGCCCCCAGTCACACACCCCCAGCCCGCATGCCCTGCCACCAGAGTCAAAAAGGATTGAGATGTTCAGGAAACGTTTGTTCTCTTCACCAGCCTAGCCTTAAGATCGGTTAATGCAAGTTGCCTACTGAGCTGTTAAACGCACAGTCTCTGGGACATGGCCAGGAAGATATTGCTGGCTGCACCAAATGTTAATTCAAGGTGGTCTGGGTGCGCCATATATGTGATTCGGCCCCTTCCCCGTGTCCTGGCAACTGAATGTTAGCCTTGGACTTGCAGGATGTGTATTTTCATATACTTGTCTTGCAGTCCCACCGATGTTACCTGCGGTTCAAGGCAGGCCAGGAGACTTAAAAAATGTTCATGCTCCCCTTCAGCCTCACCAGCGCCCCTCAGGTATTTGCGAAAGTGATGGTGGTGGTTGACGCCCGTCTTCAGATATTGGAGGTACCAGTTTTCCCCTACCTTGACTACTGGCTGTTGAAGGCGTGCTCACCACAGTAAGTCAGGGACCCCCTCCAGACAACGGCAAACCTCCTAATATCATTGGGATTGTCGATCCACATGCCAAAGTCACACCTGACTCTTTCGCAGAGGCTTCCTTTCATTGGTGCAGTCTTGAATACAGTGCAGGTCAGGGCTTTCCTTGCATCACAGCGATTCCAAGACATTCGAGCTGTGATCCCGATGTTGCAGCCTTAGTCCTGGGTCTCGGCGAGAGTGGTTCTGAGGCTTCTTTGCCTATTGGGCTCCTGCATCCTGCTCGTTGACCATACCAGGTGTCATATACAGGCTGTGCAGTGGAATCTGACTTCTCTGTGAGCCCAGCACCAAAGAAACTTGTTGGATTCCATCCAGGTTTTGGAGGAGACTGCAACAGATCTGTAATGGTGGCTGTTCAACCACAAGTGGACTGCTCACCGACCCCTTTCCATACCCCACCCAGAGCTGTCAGTGATGGTGGATGCATTACTGCTGGGTTTGGGAGGTCATCTGGGAGAGGTGGAGATTAGAGGACTAAGGTCTCCAGCAGAAACCTAACGCCTCTTCAATACGTAGATGTTGCAGGCCTTTCGTGCGGCATTGAAGGCCTTACTTCGATCGATCAAGGGGAGGCTGCTACAGTTTTACACAGACAACACCACCACCATAATGGTACTGCAACCGGCAGGGCGTAGTGGGGTCCTGGGTCCTGTGCCAAAAGGCTCTGTGCCTCTGGAGCTGACAGGGGTGTCAGGGCATCTCCCTGATCGTGAACCACCTGGCAGAATCCTTAAACTCCAGCGCAGACAAGCTCAGTAGGTGGCGCCTGGCAGACCTTAAATTGGCAGTTACATTCCGAGGTGGCATATGGCATCTTCCAACAGTAAGGAGAACTCTGGTCGAATCTTTTTGCCACCGGCGGGAATTGCAATGTCAAACTTTTGTGCATTGATTCCTATGAAGGCGCTCTCTGGAAGACAAATTCCTGCTAGAGTTGAACATAAGACAACTGCTTGCCTATCTGTCTGTGCCTGTCATGTCCAGAGTCCTGAAGAAGATCATGAGCGACCTGACCCAAGTAATCTTCGTGGCTCCTGATTGGGCCAGGAGATTGTGGTACTCAGACTTTGTGGGCATGAGCACCTATCCTCCGATTAGGCTACTGCTTCGTGCTTCGAGAAGATCTGTTGCAGCAGCAGAGCAGGGTTTTGTACTCAAGCCTGCTCAATCTATACCGCCATGCATGGTGATTTTGCGGCAGATCCACCACCTGAGGTTGTGTCCCTCTACAAAGTCTATATACGTTGGGACACATTTCTGGCCTGGTGTGGTGTACGCCACACAGACCCCTTACAAGCCAAGCTGTTGGTCAGTTTATTGTTTGTTTTGTCTTTCGCCAAGCAAGGTCTTGCAGTGGGCACCATTAAAGGTTTTTTGTTGGCCTTCTTGCATTTGCTGGAACAACTGTCCTTTTTTAAATCACCTGTTGTAATGCAGTGTATTAAAGGTTGGGCCTATCTGTTCCCTCCCAAACAGTGTGTGATATCACAGTGGAATCTTAATTGGGAAACAGCCTTTACAACAAGGTTTTTACCACGTTGTGATTTCCCACCCATGTTTTTACCACATGTATGTCTTTACAACGCATGCCTTTACCACGCATTTAGGATAAGTTGGGGGGGAGTGGGAGGTCTCCCCCCACAAATACATTGTTTTTATATATATAAACAATGCGTGGTAATGGCATGCATTGTAAAAGCATATAGTGTCAAGTATGTTTGCCATGGATTGGAGTAGTGATCGGTAAGGTCATTCACATTAGTCATATTTGTAGGAGGAGGAGGTAGAAGGTTGTTGCTAATGGAAGTTAGATTCGTTAGAATAATTATATTTCTCAAGTCTCTAGACTATTGTCTGGGTTTAAGAGGTTGTCCCTGTCTAATCAGCACCTTTTCTAAGATGAAGAAGGAGATTAGGTAGTGATCTGACCAGTCACATGGGGATATGGATTCAAGTTGTATGACATCATCCTTAGCGATGATTAAATCAAGGGTGAAGCCTCTATTGCGAGTTGGGCCATTACAAGATTGGGTAAGGATAAAGGAAGGCCTTGAAGGTGTTAAGTAAGGGATCATATGAGTTGCTCCAGTGAATGTTAAAATCCCTGATGAAGATCTGGTTGTTCGATGAAAGGTAGGTTGGTTCCAGAATGGTGGTAAATCGTGTGTAGTTTGCACACGATCTTATTGTTCCATATTTCAATACCTAGGTATTCACACGTGGGTATTGGAGCGTAGATCGGTAAATGCATGCTATGCCACCCCCAACTCCTCCAGATCTGTGCAGTCTAATGATTCATATTGAGTGGAACAAGGATGTCCATGATGTGTGAGCAGGTATCATTGAGCCTTGTTTCGGTTAAGATTATGAGGTCTAGGTGTTGTCCTCTGTATTAAGATCTGTTAAGAATTGGCCAAGAAGCAGCCTTGAAAAGATTGACACACGGAGTCTTTGTTCTTGACATCTGTCAGGCTGTGACATGGGCGTCATTGCGCACGTTCACAAAGCACTGCTGCCTTGACAGCCAGTTCTGACCGTAAGGGCATTTTGCTCATTCGGTCCTGCAGGGCTTTTTGGTCTGAGCCCACTCCACAGACCCTCCACTTTGGGAGATACTGATTTGGTATCTATTCTAAAGGTAAGGAGTCTGCAATTGGAAATATCCATCAGAAGAACAAGTTAACTTTCAATAACGATTTTTCCAGTGGATACTCTTTCTAGCCATACTTTCCTCTATGCCCTGCCACCTAGCCGTTCTGTGGAGTGGTCTCTTTTCATCATCTAAAAAGGTCCCAAATTGGAGATCTTCACATTTGTACCAACAGTTGTTTTGTGCTCCAAGTCCGAGAACACGGAAAGAGTTAAACATGAAACTGACGTCAGCACACAGGGGCGGAACTTATATATGGTTTTGCTACATCAATTCCGGGGCAGAACAATGTCTTTGTGTCACCTGCGTGTGAGCACTGCTGAAAACTTTCTGGATCCAGTATGCCACCTGTGATATTCTAAAGGTGAGGAATCTGCATTATCTACCAGGAAGAGCGTTAAAGAAGGCGAAAAAAGTTAACCCGTGTCGGAGCCCACGTTCGTGGTGCATCTGAAGTAACCAGCGGGTAGAAGCCGTCTCAGCTAAGGAATATTCCTTTTTTCGCCCGCGCCTCCCAGACCCTTGCTGGGATCTCGGACAAGTTGCACTCCGGAGCATTGCCCCAACCTACGCAGCCTCCCGTACACCGCTAACTTCAAACGCCATGAGTGGAGGTCCGCTGACGCCCGACTCCTGATTTGCAGACCCCCCCCACCCCGATGTGATTCATCTTCCTGGGGACAGCCACCGCAAACTCTTGCTTCTTCCTGCCTCAATTCACCCCCTGCAGAGCCAGCTCTCTCCGGAATTCCTTTTCCTTCCTGCTGGACCCTCTACTACCGTCACAGCACTTAACTCATTCACGTAACCCGGTCCTGATAATGACCTGGAACTGTACAGGTCGAAACGCCGTCGATTCTTCAGCGTAATTTCGGGCATTACTGTGGTCTTTCCAAGCTGTTGAAAACCACTTTGTAAATAATTTCCATTGTGTTTTTGACCTCCAAATGTCTCTATAATTTTTTGCGCCATCCACGCTGTTTTACCACGTTGTGTCACTGCGCCGTTCACCTCCACTAGCACTTATGTGCGCACCCACTATTGGCGTACCTATGCATAAACTGTAATGTAGTGCTGATATAACTACTTGCAATAAGAGTCTACTTTTTCTTTACAATCTCTTGTGGTCTCCCTTTTTACTGTTTCTCTCTTATTGATTGTGTCTTTTCAAATGTATTTGCCCTCTAAATGATCACCGGTTAGGACACTGTTCTTTGTTTATACACTAGTCTCGACTGGGTTAAAGGGTTTTCTCCTGTTTTTTGATTCCATTACATTTGTAAGGCATGAATGCAGCGAAATCCATGTGATAAGAATAAATGTTCTACTATTATATGCTCTGACACGTCTTCTGATAAAAATGGTCCCTTGCTTGTGTGGGTAGGCATTGTACCAGCCACAGGAGACACCTCAAAATGCAACATGGATACATCACATTTTTCCTCTCAAAACTGACCCTTTTTTATTTTTTGCCGAGTGGTAGCTGTGGAATTGGGGTTATAGCTCAGCCAGCATCTAGGGAAACCTAGCGAACTTGCACCTTTTTGATAACTATACACCTTTGGGAATCCAGCGCGGGGGGTGACTTGTGTGGCTCTCTCCACGTTTTGTACCCAGAATTCCTTGCAAACCTCAAACTTTAACTAAAAATACATTTTCCTAACATTTCTGTGAAGGAAAGTTCTGGGATCTGAGAGAAGCCACAAACTTCCTTCCACCCAGCATTCCCCCAAGTCTCATGATAAAAAAAGGTACTCTTATATTCCATATAGGCACTATAATATAGGCCTCTGTAAACTCCTTACCCTTCACCTACATTCTCTCCCTACATTACACTTGTCACGGTTTACAGGGACTGACCTTTTACCTAGATATTACTCTGCATTCAGAACGTGGGTTTTCCCTAGTTCGAAATCTCATACATTATGCATGAGGGTTCTTGGAAGCACAGCAGGACTGCCATCTCCTGTATAAAATCTATGTATAAAGTTCATGACCGACATCAACCTTCGGCTGACACAGTAATACAGCAAGGTAGGACCCCTAGGGAGACCTATGGGTATATATATACATCACATCTTGCTAAGATAGCTAGAGGAGATCAAGACATCCCGGCCGACACACTGACCAGAGACGCTGAGGTTCCTGCATGAAGACACTCCAGCTCGCAGTGGTCTAACATCCCTTGCGGGGAGTCCAGCTCGAGACCAGGACGGGGTCCCACAGTCTCACTTAAGGTAATGGGGTTGACTAAATCCTAGAGGAATTCTTGGCTTAACACCTACACTCATGCTAGGTACACTTAGGTAGATCTAGTTAGGGAGGCATCGTAGGAGTACGCATCTTTTATCATGTGTTTTATATACTTGAATGTATTCATGATTTTAGTAAGATGGTAGAACCATACCATCCTTTTACCTTTATAGTACTGTTAATCATTTATATCTTATACTGTCTAATGGTTGTTGCAGCACATCTATTTTACACCAGAATAACAACTGTTCAATAAATGATTATTGAAAATGCCCAGCTTGTTTTATTTGGTGTATCTCTCTGAGACAAACTAAGTAAGCACGAGTGACTGAGCGAAAGGTAGTACATTGTTTCCACGGTCCTGAGGGATCAGGGTTGTCTTGTTCGATGGTTGCCAAGAACTATTCCCTCCTTGGTAAGAGGAGATTCTAGTGGCACTGTGAGCTAGTTGGTACAAAAGGGCCAGCATACCCGGTGGGGGTGATCAGAGTTCGTCTGACACCAATCCTACAGTGTATGTTGTCTAAACACGCAGATCCTGTATATTTTCTATAGGAACTACACGACAAGGCACCACCAACGTTGGTTGGGTACTTATTTAACAGTAGAATCTGAGTAGTTGAGTCGTGCTAGTCTCAGAAATCCCTAGGTACAAAACACCAGAGACGTCCGGAGTGGGTAGGCTAAATTCCCCCACAGCTGGGTAGGCAAACACCCTATTTATTGGCTGTTGGTTAATCAAGCTTGAAGGACACAAAGTTCCTAAAATTGTGCAAAACACCTTATCTTAAATTTCCTGGAATAGTTCTTGGTCTCTAAAAACAATGACTGAAGACGCGGATAACGCGGGAGGAGTTATGCAAAACCTGCACCTCACAGATGACGTGGAAAATGCAGATGCAATTTACATTGCAGAAAATATTAGAAATGCAGTCACTCTAAAACTGCTTGTGCATGGTCTAACACCTAGGGGTGGCATAGTAGCTTTCGTGATTGAGGCACACGAATCATATAGAACAGAGGTATTTTATTTGTGGGTTACATTCCCAGCAGCAAATGCAACGACAAAAACCTTTCACTTCTATACAGAAGGTGATGCACCAGCGGAATATTGTCCGTTTGTGGACATTGAGGTTCTGCTCACGTACCAGGAACACTTATACTGGTTTAAAGGCGCCCTACCCCATTAAGAAGAAGAGTAAGACTCGGTCCGCTCGGAAGAGAATGAGCGACATGGCCAATATTAGCAGCCTACACACCACATCCTGACATTGAAACAATGCCAGGACCAGACTTACTCATACTTCACAAAGAATTAATAAAACTTTACAGAAACATGACGCAATTCTTCTTTAGGACATTCACAGTCCAGCCAGCAATGGTAACAACAAATACAGCTCAAGTTCAAAACACAACAACTAAAATTACACCACAAACGTTACACGCAGTGATGGGTAAAATGCCTGCAAAACGTGAACAAGTGCCATTCTGGATAGCTCAGAAAATAACACAGCTAGAAGCAGTATTCCCAAATACTAGCCCTTATGAAAAACACAGAATGCTAACAATCTGCCTGCCCATGGGGATCACACCACAACTAGAGGACTGTACCTTGTGGGGGACAGTTTTCGCTGCCATATATACCAGAACTCATGGTATCCCGTCATTAGCAGTAGTACCAGACATATTAAGACAAATACAAAATGAGTACGGAGCAGAGCCTGCTCTAATCTTAGGGATGAAGTTACTAGGTAACTATGCCCAGGTATCAGCTATAATACTGGCACATATTAAAAGGGAAGCAGCATCAGTGGCCATCCGTCTACGTCTCAGGGAGTTCAGTCCTTTACAACAGGAGCAGGAACTACCCAAAATAATAGAAACTGCATATGCAGAGTTAGGCAGGGACAGTTTGGGTGGAAAAGCTTTAAAACCACAACTAATGGGTAGTCCCGAGAAGGAGACTTTCAAGCAGACACCTACTTCTTCTAAAGAGAAGTGGGACAAAAACAAAACATTAAAGAAAATAGATCTCAATCTACAGGTAGATCTCCTCCACAGGAGCCCTCCGAAAGGAGGTATAACCTTAGGAATAGGGATAACATTAGGAAACCTAACGGGTATCAGGATACTGATACTCGTTCCTCTCATTCCTTCCAGGGTTCATCGAAAAACTCAGAGAGGGAAGGACGGTCAGACAGACAAGAAGAGCGTACAAAGTCCAGAGACAAGCAGAACGCTCAAGACTATACTTCCAAAAAAGAAGATAAAGTCAAACCAAATCCACAGTTCAAAAAGAAGAAGGTTGCAGGTCTAAAGATCAGACATGCCCAGAATTCTGAGGACTCGACTACTGAACGGGGAATGGGCTCTGACGATGCTAGACAGTGCGGCAGAAGTAACAATAGCTCGCCAGAACCTGATGGAATTTCTGGTGACAGCGGACTTGAATGATTATATCACGGTGGAAACACCTGATACTAGGGTAAGTGTCCCACATAAATTGTATGAAATAACACTCCAGATGAAGGGGGACAAATGTAGGCCAGTTAGAGGTCTCTTTTGGGAGAACCTGACGTTTGGCTATGAAATTTTGTTAGCTGAACAAGATTGGCCGCCAGCATTCGTCATGGATTGCCCTAGGGGAGAAACAGTAATTTTACCAGCATTTTCCGACCATGTTCCCAAACATTTAAAATATACATATGCGCGGGAGTGGGCGGTAGCCCAAGCTCCAGCATTATACAAAAACCATGTTGGATGGGATGAGGATTCAACCCACCACATTATTCCACTAAAAAACACCCCAACTGCACAAAGGCAGTATCCTATAAAGCAAGAAGCTAAAAAACAGGTCAGGGAGATCTTAGATCAACTTGAATATCAAGGGGTGATCGAACATTGCACCTCATCAATGAACAATCCTTTGTTTCCGGTCATGAAACCTGACAATTCATATCGTTTAGTTTTAGATTACAGACATTTAAGCACTTGCACTAAAACGTTTGCAGTTCAAAATGCACACAGTGCCGCATTAATGAATAACATTGTGCGGAAAAAATACAAAACAACAATAGATATCTCAAATGGATTCTTTTGCCAAAATATAGCGCCTGAGAGCGGATACTTGACAGCATTCTCAGCGCTAGGGTCCCAGCGGCAATTTTGCCGACTCCCCCAGGGGTATAAGAACAGCCCGGGGTTGTTTTCAGCCAGAGTAACTGAATTACTTCAAAATCTGGATGAAGAGGCATTGTCCTATGTGGATGATATTTATATAACGGACGATGACCTGGAGGAACACTTGAACAGAGTGAATACCATAATTTTGGGATTCACCTCTGATGGTTACAAATTCAACTTTAAAAAATCGAAAATAGCCCACCTTAAAGTCTTTTTTCTAGGATATGAGCTTTCAAGTGAAGGGAAAAGCCTGGTAGCTAACTTTTTAGAAAAGTGTGCGCTACTCCAACCTCCGAAATCATTACAAAACTTGCAATCAATACTAGGATTCCTCATTTTTGGCAGAACATACATTTTAGATTACGCAGAAAGAGTTAAACCTTTCTATGATTTAATAAAACCTGATTTTTCAGTTCGACAATGGACACAGGAACACACAGATACTCTTCGTTCCTTACAAGCTGACATGATAGCTTCAAAACACTTACAGACACGGGTAAACGTACGCAACCTGGTGATCTGAATATTTGCGGGTCAATCTGGGTACACCTATCTAACATATAATGAAGGTGAGACGGTACCAATAGCATACAAATTACATTTGTACACAAATGCTGAGATGCGTTTTGCATCTACAGAAAAAATCCTAACAGCAGTACAGACTGCTCTAGTCAGAGAAAGAGCCCTGGCTCAAGGAATACGTATAATAGTCGTGACCCCGGTTCCAGCCTTAGAGGCTGCAACAAAGGCAAGCGTTCTCAACGCTAAAGCCTTACATCCAAGATGGATACAATGGGCTAATTCTCTCACTGCAACAGTTGTAGAATATAGGTACGACCCAAATTTAAAAACACAAGCATTTCTGCAATACGAACAAGAATATCCTCTACCAAATGAAATAATGCCTCTAGATCAGTATGAATACATTATTTACACTGACGGTTCTGCGCAACCGGCGATAGGGAGTAAACAGCAATACAGCGCTGCGTGATCAATCGTTAAAGGACGGATGCGGGATGGAAAGTTTCATCCGAATTGCACAAAAACACAGTCTCTTGGAGACTGCACGGCACAGCTGGCAGAACTAAAAGCACTAATACTGGCACTGGTAAATACGGATCGAGAATTCCCCACAGTAATAATGTGCGATTCCTTTTACTGTGTACAGTCATACAATGAATATTTACATCACTGGTCGCAGAATGGGTTTAAAGATGCAAAAGGTGGCACAATTAAGTATAAAATGCATTGGGAACAGGTAGTGTAGTTGAAAGACGAACTACCAAGGGCTCACGTGATACACACACTGAGTCATCAGCGTGATGGCGTTCACGTTGAAGGGAATTCATTGGCTGGCGAAGCCGCAAAGGGGGCTGTACGCACGGCTTCCGTAGCTGCAATCACTCGTTCAAAAACGAGGAGAGACGGTGAAATAATGGTTGCGATTATTGCTACACGCAATAACTCGGCAGCACCGAAGAAGTTTCCACTCAAGTACTCCTACAAGTTAGATGCAAACAATGTTCCATTTCCTCAAATTCCTGGAGTGGGGGATAGAGTAATACCAAATATGGATTCAAGATTAGGACTAATTCTAGCAGCACACAAGGGTATAGGTTCTGCACACGCAGGAGTTTCTGCTACTGTTTCTCTATTGAAACAACACTACTGGTGGCCAGGGCTAAGAAGGCAGACTAAAGACTATGTCTTGAAATGCGACATCTGTCAGCAGATGAAAGGCTCCACCGTAACACGTCCAGTACAGACACCATTACTAATATCAGACAAACCACTTGTGTGTGTTTATTTGGACCACTGCGGCCCCTTACAATCTGATGGGGCTTACAAGTATATCATGGTTGCAGTGGATTCCTGCTCTAGGTTCCTATGGGTGTGGCCCCAGCGCTCGGCTGACGCTCGAACTGTTACAAAAGATTTGCGAGTCTTTATAGGGACATACGCAATCGGCACACTTCATTCTGACCGTGGCCCCACGTTTAGCTCTAGGGCTTACAAGGAAGCTATGGGAAGTCTGGGTGTAGCATTGCGGTACTCCTCTCCGTACCATCCCAAGGGAAATTCAGTTGTGGAGAGGAAAAACCGGGACTTAAAGCAGTCTTTAACAGCTAGAGTATTAGGCTCGGGTGGAAATTGGGTAGAACATCTGTATGGAGTCCAAAGGGCATTAAATAATCAGCCAAGAAGCTTTCTAGGGGGGGGGGTCACTCCTTATGAGGTCCTATTTGGGACGAGAATGTGGGTACCTGATCTTGATTGTGAAGGCACAGTGGCGGAAAAAAAAACCTTTTGACATCCATAAATGTTTGGCTGTTTTACAGGACCTGAACGATACCAGGGCACTACAGAGTAATGTCAATATAAAGAAGAACGCCACTGGGGAAGTAAAAAGTGTCACGGCAAGACCTGTCTGGATCCCTAAAGTCGGGGATCTGGTCAGAGAGAAAATAGCGGACAAAAAACAATTTGGGCCATCATACAGAAAGCCTGTACCTGTCCTGGCAGTTGAAGGAACAAGAACAGTACTTCTGCCACCTCTTGCCGGTAAAAGGAGAAAAGATTAGTCTCAGTTGACCTAATCAAACCATACTATGTGGCCGATACTCAGTGGTAGGCCACGTGGACTCTGAAGTAACAGACACCCTCCTCTCACAACTATACAAGAAGTTCAAACAGAAAGACTCATCACGTTTGAAGGGTCACCTGCACGGAATGAAGGACTAAGCAACAATGCAATGGAACTTGTTCCTCTTGAAACTGAAGTTCAAAATGAGAACTCCACTGAAAGACACATTTCAATTCGACCAAACACGGATATCTACATCAACATGCCCCAACAAGAGCAAGCTACAGTTTCCACAAAACCTGCGGAACTACCGAAAATTGATCGAACTGCATCTGGCTATTTCATTGACTTTGACACGTTTTCATTGGATCCAAGCGAACCTGAAACGACGCCAGCCCAAAAAACTCATCTACAGCGATGTAAAGATTTTCTGAACTTTCTTAGAAAGTCTTACCTGGTATCACCTTGGGTGGAACCCTGGGTATCTACAGGAATACTTTTCTTTCTTTTCTGGATAGGCCTAGTAATTGTTTTTAGTATGCTTATTAATGTGACTTATCTTCGAGAAAGCTCTGCGGCACAAAAAGTGAATATGATTCTGAAACCGCACCTATCATCACATCGTGAAAGAAGAGACCTGTCATCAGTAAACATTACAGCAGTTCCTATACCTGATGGTATAGTATGAGACAAGGTTGATTTCGATATATTTGGCCTGACTGAACTTTTAAAAATACCACATTTATTTAATATATCATTGAGCGATATCATTACCTCAAGTACATTTTCCGATGATTGGGATTATGAGACTGTAAATAATATGTTGTCTGATTTAGAAAAGTCTGGTGCTTTTTCTAATAATGAAATGTTGGAGGACACATCAGACTTTGATGAAATGCATTGCTATCAACATTATGGTAATCACTTTTTGCATAAATCTGCTAATCCTAGGAATGTTTTCACATATCACCAATGGGAATATTGCCCGACACCCCGAAAAGCAGTTCAAAAACATTTGTACAAAAATGTCCATATTTTTCAGGGTTTAACACATCAGACCCAGCCTCATATTACTATAAGGTTGCACCAACACCAGCACAGAAAAATATATTGACAAATACCAAACAGATCTATTCTGCTGCCTTTATTGCTCAGTTGTCTGAACACGGTTTCGACTTATGGAAAGACACCATAGACCTAAAATCTGTCTGGGGTACTAGAGACTGGCAAGTTCAGGGAACAGAGGCACTAGTTAGAGCATGCCTGATTCCTCAACAAATAATGTTTTTGAATGAAACAGTGCAACAAACAACCTGTCTTGGATTAGCCAGGAATAAGGATTTGAATACACTTCGGTTGCCTGAACCATCACACACTTAGGGTAACATAATATCACAAAAAGAGGTTACACTTGATGACATCATGCAATACAACAGATCAGACCCACATTGGAAGGGATGGTTGATTTGGCCCACAGACACCAATAACTGTCAAGAAAGATTCTTGGGTAAAACTAAAGTATCAATAAGCCAGATCCACGTTATGTACAAAGACAACACCCAGGGGTTGTGACATCGTACAGTGTTGGGAAGTTATGCCTCGATTGGCTAAAAACCTCAACACTCACACAGGTGAAACAGCACTTATCCTTACTTACAGGGGATGTCGACCTACAGGATTTTTTTATTAGGTCCTAGGAAACCACGTCACAAACGTTTCTACTATGCTGTCTCCGATGAGATTTGGAAGATCTCACAACAGGAGGCCGCAGAAAGATTACCAGAAATAGATCGTATTAATCTGGAGAAAGCACTAGCAGTGGTAGATAATGGGTTAACAACATTAACATCCAGGATATATTCACTGGGCAACATTGTATCTTCTGCTATCGATGTACTAGAACAGGATTTGTCCATATTACAACACGGACAATCACAGTTGCGTTCTATTATGTTATTAAGCTGTACGCTGCAATCTTTGAGCGCAGGCTATGTGCCATGGCGTTTTATAAACAGCACGTCTCTGTTTTCCTCATACAATCTGACAGAAAAACAGATAGAAATGGCACAGAGGGGAGCAAAATACATAATGCTGCGCATTGAAAAACTAGACAGATTAGCCTTCACTGTGGCAGAATCACCATCCACAGAATGGTTAATCCATGGCCATATAACTCTCCCGGTCACAAACTTTCAATTCCAATATTGCCTAGAAACAAATGCAGGCAGGCAGATATGAAGAAATAGGTAAGGAATTCAACAAGGAATCTTGGAAATTGCCGTAGAGATTTAGAAGCCGGAGTGGGGAAAAAGAAGTGTTTCTAAGCGGTACTAACTGCGAGAATACCTTAAGTGGATCACTTATATGTCCGGATATCATGCTTCATGGGGCCTGTAATGGTTCAGTAGCAAATTTATCCTGTCACTTAGAGGGTGCCCCAGCAGCTGTGATCACTCCAGTATTCAGACTACTTTCGAATGGGAGTTACTTGATGCTGAATGATCAAGGTTGCTGTGGGATGCTTCCGGGCATCGCATATCTGGTAACTGTAAGCTCCAGGGTTACTTGCTGTATGCAAGTATTGTTTTCCCCAACATATACAGTCAGGGAGGCGCAGCTATGGCCTTCATTAAATATTTCACTAATTCGGTTTGATACTTTGAGCTGAATGAAAGCCATGCTTACACAGAAATCCGTGCCCTTAACCTCAGCTCGAGAGACTTTTGATCTCCAAGTAGCAAGGTCTTCAGCAGAGATGCAGGCACTTATACGTACAATCTGCCCTTTCCATTTTGCAGAAATGGTAAATCGTATCTTTAACATGTCTGATAAGACAGGCATTTTCCACCTATTTAAGAACATAGGTTCTGGACTGCTAAGCACCTTTCAGACGGTCCTCGGAGTTATACCAAACTTTATACACTCCGTATTTGGAAGCATTTTTGGAGGACTGCCGCTGATCCTGTTCCTAATAGCAGGTATCCTGATTGTCGTGTTTCTGCTACGCAATGGACGTCCAAGTCACCAAGGAGATGGAAACAGTACTCCTGGAGAGAAAATACTGTGATCGCATGGTACAACTTCTAGACGCACCTCACCTAAGGGAACTAAGTGCTTCTTGGTTCTTGTCTTTTGGACCAGTCTGGATGGACTGCATCTTACCTGTCCTCCGAAGCCTGTTTTGCGGAGACGAATGCGTGTTGGATCTCTGTCTGACACTCCCATCATGTGCGCGACCGGACGTTGACGCTTTACTGGACCCGATAATGGCCCATGTTTTGCAGTGTCCCCAGTATTCCCATGTTGATGTCGGCATTCTTAGAGCCGACCACAGGTAACATAAGCACCTGTTGGTACAGACACTGTCTCCTCCTCTGACACCCAGGCCTTGGATGGCGCACAGGCTGCACAGGCTGCCCCAGCACTGGCTGTGGACAGTACGGAAAATCATCTTTGCTCAATAGACATAATCTGCTAGGTGTTACGGGGACCGCCAACTGTGGAAGCAAGCAACGAGAATGTTGCGTCTACCAGCCAGGACACAAACATTTGACTCATTTGGCCCATCGTGTGCTGGTAAGAAATTCGGCTTTTGAAAAACAAACCAGGAAAATTAAAACTCTATATCATAATTGACATTCCTTTCACACATGTATGGCTTTCAAAATGCTTGTAGTAGTTCAGACTATACCTACGGATTTATTAGAGCAGTAGCCTATCTATCAATTTCTAATAGTTTCCCTTTTTAACTATTTTTTTTTAGATTTTTTAGAAAAACGTTTTTAAACAAATGTTTTTAACACAATAAACTAATGTTTTGTATATTTGCGTACACATATCTAGAACACCTAGTAGTACGTGTAGAATTTAAAACTGTCGTCCATTCGGAAGAGGAGTAGGTGTTATATTCCATATAGGCTCTATAATATAGGCCTCGGTAAACTTGTTACCCTTCACCTATATTGTCTCCCTACATTACACTTGTCACGGTTTACAGGGACTGACCTTTTACCTAGATATTACATTGCATTCAGGACGCGGGTTTTCCCTAGTTCGAAATCTCATACATTATGCATGAGGGTTTTTGGAAGCACAGCAGGACTGCCATCTCCTGTATAAAATCTATGTACAAAGTTCATGCCCGACGTCATCCTTAGGCCGACACAGTAATACAGCAAGGTAGGACCCCTGGGGAGACCTATGGGTGTATATATACATCACATCTTGCTAAGATTGCTAGAAGAGATCGAGCCTCCCCAGCCGACACACTAACCAGAGACGCTGAGGTTCCTGCATGCAGACACTCCATCTCACAGTGGTCTAACATCCCTTGCGGGGTTTCCAGCTCGACACCAGGACGGGGTCCCACAGTCTCACTTAAGGTAATGGGGTTGACTAAATCCTAGAGGAATTCTTGGCTTAACACCTACACCCATGCTAGGTACACTTAGGTACATCTAGTTAGGGAGGCATCGTAGGAGTACGCATCTTTTATCATGTGTTTTATATACTTGAATGTATTCATGATTTTAATAAGATGGTAGAACTATACCATCCTTTTACCTTTATAGTACTGTTAACATTTATATCTTATACTGTCTAACGGTTGCTGCAGCACATCAATTTTACACCAGAATAACAACTGTTCAATAAATAATTATTGAAAACGCCCAGCTTGTTTTATTCGGTGTATCTCTCTGAGACAAACTAAGTAAGCACGAGTGACTGAGCGAAAGGTAGTACATTGTTTCCACGGTCCTGAGGGATCAGGGTTGTCATGTTCTATGGTTGCCAAGAACTATTCCCTCCTTGGTAAGAGGAGATTCTAGTGGCACTGTGAGCTAGTTGGTACGAAAGGGCCAGCATACCCGGTGGGGGTGATCAGAGTTCGTCTGACACCAATCCTACAGTGTAGGTTGTCTAAACGCGCAGATCCTGTATATTTTCTATAGGAACTACACAACAGTACCTCACTTGTGTGGGTAGGCCTACTGCCTTTAGCAGGAAAGAGCCCAAAATGCAACATGGATACATCATATTTTTCCACTCAAAACCGACCGTTTTTTTGCAAAGTGGGTAGCTGTGGATTTTGGGCCACAACTCAGCCAGTACCTCGGGAAACCTAGCAAAATTGCACATTTTTGAAAACTAGACGGGGGAGTCCAAGGGTGCATGACTTACGTGGCTCTCACTAGGTAATTTTACCCAGAATCCCTTGCAAACGCCAAACGTTGGTTAAAAACACACATTTTCCTCACATTTCTATGATGGAAAGTTTTGGAAACTTAGGGGAGTCACAAATGTCCTACTACCCTGAGTTCCCATATGTCCCCTGATAAGAATGGTGCCCCACTTGTGTGGGTCAGCCAAGAGACCATGACACAAAAGGCCTTAAAGCGCTACATTGATAGATAAGCAATAGGGGTAGCTGCGGTATTTGGGGCTGTGGTGTGGCACCATCCATGCAAACCAACGAACTATAAACATTTTTGGAAACCAGACAACCAGGGGATTCCAAGGTGGTGTGCCTTGCATGGATCACATGAGGTTTTCTTACCCACAATGCCCTGCACACACACACTTTGCTTGAAATGACAAATTTTCCTTACATTTCTGTGTTGGAAACGTTTGGGGTGTGGGCATAAACATATCCATGTTTGGCAGCCCTCACCCCTATATATTTTTTTATTGACCCTGGTATCTAGTTGCGGGGGGGGGCAGAAAGACAGCCTATCCTCTTGTTGGGGGTGGGGTTATGGCAATGCCATGGTGCGTAACTCTGACCCCTATTTTTTCTTTGTAAATAGGACATCTTTGGTGTCTAATGGGCTTTCTCCCCCTTCGGGGGGCAGATTGGGGGCAATCGCCCCTATCTGCCCTCCAGGGTGGGGCAGAAAGACTGTCACCATATTTTTTTTATTAGGGGTGGTGGCACGGCCATGCCTGCCCACAGTGGGCAGCGCCTTCCCCTATATTTATTTTTTATTGACCCTGATGTCTAGTGGGTTTACTGGCACCGGGGGGACAAATCGGAGGTAATTACCCCCATCTGCCCCCCAGAGGGCAGAGAGACTGTCTGTCTTCTTGTTAGATCACTCTCTTGTAGCGATCCCCAAACAGGGATCCACTGGGCAGATGTACCATTAGAAAGGGGAGATTCTCCCCTTTCCAACGATACCCCCCAAACCCTTGAACAGAATCCATGCTGGGGAGAGCCTGATATATGCCTCCAAGCACTGATTCAGTTAAAGTAAAACTAGCCCATCGGCTTGTTTTACTTTCACTTTTACTGCAATGACGTCAGCGCGCCGTGCACGCCGATCGTCAATGCAGTAAACAAGAAAAAAACACTGACTGCTCGGGAAGCTCTTCCCGAGCAGCCTGAGCTAAAAATAAAATAAAGGACTCCCTCTGGTGCAGCCTTTATATTCCTCCCCGGTGTTGGCCAATGACCGTCAGGCGCACTAGGGAGGTAGTGTGGGTATCGGCCATGAATGAATGAATGAATGAATATAAAACTTGTAACGCGCGAACTAAGCCCAAGGGCGTCAAGGCGCTATAAACGAACCTAAGGATGCAAACAGAAAGACATGCTCATACCGAGGTCTGAGAGAAAAACCAGGTCTTTAAGGCCCTACGGAAAAGAGAATGGGACACCTGACTTGAGAGATGTTCCGGGAGGGAGTTCCACAGTTTAACAGCAGCAGTGGAGAAAGCTCGACCACCCCATGTGACCTTCTTAAATCTCTGTACCGTAAGCAGATTCTTATCTGCAGAACGGAGCCGCCTGTTGGGAACATAATGATGGAAAATGGACTTAATCGCTTCAGGGCCTGACCCATAATAAGCATTGTGAGTCATGCACAGGGTCTTGAAAAGGATCCTACGGTCCACAGGCAGCCAATGCAGCAACCTAATAGCATCTGAGACTGAATCATATTTAGACAAATTCATCACCAGCCTGGCAGCGGCATTCTGCACCATCTGCAGACGCCGTATCAGGCCCTTGCTAATGCCCAGATAAAGTGCATTGCAATAATCCAATCTGGATATAACCAGTGCAATGACAGCCTGCTTACGTGCATCGAAGGAGAGATAGTGGGAGATTTTCCGTAGGATCCTAATGATCCCAAAGCACGTGGAAACTGTCCTACTAACCTGAAGGTTCAAGGACAATGAGTTATCCACGATTACCCCCAGGTTTTTGCCATGGGAGACCGGAGAGGGCAGACGCCAAGGGCATCCGGCCACCAGTCACTGGACCATACCTCCTGCTTACTCCCAAAGACCAAGACCTCCGTCTTCTCTCCATTCAGTTTTAAAAAATTCTCCACCATCCAGGAGGATACTGCCTGCATAAGGTCCTAAAATTAAGGGCCGAATCCTTTATGTTATGCGAGATAGACACCATAATTTGGGTGTCGTCCGCATAGGACAATACTTCCAGCCCAAAAGATCTCACAACCTTCGCAAGAGGGGCGACATAAATATTAAAAAGAGTAGGGCTCAGGGAGGAGCCCTGAGGAACACCACACAGCAGAGGTTTGGGGGCTGAGTAAAAACGGCCAAGCTTAACCATCTGTGCTCGCTCGCTAAGAAAGGAAGCAAGAAGCCCCAAAGCAGTGCCCCCAATACCTATCTCTCTGAGACGATCAATCAGTCTACAGGGAGACAGGGTGTCAAAGGCTGCGGTGAGATCCAGTAGAACAAGGAGGGTGGTATGACCTGCATCCACTTGAACTCGAATATTGTCAAATACAGCTGTCAAAGCAGTCTCTGTACTATGAAGGCCTCTGAATCCATGTTGCGAGCCATCTAGTAAATGAAAATCCTTAAGATAGATACTGAGATGGGAATTGAGATATGTTTCCAGAATCTTAGCTGGAACAGGAAGCAGGGAGATAGGGCGATAGTTCTTCAATTCATCAGGATCCAGAGAAGGTTTCTTCAAGAGAGGCTTCACTACAGCCGTCTTCCACAAAGTGGGAAATAGCCCCTCTGAGATGGCAATATTAAAAACATCCGTCAAATGAGGGACAATAGCTTCACGACCATTGGCGGACTCCTGCACTAAAAGGGTTAAGATGCAGAATTAGGTTGTCTCAGGAAAGATCGTGGAGTTTAATGTACAAGGTGAACAACGGTGGAGAAAGGTTGGAACTTTGAGACTCTTTGTTGAGGAGGGAAAGGGTTAAAAACTTTTTGATAGTTCTCCAATATTGAATCTTTTATGGATTCAATTGTTTGCATCATCAGAGTTATCGAGACGGGAATCCAACGGTAACATTACAATAGAAGTCCCATGTTAGACATAGCACAAAGGCTGTAACTATCTTATTTGAGTAACTTAGTCACATCAATGAAAAACAAGCATTGATTATGGTTTCGCCTATGTAATAAATAAAGAACAGTTTTCATCAATCATGTCCGGACGAAGAAAGAGCTCCCTGACAACACTGGAGTGGAGAGGATGTGGTGCAGCGGCCAAAGCTGCTGACTCGAGAGCTGGGGATCCCGGTTCGAGTCTCAGCAGCGCAACATCTTGTGATTCTATGCAAATCACTTAATCTCTTTGGTGATAAATTGTTGCATAAATATGCTGCAAGAGTAAAAAGCAACATTTTATGAAAAAATAGTACCACCAAAGCAGATGTTGACAGTATTTCAGCTACAGGAAACTGATAAGAGAAGCAGACGAGGAACAAGCATTGGTAAATGCAGGAAAATATGCTACAGCCAATAGAAATGGAGGAAATGTAAGTAGCACACTCAGAAGCCAATGAGAAGCCAGGAAAGAGAGGAGGTGGGTTGTAAGTCCCTTTTAAGAGTATACTTATAACAATAGATTTCTCAAGCACAGCGCAGGCGCTGTGCAGACGAAACCTAAGGAACCAAACTTCAACCAATTAGAGGCTATCAAATTAAAGGCCACACCCTGCAGAGGCCACCGTCCTTCCGAATTCTACTGCACATCACGTGTGACAGGAGTTTCTTTGAACTCTGCTCTAATTACCTCAGGTAAGTGTGTCATTGTTTCTGGGAGATCATACCATTTTGACAGAAGGATTTAAATTTTATGACTTCTAAGAATGTCAGATTCCATAAAGAAGAACCTTTGTTGGATCTTGTGGGACGTGTGATAAAGAGTCTCTACTCTGATAACCTACGTAGCAGCTGTATTTATTATTTATTTCCAGGGCATAAACTTAAGAATTGCAAGATCTCCAAGAAGTTTGCTTCCAAAACCCTTAATTTAGAGAGGCATGACTTCTACTTTAACAGCAAAAGAAATCTAAGGGTGCTACTGCCTCAGATGATGAATCAGGTTTTTCCTCAAAACATTCTAAAATGTCCAGAAAAGGTCTCAGTAAAAAAGAAGCAGTGTCCTGTAACAGTTTCAAATGATGAGCCTACTTATTTTAAGGAAGCGTCTAAAAAATCAAAACATCCTATTCACTCTACTGAGGCACCTAATGCACTTAGAGACAAAATTGCACATGGAAACAGTATCCCTAAAGACAGAAGATCCTCAGTTGAGGTCTCAGTCTCCTGAAGCACGGAACCCTTTGTTTTCACTATCAATGTTTCTCACACAGCCACTAAAAAAGGCTTTGTCAACGACAACATCGATGAGCAAAATGTTATCGGCCTCTACAACTATGGAGATGGTGATTTTGAGATCTCCTTCCACTAGGCTACCGTTGACAGCTCTGTCTTAGAAGACCTGTCCTCGAATCGAGCCATAATACAGATCTGGATTACCTTGATCCGTGATCTCACATTATTGATGGAGGATTATTATAAGACAATTTCCAGAAAAGAACCTGGCAATCTGATTCCAAGTCATCAGACACCTGAGAAGGTGCCTCCCCCTCACCATTGATGCTTTAAATGGAAGGCACACGTTCCCCTTCATTATTTCCAGCTCAGGTGCCGCCAGGGTCTCCACTGTCTTTGTCACCTACCCAAACAGGATGTATGACTGATGATGAGCAAGGGGACGGAGAACTTCCAAAGGATTTGACTGAACCGAGAGTTCCCACAAAAGATGATTATTCAATACTGTTGTAACCAGGACCAAGGTAAGTTTAATGTCACGGTTTATTGTAGTTGCTGAACCACCACAGGCAGAGCACCGTCCCGTCTCCGACCAACTGTACACCGTTTAACGCTCGGCATGGAACTCTCACGCAGTGAGATTCCGAGTCAAGATAACATTCCAGAACAGCATAAAGTGATAGCTACTACATGGGTCTTCCATTAAACAAATCAAAGCATGTAGAAAAACCCCAAACTAAAAGGGAAACAAAAACAAGAAGAAACAAAAAAGAAAATACACAGATAATTAAACTTTACAGCAAACTTCACAATAAAATGAGATAATGATTTCCCAAAACACAACAGTCCCTGAAGCGGAAAGGAACATTCTTTACTCTAGAGCTGCATCTCATGCCAACCTGATCTGTCCCAGTACGTAATCCTTTCACCATCCACACTGTGACTACCACAACCTACTTCAACATTACCAGACTTAACCAACCAACACTTGTTCCACCACTGGCCATTCTCAAGCTTCACAGGACCACCATTTACTTCCACAACCTTTGTTTGTGGTCCAAATTTGGAAACATGAGCAGGTTTTTTTACACGGGCAGAATCTCCCACATCCACCATAATGTCTTAGACATTTTTCCTTGAATCAAAATATTTATTTTGCTTCTCCTGTGACAAATTCACACGACTCCTCACACTCTCGTCAGACCACTGTCCACCTTTGACCCATTTATTCATCCAACCAGGACATAAACTGGTAGTAGCTCTATGTAGCTCTATGACCACGTAATAGCTCAAAAGGTGAAACACCAGTGGTGGCGTGAGGAGTTGTGCGATAAAACCAAAGCATGGTCTTGACAGCATTGGCTACCACACAATTGTTTACAATTGCCCACTGTATACATTCCCCCAACACCCTGTTCATACGTTCTACCAAACCATTGGTTTCGAGGGTGGTACAGTGAGTTTTTCAGGTGTTTAATCCCACTGGGTTGTAAAAACATTTCAACCTCACTAGAAACAAATTGTGTCCCATTGTCTGTCTCGAGTTTTTGGAAAACCCTCTTTCAGGAACACATCTTTTAAAAATTCAACGACCATCTTGGAGGTCACCTCTCTCACAAACCTTACCTCAGGCCATTTGGTATAGTAATCCATCATGACTAGCGCAAACCTTGAAGACGTGTCAAGTGCGTAGAAAGGTCCAACTATATCAAGCCCTAACTTCACCCATGGAGGGGATGGCAGCTCAACGGGAGAAAGAGGTGGCGTGCACAATTTCACAGATTTATCACAGCTAGAGCAGATGACACATTCCTTAACCATATCATCCACCTCCCTATCCATAAAGGGCCACCATAAGAACAGCCTGACCCTTTTCTTAGTCATGGTCGCTCCCAAATGCCCCTCTTGGGCACCTAGAATGATACCATCTCTCAAACTCACAGGTGGGACCAACTTGTCAGCTCTCATTAATAAACCATCCTCAATGGACAAGTCATCCGCCACCTGAACATACATCTTGAATTCAAAACTCGGGTTTCTCTCCCTCGGTTTGTGCTTAATAGGGGTAGCCCCATCTTTCACAATGATTTTATGCTGGAAACCCTTGACTGTCCCTAACTCACCTGAAAACACATGAGGAAATGTGTTAATTATGTTCTCCAGATCTAAATTGTCTCTCACCACCAGAACTTGTTCACTGGTCCCAGGTTTGAGCACCATCCCAAATAACCCTTGGTGGAACCAGCCCAATATGTTCAACCCCTGGTGTGCAACATATATTTTTCATGCTATTTTCCTACCTCTAAACTCCATAATGTCTTCTATGTACCCAGACAAATTTATTTCACGTCCTTCATAGGAGACTGCTTTACGATCAGGAGGTACAAGTGGTCTAGTGGGCTAAGTTTTGTCGTACAGCTCTTGTGTGATCATGGAGATACGTACCCCAGAATCTACCAACAGTTTCAAAATTTTATCTCCAACCAGAACATGTACATACGTATCCACACATAGCTCAGGATTTCCCACCTTGACTTCCTCACTCTGCACCACCATGACCATCTCCCGGAGATCTTTGGTAATGGATTCATCACCCTCATCCACTATATCATCATCCATGACACATTTGACAGAGGACAACTGCTTGTCTGTTGGATTGACAAACCTTAGCAAAGTGACCAGCACTATTACAAATTCTGCAGGTCACAAACTTTGCTGGGCACTTACCACCCTTCACTAGTGCTTTGTACCCGCACCTGAAACAAATATTTTGTTAAGAAAAAAATGAGTTTTGTCTGTCAACATAAGCAGGACGTGGCCTGTCAGCCGGTTTGCTGTCTCTAACTTCTTTTACACCCTTCACTTTGACCACCGAAACAGCTTCACTGTTTTTGGTTTCTAGTTCCTTAGCTGACAGTTGAGAAGTTTCAATGCTCTTTGCAGTTTTAATAGTATCCTCCAACGTTGGGTTGCCCATCGACAGCAACTTCTGCTTGATCATCTTATCAGTACAATGACAAATGCATTGGTCTCCGACCAATTCAATCAACTAAATTCTTTATTAACCGTACGATTACTTAAAATCTTTACAGTAAAACACATTAAATAGATCAAATAAAGTGCACCATGCCTGCATGGGCGCAGTTTTTAGCAGTATGCTCCTGAAAGAGACTACGTACAATGAGTTAAAATTATGAAGACACTCCTGTTCACCCCAATGTTTACTTAGTCCTGTAAAAATCCCTGTTTACATAGAATTCCTCAGTCATTGTTACCAGTTCTAATTAAGCACCCTTCGAGGACCAGCTCTCTCTTCTAGTCTGTTTAGCCACGCTGCAGGCCCCTAAGTTAGATAACTTCCACCAGGGTGGGGGCGCCAGCTGATTTGATTACTGGGAAGTTGAAGCCCTGGGATCTGCAACCTGTTGCTGGGGGTCAAGTGCTATTCTTATTTGATGAGTGAACTTGCTGACTCTAGCAAGTAGTTGTTTCTGAAAAGCACCAATCCGAGGCATCCCTGCACGTTATCAGGCCCTTGTCCTTTAGGGCTGGGCGCAATAGACGATGACGATTACATAACCGACAAGAGACATTGTCTTTTCGCACCCATTTTGGGTTGAAGTCCAAAATCCTGAGGGCGGTGAGGCAAAAAAACAGGATTTTCCTTCTAGCTTGAGCTGAGAGAGAATCACTCATGTAAGGTTGAGCTTTCCCGGGGGTATATGAGTGGTTTAGCGGCAATGTGAAAGAATTGTACTGGAGTGAGGATTGATCCAGTTCGAATGAGAGAGTCTGAACTTGGCGCTTCACGGCATTAGCCCAAGCGGAATAGGGGATTTCATGGAGGGGCATGCTCCCTGCCTCTATTTTCAAGCAATGTATTGCTTGGTCCAGCTTAACGTGCCACGGGGAACCCTCAGGCCTAAAGATCAGCTTTAAAGAGTGTATAAGATTCTTTTCTGGCGCTTTCAATGCTCCGATGTAATATTTTATTAGGTCCCCCTGAAGTACCAAGTCCGGTCTGTTTAGGCCTATCTCCAGCCTTAGCCTGGTGTTTCTAGCATGTCTGGGCGCCTGCAGCACTGTTTTGTATGCTTTACCTCAGCTGCGTTGATAACATTCGTTAGGGCGCCTGGAAATGCTAAGTGACCGTAAGTAATTGTGGGCATTAGGTTGGCCCTGAGTACAGTCAACATGGGCTCTATTGATGGACTAGCTAGACGATAGCTTAGTCGTCTAAGAGCCAGAATTGTTTTGTTAATTCTCGGCCTTAGCTCCCTTATATGTTTGGATGCTGTGGTCCGCTCTGTTAACCATACCCCCAAATAATTATAGGCAGTAGATGTTCTAATTCGATGCTCGCCAAGGGACCATGTTGCTTGCTTTTTATGGGGGTATTTACCAAATATGATTATCTTTGTTTTGTTTTCGTTGATTTGCAGGCTATTTTCTTGGTTGTAGACTGCCAGACTTTTTAAAGCTCTTTGGAGCCCCACCCTAGTGTGATCCATGATCACTGTGTCATCTGCATATTGGAGGGTGCCCAAGGTCATCTGGCCCAATCTTGGAGGTATACTAAGCAAGCATCTTTCAGAGCGGGCCCCAGGTCTGCCATGTACAGATTGAATAATAGAGGGGCCTGAACACAACCCTGCTTTAGCCCGGTGTTAGTGTCGATTCTTGAGGTTATAGATGTTGGGCTTAGTTTGACCCGAATCCATGTCCCCTCATAGAGGGCTTTTAAAAGGGAGGACTGGATCCCCCAGGCTTCAAGCTTTGCCCTTAACCGTCCGTGATTAACTCTGTCGAAGGCCGTGGAGTAGTCTATAAAGCAGCAAAACAGGGGCATCTTGTTGCTCGTTGCCGCTTGCTTCGAGAGGTAGGATAGCGCTAAGATGTTGTCCATAGTGGAGCTGTTTGCCCTGAAGCCAGTTTGGTAAGGCGGGAGGATGCCGTTCTTGCCCACCCAGTCTTCTGGGTCCCTTAATAGTAGGCGGGCTTAGATCTTTGCTTCAATGTCAAGCAGGGCTATGAGCCTGTAATTGGCAGGGTTCGATAGATCACCCTTCTTGTATATTGGCACCAGAATAGAACCTTTCCAAGATTGTGGAACTGTTGCTGTGAGATATGAGTGATTGAATAGTGGAGTGAGGGTGGATGCAAATAAGGCTGGAGCTGATTTAAAGACTTGGGCCGGAATGCCATTTGGTCCTGGGGCCCCGTTGGTTCTAGTAGCCTTGATGGTCCTGGCGATCTCACCCACTGTATATACATCGAACTGACTGGGCGCTATGGGTTCTCCCTGCGCCTTTTGTGGCTTGTTAACTGTTGCTGCAGCCTGGGCCCACTCTGAGCTGGAAGGGCCCTCCTTGGTCGGTGCGCCTGTATACAGCACCTTCACGTACTGTTCCCACACATTGCTCGCAATGTTGTTTTCTTTGGGCGGGCTGCGAGAGCTCAGGCTGTTAATAAAGCTCCATAGCTTGCCTTTGTCTTTTCCTTTGATTAGTGAGAACACTTTGAGACAGTTTCTTTCCGTATGGGATCTCTTCAGCTCCGGCACTTGCTTTTTATATAGGGGTTTGCAGGGCCGAGATTGAAGTCGACTGTGACAGAGGGGCTCCATTCCTTTTTGCCTTAATAGCCTTTCTGAGCTCACGTTTGCGTTGTTTCAGGCATTTCGGCGCTCTATATTCCGGCGCAGATTGAATAGGGTTATGGTTCCTATTTGGTCCGTTGGCATTTCCCAGGTAGCGCTGTAGATTCATTGTCAGCGTTTCCCAGAGTTCAATGAAGTTCTTAGTTTGCCGAGTCTGGAATGCCACTTCCCTTCTTGCTACATACTCCAGGAGGTTGGTGCTTAGGTTAGCAGTACATTTTAGTCTTTTAAGTACCAGATGACGTTCTTCGCCTGAGGATGCACCAATTGATTGCAGTACATCCGCTGATTCCGGGGCCAGATTGAAAATGGCACGAAGTGGCCTATGGTCGCTTTCGTCTCTGTCATCCACTGCGAAGTCGCTTAGTTTGAGTGCCTCCTCTTTTTTGATTAAAATATAATCTATAGTGGATACGTTCCTGAAAGGCGGCAGTGGGCTCCATGTGGGACAACTGTTTTTTTTTTTTATTTCGTGGGTGGATTGAAGCTTGAAGTTTTTGAGAAGGAAGAGCAGCAAGCCCTTCTTCTTCCCACAGCTGGGTTACACTTGGACTTGCTCTAGACCCCTCGTGTTGAAATCTCCCGCAATTATCACAATGTGTTTTTCAAATCTTATAAGTATATCTTCCAAATTGTTAAAGAAGGATTCCAAAGCCTGTTGAGTTTGAAGTTTTGTTCGATTAATGTAACAATTAATAGTAGAAACTGGGGCTGTTGTCCCTTTCTTGGCCCTTCGATTGTAATAACTTGGAGAACTGGTGTTTCTACTTTTATGACTGTCGTTTTGAATTTGCGTGCTTGATTTAGGAATATGGAAAGATCACCAGACGGATGACCGAAGATGTTTTTAGTAGCAGGTTTGTAGTATTCGTAGAAGCCGCTTATTGGGGTTTTTGACTTGGCCCAGGTCTACTGAAAGCACAAAATGTCCCCCTTTGCAAGGTAATCTTGTGTAACCTTATCATTGAGGTTGGTACTTAGCCCTGCGATGTTCCATGAAATGAGGGTTAGTTTACCTTGTTCTCCAGTATATGGGGTTGGACGTCCTCTACTGGCATTCTCATTTCTTTGGTTAGGGACGCTGTTGCCGAGACTCCACCTTGTAGGCCTGCTCTTGTTGAAGCGGCTGCACTCTGCGATGCGTATCTGACCAATTGCTCAGCGAAGTTTTCAATTAATCTTCTCAATGCCGTTATGTAGGCATCGACATCCTCACTGGCATTCTGAACTCGTAAGAAAAACTTATGGCGCAACACAACTAAACTTGGTTGGACATCGAACTTGGTCTGGAGTCTTTTTAATAGTGTCATGATAATCATCAAGGATTTCCTCTCAATCAACAACTGGTGCAGGCAAATGTTTCAAAATGGCCCTGCCTTCAAACCCCAATGAATGAAGCAGAAGATATTTCTTTCTCTCAGCGCCGAAGCGATTTTCCCCAATTGCGCCTATGTATGTTTCGAACCCATCAAACCATTGTTTCCACTTGATGGGGGGTTCACCTGGTGTTTCTAAATACCATCACCAGAATCATCCTGTAACAACTCTGGATGATTCTCCACCAGATGATATATCAGCAAGGAAACCAGTCTGTTTAATAAGTCATCCCTAAACCCAAAAAATTCTCTTGCCACCCAAAAAACAAAAACAACCTAAACCCTAAAACACCCTTGCCAACCAAAGTCCAGACCCCGACCCTAAAAAATCCCTTGCCACCCAAAAATCCATACTCAACGTAAACCCTTAAAAATCCCTCACCATTCAAAAACCCATACCCACCCTACACCCTTAAGATTCCCTTGCCGCCCAAAAACCCACACCAATCCTAAACCCTAAGAATTCCCTTGCCACCCAAAAAACCCATACCCACCCTATACCTTAAAAATGCCCTTCCCACCCAAAAACCCTTACCCACCATAATCCCTAAAAATCCCTTACCACTCAAAAACCCACACCCATCCTAAACCCTAAAAATTCCCTTGCTACACAAAAATTCCCTTCCCACCCTAAACCCTAAAAATTCCCTTACCACCCATAAACCCATACCAACCCTAAATTTTCCGTTGCCACCCAAAATCACATACCCATTCTAAACCCTAAAAAATCCCTTACCACACAAAAACCCATATCCACCCTAAAGCCAAAAAATTCCTTTGCCACCCAAAAAGCCATATCCACCTTAAACCCTAAAACATCCCTTACCACTCAAAAGCCCACACCCAACATAAACCCTAAAAATTCCCTTGCCACCCAAAAACCCATTCCCATCGTAAACCCTAAAAGATCCCTTACGGCCCAAAGAACTATGCCCACTCTAAAGAATAAAAATTCCCTTACCACCCAAAAACTCATACCCACCCTCAACCCTAAAAATTTCCTTGCCACCCATAAACCCATTCCCACCCTAAGCCCTAAAAAACTATACCCACCTTAAACAATTCCCTTACATCCCGAAAATTCATACTCACCCTCAACCCTAAAAATTCCCTTACCACCAATAAACCCATCACACCCTAAACCCTAAAAATCCCTTTCCCACCCAAAACACACACTCACCCTAAACCCTAAAAAAATCCCTTGCCAACCAAAAACCCATACCCACCCTAAACGCTAAAAAATTCCATACCACTTAAAATCCACACCCACCCTAACCCCTTCAAATTATCTTACCACCCAGAAAATCATACCCCCTAAACCCTAAAAGATCCTTTACCACTCAAAAGCCATACCCACCCTAAACCCTAAAAAATACTTTGCCACCCAAAAACTCATTCCCAACCTAAACCCTGAAAATTCGTTACCGCCCATAAAAATATACCCATACTAAACGCTAAAAATTCCCTTGCCACCCAAAAAACCATACTCAACCTAACCCTAAAAAAATCCATTGTGACCCAAAAAACCATACCCACCCATACCCTAAGAAAATCTCTTACCACCCAAAAAATACCTTTGCCACCCAAAAACACTACCCACCCTAAACTCTAAAAAATCCCTTACCATCCCAAAAACCCATACCCACCCTAAACCCTAAAAAATCCCTTACCACTCAAAAACCCATAACCACCCTAAACCCTAAAAAGTACCTTGCCACACAAAAATCCATACCCACCCTAAAAAATCCCATCTCAACAAAAAAAGCAACAGCCACCCTAAAAACTGTGTGTGTGTCTGTGTCCTGTAGGTAGAAATAGTTAGAACCTAGATTCCATAGACGGAATCTTTGTAAAACTTTCAAAACTAGTTTGCCACTCACTTCAGCTGCTGTCTTGAATGTTTCAGGATGATCCGTCAAGAGGGAGCTGGGAAAGGGGGGTTCCAGAACGTGTTTTCCCCATGCAATTTTGTATAGGGATTTTTGACACAGCTACAGCCCGAACCACTGAAAGGAATTACACCAAATTTAACAGAAAGGTAGCTGTTGGTCCAGAAAGCGACCTTTTTGTAAATTGGTGTAAATCCGTTCAGTAGTTTGGGAGATAATAAAGAAAAGACACATTTGTATATTTAGGGACGCGAAGGCTCTGCGAACCCTCCCTATCTCGTGGTGAGATCTGATTGGCTGCCAACACTTCAACCAGGAGGCGTTGGCAGCCATTTTGGGACTCTGCTTCAGCCCAGTAGCTGAAAAAAATGTTCAAAAAATAAAAAAGGGGACAGTCTAGGAATACCCTGACCCCCTAGATCTGGTCCTGGGGTCCCCATGCACCCCGACAGGACCAAAAAGCATTTTTGTTTGCAATTTTCACCAAAGAAAATGTTGCAGATTCTGTGAAAATAAAAAGTGCGGGCTCCCGCGCTTGTTTTGAAATGAGCCTCTAGGTGGATCAGATTCCGGGGGCATATCTTAAACAAAGGAGGGAGCCGGGCAGACCCCCCTCCATGGGCTCTTTAGGGCCCTGTGGCCCACCACATCCCCAGGGCTTTAGAGCAAAAAAGAGTGGGAGGCAAGCAGAACCCCCTCACCCCGGGGATCACCACCTCCCCGGGGCCTGCTAGTAAAAACTTGTGGGGGGCCCTCCTGTTGCCACCAGTAAGTCCCACGCAGCGGGATTGCTGAGAGCTGTTGAGAGGCCCTGCCCCCTTTGTCTAGTACTCTGCAAACACACCTCCTGGCGCACAACTGGTTGGGGGATGAAGTCCCCTTATATGGTGAGGGTCCTTGGGGGCCAAGAATCCCTTCAGTCAGTCACACACAGTGGGATTGCTTAGAGCTTGTCGGAGGCCCCACCCCCTTTCTCCACCACTCTGCAGGCGCCTACTGGTTGGGGGATGAAGTCCCCTTGGATGCTGAGGGTCCTTGGGGTCCAAAAGCCCCTCTTGTTACCTCCAGTAAGTCCCACACAGCGGGATTGCTGTGAGTTTATTTGAGGCCCCGCCCCCTTTGTCCAGCACTTTATAAACACGCCTCCTGGCACACTACTGGTTTGGGGAAGAAGTCCCCTTGGATGCTGAGGATCGTTGGGTGGCCAAGAACTCCTCCTGTTACCACCAGTAAGCCCCACACAGTGGATTGCTGAGAGCTGGTCTGAGGCCCCGCCCCCTTTCTCCAGCACTCTGCAAACGCGCCTCCTGGCCCATTACTGGTTAGGGGATGAAGTCCCCTTGGATGCTGCCGGTCCTTGGAGGCCAAGAACCCCTCCTGTTACTACTAGTAAGTCTCACACAGCGGGATTGCTGAGAGCTCATCGAAGGCCCTACCTCCATTATTCACCCACTTTACAGACCCATACAGCCACTCACACACCCACTCATAGACCCATAAAGCCACTCACAAACCCATTCAGGCCCATACAGACACACACACACACCCACTTACATACCCACACAGGCACTCACACACCCACTCACAGACACACACAGGCACTCACACACCCACTCATAGGCACACACCCACTCACAGACCCATTCAGCCACTCACAGGCCCATACAACCACTTACACACTCAGGCAGTGACCTATATAGCCACTCACACACCCGTTCCTAAAGTTTACAGGTTACAGTTAGGAAATAAAATTGATAAAACCTTAGAAATTCACTGAAAAAACCAAAGGGTAAAGGACGTTATAATTAGGAAATACAATTTTTTTTTTAAATTTATTTATTAAAGGTTTTGCAATACTACACATTCAGCATCATAGTATACAAACAGTAGGACTTAAAAGTATTTTCATCATGAATGTGTGGACAGATTGATCACAAAGCGAAAAAAAGAAAAACCATAACCGAACAAAACAGACAGGAGGCATCATATACATCTGACAGTACCTAAATAAGCACATAAAAAAGTGGCTAGTCCGCAAGTAAACAGCACCCCAGCAATACCACCCTCAAGCTGGCAGTGGAACCGCCGAGCTGGGCAAGCCAATATATGAGATCAGCAACCACGAGAACACCCGGCAAGGTGAGTGTGTATTTAGTTAAGACTCAGATGACTGTGAATTGGGTGAAGCAGCAATAGTATGGGGAACAGCACTATCCTCCTGAAGTGTTTTTAACCAGTCTAAAAAAGGGGCCCAAATATCTTTTGGTCCAGAGGCTGTAGGCATCCGCTCCCAATAGGTCGATAGTTGTGTATGACTGAGGGTGACATCATGGATCCAGGCCTTGATTGTGGGTATTTTCCGTTCACCCCAATGGATGGACACTCTTCGTTTAGCCATTACGAAATACAATTTAAAAAACCATAGAAATTGACTGAAAAAAAATAAGCTTACCGGGACGTTAAAGTTAGGAAATAGATTTGATAAAACCTTAGAAATTCACTGAAAAAACAAAGGTTACAGAGATGTTATAGTTAGGTTCAGATTTCACTCGTACAAAACCAGTGAAATTCAGCGGTTATAGTTACCTGACCTAACTATAAATTACGCCCACGCAATGCACTGCTCATGACCTTACTTATTACAACACTCATGACCTGGTCAGTGACATCACTGATGACATCTCAAATGACATCACTTATGACCAAGAAAATCGGAATGGAATTACACCAAACTTGGCATAAACCTAAGAATGTACTAAGGAAAGTGCCTTTGCTTAGTTTGTTTTAAATCTGTTCAGGAGGCGTGTGAGGAACTGGCAGTACAAAAATGTGTTTTGGACTTGATATCTAGACTATCTGGCCTATGGACAGTTCTTAAACCTAGGTTTGCCGACTGTCTGTAGAACTAGATAAAAAAATAAAAGATACCCATTGGACAAGGAAGCTCTTAGCCCCCATCTTCTATTTTGGCTCTACTGTACCAGAGATGAATTTGCATGAATTCCTTCAAACAGGGTATGTGAATATTTAAAAATCTCCCCCCCCCTCCCCAAAAAAAGAAAATCGATACCAGGTAATGCTGCAGGCCAGGCCGAGAGGCCAACCCATGCTACACACAGCTGAAGGCTGTTGTGCAAAGAAGTCACAGATGTTTTCTACTTTTCCTAGATACACTCATTTGCCACAGACAGGGATGCGAGGTTCTTCACTGATGATTGGTGGTGCTGGTTTGTTGTAAAAACATGTTATATTGTTTTGTTAGCCATGGTGATGGTGTATACTCAGATTGCCTTTGGAATTCAGCCCCCAATCTGTTTGGGCAATGATTTCATGGTGGATGATACCCCTTCTTCTGAAAATGATATTTTCATAGACCTTTCTTATTTTGGCCCAGTTATAGCAAGTGTCCATCCCTGAAAATACCTAAAAAATATGAGTGTTTAAACTTTTCTGATGAAAAAGAAAGTAGTAGTTTAGTACTGATGTGGGAAATAGCCATGTATCTAGTGGACTGGGAAGCATACTCCGCATCTTTAGGATGCAGCATTCTTCAGCCATCTCTCAATACTTGTATTCTCAGAATTGTGAGGAAACCATCTTTGCAGTTGAGGTCAGACTTCAGATGCCTTGTGACCTGTAAAGTGTGGAGTCAAGTATTTTAATGCATTCTCTACCCAGTACCAGAATCTAATACAGTACGTTTGATATCCTGTTCAATAACGTCTTTAAGACGACTTTAATGCTTGTTTGGAACATGAGTTGACACCAGCACCAGTTCTTTGCTTCTATTTTTGCCTTTTGTGAAGACCAGCTGTTGTCTTCACTTCTTTTCTCTTGATAGAGCCAATTGATGCCCATTTTTTCCCTATCAGTGCGCTGTCACAAACACTCCTGCTCCCATTCTTTACCACCACTGTTTCTGAAGTTTGTTTCTTAGACCAAGCAATGTCATCTCTTACCTCTTTTAAATAAGTCTTCTTAGTGTGATTATAGTTCCCTTTTGCATTTCTTGTGATATGGAGGTTGTCCTTTCACTGTTTTTCAGGCTCATCCCATTCTACAGTTCAAAGACCTGATCCTTTCTAGGTAACTTGACAGGGACACATTTGCTTTTGTCTCAACTTCCATTTGGTTTGCTTGGAAAACATCTCTGAGATCTGTCTTTACTACGTTTTTCTCTTTATTGCTGGATTTAAATGAAGTGTTTCTTTTCATTATCCAGTAAGTTTACACTGTCTTTTGATGTTGCTACATTGTTAATACTTTTTTCTATCTAAAGCAAGGTGGGACTGAGGTGAAACCCCAGTTTTTTGGGATTGAAGTTCTTAGGGCCTTATGATGAGTTTGGCAGTGCTCCCACACTGCCAAACGTGTGTGCGCACCGCCCGCCAGATCATGACTTTTTTAGTCACTGGCGGGCGGTTCTTTGGCGGTCCCACAACGGTGCCTATAAGAAAAAGACACTGCAATGGTAACACCAAAGCAAGTTCCTGTAGGGCATGGACTGTCAAGTACATGCCCTGCAGGAACTGGGGGTGCATGTAGACAGGGGGGTACACCATGTGCCCCCCTGCATGCATCCCCTGGTGCAGAGGCAATAGGGGGGCCGGTAGGGCCCCCTTTTTTTCCTCTTCACCACAGTTTTTATTGCGGGCTCACCAACATGAAAACCATGGCGGAGAGGAAACTCGTAATATGCTGCGGGCCTGTCAAGCTCATTGCGGCCTCAAGACCACCTCAACACCGCCAGGGATTATGGATCCCTGGTGGCAGCAGCCCTCCCATGGCGGTCCTACCGCCCTACTTGTTATAGGGCGGTTGGACCGCCAAACTCATAATAAGGCCCTTAGTGTTTTCCAAGTTCTGCTTTGAACTCTTTTACATGCCTTGATTAAAGATATTTCTTGCACATTTCCAGTGCAAGAGCTGACGGAGCTCTAATCCAAAATGATATTTTACTCTTCTAGTGCCTCCTTTTCCAGGGGAAACAACACTTTTTGCCTATGTGTGAGATTTCAATGCCATGTGTGACACTTTGACTGGCACTTCTTTGCTTGTAGAACAGAGCAATTATGCCCATGTAATTCGATAATGATTCAAAAGTACCTCTATTTGGTCTACAATTAGCAAAATAAATACAGAGTGCAGAGTGGCCTTAGCTATAAAGGTGGAACTGGCAATGGTATTGGTCATACTAGTAATGTCTCTATTAGGCAGCACGGTAATCGGCTTATCGCTTTCTTTTACTCCCACTCCACCTCCACAAAATAGCTGGCCCCATTGCTTATGCTGGGAGCAAGCATGGGGATGCAAAAGGAAAGGAGAGGGCTTTCCAAGGGAGAGGGCCATAATGTGCCTGCTAGGAGCAGAGGCTGCAGATAGGCAGATTCAAACCGATTCAAACCGAGCTGGCCCCACTGTGTATGAAGTGAGCTGCAGCAAGGAACCTGGGCTTCAAAGCTATCTGATCCTGCTGTGACTGCTGGATGAATAGGCAAGATTAGTCACTAAAAAAAAATGTGTTATGGTATTTGTTGTTTGATGGATGCAAATCATAGATGTCACACTTTTTCGCTCCTCACCATGAATTGGAAATTTACTATGAATGAGCCCAATGCAATACGTAGCAGTTATTTTGCTTGCATGGGTGTCCGCTCAACAAAAGAAAGCAAAAGTAAGACAGGGGTTTTTAAATCAACCGTCATATGTGCAGAACTGTCCAGTCCTGTGCAAGTAGGCAAACTATTATTGTTAACACCTGGAAATAGCTATGGATATGCAAACCGCAAGGAGTACCATTAGAACGTTTAAAAAATATATTTTAGGTAGAGTATGAGAGCTGAAAATGGAACTCATCACTTATACTTACGGAAAATAATTTGCTCATAAATTGCGAGCAGTGAGCTAAACTATTTAAGTATAGCTAGCAGTGATAATTAAAGGCAAAAGCTTCACAATGAGCATAAAAGCACCATAACTGAGTAGGTAATATAATACTATGTATAGTAAAAGATTTGCTGAAAAAAGAGACTCTGACTACAAGAAGAATCATATCACTGTAAAGGATGCAATATTAGGAAAAAAAGCTACTTACTGAATTTCCTATATTAGCTGGTACATCAGCATATGTGCCCATTGATGAACAGCACAAACACAAAGGCGGGGGTGCACTAACGCACACCAAGAGTCATGGTGCTTAAAGGTAGAAAGCTCTGCTGTGAACATAAAAGCGCCCTAATCACTTTGTGGGCACTGCAAAGCTACGTATGGTAAAAAAATATTGAAAATTCCAAGATTTATGACAGACTACTCAAGGAATTATGTGTCTGTAAAAGATACAATATTAGGAAAAAAATAGGCTTTTGCAAATTTCCAGTGTTTAGCTGATGTAATCGCATATTGTCTCAATGATGAAGAGCAGAAAACAGACGCACATGCTCGCACGCAAGCCTCCAGCCCTCCTCTCCAATGACCTCCTAACTCTCTTTGTCCAGCTCAGCACTGCAGACCCAGGATGAGAACCAAGTATATAATCCAGGTCCCAACAAGCAGATGCGAGATAAAACAACAGTGACAAATAGTCAGTGTAAAAGCCCATTGCTGACTTGAAACGAATCATACCCATCAGGCCTCCATCCTGCCTACTCTCCGCAACCAACTTGAGCAACGCCGTCAGAACAACCCTAGCCATCGAAGCAACCAACGACAACAAAATACCTACTCACATAGTGAGCGAGTCAATAAAATCTTCCCTTTAACACTTAATCAATAATTGAACTCAAGAAAAGAACACACCAGTTTTGAGTTAATCAAAGGCAATGTATTGACAGCTTAATCACTTTTTTCTTTTTCCATTTTTTAGTTAGTGTAGTAATAACACAGTATGGCTGTCAAAAGCAATCAAAAACGTATTGAAAAACAGCGCAAGGAAAGCTTATGGGTGATTAAGTGATCTAGAAGTGACAAGGTGCTGTAAGTGGGTGAAGTATATACAGTGCTGTACAAATTGTATCTAAAATGTTCAATTCAATAGACATCCGTCCCTAAGTACATGAATCTCCAGTTTGACTAGGACTTAATCTGCCTTTCAAGTGGAGTGGAGAGAGTAGGGTATGGATTATACAGGCACGTCGACGTTTCAACCCAGAAGAGTGCGTGATTGATGATGGAGTCACGGCGTGTCTTCTTCAGGACACGGAGGGACGAGGGGACAGCCTGCGCAGATAAATTAATTGAACCATCAGTATGGTGTTCAACTTGAGACAGAGAGGAAAAAGGCAGATTGGCGGGGGGGACCTACCAGAAAAGGAAGTATTGAGTTCCAATGGAAGTCTTCAAAACCTGATCCACCAGGGGTAGGATTCTGTAAAAAGGGGGGTGGGGGGTACACGAATAAGAAAAACAGCTAACGTGTCTCCTGTGACTCATCAAAACTTCAATTAAAATTTAATATTTACCTATTGGGTAATGCGATTGAATCACATCAAGGGACGGTCAGCTCACGGTTCAATTGCTGCCAATGGAGAAGAAAGGATGCAGGGTATCAAATGGTAAAATCGGCCATTGATTGCAGTGCTTAGTAGACCAAAGTGAGGTTTCAGTGGGTAAGAGTCCTGAGATAAATTATAGGGGGAGAGGTGATGTGCCATGACAAAACATAACACCTCATGTGAGACAAAGTGAAGCGCCAGTAAAGATAATAAATTCTGCGCTCATCTTACAGAGAAAAAAGCGTGTGGAAATAGTGCCGGAGCGTAGAGTAACTCCTGCCACCTGAAAGCCAACAGATGGTTGGAGGCCCCATTGTTAATTGGGCGCCGCGAGTAAATAACATTCGAGACAAGCTGCCCGAGCGTAGAGTGACTCCAGGCACCTGTAGGCCACCAAAATAAAATGTGCGATGTGAAAGGATTCAAGTGTACAGTGGCGTTCAGCAGCGGGAAAACCGCGCTGGGAGAAACGCTTGTAGACCAGACCCCGGAAAATCTATGCAGCGGCAGAGATGATTCCACAGCCATATGTGAGGGATCACACGCACAGACAACAAAGGGATTGAATCAAAAAGAATGCGCAGTGGGTAGCTAAAGCGTCTTACCTCTCTCAGCGCGGCTCTCTGAATGAAACACGAGCGCCCGAGGGCGAGACGGATATTTAGGAGCTGCACGTGATGACAAGGCAGGCACTTAATTAGTAATGCGCGATTAGCACCTGTGGGCTAATTAGCTGGTCCGGGTGTACTGGGGCCCAGTGGCGGAGAAACCTATTACCCTCAATGCGTGGCGACTTGAGAAGCACCGAGCACATGGAAACTATTGATTTGTAGTCCAATTAGGGTTATGTCAAAGACAATCACCTATGGCCCAAAAATGGTGGTTTTTAAAAGAAAAATGAAAGACTGAATGTTAACAAGGCAAAAAATTAATGGAACCTGTGTAATAACACGGTGCGAGTACGCTGGAGCCCTGAAGCAGTGAGTCTTTTTCAAAAACAATGCAATTGCTCAAATATTTAAGGTATTTTGGAAAAAACGTCTAGTGCCCAAATGGAATGAGCAAGTGTGAATCAAACATTAATACAGTTATCAGAAGGACATAGGTGCATCATTTGGAAACCGTGCTCAAATCTCATGTCATAAAAGCACACAAGTCAGTGAGAACCATGTTACAACATGACAGATATTATACCAGATATCATAAGTCATATGTCATAGATGTGCCACATACACATAATTCTTCACATGTCATAGGTGAGCATAGGTAAGAGGGAAACAGACCCCTGCGGGTGCGAAAACACTCATCACAACCATTGGGTAAGTCAATCAAATTGTATAAACACAGATGGATTCAACAAATATCAATGATTGAATAAATCACATTGTCATGTAATCAGTAATTTCCATAACTGACAAAACAGCATATGTAGTTAATAATTTCATATTTAGGGTTGATGCCATGAATTATTATCATTAGAGATATGCATCCCACCTGTAATCTGAATGTGGTAGTTTGTGAGACTATAGATGTAGTAAGCGTCAAGCCTCGTATGTGAGGGAGAAAGACAATAATGTATGGGTACCCATGTGGGTATCAAGGGAGGCTGATGAGCTATATATAGGGTGGACCAAGTCAATGAGAGCAGGATTATCTCCTAGATAGAAGGCCCAATTGTCTGCTGGTCTCTTCTAGTTCGTTCAGACCATGATTCACAGTGTCCAAAATGTGTGTCCATCTGCATTCCTTGAAGTTGAGCAATGATGTAAGGGCACCTCCTCTAGAGTGTTGAAAAACCTTTTCTAGAACCCACCACCTGATGTTTTCCACTTGATGCCCCATCTCAGAAAAGTGTTCCACTAGGGGGGCCCCCTGAGTCTTGCAGCGCAGCCTGCTGCAGTGCTGCAAGATTCTGCTCTTCACTTTGTGTTGTTTGTCCGATGTATAGTTTGTCACAGGGACACTTGATGGCAAAAATAACGTTGGTGCTGTTGCAGTTGGTATGGTGTGGAAGTTGGAAGATCCGTCCTTGGTGTATGAAAGTGGCTCCCTCAATCGTTAGTTTGCAGGCCTTACAATTGCTGCATTTGAAATGGCCAGTGAGCGGTGGTAGTTGCACCTTGTCACTTCTAGATCACTTAATCACCCATAAGCTATCCTTGCGCCATTTTTCAATACGTTTTTGATTGCTTGTGACAGCCATACTGTGTTATTACTACACTAACTAAAAAATGGAAAAAGAAAAAAGTGATTAAGCTGTCAATATATTGCCTTTTGATTAACTCAAAACTGGTGTGTTCTTCTTTTCTTGAGTTCAATTATTAAGTGTTAAAGCAATTGTTGTATCCGACAGAACCAACATTACTGCACATTCTACACACCCAGGTTCTGGGGGTCACTGGGTCCCCCCATTATACTTGATGAATAAAATCTTCCCAGCGGGCTTCAATGCCTAGGGGTGTTTCTTTTTTTATGTATTTCTCTTCAAATTAATTGCAGGATTACAATTCTATGTCAGGACCGGAGGCTGGATTACATTGTTCTTGTGGAGATCCAACGACAGGAGACAGGTAAGTTGTAAGCAGATTTATTCGGGCTGGACCATCAGGCAGAGCAGCGACGGCGCAGCTCACAGTTTAACTGTTCCTCTAACGCCCAGTGCAGAACACTCATTAATCAAGGTTCTGCATCGATGAGGATTCCATACAAGTGTTCACGAGCTGAGCCCGTGGAGAGGGAAGCACGAGCCACTACATGGGTCTTTCCCAAAAAATAGAAAAGAAGAAAAAAAACAGGAAGAGAAGAAATAGGAAAAAAGAAAAGAAAGAAGAAAACATACAATATACAATCAAACTACAAAAATTTAAAAGCAACCTGAGATAAAACAGTATAGTAAACACCTGTAAGATAAAAGTTAACAATACAAGCCAGGAGTGTTACAGTAATGAAACAATAGTGACAGACCTGTAAAGAAAAAGAACAATGAAAAATATTATATCCTAAATCTCAAAGGAATGTTTCTCGTCCTGGAACTGCGTCTCACATCAGTTTGTCTAACATTTGAATAACTAGAATTTCCAGTAGGATTGGATACATTCGATAAAGGAAGAACAATACTAGATTTAACCAAAAAACATTTGTTCCACCATTGGCCATTCCCAAGTTTAACGGAATCTCCTTGACTTCAACAACAGTGATAGGAGGGGAAAATTTGGGTCCTCCTTTCCACACATGAACAGGTTTTTTACCCGCACACAATCACCAACAACCAACTCAAACTCCTTGGTTCTTTTCCTGTTGTCAAAATAACATTTCTGCTTTTCCTGAGAAAAACACACATGTTTCCTGACAGAAGCATCAGTCCAATTACTTCCCTTGACCCACTTACTCATCCAACATGGAGAAAATATCGTGGTTGCTCTGCGTCCACGCAACAATTCAAAAGGTGAAACACCAGTAGAAGAGTGCGGAGTTGTGCGATAAAACCAGAGCATGCGCCTGACAGAGTTGACAACAGAGCACTTGTTAGCTAAAGCCCACTGAATGCATTCTCCCAGAACTCTGTTCATACGCTCCACAAGACCATTTGTCTGATGATGGATAAGCGAACTTTTGAGATGCTTGATTCCGCTAGTGACAAGAAAGTCTTCAACTTCAGTAGCAATAAATTGAGGGCCATTATCTGTCACCAAAAATTCAGGGAAACCTTCTTTCAGAAATATGTCTTTAAGAAATTCAATAACAGATAAGGAAGTCACTTCTCTAACAAACTTGACCTCAGGCCACTTGGTGTAGTAATCCATCAAAACTAATGCAAATTTACACGAGGAATCAAGTGCATGGAAGGGACCAATAATATTGATTCCTAATTTGACCCAGGGTGCAGAAGGCAAAACAATGGGAGACAGAGGAGGAGTGGACAACTTTGCAGACTTGTCACAACTCGAGCAAACAACACACAACCTAACCGCTTCTTCAACCTCCTTGTCCATGTTGGGCCACCAGAAAGAGAGTCTCACTCTTCTTTTAGTCATGGTGGCACCCAGGTGTCCCTCATGAGCAGGTACTATGATGCTAGACCTCAAACACATAGGGGGAATGAGTTTGTCACTCCTCATAAACAAACCATCCTCAATAGACAACTCATCAGCAACCTGAACATAAGTCTTAAGCTCAAACTTCAGATTTCTCTCCCTGGGCCAACCTGTCTTCACATACTTCATGACAGACAACAAGGATGAATCCTTGGCAAGCGCACCACGCCACTCATGCTCCGTAATGGCACGCAATTGAGGGATATCAACAGCAGCAACAATGTATTCTTCCTTGTCATCCTCACACACACTTAAGGGATCTTCCAAAATGTCTGAGGAGCGGGACAAATAATCCGCACAACTATTCTCGCTGCCAGGAATGTATTCGGGAGAAAAATCAAACTGAAGCAGTTTAGATGACAAGCGAGCAATACGAGGAGTGAAGCCTCTAACATTTTTGCCACTCAAAATAAAAATCAACGGCTTGTGGTCAGTTTGGAGACAAAACCTTCTTCCCCATATGAAATTTCTAAATTTCATCACAGCCCACCAGCAAGCCAACAATTCTTTCTCAATTACAGAGTATTTTTTTCTGCCTGAGACAACACCCTTGAAGCAAAACCAATAGTCCTAACTTCATCACCTTTGACCCGAGTCAAGACAGCCCCCACACCAACATTACTAGCATCCACAGTCAAAGTGCATGGAAGATCAGGGTCATAGTGCTTCAACACTCTGGGTGATACAAGTTGTTCTTTTACCCAGTCAAACACACTTTGGCACTCATCAGTCCATTCAAACCCAAATCCCTTCATAAGCATCTGAGACAGAGGCCTCAATTTAGTTGCAAAATTTTGTATAAAACGTGAATAAAATTCACATAGGCCCAAAAATGACTTGAGGGTGGACTTATCAGAAGGTGGTTTGGATTTCACGATGGACTCTACTAAACTGGACTTCGGAGAACCCCTTGCTTGGTAACAAGATGTCCTAAATATTCCACCTCCTCAGTAAGGAAAACGCACTTGTCTCTGCGCAGTACCACACCCTTAGACTGAAACCTAGACAACACCTCTTCAAGGATTGCATCATGGGTAGATCTGTCAGGAGCAAAAATTAAAACATCGTCCTGAAAAACAGACAGACTGTCAATACCCTTAAGCATGTTGCTCATCAAACGTTGGAACACTGATGCCGCTGACGCAAGGCCAAACGGCATGCGGACATACTGATATGTGCCAAATGGAGAAATAAAAGCAGTAAGATGCCTGGACTCGGGAGCTAATTCTGCTTGATGATAAGCAGACGCTAAATCAAGCTTAGAAAACACTTTAGCATCTTTTAGTCCTGCAAGAAGTTCATTAATGATCGGGAGAGGGTGAGAGTCTACCCATATTTCCTTGTTTAGGCAGCGAAGATCAACACACACCCACAATTCACCATTCTGTTTCCTAGTGACCACCAATGGAGATAGCCACAAGGATGAGTCCACAGGCTCAATAATCCCCTTCACACACAAAGAACTCAACTCCTTCTCCAAATCTTGTCTGATGCTGAAAGGGACATTCCTTGGCTTGTGTTTGACGGGTTTCGCACCATCTTTAACAATAATAGTGTGTTTGTAGTCACAAATTTTCCCAAGCTCTCCTGAAAAAACATGAGGAAATTTGTTGAAAATTTTCTCAAGATCTACATTGTCTCGTATGACACAGACCTGCTCACTGGTACCAGGCCTGAGCACCATCCCAAACAGCCCCTGGTGGAACCACCCAAGAATGTTCAGCCCTTTGTGAGCAACATACACTTTCCCAACAATTTTCCTTCCTCTGAACTCCATAATGTCCTCAATGTACCCAGAGAGGTCGATCTCACGGCCTTCATATGAAACTGCTTTCCGATCAGGAGGAATTAAAGGTCTATCAGGCCATGTTTTGTCAAAAAGATCTTGCTTTATCATTGAGATGCGAGCACCCGAATCCACCAACAGTCTTAAGACCTTATCTCCAACCTGGACTTCAACATATGGATCAACACAAAGTTCAGGATTGCCCACTTTAATTCCCTCATCGGGAACCACAACAACCATGTTACTCAAATCTCTAGTGACAGTATCTTCGTTACTGCCATCTAAGTTTTCGTCCATGACGCACTTGGCCATTGAGGATTGCCTATTTTTATTGGTTTGACAAACCTTCGCAAATTGACCTTGTTTGTTGCAAATCCTGCAAGTGCCAAACCTCGCAGGACATTTGCTTCCATACCCATGAGCTCTGTACTCACATTTGAAACACATGTTCTGATGGTTGAAGAAAGTATTGCGTATCTCTCCAAAACTCGCACGCGGCTTTCCAGGCGGGCTAGCATCCTTAGAGTCCTTGACTTTTACAGCAGAAACACCTTCACTAGCTTTAGGTTCAAGTTCCTTTGCTGATAATTGTGATGTTTCAATGCTCTTCGCTAACTTAATGGTTTCCTCCAGTGTGGATTACCCATTGAAAGCAACTTTTGTTTAATCATTTTGTCAATACAATGACAAATGAATTGATCTCGGACTAATTGATCAGCAAAGTTCTCGAACTGACACTCTGAAACCAACTTCCTCAAGGTAGTGATATACGTATCAACATCCTCGCCTTGTTTCTGGATACATAAAAAAAACTTGTCGCAACACCACTAAACTGGGTTGTACATCGAACCTGTTTTTCAATTTTTCTTGATACTCATCAAGAACTTCTTCATTAACAACAATAGGTGGAGGAAGATGTTTCAAAATCTCCCTCCCTTCAAACCCTAAAGAGTGAAGAAGGTATTTCTGATGGATACATCTGCCTGTGGATTCCTCACCTTTTGAATATCCCCTGCGCCAGCATTCCGCAGAAACTTTTTCATAGCTCTCCACGCCGATGAGGTCGTCACAATACCACGGCTCCGCTCGTGACTCCGTATGACGTCACCGGAGCCATAAGAGAGCCTCGTCGGCGTGATGACGTCAGTTCCCTTTTTTCCGCGCCGTCGACGCGCAACCGTTTCTTGGGACTCTCCATACTGTTAGTAGATACTTTGTGCTTATTTCGAGTATTCTCTGTAACGAGTTGAAAATGGCGACTTCGAGGAAGTCAGGATTTAAGCCTTGTCGAGAGTGTGGGGTCACATGTCGATCATTGACCCCCATGAAGATTGTTTATGGTGCTTATCGTCGGATCACGACGTCTAGGAATGTTCTTGCTGCCGCAAGATGAATCCTAAAGCCCTGAAGGAAAGAGAAGCCAAACTCTTCATTGCCAAAGCTCGTAAGGAGAAAAGGGGGAGAAAACAGTCAAAGTCCAAGTCGAGGTCGTCGACTTCGCACACCTCGAAGTCGAGAAAACATAAAAAGAAGAGGCATTGCTCTCGACGTCGATCGTCAAAGGGGAAGACTTCAAGATCTCCTTCTCCAGTGCCTCGACGTTGTCGAAAGGACTTTGTCTCGCCATCTCAGTCGCCTTCTCCCCAGATGGCTTCGAGTCACTCACCTTCTCCTGCGAGGTCGCCGACGCCGAGGGGCACCCCGGAGTCGGAGGGTTTGCCAGCTCAGGAAGAGCATTCCCCTGTTCATGAAACTGAGCCTATGGATCCACCAGTGAATCCGGTCGTCCCGGCGTCGGAGTCTCCAAGAGTGGATCCTAATCCGGCTCCGTATCCTGAGATGCCGGCTCCAGGCACTGATCCGTCGCATTTCTTAAATGCAATGTACGGAGTCTTCGCCAAAGCAGCCTTCCCCTCCGGAGCACCTGCTGGTCCCGTGGGTCCGCTGGCTTTTAGTTTGGGTGGTCTTCATCCGTATGCTCAGGCGCCCTTTATGCCTTTTATGCTGACGGCGCCGTCATGGCAGTTTCCGGCTCCAAGGTTCTCGACGCCGCTTGCGGAGTCGCCGGCGCCGTCTAGAGCCCCTTCCTCTCGGATTCGTACGGCGCCTGTTCCTGTTTCGGAACCTCCTTCGATGCCAGTACCGGAGCTCACGGCGCCGCGTCCGGCGCCGTCGACGCCGCAACCGAGGCAGCGCTCGAGGAGAGAGGCGCAGAGATTGTTGGAGGAGCAGCAATATCGGTGTCGAGATGATGTGGAAGAGGGTGAAATAGAGGAGTTGTGTGATGACTTTGAAGGTCTTCAGGAGGCTAGTGGCCTAGATACCTCTCCTGAATGGGAGCTTACTTCTTCCAGGGTTTCTCCACCTCAGGAAGATGCTCCATATCACATGGTCATCAGGAAGGCTGCGGAGCTTTTAGATTTACAGCTGCCTACAGCGGAGTATAGGCCGAATTTGCTCACTGAGGTTCTGCATTCTCCCTCTTCATCTGTTGAGCCTTTATTGCCTTTTAATGAAGCTTTAACCGAGCCTATTTTGGAAGTGTGGCAGAAGCCTTTCTCCTCTCCTGCGGTTGCTAAAGCTGTGGCAAGGAGGTATAGATCTGCTCCAGGGGACCCTTCATTTCTGTCTTCCCATCCATCTCCGGAGAGTCTGGTGGTGCAGGCTTCCTGCTCTAAGCAAGCTTCGAGTGCTTTTCCTCAGGCTCCGGCTGACAGGGATTCCAAAAAATTGGAGCAATCGGCAAAGAAGGTATTTTCATCTTCTAGTATGGCCTTGAAGTCTACCAATGCCACATGTTTGCTGGGCCGTTACATTCATGCCTTGATGGATTCTGCGAAGCAGTTGGTGCCCAGGTTGCCTGATGAAAAGCAGGGTAACTTCATGGAGGTGTTGTCAGATGCTCAGGCAGCGGCTCGTCAGGTCATTCAATCTGGACTTGATACGGCTGATTCTGTTGCCAGGGTCATGTGTTCATCGGTTGTCACCAGAAGGCAGGCTTGGTTGAAGTCATCTGGATTTTCGCCTGATGTACAGGCAACCCTCCTTGATTTACCGTTTGATGGCTCGAAACTGTTTGGGAGAAAGCTGATTCAACTCTTCAGCGGTTCAAGGACAGTAAGGCTACAGCTAAATCCTTGGGACTTCGTGGTCAGTCTAGGGGGTTTGGTTACAGGAAGCAAGGCTTTGGAAGGTCGGCCTTTCGTTCCTTTCGTCAGACCCAGCAGCAGCAGCAAAATCCGCTCTATAGGTCCTGTAGAGGGAGAAACAGAGGGCGTCAACGTGGTTCATCCCGTCAGCTCTCCTCCGCCTCCTCTACCTCTCCTACCCCCCCTGGTAACGCAGGAAAGCAGCCCTAGATCCGTCATTCTGGATCATGTGGGTCCTGTAGGGGGTCGGTTGTCTCACTTTCTACGGGGTTGGAAATCGGTTACCACAGACCTTTGGGTTTTAAACCTTGTAGAGAATGGGTATGCCCTTCCCTTTCGGGAGTTTCCTCCCCCTTACCCTCCTTGCCAAGGTTTTTGTTGGGAGGATCATTTGCTCCTTCTTCAGAAGGAGGTTCTTGCCTTGTTGCAGAAAGGTGCGATAGAGGTGGTTCCAGAGCAGGAAAGGGGACAGGGATGCTATGGTATTTCCTGATCCCCAAAAAGGATGGCAGGTTACGCCCGATCCTAGATCTCAGGGTTTTGAATTTTTACCTCAAACAGGGGAAATTCAAGATGCTAACCCTTGCTCAGGTTCTTTTGGCGCTGCAGCAAGAGGACTGGATGGTGTCGATCGATTTGCAGGATGTGTACTTTCACATCCCCATCCTGCAGTCGCACAGGAAGTATCTCCGTTTCACGGTAGGGTCGCAGCACTACCAGTTTGCGGTCCTCCTGTTTAGTCTTACTACCACACCTCGAGTCTTCACAAAGGTGATGGCAGTGGTGGCAGCTCATCTCAGGAGGTCGGGGGTCCCAGTTTTCCCTTACCTGGACGACTGGCTGCTCAAAGCAAAGTCGCCGGAGATGGTGCTTCATCATCTGCAGATAACAGCTCAGCTGTTGTACAACTTGGGTTTTTCGATAAATGTGCCCAAATCTCACCTGGTGCCTTCTCAGCGCAACCTGTTCATAGGGGCAGTACTGGATACGACTGTATGTCGAGCTTTTCCGCCTCCTCAAATGATTCTCGACATTCAGGAGATGATCCCTTTGTTTTACAATGGAGCGGTTGTTCCGGTCCTGAAGGTCCTTCGCCGGCTCGGTCTGTTCGCCTCCTGCATTCTGTTGGTCAACCATGCACGCTGGCATATGAGGGCACTCCAGTGGTGCCTCCGCATGCAGTGGTTTCAACACAACGGGGATCTCAGGGAGTCGATCAGGATCTCCAGGGACACTGCAGCGGAGTTGTCTTGGTGGAGTGTGGAGGGCAACCTGTCTCAAGGAAAGCCCTTTCAGCTTCCTCCACCGGTGGCCACAGTGATCACGGATGCCTCCACTCTTGGGTGGGGTGCTCATTTGGGGGATCTGGAGGTCAAAGGTCTTTGGTCTCCAGAGGAAAGGTTGCTTCTCTGCATTCACATTTTTCATGAATAAATCACTCTGGCTATCTAAACAGCCTGGCAAAATAAACGGCTTTGGTGCTTGGTACATTTTCAACTCTCTTTTCAAAGATTTATTTTAAACTGAGCATCAGCTAACTCTTTTCAGCTCATTACGTTCTTTTTCCAACTGTCCACATTTTTGATACATGCTAAGCAATGCATTCAAAATGACACCACTATTTCTGTCTCAAATACCAAGTTGTTTACCCTCTTTAAAATAAAAATCTTGTACACATTTAAATATCTATGCTTGCCCCTCATATTTTAAACATTCATTAGAGGCAACCTCCCACTCAAATAACTCAGTTGGCATCTGGGAATCTGCAAATGAAAACATGGATATTTTAGAGAGCATTTTTCTTTTTTTAAATTGCACTTTTCGTAAATCCTGCGAGTGACGCCAAAATGTCCTGCCTCGCCCTCAAAATACCACCCCACACGATGGCCCAAACACGACGAAGCAGGAGACATAAAACACAACAACACCTAGAAAGGGGTTTCACTTTACAAAATGCAAAGACTCTCTTTTTAGAATAAGGCTTGGAGTTTTATTTATGCAATGTTCTCTAACAGAAAGGCTTTCCCGATGCCAAATTAACAACATTCAAATGTATATAGAGATATATATTTATATGCAAGCAATAATAACACACTTGGTAAATGCAACAGTTAAATGCATGAATAATAATAATGAATAAACAAGCAGCAAATAATACTGGACGTCCTGCAAGAAATCAGAAAGATACATACACTAAATACATCAAATGATTACTTTGGAGGTGCACTCTAACTCACTCACACATCACAAAGAAAACACTTCAAATGACCACAGCCACTGGAACCACGCATAACAATGGCACTAGTCAGTAACAAATCACCTCACCCGATCGTTCACTCAACGTCCTTGCCAACTCGAGCTGAAGGAGTCCGTTAACAGCCAGGCAATGGACTCCTGACCGGGACTCAAGTTCCGTTCGTTTTGTGACAGTATGTCTACTCCACAAGTGAGCTCCTAAGCTGGCTGCCAAGATTCTCCGGCTTTATAGTCTCAAAACACACCAGAAGGTTCGAGAGTCTTTCCTTCCTGTCACGAGGTGCCGAACCAGAACTTAGGGAAGGAGGACGATATAGACCCATTTCCCCCTCATCTATCTCCGCTCCTCTATTTCCAGTCTGCGTCCGATTTCAACGTACTAGACCTACACTGTACCTTTAAGGGCCTCGATGTCCGAGACTCGTCACCTGCCCACGAGCTTGTTGCTGTTCGAGTGCTCCTTGTACGTTGGGTACTTTGGAGCTTGGATAAACACGCAGCACACCCTGCCGCGAAGGAGCACCACCCCAGGATGTGGGGGCCACGCGGTCTGTTATCGAGCAGGCCGACTTCGTGGGGCAGCAACGGATTTAGCATTTCCACCGGCACACCGAGGCCTATCTGGGGGCTGCGAATGTTACAGCAGCAACATTGCGCGCTCCATCTGGAGACAAAGGACACTACAAGGCCCATAATGCTCTGCTAGTCGCGGCTGAGCGTCCCATCCAGGGCAGGCATTGGAGCATTTAAATGATGAGGGCGGTGTCCTATGCGCCTTCAATTGCCAAAGCCTCTGAAGAGAAGTGGGGACACTTCGAAACGCGTCAGGCATCCATGGCAAATTGAACTGCTTAAAGTTATCGTTGTGCCGGCGGATTGTATACCATAAAGCCTCATATATATATATATATATATATATCACTGCTTTCCCTTGAAACAAGGATGACAACGCCATGTGTGGGTACTTTGAAATTTTACTGTCAGGCCAACATTGAACGCGTTTCGGCCGAACACAGCCTTGCTCACCAATGGCGAGGCGGCATTACTAGCAGTCTTTTGACTGTTTCAGTTACCACGTGCAGTACTCTGTGTTAAACTATAGTGAAAACAGACTGATAGTTCCATGTATATATTCTTAAATACATACATTAAATTAACTCAGGGTGCAGTTGTAATCATTCCATTGTTCGCAACGCATCCCGCATTGGCAATTAATAAATTTACATATAACCACAGAATTACAACATTTTACTCTTAAAATTCATTAGTCTGGGATTAATCCGATTTGATAGCACATTAAGCGACAATCAATGTTCATAATAAACAAACAATGCATTTTGTTTCAGTGTTATTATACACCAATACATACAAGTAATTTCTCGACTTATGCCGTATTGATCATGCATTTAATCATCACGGAATACCAACATTATGGCCTAGTGCCAAATTCCCTTGTGTAATTTTATGGTTATGCCCATGTGGGCTTATGGATTTACTATTTAGTTGTGCAATCAAGCCCAAGTGAGCATAGTGCCCGCGGTGTGCTATTCTTTTGCACATTGTACTACCCAGTCTTGAAAAAGTGCTCCAAATTCGTGCTTTGTGATGTTAAAAAATGGTTAAAAATCAGCTTACTAAGGAAAACGGAAGAATTACATTACTGCTATATATACGTTATAAATGAGTGTGTAAATCCTCCCCAATGTTGAGGCCTCCTGGGCTCTTTGTGTCGAGCTCTAGAATATATCTCGATTCTAGCTTTCTTAACTTTTTCGCTCTCTTTCCTCCCCTGATACTCAGTGCTACTACATCTATTACAAAATATGTCAGGCCTTTTGTGTCTTTTTTGTGGCATACTTCAAAATGGTGTGCCACTGGGTAAGTTCTATCCCCATGTTTAATGGCACGTAAGTGTTGTAGGATGCGTTTATGTACTTCCAAGATGGTACTCCCCAAGTATCGAAGTCCACATGGGCATTGCAGTACATAAACAGCAAACTCCGTTTTACATGTGAATCTCCCTTTTATCTTTTTTGTTTTCTTTGACAAACCTGATGTGTATGTTTCCGTATTCTTTCCATAAAGACAGGTTTTACATTTGGAACATTTCAGAAATCCTTGCTTTCTAGCTAACCAAGTTGTTGCTCTTTGTACCTTTGCGTCTTTCATCATGTTGCTCACTAAGGCTTGTTTCATTGGTCTTGCCCTTCTGAATGTAATCTGTGGATTACGTGGGGCTACTTTACCAAGGACTGGGTCATTTTTTATGAGGTACCAGTATTTTCCTATAATCCCTCTTATGCTTGCTTGCTGTCTATTATATGCTGCAATCAGTCTGAAGTGTGTAGATTCTGATTGTTGTTTATTTCTCTCTTCATTTTTCTTTTTAAATAGCAATTGCTCCCTAGACTGCTTGTCTGCCTTTATTACTGCCCTGCTTACCCAGTCATCAGGCTAGCCTCGTGATTTAAAGCGATGCTTCAAGGTCATAATCTCTTTCTTAGTTTCTGTGATTTCACTGCAATTGTGTTTTACTCTTAAGCTTTCACCGTATGGAATGCTTCTGATCAAGTTTTTGGGGTGAAAGCTAGTCGCATGCAGTAGCGTGTTCCCTGCTGTGGGCTTCCTGTACAATTTTGTCTCTAATCTACTGTTCACCACATACACAGTTAGATCTATAAAATTGACATTGTGAGCACTGATGTTGCTTGTAAAATGCAAGTTTAAATCATTTTCCTCAATCTGGTCTAGAAAACATCTGGATTCATTTCCAGTTCCCCTCCAGACCACAAAAAGGTAGTCAATGAACCGGCACCAGTGTATAACATGGTTGTCCCACACTTCCTGAAATTTTGTTTGGACCACCTGCTCCTCCCACCAGCCCATATGCAAATTAGCATAGCTGGGGGCGAAGCAGGTGCCCATCGCTGTGCCACACACCTGATGAAAGAGCTCACAATTGAACAAGAAATAATTGCTCTTAAGGCATCTCTCAACCATTCTCAATAACATCTGGGTGTATTGCCATAGCTTGAGTGGCCTGGCACCTAAAAAATGTTTAACGGCCCTTAAGCCATCGTCATGATCGATACTGGTATACAGGGTAGACACATCTATTGTGATTAACAAAAAATCTTCCTCCCAAGGGAGATCATAGATTCTCTTTAAGAAGTCACCTGTATCCTGTATATATGATGGAAAGGTTTTCACAAAATTGTTTAAAAATGAGTCTACATACTTGGAGGTATGTTCAAAAGCGCTACCTATAGCAGAAATTATAGGGCGTCCTGGAGGGTTGACTGCATCCTTGTGGACTTTGGGGATAAGATATAATACAGGTGTAATTGGGTTATCAATTTTATGGTATAAGAATTCTTCATGACTGATTAAACCTCGTGTCTGCCACTCCTGCAATTCCAGATTGTACTCAGTGTACATTGTTGTCATTACCTCCTTTGTTACTCTTGCATAACATAAGCTGTTATTCAATTGTTTATATGCCTCAGTTAAGTACTTATCCTTTGCCCACAACACCACGTTGCCCCCTTTGTCCGAGTTTCTAACAATGCAGTCATTGTCATTCAATAGCTTATTGATCAATGCATAGTATTCTTTTTGCCTTTGAGTGTTTACACATTTTTTATTATTTACACGTATATGCAACTGTTTAAGTTCATTAGTCACCAGTTCATTGTAGATATCGATGGAATCTCTGCCTGTCATTGGCATAAATCGGGATCTGGGTCTAAAATCTGTTGGTACTCCTCCATACACGTCCACGCCTTGTTCTGCTGCTAACATTTCCTCGTTGTAAGGGGCTGCTTCTCCTTGTGCATTCTCATTTTCATTTTCTAGCTCCCTCAAGTCCTCCCTTTTTAACATAGGCCCTGGGTGACGGGGTCCTCAGGGCCTAAAGAGGCCCAATGGAGGGGGCCACGTGGCCCCTTCCTATTTCTTTAAATGAGTGGCCCTGGAGGATGAGATCCCCAGGGCCTAACAAGGCTCGGGGAGGGGGCCACGCAGCCCTCCTCCCTTTTATTTAAATAAGTGGCCCTGGGGAATGAGCTCCCCAAGGCTAACAAGGCTCGGGGAGAGGGCCTTGTGGCCACCCCCCTCCCATTTATTTATAGTAATGTCCCTGGGGGATGGGGTCCTCAGGGCCATAATAGGTTCAGGAAGGAGGGTCACTCACCACCCCGTTTAAAAAAAAAAAAAAAAAATAGACCCTAGGAGATGGGGTCCCCAGGGGCCAAGCCCTATGGCCATCCCCTGCTGTGCACGACCAGAGGCCCTGCACAGTGTGGATTTGGTTGTCTTTACCGCCTTTCACAGTGTGGGGTTGGCTGCAGGGTCTGGCCAAAGGCCGTGTGCTGCAGGTGGGGTGCATTTACGTATGATAATTAAATATTACTTTACGTAAAAAAAAAAAAACTAGCAATTCACTGAAACCCTAAGGTTAAAGTACCATTATAGTGGGGGCGTGGCTTGGACAGAGGAGCACATGGCTGCCCAGCTCAGTCTCTCCTCACAGTGCAGAGTTAAACACCAAAGATTTGGGCATTCCAGCCTTCGCTTCTCCGGAATAAACAGCAGTTCCCGATGTCGGAAGGCATATATGCATAGCCTCCAGAGTTCAATAGCCGACAATCTTTCCTACAGGGAGATTTTATCAAAAAACATCACTCTCCGCCAACACGTGCGAGCCCTCAAAATGACATCTGGCAGCCTGTGGGACAGAGTTAAACATGGAGCGAAGCTGCCCGCAAGAATTTGAATATCCATGTGAGCGCCTACAACCTACAAGACCAGCAGCAGGTACCATTTTTATTATTATAGGGCCTTATCGATCTCAGCATTGTCTACTTTACGCATGCTGATAACTTGAGAAAAAGAGCTCTGCCTGACCCTAACATGGCGCCCAAACAGAAATTGTGTTTGCTTCTAGGAAAATCACCGATCTTGGGGCCTCTAAGCTTCAAAAGCCTTTCATCTCCTAAAGTCGTCCAAATTAATATTACCTGCTTATGCCCACTTGATGACCTGATTCATGTTAATGCCAGGAACAGTTTCCTGTTGAGCCTTTAGTGCACCTAAATCACCGATAAGAATACTGGCATGAAGTAATCTACCACGTGGCCAGCACTGGTGGTACGGGTTACATATAGACAATACAGCCTAATATTAGAAGTGGGTCCCGCAATTATAACAATAGCTTGCGCACAATAAGACATTACAAGAAGTTTAAACTTAGAAAAGTATAATCTAACCAGCTTACTGCACCTAGAGCTGACTGGCTCCTAATGGAGAAGATAGAGAGAGAGACATAAGTCTTTGGCACATCCTGTCAGAAATGACACTCCACCATTGCGACCTTGTGGGCAAGCGCTCTAAGATCTCCTACGCAGTCTAATCCTTCCACAGATAGGAGCTACATAGGGCTTTTGCGCTATACTCAACGCACCGCTACCTCTCTCTAGACAACCCCGTGCATATAAGTGGACAAAAGCAGGAACATCGCCCTCCAGCCAAAAAAAAGACAAACAACCCAGACAAGATTTTATAGCCCAGCTGAATACACAGCCAATACCAACATTAGACAGAAAGTTAGATATAACCTCCACCTAGGTCTTCCAAGATGGCAGAATAAGAATTTAAATCCCACTTCGAGCACTCAAAAGTCGAGCCACCCTTACCAGACTTGTAAACTGCAGGGGAGTATTACCTCTACTCCAAGGGAGTTCTTTGGTGATTTGTCGAAGGCTGGAGGAGCTCCGGGGGTCTTGGAGGCCTCACAGTTGCAGGACGAGACAGCACACCACGATTGTCGAGTCCTTAAGGCAGCAGGCAGGGTTTGGCACCAATTTTCTGCAGCAGGGCTTCAGTCTTCTTGTCAGCAGCACTACTTTGTCCTTTTCTTCTTTGTGTCTGTTTAATCTAATTTCAATGTCCAAGGATGCCACCTCAGTACTGAATTTAGGGGCGTTACATGGGGAGACAGGTAGTAGCCAATGGGCTACCTATCTTTAGGTTGTCTACACCCTCTAAATGACCACTTCCTGTGTGAAGGGACACTACCCTGACCCTAATTGGCTAATTCCCTCACAAACCAAGATGGAGGGAAGTGAAAAATGGGCTCCACATCACCTGCCCCACCTTAGGGGTGGTGCGGGCTGAATGGGGACCCACCTCTTAAATTAACTAATTTTCTCGCCTTTCCTCCTGCCAAATGTGGAGCAGGAAAGGGGGGGTTTGCATCCTCTACTCTCTGGAGCTGCCTGGATAGCATTTCAAAGGCAGCATCACCTTTGAAGCTTCCCGCCCTGGAAGGCCTTCCTGGTCTGAAGGAGGTGTGAAGCACCTCCTCCCAGAACAGGCTTTGTTTCTGGCTTCTGAGAGTGCGGGCTCTCACCCCATGAGGTCAGAAACAGGTCTGGTTGTGGCAGGCTGGCTAAGACTAGCCCGCTACCACACCAGAACTTGGTAGGTTTTTAGGGCATCCTCTAAAAGGGTCTCCTGTGTGCATTTATTAATAAACCCAACACTGGCATCAGAGGATTTATTATTAGGAGATGTTTGGCACCAAACATCTTAGGGTACAGTATTATTATTATTAGCAGCATTTGTTAAGCACATGGCTACCCTAATAGGACTTCCCAGTGCTAGCCATCCCTGCTGAAACCATCCCCATTACATTTTAAACAAGTGGGTTTTCATTTGCTGAAACTGGGCAAATTTATAACAAGTCTAAGGCTGACTGGCAGAGAGTTCCACAGTTTGGGGGCCAAATAGGCAAAGGAACGACCACCACTTCTAGTCCTTTTGATTCTTGGAACAGTGAGAAGGCCTAGCTTGGTTGACCTAAGTTCTCTGCTTGCCTTGTAATGTTTTATAAGATACTGAAGAATCTGTAGACCTGAATTATGTTTAGCACGGTGCACCATTCATAGTGCCTTGGATTGAACTCTTTTTCCTATCAGCAGCCAGTGCGAAGTGGCAAGTGCTGGGCGGGCTGACTGGAATCTAGGTACAGTGAAGCCATCATGGAGCTAGGAAACTCGTAGTGACTAGTGTCCAGCCCATGCACTCTTTATGGCTACCCTGAACACTTACAATATCCAAGAATGGACTTCATATTGTAGATTCATATCTGCTCATGCAGATATGTGCACACATGGGATATAGTGCACCCTGCCTTAGGGCTATAAGGCCTGCAGTAGGGGTGACTTACCTACACCTCATGCAGTGTATGTGGGCATGGCACACAGGGCTGTGTGTCATGTCGACTCTTCTGTTTTCTCTGTACCAAGACATGCAGCCTGCAATGGGAGTTTGCATGGTCTTGGTGAGGGGTCTCTGGGGTGGCACAATTGGTGCTGCAGCCCCAGTGGACCCTCTTCAGTTCCAATACCCTAGGCACCAGGTGTACCATTTACTAGGGACTTAGAGGGGTTGCTGAAGTTGTTCCAATCGTGGTACAGTTTTGGGAAAGAGATCTGGCACTGGGAACCTGGTTAGCTGGGACCCAGTGCACTTTCAATTCGAAATCACATCATACACCAGGTAAAAAGTAGGGGCTAACTGTGTCAAAAGAGGCACGTTCCTACAGGAATGATGTCTCCTATGATTACCGTTAACTGTTCTTTATTCACACCAAGGAAGTACGCTCTTACAACACATACAAACTGTATATGTGTGCTGTATCTGCAATTCTCCGTAGTTGTTACAACTAAATTCATATACTATTGTTCTTATTGTATTCTGATTCTCCCGTAGATATGAAACTTATTACGTCTTTTTTCTGATTATGTTACCTTCTCTGTTAATGAGGGACAGAGGTTATTCTCTGTCGCACCCTCTATGATGGTTTATGGGGGGTGGAGACAAGGAATTAAAGGGGGTGATTCTTTCCATTTGTATCAATTATATCCTTTTGATTCTTTTGCCTATATTTTCGCTATCTTTATTTTTTCGGATGACTGTTACATGCTTCGAAGGCCGCCCCAAAATCGGATGTATAGTATACCCTGGCTCCACACAAATTGATGGCTAGTTTCTACCTCCACTCTCGGAGACATCGTACTCCACTTTCATATATATGTTATCTGAAAGAAACACGTTAGTGATAGATTCCTTACCTTAGAATTACCCCCAGGCGTCCGACTGGATCCGGAAAGTTTTCGTCAGCAGTACCCCTACACATTGGAAGGTGGCGTCGTGCGGCTCCGCGTCTGTCGTTGGCGTCGTGGTCGCCGAGATGACGTCGCGGCAGCTACTTAGACGCCGCCCTCGCGCGCTGTCAGTTCTTTCTTTTTCCGCGCCAGCAAGCGCAGATCCGGAGATAGCGGTACCCCCAGTCACTTTTTTACTGAGTTTTTTCGAGGCTTTTTGTCTCTATTTTTCGAGTCGATCGACACCTGGTGCAGTATGGATGCCCGGACTCAAGACCTGCGGGGACTGTCATCGAATGATGTCGGTGACGGACCCGCACCGCGTGTGTCTTTACTGCCTGGAGCGCGACCACGGCCCCCAAGTCGTGCTCCGACTGCCGGGCCATGGCGCCGAAGACTTTGCGGGAGCGGTCTCGAAAGTTGCTAGGAGTCCGGCAGTCGGCTCCGCGCCATTCAAGGTCCTCGTCCCGTGGGAGGTCGAGGGACCGGTCGCGGAGCTGCCACCACCGTTCATCGGGATCGAAGTCTTCGCACTCGGGGTCAGGTAAGACGAAGCACTCAAAGAAGTCGAAGAAGCGCCGTCGCTCTCCGACTTCCCCTCGCCCGTCGCGGCTGAGGGTGCGGGTGGTGCCTCCGGCGGAGCCTACGCAGTCGCCGCCGGCCTACCCGCCCTTCCTGGGTCTGTCGGCGACTCCGGCCCAGCTGCAGGAATTTCTGTCAGCCATGGCTCGCCTCTTTGGGCCGTCGGGCCCCACCGGTGCGCCTTCGGGCCCGCGGGCCCGACTGGGGGTCCTAGCTCTTTACTGCCGGTTGCTCCGGCTCCGGTATTGCTGTCGGCTCCGGCGCCGCAGGACCCCCAAGGATCCAGGCCTGGATCCCGGTCGACGCCGATTGACCTTGTGACACCTCCGCCGACGTCGACCTCACCGGCACCACCGCTGACGTCGCCCCCGGTTTCAGCCCCGATGTGGATACGGCGCTGGCCCTGCGTCGCCCAACGCCGATTCCGACGCCGATGGGGGATTTCTATCCCTATGTCCGTCCTCCTTATTTTCGGCCTGTTTATCAGCCTTCGGAGGAAGGGGAGAACTGGGAGGGGTCTGAGGACCCTCTCGCAGCACAATGTGAGTTTGACCCGGACTGGGCAGAGGAGTTGGGGGATGCCAGTGGTCTTGATACCTCACCTGACCTTGGCATGCTGTCTCCTCCTACCGTGGCTACGGAGGAGGGTGCAAGTTACGCAGTGGTGTTGCGTAGGGCGGCCGAGGCCCTCCACCTCGAGCTCCCTACAGTGGCCGTCAGGACTAACCTCCTGACAGAAGTGCTTCAGCCGGCGGCTACCTCTTCGGAGCCACTGCTGCCCTTTAACGATGCGCTTTCGGACGTTCTTTTGGGCACCTGGTCCAGGCCCAACACAGGGGCTCCTGTGGATAGGAACGTGGCCCGACGCCATCGCCCTGCCCCGGGCGACCCCATTTTCCTTTCCCAACACCCCACCGCTGAGAGCTTGGTTGTCCAAGCCTCTGCGTCCCTGAGTGCATTCCCTACCGCACCACCGGACAGGGAATCCAAGAAACTGGAGCATTTCGGTAAGAAGATTTTTTCTTCCGCCAGTTCAGGGCTGCGGTCTGTGAACACTGCATGCCTCTTGGGCCGTTATTCCCACTCTGTGTGGGATACAGTGGCGCACGTGCTGCCTCAATGTCCGGAGGAGGCCCGGACAGTGCTCTCTCAAGCTATTGCTGAAGGGAGGGATGCAGCCAAGTTCACTATTCGTTGTGGCCTTGACACCGCCCGACTCGCTGGGCAGGGCGATTTCCACGACAGTGGCGCTCCGTCGCCACGCCTGGCTGAGAACAACTGGTTTTTCTGGGGATGTCCAGAACACTCTGATGGACATGCCCTTTGATGGCATTCGCCTTTTCGGCAACAAAGCAGATAGTGCGTTGGAGTGTTTTAAGGACTCACGGGCTACGGCCAAGTCCTTGGGCCTTTCCGCCACGCGCCCTCCTCCGCCATCTGCTTTTCACTCCTTTCGTGGCCATGGAAGGGGCACCCCGGCACGTTCGCTTCAGAGCCACAGGCCTGCGCAGCAACAGTCTCAGCGCGGACGTGGGACCCGCCGAGCCGGGTCAGGGGGCCAGCAGGCGGGTCAGTCCACCTCCACCCCAGCCACCTCTGCCTTCAAACCTTCCTAGTCCGGTTTTTCAGGCCCATCAAACGCCAGTGGGCAGCAGGATTCCCCATCACCTCCCCCACTGGCGCACCATCACTTCGGACAGGTGGGTTTTACAAATAGTCCGAAGGGGCTACTCCCTCCCCTTCGAGACTACTCCTCCAGCCATGCCACCCCGGTACCACCGCATGTCGGGGATCACTTGGCACTTCTTCAACAGGAAGTCGCGGCCCTCTTGGCCAAGGGGGCCATCGAGCGCGTTCCTGCGCCAGAAGTAGGACGTGGTTGTTACTCCCACTACTTTCTGGTGCCCAAGAAGGACAAGGGCCTGCGTCCTATCTTGGACCTCAGGGACGTCAATCGCTTCCTCCGGAAGGAGAAGTTCAAGATGTTAACTCTGGCTCAGGTCTTGTCTGCCCTCGATCCTGCAGACTGGTTGGTAGCATTGGACCTGCAGGACGCATATTTCCACATTCCCGTCCTGCTGGCCCACCGGCGTTACCTGCGGTTTACGGTAGGCCACGAGCACTTTCAGTTTACCGTGCTCCCCTTTGGCCTTACCTGCGCCCCTCGGGTGTTCACGAAAGTGATGGCGGTGGTCGCAGCTCATCTGCGCAGATCAGGGGTTCCAGTCTTCCCCTATCTCGACGACTGGCTGTTGAAGGCTGGCTCGCCCCGGACAGTCGTCTCCCACCTCCAGACTACGGCCGACCTCCTGCATTTGCTGGGGTTCTCCATTAATGTGCCGAAGTCGCATCTGATTCCCTCTCAGAAGCTCCTCTTCATTGGAGCGGTTCTGGATACGACGCACTTTCCGGTCTATCCTCTCGAACGGCGAGTCCAGGATATTCAGGCTCTGATTCCGATCTTTCAGCCTCTATCCTGGGTTTTGGTCAGGATGACCCTGAGGCTGCTGGGCCTCATGGCCTCCTGCATCCTGCTGGTCGATCATGCCAGATGGCATATGCGGGCTCTGCAGTGGGACCTGAAGTTCCAGTGGGCGCAGCATCAGGGGAACCTGTCCGATTACATCCAGATCTCGGAGGGCACTGCACACCAATTGCAGTGGTGGCTCACGAACCGGCATTGGGTCAATGGCAGATCCCTCTCCCTTCCCCAACCGGAGCACACAGTGGTGACGGATGCGTCCCTCCTGGGATGGGGCGGCCACATGGGAGAGGCGGAGATCAGAGGCCTCTGGTCTCCGGCGGAGTCCAGGCTCCATATCAACCTTCTGGAGCTCCAGGCGATCCGACTTGCACTGAAGGCATTCCTTCCCTCTGTCAAGGGGAGAGTAGTGCAGGTGTTCACAGACATCACCACCGCCATGTGGTACTGCAACAAACAGAGCGGGGTGGGGTTGTGGACCCTATGTCAGGAGGCCCTGCGCCTCTGGACATGGCTGGAACATCAGGGCATATCCCTGGTGGTTCAACACCTGGCAGGTTCACTGAACGCCAGGGTGGACGAACTCAGCCGCAGGTGCATGATGGATCACGAATGGCGTCTTCACTCGGAGGTGGCGCAAGGTCTCTTTCAGCAGTGGGGAGAGCCTTGGTTAGATCTATTCGCCACCGAAGAGAACGTGCAATGTCAGCAGTTCTGCGCGTTGGAATTTCCAAGGCGGCACTCGCTAGGCGACGCTTTTCGTCACGAGTGGAGTTGCAGTCTGTTGTGCGCCTTTCCGCCTATACCACTTCTGCCCAGAGTGCTGAAGAAGATCAGGCGCGACCGGGCCCAAGTCATTCTTGTGGCTCCGGACTGGGCTCGAAGAGTTTTGTATCCCGAGCTACTCAGTATGACCATGAATCCCCCGATCCGACTGCCTCTTCGGGAGGATCTCTGTCGCAGCAGCAGGGGACGGTTCTCCACCCGAACCTGTCCAGTCTCCTCCTCCTTGCGTGGAGATTGAGCGGCGGCAGTTGATTCCTTTCGACTTGCCTCCTGAAGTCTGTGATGTCAATCTGGCAGCCAGGCGACCCTCCACTAAGTTGGTATACGCCTGCAGGTGGAACAAGTTTTTGGCATGGTGCACAGCAAAGGCTGTGGATCCCCTTTCTGCCCCTCTTTCAGAAGTCCTTTTGTTCCTTCTTTCTTTGGCCCGGCAGGGCTCTGCTCTGGGCACTATCAAGGGCTACCTTTCGGCTATTTCAGCCTTTCTTAGGCTGCCTGATCAGCCCTCTCTTTTCAAGTCCCCTGTTGTAAATAGATTCCTCAAAGGCATTACTCATCTTTTCCCTCCTATTCCTTTCGTAATGCCACAGTGGGACTTGAACCTGGTTCTCACCTTTTTAATGTGCGCTCCCTTTGAGCCTCTTCACAACTGTCCTCTTCGTCTGTTAACTTTGAAGACTGCTTTCCTGGTTGCCATCACCTCTGCTAGGAAAGTGAGTGAGCTCCAAGCTCTTTTCTTGCAAACCTCCTTTTCTGTCTGTCCATCCGGACAAGGTTGTACTCAGAACACGTCCATCCTTTCTGCCAAAGGTTGTCACTGCCTTTCACATCGGGCAGACCATTACTTTGCCCACCTTCTTTCCGCCTCCACATCCTTCTAGAGAGGAGGAGAGGCTCCACCGTCTGGACCCAAAACGTGCGCTCTCATTTTACCTCGATCGCACACGACAGTTCCGGGTGGATGACCAGCTCTTTGTTGGCTACGTAGGCGCCAAAAAAGGTTGGGCCGTACACAAGCGGACTATCTCCGATGGGTCGTCTTGTGTATTAAAGCCTGTTATTCTCTGGCAAAAAAGGAGCCTCCGGTGGGGTTGCGCGCCCATTCCACCAGGGCGACGGCTGCCACTACGGCATTGGGACGTGGTGTCCCCTTACAAGACATCTGTCAGGCAGCTACGTGAGCCTCGTTGCACACTTTTACTAAGCATTATTGCCTGGACAGCCAAGTCCGGAGAGACGGCTTCTTTGGCCGTTCTGTTCTCCGGGACTTTCTGGTGTGATCTTGGTTCGCAGACCCACCACCGGGGTTGGTATTGCTGGGGTATCTATTCTAAGGTAAGGAATCTATCACTAACGTGTTTCTTTCAGATGCACAAGTTACTTACCTTCGGTAACGATATATCTGTAAGAAACATTAGTTAGTGATAGATTCCTTACCGCTCCACCCATCCTCCCCGTTCTGCGAACTGATTTCTAGGGTTAAGGTCATCCCTTTTTAGGGCCCTAGTTTCTATGCACCAGTGGTCAGTATCTTGCATGGCTCTGCGTTCCTGGCGCGGAAAGTCGTGTACAGTACTGACGTGAGCGCGCGAGGGCGGCGTCTAAGTAGCTGCCGCGACATCATCTCTGCGACCACGACGCCAACGACGGACGCGGACCGCACGACGCCACCTTCCGACGCACAGGGGTACTGCTGACGAAAACTTTCCGGATCCAGTCTGACGCCTGGGGGTAATTCTAAGGTAAGGAATCTATCACTAACTAATGTTTCTTACAGATATATCGTTACCGAAGGTAAGTAACTTGTGCGTCTTCACAAAGTGAAGTTCACTAGGTACCTTCATCAGGCAAAGAGATGACAATCTGGTCAAGCATCTTGTGTCAACATACCTAGTACTCATCATTACTCCCATTGGCATGACTAGCCCTACGCTTGCAGACAGCCTCAATGTTGCCACTTTGAATGTCAAAGGACTATATCATCAAGTAAAGATTTGCAAAATAATGGACTACCTCTTTTGAAGCAAAGGTGACATTATTCTCCTCCAGGAAACGAGAATTACACACAAGCAAGACAATACCATTAAAAACAATTGGATCTCCAAAGTAAAGAGCTCCCCAGCAATACACAGGAAAAAATGGGATCATCACGTTAATCTCCCAAAAATACGATATCAAACTTAAATCATGCACTACTGACACAGAGGGCATATGGATTATCACCACTCTAAGCAGAGGTGACTCACTTTTCGACGTAGTCAATATATATGGCCCCAACATTGATGGCATCTCCTTTTGGAACACTATCTCAGATAATATAGGAAACCTACCCTCCAATGACTTCATCATTGTAGGAGGCGATTTTAACCTTTCACTCGATACGATTCTTGATCGTCAGTCCATGTGTAAATACCATCCTCTTAAAGCCCACAAAATACTACAAAACATTTGTACCAAATATAATCTTAAAGATACCTGGAGACTAAAATACCCAGACTCCGGAGACTACACCTTTTTTTCCAGCCCCCCGTAACTCATATACCAGAATAGACTATATCCTCATCTCTAGAAACTACACACACTTGATAGACCAGTCGAACATCTCCCCACAACTCTTATCAGACCACTCCTTTATTATGAACTCCTTGCTCGCACAAACCCTAAACTAAGATATGGCGCTTTAACAGAGACGTTCTTTCTAAACCAGAAAATACAAAGAACATTAAAGAAACAATCTCACACTATATCCTAGACAACACCACCCTGGAAATACATATACAAACATTCTGGGATGCTCTCACAGCAACTCTAATAGGCCCACTAATTGATGTGAAAGCAAAAATTTATAAAACAAATAATGCCCTTTTATTAAAACTTGAAGAGG